>CM077086.1:32021285-32701285 GCA_039513925.1 Platanthera zijinensis
AAATGTCGCCGCCACGACAAATGTCGCCGCCCACGACAAATGTGTCCCCACAACAAATGCGTTGCACCACCGGCGAATGTCGCATCCCGTCGAATGTCCGACCCCGCCGAATGTCGCATCCTGCCAATTGTCGCACCCTCGCCGAATGCCGCCAGGGCCGAAGGCCCGTGCCTGTCACTTGTATATATATATATATATAATTTAAATCTTATAACCCCCCTCTCCCTCATTTCCCTCTCTTACTCTCTCTCTCTCTCTCACTCTCACTCTCTCTCTCTCACTCATATTCGTGTTAAATGGCTTCCTCCTCCTCCATGTCGGCGTCCTCCTCAGCGTCCGTCGATCATGAGATCGTTGAGCACCGACATAAAACGACGGTATGGGATAACTTCGATAAAGTGCGGATCGGCGGCGAAATTAAGGCGAAGTACAAACTTTGCGCGAAGCTTATGACCGCTAACGGTAGCAACACAATGCTCGCCCGACACAACAAATCGTTCTTTCCAAACAAGCCCCGTCGGAGGCCAACCAAGCTCAAATTTCGACGACCGGGCACATTTGGACGTATGAACAAGCTAGGCAACGGGAGCGACAAATGGAGAATGTCATCAAAAGCGGACTTCCATTCAACCACTACGACAATGATGAAATGACGTCTTACATACACGAAGCACTCCAACCAAAAATCAACAGGTAAGTCGTACGAAATAGAAAATTTTGATATTTTAAAATGGTGGAAAATTAAATCTAATAATTATCCTATTTTGGCCTTAATGGTCCGTGATTTACTAACCATCCAAGCTAGTACGGTAGCTTCGGAGTCTGCGTTTTCTTTGAGTGGCAGGATTCTGAACGAGCGAAGGAGTCGTTTGACCGAAGAATCTTTGGAGATTGCATTTGCTACAAGGACCATTTGGACGCTTTGAGGAGGAGACAACACATCTCGTCAATTGAAGACAGCGAGTCTGAAGTTGAAGACGAGCTTAATAATTTAAATCTGGGGAGCGCCGCAGAATAATGACATTGAAGTTGAAGACGAGTTCAAAATCAATAGCGACTCCGGAGTTGAAGACGAGTCCAAGGCTCAACTCCAAATTTTGAATTTGTATTTTGTATTATAATTTCAAATTTAATAAAAATGTTTGTATTTTGATTTTGTATTATAATTTGTAATTTGTATTTTAATTTTGTAGTTTTATTTCAAATTTAATAAAAAAAATTTATTTACTTTGCAATTTTGCATTTCAAATTATTACATGTTATTTAATTAAATTATTAAAAACGAAATATAATAATATATAATTAAAATAAATAAAAATGGTTAATTTAATTAACCGGTCCCGTCTGGGACCGGTTAGGACCGGTCCTTCTGGTCCCAGGCGGTCTCGGTTTTCAAAGGAAAAAACCGTCCCGGACCGGGACCGGTTTGGGCAGGACCGGTCCGGGACCGGTGTCCCAAAGGACCGGTCCTGCCCAGGACCGGTCCCGGACCGGGACTGGGGTCTTTATGTGCAATACTAGATACAACTCATCCCAGAAACTAAGACTTAAAAAGGATTTTCATGTGATCAAAGTTTTTTGTTCTCACTATTTTGAATGTTAAAAAAGAGAATTAAATGTTATTGGTTCTATGCTAATTTTTTGTTAAAGAATTTTGATAATTTCTTTTGATTTGTACGTAACAATTTGTTCTGCACATATAATTTTTTTGACTGCACGTAAAATTGGTTTGCATAGTTTGTACGTAGCCAAAACCGGTTTGCACATATGAATTCCCTCATATTAATATTGTAGGTCAGTGATTCAAATCTCAATATCATTCTTATTTTTATAATTGTGTGAGAGCACATGAAGTTTTTAGAAAAAAAACTATACTCAATGCGATGAATGATTAGGATTGCCTTGATGGTCCTCCACGGTAAGGTGGGCATAAGGCTGGCAGGCCCAGGCCGGGCCCGGGCCTGGGGCTTTACAAAAAAGCCCGGGCCCGGGCTGGTTTTTTGCCAGGCCCGGGCCGGGCTCAGTCGTCCTCAAGACGAGGCCTTTCAGGCCCAGGCCGGGCCTGTCTGGCCCGGCTAAAAATATAAAAAAATATTTATAAATTTTTTTTTTTTTTTTAAAATCAAAATTTTAAAAAACAATTTCATTATTATTTCAAAAACTAAAAAAGTTATTACAATTTTACCGTATAGATTACAAATCTAAAAATACCAAAAGACTTAAGAAAAATACAATAAGACTCTATTTCTCGTGGGTGTCGTTTAGTTAGGTTTGATCTTCCCCGGCCAAATTTAGGCCGCTTGGAGTATCCTCATCGTGTTGTCTCCTCTTCAGCCCTTCCTTATAACATCAATTTCCCAAAGATCTTCTGATGACTTAAAGAAAACGCATCAGAAGCAACTTACTTGTTGGAGTCCTCCATGACCCTAGCTTTCTTCCCTACCGACCGGTCGGAAGAAGCTTCGACGACGGCTTCATTATCATAATACGTTCTTCTATAAGCACGCCATTTTGTCGCCCAGAAAACATAGTCCTATAATATTTTAAAAATTTTCTTCCTTTTTTAATTAAGGGACGCCAACTTTCATATTTTTTATGAAATTTCAATTTTTCTGTTATTGCTAGTGGACGTTAATAAACGTGTAATAAAAAATCCAAATCAACAATCACATCCCAATCAGAATCTTCAAGTTGCTATTTAAAATTCCATTAGTTGGTTTTTTGAGGCGTCGGCGACAAAGGCTATTGCTCCACTGTAAGTAGAGTTGTACTTAAAACCGGAAGTGTTTTGAATTTTTTTATCTTTAATTTTAAATTCACGAATACATTTACTAATCGAACCGATGTGGATATTCAAAACATTCAAAACAAATAAAACGTTTATTTAACTCCCACGAACAGAATCGCAAAAAACCGAACTGTTTAATATGCGTCCAGTTCGTGAATTTCGAAAGTTTCAAAATAATTAATTAAATATTGTTTTGAAACATGAACAAGTGTAGATCACTTATCTGTGATATTTTGGCTGAAGTCGGGTGTGTCTCGTCCTCATTTCTTCATTCCACGTTATTTCTCCATTTGCTGGACAGGATGTCCACCGGAACTTGACGCTCCGGGGCTTGTTTAAAATACAGCGTTGAATTTCCGTAACTCAAGAGTGATTTCAGCCTTAATTTACACGCACCTAGTGCTCCCACCCATGCTTGTGCTCCACAATCCGAACTATAAGAGGAAGACCAAAGAAGAAGACAGAACAGGAAATAACTCAAATAAGCAATCAGCTCTTTTATAGCCTAGGCTTTTTCCTGGCATTGCCAGGAAAGACAATTATGCCAGGAATCTAAACGGCTAAAGAGCCGTATTTTTCTTAAGAGCCTATAATATTATAGGCTCTTAAAGAGCAAGTATATTTTATTATATAATAATATTATTATAAAATATTATTATTATTATTATTATTATTGTAGTTTGCCAACATTTAATTTTTTTTTCAAAAAAATCTCTTGCCTTTTGATGTTATTGCTTTCAATCAATAGGCGTCGGCGACAAAGGCTCTTAAGGTAAAAACCGGAAGTTTTTTTTTTAAAAAAACACTGTGCGGTTTGAATTTTGGAAACATGAAACTTCGGGTGTGATTTCATTTTATTATCAAAAGGAACCGCAAAATCTCACTCCAAGCTATACCAAAGCAGAACAGGAACTCAATCCTCTATTATTATTTTATTCTAATATATTTTTCTTATATAATATTATAAATATTTTATTATATAATAATATTATTATAAAATATTATTATTATTATTATTATTATTGACCAACATTTAATTTTTTTTCAAAAAAATCTCTTGCCTTTTGGCTTTCAATCAATAATCTTAAGTAATTTTTTTTTAAAAAAACACTCTTTCATTCAAAAGCTCACTCCAAGAAGTCACGCGAAGTATACTCATCACTTCAACAGACCATCATAACGTTGAGAGGCATTGCCAACGTGCATTTTTTTTTCTCCAAACCAAAGCCGCGCGAGTCCTTGCGCCCTAACTCCTTCCTTGATTCCTTCCTCGGCGATGACTTTGACGAGCATTCCTTTACCCTATTTGTTGTAGACCCGGATTAGGGTTTCAAAACATTAAATATTTTATAGCAAATATTTTAGTTATTATAATAAAATAAGAGTTTTGAAAATTAAGGGAATTTTTAATTTTGAAAAGAGGGCCGAGCGGGCTGGCTCGAGGTGTTCGCGCGTAAAACTCTCAACCGATTGAACTTCCCTCGATCGTTAATCGTTGTTAAAGAAAATTTTGTGAGCATCCAAAGAATTGAACCGCTGCGAGATTCGATCAACCACAAGCACAACACAAGCAATAATTTATGAAATGACGGTAATTAAGGCGGCAAGAATGTCGAGGCAAGCCCAATATTAATTAAGGGGACACACAAAATTAAGCTAAAAAATGGAGCAATGGTGGGGTGATGTTACCAAGGGGCTGGAACCGACCCAAGCCCATACAGTGCATTGGAAAACCACGACTAAGGTTGGACGGCCTGGGAGAGCCGATGTAGATGTTAATCTGGCCGCAGAACAGAGCTACTGCGGAAAAGCTCTTGATCGAAGTCGAAAAAGGATGCCGGAAGGAGTCCTGTAGTCGACGGCACCCTTCGTACAACTGGAGCCGAAGGACGCCGGTATTGGGTAGCGGAGTCGACGGCGTCCGGCGAGGTCGTGGATGGCGGTGACTTCGGCCGTTGGTTTGCGTGGAGGGGGCGCGGCAGAAACAGCGGCGGGCTGCAAGAAGCTTCGCTGGACGGTGGTGCGGCTGACTTTCGTCCGGAGATTCGGGCGCGGGCGACTGTTCCCGGTACTACAAAAGGAATGATTTTTAAATCGTTCATCTGTCTTTACTCCGGTCTGTTTTTCCTCTTCCCGTTGATTCAATATAAATAGTGCTCAATGTAACATTTATTTCATTTCTTCTTTTTTGGGCGGTTTCTAATTTTGCAAAACAGATAATTTTTTCCCCAAAATTTTCATGGATTGATATTTCCTTATTTCCCAAATGATTTGTTTCCACATCTGATTTCACTATGAATTCGAGGATTAAGACCAACATGCCTTAATTTTAATAATAAACGCACTAATAATCTGGGCTTAAATTTGTGTCTTTTTAAAGTAAACTGAGCTCGTCTTTTCCGTGCCTACTACCTAAATTATCAGACCTTTTTATTCAGGGTCTCAACGGCCGGTCAAACCGACGAGCTAAATCATGTACATGAGCAGAGAACGGGTACATGAAATAAAAAATGGGTACATGAAATGAAATACAATAAAATAAATATACGATGCGACGCAGGATGCACCACTATTTCCGCTACAACTTCTTTGTCAGTGTTGTCCCACTGTTCATTAGCCTATCTTTACTTCAACCTTCTTCGCCATGAGCAATTCAACATACCCTATCTCGCAGCCGCTTCCAATGTTCTTCCACACTTCGATGTTCCACACCCTATCTTAAGCTCATTAATTAGTCAGCGACAAACTGACTAAGAACAAATTGAGAGTTGAATATGAGCACGCGCAAGCAGTCCAGCTGCGGCCTAGTGCTGTAGTAAGGTGACTCCGGTAGTGTCATAAATCCTAATAGCGGCATCAATATAATTTCAATTTGGTTTTGATTTTCATTCAAACACTCAGATTGTTTTTGATATATGAATGTGTGAATGCTTTGTTAAAGCACTATTAATTTTTTCATTCACGCATTTTAGTTTCAAATTAGATTTGTTTTTATCAATTTTAAATGAATTGATGCCGCTATTAGGATATGACATGAAAATAAGAGTTTAATATGATTTGATGGTGCTAATTTCATTTTATATCCAAGTACACCTGGTGGATCTTTAGCTTCTTGTTATTGTTTATGCGCTAAGGCTCTGTTTAGCGCAGTTTTTTTTTGCTCTAGTGAGTTTGTACAAAAACACCGCCATCACAGAATGCATGTTTGGCAAAACAATGGTTATGGCCGCCACCAGTAAAAGAAAGCTAGTTTTGAACATAAAAGTGGATGAAGTTCTTCAGGTGAGGTCGAACGTTCACGAATGACGGTTCATAACCACCTTGTTCATGACTACCACCGCCATGCCAAACAGAGTCTAAACCATCTTGCGGTTTGTTTTAAAAAATTGGTAAAATAATTTTGTTATTGGTATTGTGCATATTTTGCTATTTGAGATAGCAGATTTAAATGTTCTAGCTTCTTGTTTATGAGATTTATTCTTGATAGTTCATTTCCTTTTTTGAATACTCTTATTGTGTGTGATTGTATTAATTTCAACCTAGTGATCCCTAGAATAAATTTCTACTGCAATAATTTATTTCTATCTTCAGAAATTGAAAGTCCTCGAGTAATTAATTGCCTCAATGGAGATTACTCTCCAAATTCCAACTTCTCAATTGTTTCAATACTTGGAATTCTTTAATTCAAGAATGAATTAATGTTGTTGTGATTTGTGTGTAGGATTTATTTTTTGCTTGATGTAAAAGTGAATGTTGGTAGCTAATGTTCAGATAAATTAGAAGGTGGACATGCAAGCAAGACCACATGTATTTTTGTTGTTGTGATAAAGGTGGATTTAACAGTGAGGAGCAATGTAAAAAGGATTGGGTTGAACAAAACGCAAGAAAAATTACTACTAAGCATTGTCATTTCCAATTTGCTTTGATCGGGAAAAAATTTGCACTCTGATGAATAGGCAGTTCAAATAAAATGTGAGACATATAATCATGAAATGTTACATTTATAAGTACATGCCACAGTAGGATGGTTGGATTGTCTAGAGATGAAAATTGTGCATAACATGTATGCCTCTAATGTTAAACCAAGAAATTTACCAACGACCTTGAAAAAGAGAAATATAGACAATTATACAATGATGCAGATTATTTATAATGACAAATATTAGTTACAGAAGATAAAATTAGATGGTGGCACACCCAAACAATATTTATAAAAAATGTAATAGATAGTAACTATTTGAGTTATAATCAAGTTATGTAAGGAGAGAATTTTAGTGAGGTTAATTTTTGCCCAATTTCAACTGTGTTATTAATGGAATGTAACCTATAAGATAAATATATACTAATTGTTATTATTTTTGCGATTAGTATTACATCTACTCAACAAACATTTTTCTTGTGATGAATCCGAGTCAAGTTACATATGAAGTCTAGAGCATTTCAAAGGCATTTTGGATGCAAAATTTCACATTGATGAATGCCATAAAATATACATTTCCAAATGTCAAGCATATCTTATGGCAAGTACACATATTCAGAAATAGTTGATCAAATTGTAAAAATATTTTAGATATGTGGAGTAAAAAAAAATTCGGTGTTATGGCGATGTTTAGTTGAAGCAAGGAAATGAGTTCCATATGATGTACAAAGCTATTTTGAGTGCTTATTCTATTACATACCTCAATGTTGTCTCTTATATATGGACAAGATGACTTGAACCAATGAAGGAGTATTTTGTATGTACTTTAATTGACAATTATTTACATCTCGACAACTAAACAACAAAACTACTAGAATGTGTCATAAAAAGAAAAATAAATTTTTAGATGTTTTCATTAGAAATATGGCAGACATTTGAAAGGTTTTCGTTCAAATGTTAAATCTACAATATATAGAGATTAGTAAATTGTTTGGGCATAGCTCCATTCAAGTTAGTCATGAATTTAATGGCTCATTGTACTCTGACCTCGTTGGACATGCCTCATTGTTGAAACCAAAAAATCGGTCTCTGTGAAGTTCACCCTTGGGGAAGGGGCGATCGCACACTTACTTCTCCCTCACAAGCTAAACGTCCAAAGATGTAGAACATGGAACAAACCCAAGGCTCTAGCACGGAGGTCCCACCACACACCCAGAAGATCTTAGAATGTTTCTCCTCCTTAGCCAAGTGCTGAAGCTAAGGAAACCTCAGAAAGCGCAAGAAGACCAGGGCACTTGTGAGCAAGAGTGGGGGAGTAATAACACTAGTCAGCCTGCCTTTTGAGATACCCCTTGGGTCTTATTTATAGTTTTCTGAAAACAGTCTGTCAATAGCCAAATCCCGCTGTCTTGAAGGGTTATGTGCAGCCCAGGTCGGCATGCCAACAACGTAACTCCGATGTTCTAAAAGGCTATGGGCAGACCAGTGGGGGTGGAATGGTAAAACTGTATTATTGGACTGGGCGAGTGTCCCCCTGAGACCTCCACTCGCGCCGGGGCGGCGAGTACGCGATGGAGATAGCACTCGCTGCCTATCTCTGGTCCCGGGCGAGTGTGGGCCCAGCCTGCCCCACTCGCCCTCTTCTTGTCGGGTATTCCTGGGCGAGTGCGAGCCCGCCTTGCTTCACTCGCCCCTCAAATATCCCACCCCGTCCAGGCGAGTGCAGGAGGCTACCGAGCTCTCGCCCCTCTTGGTAGCTCGCCCGGGATTTGGACTGCTTGATCTGGTCGACCTGACTCTTATCGGTCCCACTCGCCGGATACGGGGTTGTACACTCATTACATTCATTGCAGTTGATTAAAGTATAAGAAGATATTTGTCCCATAAGTCAAGATTTGTTGTTGGTGTATATTATCCTGATATAAGTCAGTCCACACATGGGTTACCTTATGCTTATGTGTTAGCAGCATATATCTCACAAAACAAAGCTAGTGTGACATGATTAGTTAACAAATATTGGAAGCAATCACCTTTTTTCATGGAGAGTGATGAAATATTAAAAACACAAAAATCCATTAATATGGGAGACATTAATATATCTGTTGAGTTAGAGGGGATCATGGAAAGGTATAAAAACACAAACGAGTGTCAACAAATGGAGATTAGAAATAAATTATGTGAGCTCGTGGATCCAACATCCAGAAGAACGAAAAAGCATCTTTTACCAATAAAACTAAAAGAAGGATCAAAATGGAGTTTAAAGAAGTTCAAAGATGACAATAAAAATACAAAATACAATCTTCCACTTTTTGAAAATGTCTTGATGGAATCCAAATATACGCAAAGAAAGAGGTCAAAGTCATTAAAGCAACAGAGTATGCTTAAGAATAAATTTTATGATAGTTTCTACTGATAACTACCGTCTTATATTTCAGATCGCTTGGTTGATCTGGATTCTGTGTAATTAGTGAATCGCTAAACACAAGTGATAATTGATAATAAGGTAAAGAAGATTTAGTTAATGGATTGTGCGAAAAATGGAAGTGTGAGCAGAATGAAATTAATCAACACTCTAGATTGCAAAAGCTCTCTCATACCATTTGAAAAGTCAATGCCTGTGACCGATATGGGTTTAATTAATTCATCTTGCAATAATATTGGTGTTGCGAGTCACTCGATTTTGTAACACCCTCATCCGTCGTATGACATATAACAGAAGCTCTAGCTGGAACTCGACGCCATATATCACAGACAGTCAGAAGGATTACATAAAAATACCAATATCCAACTCCAACTACTCGAGCCCTAAATCAGAGCATTCTAGCGGAAGCTTTTAAACAGTTTGAAAGAACCCATTATTGAATAACAACTATCATGAATTTCCACTTACTATCATAGAAATGAAACAACAAATACACCAAAAGTATGTGGCCTTATGGTCTTACATAAGTTCACTTAACAATGTAATGTTTTACATACATCGGCTCGCAGGCCGGCCACACATGACAAAAGTAAAACGATAATTCGCTTCGGCCTTCGAGGGCCAGCTTAGCAACATGGGCTTCAACCCGCTACTTAATACTTGGCTCCGCAGCACCTGCAAGTAACATTCCACCGCACTGTAGCAAACAAAGCAACGATCAGCTAAAGCTGGCCAAATTACAACGACCCCGCCCCTTACTCGGGACGGAGGTGCTCCTTCCCTACATTTCATTAGCCCAGCTAAACAATAAAGTGCAAACATACTTCGCCACAGCTGTAGGCTCGCACGGCCAAACACCCCGTGTACTCAGGGCACATTAACGGTGAATCTGGTCAATTCCGTGGCTTCACCACCATCCCCGGGATGGCAACATCGTGAGCATTTTAGTCTTTCTGAGCACAGTCTAAGACTCCCGACTATGCCAATGGCCAGTCCCTCTTTTGGGTCTCTTGCACCGAACCGCATTGCCCAAGTCCGATTTCACTTACTCGTTGCCCACTCCGCCTAGTCATTTTAAGACGTACGTGCGGGCCAAGCTTCTCTCGGATCCTAACTCAATCCCAATCATCACATAACCCTGTTATGTACAAGGCTGGCTCCCCGATCGCCAAGTTAGCAGAACTACTGATAAGTAATATTTACATGTATTTTTACTATAATATTTAGTTTTAATTAATCATATTTTATTTAATCTGGTTAAAAAATTATATTTTTTTTGATATCTCTTAAATAATTTAAGTCTTATTTATTTTTGTAGGATTTATACCTATTTTTAGTATTTACTATAGTTTAATAATTAATATAAATTAATAATAAATTATGTATTTTCATTTATAAATCATTTAATTTATATTTTAGTTTATTAATTTAATATATATTTGTTTTTGTAGGTTTATTGCCGTGGTCGCGCTCCCGACATTTGCAAAAGAAATATTTACCGAAGTCGTCACGTTGGACAAGAAATTCATGCAGTCTACGTGTAACCAAGTCAAAGTCTCGCTGCACTCGTTCAAGCCGATCAAGCGTTCCACGTCGCAACCACCCATTGAGCTCTTCTTCATGCAAGCTCATGACAAATATATTATTATGCATTGATGCCGCCACGCCATCATCACAAACTCTCAAAATTACCAGCGCCAAGTAAGTCTTAGGCATTCAATTATTTTCATGCACAACGCCATCGCCGTCACCTTTTCATGTCAAAACCGCCACCGTTAAATACATGCAGTTTATTATTATTATTATTATTATTATTATTATTATTATTATTATTATTATAACCCTTTACTTCCCCTCTTCATTTCTCCATGAAACCGCTATCTCATCTTTATTCCATGAAAGCACCACCTTTATATAATTCTTCATTATTTCCTCCCTCCATTTACCTCCTCTTAAATTATTTAATAAATATTTGATGTTTCAACTCCACCTTAATTTTGATAATTATGTCCACCATTCATCTCCTCTTTATAAACTATGAAACTCCCCCATTTAATTTGGTTGTTTTTTTTTCATATATTTCATTAATATTTAATTATTATTACCACTTTATTTTCCTCCTCTTACTTTTGGCCTTCTAACCTTTCATGTGTCTTTAATCCTTTCTTTTTTCTTATAAATAATGGCCAAGGGGAAATGATGAGGGGAGTCCACCATTGGGGTAGAAAGTAAGGTTGGGTGGCTTATTTTCGGGATATCTTTGGAGTTAGTTTTACTTTATGCAATTTTAATTTATTTGCAATATAGTTTAGATTTTTCTTTCGCGTAATTGTACTCTTTTATTTCATAGTGATAGAATGTATTTTTCAATTATGAGTAGCTAAATATCCATAAGCATTTGATCATGAATAACTTTGGAGTGAAATAAATTTTCTTTATTTTTCTCAATATTATCAAGCTCTCTATTTTGCTCGCTATCGATTTATCTTTGAATTATTTCGTCTCGAATTCATATTTCGCGGATATGTTCTTCGATCCTAGATCTGTATCTTAAATGACCGAGAGGTTGCGGATATGAGAAGATCGCTCAAAAATAAAAGGAGTTGCATGCACTCCTCGAGAGAGGACGACATAAATCTTCCGGATTGGAGTCAAATCCAATAGTGGGGTTCACCACTTAAAGCAAGCTTAGGGGTTTCGACTGGCTGAGGGGTCTTAATCGATCAACCTAAGGTTAGTCAAAAGCATGAGCTCGAGAGAGACGCTTTTGTATTCTTGGAACCTCCACGGTCGAGGTAAGTGATTAGGAGCTCGTATTTTTATAATTTTATGAAAGTCTATTTTAATCTAAAAAGATTCTAGATCAAGTGTTAATTTGCATTGCATAGAAATTTATCTTTTAATTTAATTTTTCTCTATTTTTAATACTCGATAAAATAATATAAATTTGTGTGAGTAAAAGTACTCAACAGACCCGAAAGAATACGACACTTGATATTCTTAAATATCCTATACTATGAACGATAGGTGCTCTTGCCTATAGTTTATAGAATTTGGAAATATATTTATCCTAAATTTTATCCATCAAGTTTTTGGCGCCGTTGCCGGGGAATTTTTGTTGATATTTAGAAAACGCAAATTTTATTACTTTTATCATTCTCTTTCTCCACCTCCTTTTCTACTCTTCCTTTTCTTTTTCAAATTTATTTCAATTAGCTAACGGTTGTTTTTATTTTCTTTTATAAAAAAAATGTTATCACAATTGGCCGCTAAAATTGCCGAGCTTACACACAAAGTAAATCTTTTGAAAGCCGCAAGACAACGCCAAATTGTTTGTTATTATTGTGGTGGTTCTCATCAAAGTGAATATTGTTATCATTATAATTTTTATAAAAATCTTTCTTATGAAAATAATTTCTATAATAATTATGAAAATAACTATTCTCACTTTTATGATAATTCTTTTTCTAATTTTCATGAAAATAATTTTTCCTATTCTTCTAATTTTCATGAAAATACTTTTTCAAATTTAAATACGAATAATTATTTTGATTTAAATAATTCTTCTTCCACCTCGGCTACTGGTTTTTCTTGTTCGCAAGATCAACCGGAAAATATTTTGAGTTATGAGAACAATTATTTAGATCCTAATTCTTGTTCTTCTTTTATCACACCACCCACTTCTTCTAATCTTTGGGACTTTACACAATTTCAAGTTGATCCTCCCAAAACTTTAGAAGAAATTATTGCTTGTCCTAAGAATTTTTCTCCTTCTTTAAAACTTTTACCTTTGGCGGAACATGAATCTTCATGTACCCCCTTGGTGTCTTATTCAAAGGAGGAAGAAGAATTATTATATCAAAAATTTATTAATTTTATTGGCACACCGGACAAAGTAGAAGAAGAACATGTGTCTCCTCCTACGACTTCCAATTTTTCTCCTCCATGCACAATTTATGACTTTTTAGGAGCAAAAATATTTGATCCTGATGCGTCCAATGATTTTATTTCCAGTAAAATTTTGGATAAAAAATTAATTTTAGAAAATAAACAACCGGAGCCTAATCTTATACCTTTGCAAGAGCCTCCTCCTTGCGAAGATTTTTCTGAAATGCTTACTTTTGATTTTCCATATACTAACGATTTTCCTGTAGAAGAGGAGCCGTTGCAATTAAACGTCATCCATGATCCATTTGCCGCTCCTCTACAAAAATTCAAATCACCTCAAATATGGATAGGTGATTTGAATTTACATTTTCAAGTCAACTGTTTCAACAAGGAAAAACAAGAAGACAGCGGAGGAGTAGTCGGGCGAGCGACTTTTGCTTCTTTGCCAAAGCGGGAATTAAGGGAGTTGCCCTTACACTTCAATTTTTATTTCCCTTTTTCCTAACCCAAACCGTCTAGCTTAAAGACGAGAAAAAGAAAAGCGCTCTTGGGAGACACCCCTTGATTATCTTTAAATTATTGCAATTTTTTTTTATTGTTTTTTTCCCCTCCTACTTGGCTTGAAAACATTGGGGACAATGTTTATTTTTAAGTATGGGGGTGGAATCCATTTTAGGCTTTTATTTCAAAAAAACAATTGAAGAAAATCTTTAAAAATACAAAAAAATTGTTTTCTTTTTATTATCAAAAATACAAAAAAAATAGAAAATCGAAAATTAATTTCTTGGAAAGGGCCGTGTTGGGCTTTCATCCCACAAAACCGCCTAGTACCTTGTGAACCCGTCACTGGGTAGCCCTTGGGAAGTCCAAGAAATAACAAAAAAAAAATTAGGATTTTAATTTATCTTTTCTTTGTTTTAGTATTATTATCTTAAAAAAAATTTCTAAAAAATATAAATAAACCCCTACTTAATTTTATGTGATTTTCATCAATTTAATTGAGTTTATTTATAGAATTTTTATAATTTTTAAATTGCTAGTCTTTTATTTTATCATAGTTAGTTAAATTAATTTTTAGCGATTTAATTTTGATAAATAAACTTATGAATTAATTTTGTTTAGAGAACCTTATTTACTTCCTTTTCTCTTAATTCTAATTAGTTTCAATTTTATAATGTTTAGTTTAACAATCTTTTGATTTTAATTATAATCATTTATGCTTAAAGATTCTTAGGAAATTCTAAATTTACTATAGTTGCTCTCTAATTATTTTAATTTAATCTAAATTTTGTGTAACCTTTCCTTTGTTTTAAATTTTCTTGTTAGATCATATGTCATAGGGATGAGAGGATAAAATTCATCATCCCTTGGTACACATATGCAATTTTTTTATTTTGGTTAGATCATATGTCATGGGACTTATAAATTCCTTGGTACATATATGCAATCCCCAAATAAAAAAAAGGAGTAAGAGAATAAGATTCATTACTCCCATTTAATTTTTGTTTTGATTTGAAGAAAAAAAATATTTGTTCATATGTCATGGAAAATGAGATGATAAAATCCATCATTTTCTTGGTAAACATATGCAAATATCAAAAGAAAAAAATGTGTGGGGTGAGAGGATAAAATTCATCGCCCCAATCCAAAAACTCTTCATTTTCCTTTTCCCCAAACCCTAAAAAAATGGTTTTAGAAGTAAATTAAAATACTAGGAGAGCATAAGTAGTAGTTAAAAATTTCTTACAAGTTTCTTTTTAGTAATAATATGAATAATTCTAATCTAATTTTGTTTGCTAAATTACTTAATTTTGAATTCTAATTAATTTATATGAAAAATTTTTGCTAAATACCTTTTTCTGTACATTTTAATTTCATAGTTTAGGATTTAATATTTAAATCGCTAAATTTTATTTTTAACTTTCTTTTGATTTAATGAATTTTTAGTTTAAATTAATAAATATAAATTTCTTATAAGTACTTCTCATAGTTTTGCTCTGTAATAGCAAAACCTTAAGTATGGGGGTATTTGATAAGTAATATTTACATGTATTTTTACTATAATATTTAGTTTAATATTTAGTTTTAATTAATCATATTTTATTTAATCTGGTTAAAAAATTATATCTTTTTGATATCTATTAAATAATTTAAGTCTTATTTATTTTTGTAGGATTTATACCTATTTTTAGTATTTACTATAGTTTAATAATTAATATAAAATTAATAATAAATTATGTATTTTCATTTATAAATCATTTAATTTATATTTTAGTTTATTAATTTAATATATATTTGTTTTTGTAGGTTTATTGCCGTGGTCGTGCTCCCGACGTTTGCAAAAGAAATATTTATCGAAGTCGTCACGTTGGACAAGAAATTCATGCAGTCTACGTGTAACCAAGTCAAAGTCTCGCTGCACTCGTTCAAGCCGATCAAGCGTTCCACGTCGCAACCACCCATTGAGCTCTTCTTCATGCAAGCTCATGACAAATATATTATTATGCATTGATGCCGCCACGCCATCATCACAAACTCTCAAAATTACCAGCGCCAAGCAAGTCTTAGGCATTCAATTATTTTCATGCACAACGCCATCGCCGTCACCTTTTCATGTCAAAACCGCCACCGTTAAATACATGCACATTATTATTATTATTATTATTATTATTATTATAACCCTTTACTTCCCCTCTTCATTTCTCCATGAAACCGCTATCTCATCTTTATTCCATGAAACCACCACCTTTATATAATTCTTCATTATTTCCTCCCTCCATTTACCTCCTCTTAAATTATTTAATAAATATTTGATGTTTCAACACCACCTTAATTTTGATAATTATGTCCACCATTCATCTCCTCTTTATAAACTATGAAACTCCCCCATTTAATTTGGTTGTTTTTTTTTCATATATTTCATTAATATTTAATTATTATTACCACTTTATTTTCCTCCTCTTACCTTTGGCCTTCCAACCTTTCATGTGTCTTTAATCCTTTCTTTTTTCTTATAAATAATGGCCAAGGGGAAATGATGAGGGGAGTCCACCATTGGGGTAGAAAGTAAGGTTGGGTGGCTTATTTTCGGGATATCTTCGGAGTTAGTTTTACTTTATGCAATTTTAATTTATTTGCAATATAGTTTAGATTTTTCTTTCGCGTAATTGTACTCTTTTATTTCATAGTGATAGAATGTATTTTTCAATTATGAGTAGTTAAATATCCATAAGCACTTGATCATGAATAACTTTGGAGTGAAATAAATTTTCTTTATTTTTCTTAATATTGTCAAGCTCTCTATTTTGCTCGCTATCGATTTATCTTTGAATTATTTCGTCTCGAATTCATATTTCGCGGATATGTTCTTCGATCCTAGATCCGTATCTTAAATGACCGAGAGGTTGCGGATATGAGAAGATTGCTCAAAGATAAAAGGAGTTGCATGCACTCCTCGAGAGAGGACGACATAAATCTTCCGGATTGGAGTCAAATCCAATAGTGGGGTTCACCACTTAAAGCAAGCTTAGGGGTTTCGACTGGCTGAGGGGTCTTAATCGATCAACCTAAGGTTAGTCAAAAGCATGAGCTCGAGAGAGACGCTTTTGTATTCTTGGAACCTCCACGGTCGAGGTAAGTGATTAGGAGCTCGTATTTTTATAATTTTATGAAAGTCTATTTTAATATAAAGAGATTCTAGATCAAGTGTTAATTTGCATTGCATAGAAATTTATCTTTTAATTTAATTTTTCTCTCTTTTTAATACTCGATAAAATAATATAAATTTGTGTGAGTAAAAGTACTCAACAGACCCGAAAGAATACGACACTTGATATTCTTAAATATCTTATACTATGAACGATAGATGCTCTTGCCTATAGTTTGTAGAATTTGGAAATATATTTATCCTAAATTTTATCCATCAACTACGTTTCCGCTCAGTTTTCCGGGTGCACCTTGGAGTTAATCCCCAAGGATTCCTGCTGCAATCTACCGTGTAGAAACCCGAAAAACACATAGCACAGAGTCTTTTCCGGCCACCCATACAACACGCAACATCACCGATGCAGACCAACACGTCCGGGTAGGCTTCACACACAATGCATATGTCTGTACTTCGATTCCGGACTCTATATGCAACACAAGGGGGACTATTCACATCTACCTCAAGGAGCACCATACACTCACCGCACACTCGCGGGAGAGGGTTTCCTTATGCAAAAGAAGGAGAGCTTCACATGCTCAAGTAAAGAATCGTTACCCTTGAAGTTCGCTTTTGCGGCATGGGAAACTATCTGGATGGAAAGCTTTGCAAGGGAATTTCCTCCGCGAATCCGGTCTCGGTTCTCGATTCGGTGCTCCGATGCTCCGCCGGCGGCCGGATTTCTCCTGTTCCTTCCTCCGAGCTCTCTCCTCTCTCTAACTCCTTAGAAAGAGAATGCCTTAAGAGAATAATGAGGAATTAATCATCTATTCCTGGCCTTAAGATAACAGGAACACATCTGGGCCGTCAGATCTTGTTTAAAGAAAACGAACGGCTCAGATTCACCCAAAATTTCTTATTCCTAGGCCGAACACGGCTTTGTACACGGCCATGTCCCAGGTCATGTGCCCCGATCCAGACACGATCGTCGATCACAGAAAAGGACACGGGTCGAGACACGCCTGTGTCTTAGCTGACACGCCCGTGTAGGGTCCCGACACGCCCGTGACCTAGGGGCGCGTCACAACTAACCGCCTCGCCAACCGTCACGTCCCGGACTGGACACGGGTAGGAACACTCCCGTGTGAACCAGTACACTCCTGTGTCTAATAGTACACGCCCATGTACCACGACTGTGTACTTCAGTCGACACAACCCAGTTTCAACCTGAGCGGGACACAGGTAGTGATACGGGTAAGGAGACGCCTGTGTCACCCCTGACACGCCCGTGTCAACAAAGTTCAAAGCCGTGTTTCCTACCGTGTCCCTCACTGGACACAGACCGGCCAACACAAAGAAGGACACGGCCTTGGACACGTCCTTGTCCCAGGCCGTGTGCTCCTATTTAGGCACCAGAAATCCCTTAGGATGCGACCGGTTCGATTATGATTTTCAGGGCGTTACAAATCTCCCCCATGAAAAGAATTTCGTCCCGAAATTATGTATAGGTACACAAAATTTAAATGTTACCTGAGTGGAATAACTCGGGGTATTCCTCCAATATAGTCTGTTCTCACTCCCATGAAAGCTCCTCACGTCCGCAGTTATCCCAACAGACTTTAACCATTCAGATTTCCTTATTGTGGAGTGTTTGACTTCAAAGTCTTCAATGCGTACAGGCTTGACCTTTGTCGTCAACCCGTTATCAATCGGCACTTGATCGACCGCAATGACTTGCGAAGGCTCTTGCACCGCCTTCTGCAACACTGATACGTGGAACACATCGTGTAGCCCACACAACTTCACTGACCGCTTTAATCGATACGCTGCTTTGCTAACCCGCTCCAGGATCTCAAATGGTCCAAGGTATCTCGGACTCGGCTTCTTCAAGCGTCAAACCCGCGAGACACCCTTTAATGGCTTGATTTTGAAATACACCAGTCGTCAACACCGAACTTCACGTTCCTATGCTTGGCGTTATAGTATTTTGCCTGCCTGTCCTGAGCAATCTTCAACTGTTCCTGGATTGTACGTATCATTGAAGTGGTGTGTTCCACCGCTTGACGTTTGTATAACTTAGACTCGCCTATCTCCAACCAAGACAAAGACATGCGACACTTTCTCTCATACAAGGCCTCGAAAGGCGTCATTCCAATACTCGCTTGAAAGCTATTGTTATATGCAAACTCCACCATGTACAGGTGGTCTTCCTACTGCTTTCCGAAATCCAAGATGTACATGCAAAGCATGTCCTCCATCGTCCTGCTGACCCTCTCGGTCTGACCATCCGTCTGCGGATGAAAGGCTGTGCTGAAACTCAGCTTAATTCCCAATAATTTATGCACCAGCCTCCAATCATTTGACGTAAAGCATCTATCTCGGTCACTAACAATACTGCGGGGCACACCATGCAATCGTACAATATTATCCACATAGAGTTTGGCTAACTTTTCCACCAGATCTTCCTTCCTATTCGGGATGAAGTGTGACACTTTTGTCAATCTATCTACGACCACCCAGTTGATGTCGTTTCCCCTCTGCGACTTTGGCAAATCATACACAAAATCCATGGAAATGTCGTCGAACTTCCACTCCGGGAGAGGGAAGGATTTCAAGAAATCTCCAGGCTTCTGGCACTCCGCCTTCACCAAGGCACATGTTTGGCACTTCGCCACAAAAAGTGCTACAACCTCCTTTCGGCTGTAATCAATGCATGCTCGCTACTTCGAGAGCCAGTCCATACCAAAGATTACATCGAACTCCACTAATGGCAGTATCGATGCCTGCAAGTCGAACTCCTGATCTCCAATCCGTATCTTTACCACACAGATTCTATCCGGGCGCATTGAGCACCCATTGGGCAACAACACATCCAACTTGTCCTTTGCCATTGAGGAAGGAACTCCGATGCACAATACAAATCTTTCGGAAAAGAAGGAATGCGAAGCTCCCATATCAAACAGGGCTCTCGCCGGATACTCGAAAATTAACACAAAGCCTAGCACCAACATTTATAAGATAACATGTAATAAGGTAACAACTACATAAAGCTAAAATGTTATGTTAACTCATACATGTCACCACGTCAGCTTGTTTTAAGGCCACTTGCAAACCAAAATTATAAACTCTAGGCTGGGCTGGAGCATGTTGGGATGCGGTTGACTCCACCGCCTTCCCTTTTTCTTCATAAGATGCTCCAAGCTTTCTCTCGGACTTTGCACGTCCGCTCCAACATTCACGAGCAAAATGCCCCATCTTTCCACAGTTGTAGCAAGCTCCAGGGACTCGACTTGTGGTTGCCCCCGTCATACCAGATGAAGGGGATGAGCTCGAAGTCTTTAGCTTCTTGTTCCATCTGCGGAAACCCGACTTTGAATTCGGCACTTTGAACTCTGGCTTCTTTTCCCCTGGGTCCTTCTTCTCTCGTACTTTCTTCATGACCTTTTCTAATGACCGGGCCGAATTGACCAAGGCTACGAAGCCCTGCGCCTTAGGCCCAACAAGGAGTAGCTGTAGGTCGCCACGTAGACCCTCATAGAATCAGTTGGTCTTCCGCTCCTCCTCCATAAACATCGCACCAGCATAACGACCCAATCGTGTAAACTCATGGAGGTACTCATCCACGCTTCTGTCTCCCTGAGTCAAACCAAGGTACTTGATAGGACTTAGCGCAACCACTCGCACCAAAAGCCCGGACTGATGGAGGACGGCGCAACTAATCTTTATATCAAAGGTCCTCGGGCGGATCCACGGGGCAGCCAGTTAAGCCATTACCGCATAGCACCGCAGCGCGGGGGTGATTCCGGACCGCAGCCCCAACAATCCCCCCCGGAAACGACCCCGGGGTTTCGAACCCGTAACCTCCCTCTGATACCACTTGAGAGGACTTAGCGCAACCACTCGCACCAAAAGCCCGGACTGATAGAGGACGGCACAACTAATCTTTATATCAAAGGTCCTCGGGCGGATCCACGGGGCAGCCAGTTAAGCCATTACCGCATAGCACCGCAGCGCGGGGGCGATTCCGGACCGCAGCCCCAACAGTACTGATTCTCCATCTCAAGCTTCTGAGCAGAGGGTAGATATCTGGCCAAGAACAACCTTGAGAATTCCTCCATAGACACATCAGCAAGTTGCCTTCCCACTAAGAGTTGAACCTCCAACTCGTCCCACCACTGCCTCGCCTCACCAGCAAATAGGAAGGTTGCTATGGTGGTCTTCTGCCACTCCACAGTCTCTGTGGTGGTCAAGACTCTCTTCATCGTAGAGAGCCAATCCTCAGCTTGAGTTGGCGTTCCAGTCCCGACGAAAACCGGAGGATTAAAGCTCATTACATGCTTGAGCTACTTCTCCGTAGCTCTCATTGGTGCTACTTGATCAACTGCCACGTGCTCTACCACTTCCGGCTCTGCCACCATAATCGGTTCTTGCTCATTAACAGGTGGTGCGTGTTGCACTGGCCTTGCAGGTTGGGCATTTATCATAGCAAAGACTGCTTCAGCCACCAATCTGATGGTTTCTGCTGAAGGAGGTGTTGTAGACACGACATTCGATGCACTACTTTCCGCCGATCGCGGACGTTTCGATTGCCCAACACCGCTTCTAGTTACCTAAAATAGCATAAACCCTTGATTAGGCGACAAACAGATTGCTAAAAGCAATCATTGTAACACTCAGGTTTCTCAGAACAAGTGTATTTTTCATTTCTATGTGGACATTCATGGATTCTTTTATGTTATAACGATGACGCACAAACATGTGCTCACCTCCCCTTAAAAGAATTCGCCCATGAATTCAAATAAAGAAGACCGACACCTTAGTCTGATACCAAATTGTAACACCCTCATCTGTCATATGACATATAACAGAAGGTCCAGCTGGAACCCGACGCCATATACCACAGACAGTCAGAAGGGTTACATAAAAATACCAAAATCCAACTCCAACTACTCGAGTCCTAAACTAGAGTATTCTAGCGGAAGCTTTTAAACAGTTTGAAAGAACCCATAATTGAATAACAACTATCATGAATGTCCACTTACTACCATAGGAATGAAACAACAAATACACCAAAAGTACTTGGCATTATGGCCTTACATAAGTTCACTTAACAATGTAATATTTTACATACATCGGCTCGCAGGCCGGCCACACATGACAAAAGTAAAATGACAATTCGCTTCGGCCTTCGAGGGCCAGCTCAGCAACGTGGGTTTCAACCCGCTACTTGGTACTTGGCTCCGCAGCACCTACAAGTAACATTCCACCGTACGGTGGCAAACAAAGCAACGGTCAGCTAAAGCTGACCAAATTACAATGACCCCGCCCCTTACCCGGGACAACGGTGCTCCTTCCCTGCTGTTAAAGTTTGGAATGTTCGGGCGGCTTGGTCCCTAACCGCAGCGGTCTGTCTGTTCCAGCAAGCCAGTGATCTGTCATTCTGGCAAAGAGAAGCCGCAACGGTCTGCTTGAAGCCACATCGGTCTGGCCAAGTGCGACAGTCTGTTTGAAGCCGCAGTAGTCTGGCCAAGTGCAGCGGTCTGCTTGAAGCCACAGCGGTCTGGCTAAGTGCAGCGGTCTGTTTATAACTGCAGCGGTCTGATAGTGATTGTAGTTCGGCAACTTGCAGCAGGTGATCAGGCAGTCAGTTCGAGAGGCCGACTCTGGGAGATAACAGTTTTGTTGTTAGTGTTTTATTTCTTGTATAGTTGGCGGTTTGGTCATGTCAAACTGCATAAGCTGCACGGCTTGTATTTAGTCCCACATCGTGCGTTGTATTCTCTCACCTCCCCTATTTTCTATAAATAGGGGGCATACTTATGTATTACTTACTTTTTTGGAGCAATAAAATTTGCGGTTTATTTACCTCTTTTGTCCATTTTCTACATGGTATGAGAGCGAACCGATCCTTTGCTTCTTGCAGATCGCAGATTATTGCTCTAATCGCGCGGCCTCTTCCTCCGGCTTCATCCGGTTTGTCTTGCTTTCACCCGGGCTTTCCTGTTCGCTCGGCTTCCCTTGCTAACCTAGCTGTCTCCCCTTTGGTGTGAGCCTGCATTTTGGTCGCGGCTTTTTCCTTGTCGCTGGTGTATTGACACCGTGACCGTGCGGTCTCTGCTGCATGTCCGTGATTGTTCTTTTTTTTTTTTCAACCGCGCGGTTTCTTTCTTTCTGTTCGCGCGGTTTGTGCCGTGTTCGCGCGGTCTCTTTATCTTTTTTCTTCTTGTGCGGTTTTTCAGCCTTTTCGTCGCGGCTTGTTCCTAGTTGCTGGTGTGTCGACACCGAGACCGAGCGACTTGTTGTTTCTTTGTCCGCGGCTTGTTCCCCGCGGCCTCTTCCCGCTGTGGTTTCCTCCCCTTTGACCGGGCGGTCTTCCGGTTTCTCCCTGTGCAGTTTGTTTACCTGCTTTCCGGCTTCTTCTTTCAAATGACTTCTCTTCTCACTTCCACTACTCGTGCTCTTGTAGTATCCTCTGATAAGTGGCTTATTGACTCTGGTGCCACTTGTCACATGACTTGCAACTCTCGTTTGTTTTCATCTTTACTTGAGACAAACAGGTTATCTCCTATTATTGTTGCTGATGGGACCTCTACGCTTGTGCATGGTACTGGCACTGTGCATCTCTCTTCATCTTTACTATTAGAGGACACTCTTTATGTCCCTACATTTCCATGCAATTTACTGTCTGTTCATGCTCTTTGCACCCGGTTAAGTTGCACAATTACTTTTACTAGCACTACTTGTTCTTTCTTTGATTCAGTTTCTCAGACTATGATTGTTACTGATACTGCTCGTGATGGCCTATTTTATCTTGACAATGTTGTTGCTCTTTCAGCTACTTCCTCACTTAAGTTGTGGCATCGTCGACTTGGTCATCCTCCTCCTTGCCTCATTCATCAACTTTTTCCATCTCTTTCTTTTGATGATTCTCCGTTGAACTGTGAAGCATAAGAGTTGGGTAAACATCATCGCTCTTCGTTCCCAGCTCGAACGGGCCATTGCTCGTCGCGTCCTTTTGAGCTCGTTCACTCTAACATCTGGGGCCCCTCTCCGGTTGCTTCTGCTGGTCGTGGAAGCTTGTACTTTGTAACATTTATTGATGATTTCTTCAGATGCACTTGGTTGTATCTCTTGAAGGATCGTTCTGAACTGTTCTCTGTCTTCACTGCATTTTATCATGAGATCTTCACACAGGTTCGTGTGCCCATTCAGATTATTCGTACTGATAATGCCAAAGAATATGTTAGCCATCAGTTCTCTTCATTTTGTGAGGATAAAGGTTTGATTCATCAGACAAGTTGTCCATATACCTCTCAACAGAATGGCATTGCTAAACGCAAAAATCGTCATCTTCTGGATGTTGCTCGTAGTCTTTCTTTGCAAATGAATGCCCCTCAGTCTTATTGGGGTCATGCTATTCTTCTTGCTTGCTATCTCATTAACAGTATTCCCTCCTTTGTTATTCAGGGCAAGACTCCTTTTTCAGTCTTATATCCAAAAGCCGAACCATTTCCTTTGCCCCTTAAAACCTTTGGTTGTACTGCCTTTGTTCACGTCCCTTCCCCTAAACGGGATAAAATTTCCCCCGGTCAGTTAAGTGCATATTCCTTGGCTATTGTCCTACTCAAAAAGGGTATCGATGTTTTGATCCTCTCCTCCGCAAATAGTATGTTTTCGCATATGTTACCTTCTTTGAAGAGACTCCATTTTTCTCCTCTCCTTCTTTTGTACCTACCGATACTTCTCCTTCCCTACCGGTTCTTTCAGCACCTCCACCAGAGCCGGTCACTGCCGGTTCTCCATCTCTTTCTCAAGATCCTGATGAGTCACCCTTGAGACCTTCTGTCCCTGTTCCGGAACCTCTTCTGTCTTCTGCCAGTACTTTGCCTTCCCCTGTCAGCAGTGACCTCGATCTTCCAATTGCCCGGCGAAAGGGAATTCGCCAATGTACTCAATATCTGATTGGTGCAGTTGTCTCATATGCTCAGCTTTCCTCAACTGCCAAGCATTTTTCTCATGCTATTTCTTCTACTGCCATTCCGAAAACGTATCAAGAGGCTCTTGCTCTTCCTCAGTGGAAGGTTGCTATAGATGAAGAAATGAGAACGTTAACTGAGAGAGGAATTTGGACTCTTATTCCACCACCGTTGGGCATTGATGTGGTTGGATGTCGGTGGGTCTTTGTGGTTAAGTATCTTCCAGATGGCTCAATTGAACGGTATAAGGCACGGCTTGTTGCCAAAGGGTTTACTCAGACATATGGGGTGGACTTCTTTGATACTTTTTCTCCTGTTGCTCGCATCAGCACTATCCGTATTCTCTTCTCTGTGGCTGTTAATAGAGACTGGGAAATGTCCCAGTTGGATGTTAAAAATGTCTTCCTTTATGGGGATTTGCAAGAGATGGTATACATGTAGCAACCTCCTGGGTATGTTGCTCAGGGGGAGTCTCAGGTGTGCAAGCTTCGGAAGGCGATTTATGATTTAAAGCAGAGTCCACGAGTCTGGTTTGAAAAGTTTAGTGAAGTTGTTTCTCTTAATGGGTTCAGTCGAAGTTCTGCTGATCATTCTTTGTTCATACGCAAAATTACTAACGGCCTTGTAGTTCTTGCTGTCTACGTTGATGATATTCTTTTGACTGGTGATGATAAGGAGGGCATTGATCTAGCCAAACATCTTCGACAACACTTTGTCACTAAGGATATGGGACCGCCCAAGTACTTCCTGGGAATTGAGATTTCACGAAAGAGGACCTCGGTAGTTCTTTTAGAGCGGAAGTATGCGCTAGATTTCCTAAAGGAGACAGGTCTTCTTGGCACGAAACTTGCTCGTTGCCCAATGGCTGTTGGTGATGATAAAGGCTGGACTGATGATTCTTCTCTTCTCCCAGATTTCACTGTATACCGGCGACTTGTAGGCAAACTTATATATCTGACTGTTACTCGACCAGATATCTGTTATGCAGTTGGGAAGATTAGTCAGTTTATGCAAAGTCCTAGAGAGTGCCATCTACGCTCTGCCATGAAAATTTTGGAATATGTAAAAGGGTCTCCAGGAAAGGGCTTATTGTTTCAGAAGAATGATCATCTGAAGATTGAAGCATATTCTGCTGCCAGCTATGCTGATAATAAGGAGGATAGAAAGTCTACATCATGTTTTTGCACTTTTGTAGGAGGAAACCTGGTTAGCTGGAAAAGCAAGAAGTAGGCAGTGGTTTCAAGGTCAAGTGCTGAGGCAGAATATAGGAGCATGACCTCAACTACCTGCGAGTTAAAAAGGCTACGGGCGCTTATGCTTGACTTGGGAGAAGTCTATGACCATCCTCTTCCTATGTTCTGTGATAACAAGGCCGTCATTTACATTTCAAGGAATCCTGTCTTTCATGAGAGGACAAAGCATATTGATGTTGATTGCCATTTCATTAGCGAGGAGATTTTGAAAAATCAGGTGTGTACTCCTTTTGTTACATCAGAAAAAGAACTAGCTGACTTCTTCACCAAACCAGTAACTCCATCTGAGGAGGTATGTAGCAAGCTGGGCATGGTCGATATATATGCTCCAGCTTGAGGGGGAGTGTTAAAGTTTGGAATGTTCGGGCGGCCTGATCCCTAACCGTAGCGGTCTGTCTGTTCCAGCAAGCCAGCAATCTGTCGTTCTAGTAAAGAGAAGTCGCAGCAGTCTGTCCAAGTGCAGCGGTCTGTTTGAAGCCGCAGCGGTCTGGCCAAGTACAGCGATCTGCTTGAAGCTGCAGCAGTCTGCTTGAAGCCGCAGCGGTCTGGCTAAGTGCAGCGGTCTGTTTATAGCCGCAGCGGTCTGATCGTGATTGTAGTTCGGCAACTTGCAGCAGGCGATCGGGCAGTCAGTTCGAGAGGCTGACTCTGGGAGATAACAGTTTTGTAGTTAGTGTTTTATTCCTTATATAGTTGGCTGTTTGGTCATGTTAAACCGCATAAGCCGCACGACTTGTATTTAGTCCCACATCGTGCGTTGTATTCTCTCACCTCCCCCATTTTCTATAAATAAGGGGGCATACCTATGTATTACTTAACTTTTTGGAGCAATAAAATTTGCGGTTTATTTACCTCTTTTGTCCATTTACTACACCTGCATTTTATTAGCCCAGCTAAACAATAAAGTGCAGACATACTTCGCCATAGGTGTAGGCTCGCACGGCCAAACACCTCATGCACTCAGGGCACATTAACGGTGAATCCGGTCAATTCTGCGGCTTCATCACCATCCCCGGGATGACAACATCGTGAGCATTTTAGTCTTTCTAACCACAGTCTAAGACTCCCGACTATGCCAACGGCCAGTCCCTCTTTTGGGTCTCTCGCACCGAACCGCATAGCCCAAGTCCGATTCCACTTTCCCGTTGCCCACTCCGTCTAGTCACTTTAAGACGTACACGCAGGCTAAGCTTCTCTCAGATCATAACTCAATCACAATCATCACATAACCCTGTTATGTACAAGGCTGGCTCCATGGCCGCCAAGTTAGCAGAACTACGTTTCCGCTCAGTTTTCCAGGTGCGCCTTGGAGTTAATCACCAAGGATCCATGCTGCAATCTATCGTGTAGAAACCCAAAAAACACATAGCACAGAGTCTTCTCCGGCAACCCATACAACATACAACATCACCGATCTAGTCCAACACGTCCGGGTAGGCTTCACACACAATGCCTATGTCCGTACTTCGATTCCGGACTCTATATGCAACACAAGGGGGACTATTCACATCTACCTCAAAGAACACCACACACTCACCGCACACTCGCGGGAACGGGTTTCCTTATGCAAAAGAATGAGAGCTTCACATGCTCAAGTAAAGAATCGTTACCCTTGAAGTTCGCTTTTGCGCCATGGGAAACTATTCGGATGGAAAGCTTCGCAAGGGAATTTCCTCCGCAGATCCGGTCTCGGTTCTCGATTCGGTGCTCCGATGCCCCGTCGGCGGCCGGATTCCTCCTCTTCCTTCCTCCTAGCTCTCTCTCCTCTCTCTAACTCCTTAGAAAGAGAATGCCTTAAGAGAATAATGAGGAATTAATCCTCTATTCCCGGCCTTAAAATAGCAGGAACACATCTGGGCCGTCAGATTTTGTTTAAAGAAAACGAAAGGCTCGGATTCGCCCAAAATTTCGCATTCCTGGGCCGAACACGGCTTTGCACACGGCCGTGTCCCAGGCCGTGCGCCCCGATCCAGACACGATCGTCGATCATAGAAAAGGACATGGATCGAGACACGCCCATGTCTCAGCTGACACGCCCGTGTCGGGTCCCGACACGCCCGTGACCTAGGGGCGTGTCACAAATAACCGCCTCGCCAACCGTCACATCCCGAACTGGACACTAGTAGGAACACGCCCGTGTGAACCAGTACACGCCCGTGTCTAATAGTACACGCCTGTGTACCACGGCCGTATACTTCAGTCGGCACAGCCCAGTTTTAACCCGAGCGGGACACGGGTAAGGACACGTCTGTGTCACCCTTGACACGCCCGTGTCAACACGGTTCAAAGCCGTGTTTCCTTCCGTGTCCCTCACTGGACACAGACCGGCCAACACAGAGAAGGACACGGCCTTGGACACGCCCGTGTCCCATGCCGTGTGCTCCTATTTAGGCATCAGAAATCCCTTAGGACGTGACCGGTTCGATTACGATTTTCAGGGCGTTACAGATTTTCCCTCGGTCCGGAGAATCGGAGCTCCTTAATTAGCTTAGGAGTGAGTCGAGCACGCAAATAGTCAAATGAAACTAAGCAACAATGAAATGAGGCGTTTTAGCGTAGAAAACCCAGAAAGGGTGAAAACCAAGTGACAAAATCTGTATTAGGCCGAAATCCATTAGTTCCTTTGAGGTTACAAGAGTTTGAGATCCTCGGAGGGTGACAGACCACCTCTCTGTTTACAAGTCTTGAAGCCAAAGAACGAAGGAAAAAGACCAAGTTCTTGAGCGTCCACTAGAAACGTTCTTCGGTTCCTCTATTGGTGATCGTGAGAGTCTCCACTAGAGCCTTGAGCATGATCAGTCTTGAAATGAACAGAGGGAAATCAGAACAAATGAACGATCTAAGTCTCATGTTTTTGCTGGAAAACCTCATAGCGCTCTCTTTTCTCTCTGGTTTCTTGTCTTCAAATGAAGGTCTGGAGGCCATTTATAGCTTTCTTGAAGGGACGCGCCGGTAATTGTGTCAGGCTGAATATGGAGTTGACGAATGACGTTGCTCGGTTCCGGCATCACTAATTTCCCAGAAATGTCGAACAAGCCCCGGGCGACCAAGGTAAGTTTCCCGACAAAGGTGGCGGAGGATGCCAGAGGCGACGGTGTGTGCGCTGCGCTGGGCGCATGTGCATGGTACCTATGTGTGTATGTACGTGCGTGCTTGGTGCAACACGCATTTGTGTTGCTTCGTTCAGTTCCCGACTAGCTTCTGCTTAGGTGTGTGAGGGCGTCGCTCTGTATCCCCTTTTGGGTGATTTTGGAACCCTTTGAGCGAGCACGACTCACTTGGTTGGGTCAGCTTACATGAACATTTCGGTTGTAGTCCTACTAATTTGACTCAGAAATTTTTAGGATGAACCATATCAAATGCCCCCAAATTTTAACGAGTCGTGATCTTCGAAGTGACGAGCCAGAAAATTTTCGATATAATAGTGTTGTTTCTAAGTTGTTGACTCTGAACATGTTTGCGGGTGCCCTTGACGGTTTATTGTTTGCTTGTGGAGTGAAGCATGCCTCTCGTTAAGTCAGGAGAAGTAGGCTGATCACTTTGCGCCATAGGGAGTTAATCCTATGAGATGATGATCTCGTAGTTGAAATTGGGGTAACTCATGTAATTGGTTGCATGACTTTTGTTGTCATAGGGGCGATTTAGTATCGTACGTAGTACGCTCTTATCTACGATGTTGCGCTCGCGGCGCACTTTGGGAATGTTCTCCTATATTGAGTTTTATGTGATGTGTATTATGACAGATTGGAAGCATTTTGTTTTTCTCCATGTTCCTATTTTCACTAGCATGCAAATTTGATGTAGCGTGTTTGCTTCGTTGATTATTGCTTGGTGATAGTGAAAGTCCACCTAGTGTCAACTACCTTCACCTATGGGGGGGGGGGGAATAGGTGTCTTGCACAGTCTTTTAGCGGAATTAAAATTATACCTGCACAATTAAACAAAACAACACAGCACAAAAATACGCAGGCAGTTATAGTGGTTCCCCGATTTGGGTATGTCCACTTTCCCCCTTCGTCCTATCTCCCAACAAGGGACGACTCGGTCACTTCACCAACCGGATTGAAATCCAATCCTCACACTAAGGAAGAAACTCTTCCAACCGAAGGAGTCACCACTCCTCCACCACGGGTTGCACCCAACCCTTACAACGCAGAACCAACGTTCCTTTACAACAAAAGAAAAATTAGAATGTATAAAATACAAACTACTTATGGAGCGCTTGGTGTCCCTCTTCGTTCGATGTAGCTTTCTCGACGAAGACGAAGAGTACACGAACTAAGAGCTCACTTAGAGAGGATCTCCCCGAAATCGGCGGCGACAAGAAGTGCGGCGGCGGAGCTTTCGGGATCGGCGATGGCAAGGTTTGCGGCGGCGAGCTTTGTAGATCCAACCTTCGTAGCAAAGCTAGCAAGGTCTACCAACGATCACACTTGGATCGATCGTCTCAATCGATTCGGAAAGGGAAGGTATTCCCGATCTACAAACCAAGAGACAAAGGATCTCAAGATAGACACGTGAGACGCGTTGCTTGGCTAAGCTTCTGTCACCGGGAGATCAAGATGAATCCAAGATCAGCGGCGGTGACTTTATCCCGAGCGGCGACGGCGGCGGAAAGAAATCCGCGATGCTTTAGGTCATGATGGCAGCCCGTTTCTTGTTCTCGGTATTGATTGATTGCAATGTTCGAAATACAACAGTATTTATACAGTAGGTCATACATTATGACCGTTGTGGGCCCCACCAGTAGAAACCCTAAGTCCGGTTCAAAACAGCGCGTGTATACTTGGTCTGGTCCAGCGAGCCGCAGAAATTAGCCTAAGGCAAATTCGGCGAGAATCATTTGTGATTCTCGACGAATCGGCGAGAATCACTTATGATTCTCGTCGAATTTTCCTTGGAAGCAATTTAGCCAGAGAGCAAGCCATCCGGTGTGAGTCGGCGAGTATCACAGTTCATTCTCGACGAATCGGCGAGAATGACTTTGCAAAGTCATTCTCGCCGATTCGGCGAGAATCATTTTAGTGATTCTCGCTGATTCTGCCTTAGCAGAATTCTGGACGGCGCTGAGACAGTCGGAAGCATTCGGCGAGAATCGACTAGTGATTCTCGACGATTCGGCGAGAGAATCACTTAGTGATTCTCGTCGAATCTTACTTAGACGAATTTTCGTCTATCTTCCCGTGAGCTGGTCTTTGACCCATTCTTGCTCCTTATCAGCTCTTGATCTATCACTGTCCTGTACTTGAAAGTAAGTACACCCCAATAGAGAGAGTACACGTAAGCCAACACACTGATCTGCTCAATGAGGGATTACTTTGCGCAGACCCATGTATATTGACCTACTGCACCCTGACATTTGTGTGTACTTAGCGTGAAATAACTGAAAGCACAACTTGAAGACAAATGATCAAATACAATGTCAATTCACCTTAGCTGGTCCAGGGGCTTCTTCAAATCAGGTACATTGTGGATACAATACCCAACAATCTCTCCCTATTTGAAGAAGCCTAAACCCTACAAGCTAAGGTGAATAGAGCTGTCACCTAAAACCGAAAACCGCAAATCGAACCGGAACCGATCTGGAACCGCAAAGAACCGGACCAAACCGTTCGCGAATTATTCGGGTTCCGGTTTGAATTTTGGAACCGTAAACAATAATGGTCCGGGTGCGGTTCCTTCATTTTATTAGCCGGACCGGAACCGGAACCGGAACCGCAACATAAATGTCTCGAGCGGTTTCAGAATTTTTAGACCCGATCCGGACCGGACCGAAGCAGAACCGAACCACAATCCATTTATTATTATTATATTAATATATAATATATATATATTTATTATCTATTCGACTATAACTATATTAGTCGTCCGATTTTAGCCGTACTTACTAATGAACCCTTCCAACAATATAATAGATTTTAGTTTTAAATTTACAATCTTAGAGTCTTCCAATGTTGAGTTCCAACTGATTTTGATACCATAATCTAATATTTCTTAATCATGTCATTTACACCTGAGAAAGCTATTGCTTTTATTGTTAAAATTGAGATTTTCTTTGGTGAAACAAGTTTATGCTGGTTGAGTATTGCTCTGATCATTTAAATCTTTAATTTCTTACATTTTGTTATGTAATCTACGTCATGGTTTGTACGTTAAAGAAATTGTTTCCTTCTCTAATTGGATTTGGGAAGTTACTGAACTGCAAAGCTTAACTGATTGTAAAAAAAAAAATTTCATTCAGTAATTCACGTTTTCTCCTACTCTCATCGATTGCAATGTCGCTAGTCTGAAATCTGTAGATCTGTTGTTGTTAATCGAAAATAAAACAGGTTGGATTTTGTTTAAATGTCGCTGCATTTGAGGCGTTTTTTTTAAAAAAATGCTACAAATTTTGGCGGCACTTTTTTTTAAAAAAACGCTGCGAATTGTATTTTCTACCGCTGCGATCACTATAGCAGCGATTTCGCGGCATTTTTGTAAAATCTTGCTCGATGCTTGAAAAGCGCTGTGGAAGGCCCCCAAAAACACCATAGTAGAGCCATCTTTTTGTAGTGTTACATGTATATTTGTATTAGCACAATTTCAACATTTAGACTTAAGAAATCATGAGATTTTTGCTCCAACAATTGGAATTTCAATTTTCTTTTCAAATATACATTTTTAAAGAGATAATAATCTTTGTAAATGTGTCTAATGACTCAAATTATAGTCATAAAATGATTAAAATTATATCCCTAAACTGATTGGAACCGGACCGAACCGCATAGAACCGGACCGAACCGTTATTGGACGGTTTGGTTTTGGTTCTTGTTGAATCAGAACCGGAACCGTTGATACGACGGTTCCAAAAATTTTGATGGAACCGTAACCGGAACCGGAACCGATCAAAGAAAATAAGGTTATGGTTCTAATTTTTAGAACCGTTACTATAGTGGTTCGGTTCATGGTCTTAGTAGAACCGGAACCGAACCGGAACCGTGACAGCTCTAAAGGTGAATATAACGGATGGAAGAAAAACATAAACTGAATAATCAGTTGAGAATGAATTTCCATACCATTACCTTTAGAGCATTTGGAGCATACTTAGCGTGAGCACCTTAGCACCTTAGCCGAGAGGGTAATCTCCCCCTTTTCGGCTTCTACAAATCTGGGACTTTAGCACTTGCCACAATGCTCCCCCTCAGTTCTTGCATCTGTGCTTACTCTTGAGTTTCTTGCGGATGCTCCCCCTTTATCCAAGAGTCGGGAGCCTCTGTATTCTTCATTCCTCAAGGTTTAGCATACCCAATTCAGTTTTGAAGAGACTGAACTTGGCTTCGTCTAGGGGCTTTGTAAAAATATCTGCAATCTGCTTATCCGTGGGGACATAGCAGAGAGAGATGTCCTTGTTTTCCACATGCTCCCGAATGAAGTCGTAGCGCACTTCAATATGCTTCGTCCTGCTGTGCGACACGAGATTGTTCGCAATGGCTATAGCACTTGAGGAGTCGCAGTACATTGGTACTTCTTTGAACTGAAGGTCATAGTCTGCTAGCTGATTTCTGATTCATAGAAGTTGTGCGCAACAGCTGCCTGCTGAGATGTACTCAGATTCAGCTGTGGAGGTTGCAACACAATTCTGCTTCTTACTATTCCATGATATAAGCCTTCTTCCGAGGAATTGACACGTCCCGGAAGTACTTTTCCTATCATCCCTGCTTCCTACAAAATCAGCATCTGAAAAGCCTATTAGCTCGACATCATTGTTTCTCGGGTACCACAAGCCAAGATTAGGTGTACCCTTAAGGTATCTAGGAATTCGCTTTGCAGCGACATAGTGAGATTCCTTAGTGTTCACCTGATATTGGCACAAATGCATATGGAGAACATAATATCCGGTCTACTTGCAGTAAGGTAGAGCAGGGATCCAATAATGCTTCTGTATTTGGTTTCATCAAAAGGTTTCCCTTTCTCATCCTTATCCAGAGATATAGTAGATCCCATTGGAGTCCTCATAGAGGTTGCATTCTCCATACCGAATTTCTTGAGGAGTTCATTTGTGAACTTCGTCCGAGAAATGAAAATTCCATCCTCAGACTGTTTCACTTGAAGTCCCAAGAAATACTTTAGCTCTCTCATACTGCTCATTTCAAACTTTCCTTGCATAAGTTTAGAAAACTTTTTGCAAAGATTATTATCCGTTGAGCCGAATATAATGTCATTGACATAGATTTGCACCAGCAAGATCTTGCCTTTGACTTCCCTAAGAAACAATGTCTTATCTATTTTTCCTCTAGAGAACTTGTTCTCAAGAAGAAAACTAGACAGAGTCTCATACCAAGCTCGAGGAGCTTGTTTTAATCCATATAAAGCCTTACCAAGCTCAAGGAGCTTGTTTTAAGCTATATAAAGCCTTATTAAGAAAATATACATGACTGGGATAAGTCGGATTAACAAAACCTGGGGGTTGTGCGACATATACTTCCTCTTTCAGGTTGCCATTTAAGAATGCCGGTTTCACGTCCATCTGATAGACTGTGAATCCTTTGTGAGAGGCATATGCCAGGAACAATCTGATCGCCTCGAGCCTTGCAACCGGTGCAAACGTTTGGTCGAAGTCGATCCCCTCCTCCTGTCTGTATCCTTGAGCCACCAGCCTGACCTTGTTCTTGATGATAACACCGTGTTCATCTAGTTTGTTTCTGAAGATCCACTTTGTGCCAATCACGTTCTGCCCCTTTGGTCTGGGAACCAGCGTCCAGACATTGCATCGTTCAAATTGATGCAGTTCATCTTGCATGGCCAAGATCCAAGATGCATCCTTGTTCGCTTCGTCGAACTTCTTTGGATCAACCTGTGACAGAAAGCTAAAATGCAGAATCTCGTTAATTGTACCTCGGCGAGTTCTGACACCGTCACGGGGATCTCCGATGATTTGATTTCTGCGATGATCCCTCACGTGGCAAAGCTCTAGCAGTCTGGCATCTGGAGCTCTAACATTTTCTGGGGCTCCTTCCTCTTCAGGGAGGACAACTCCATTCTGACCGTCATCATCTCCGGTAGGTGTTGTGGTGGAGACTTTGACGTACTTAGGAGTTGCATCTTTAGCGGTCTTATCGAGACTAAGCTGTTCAATTCTTGTACCTGCATCTTCAAGAAGACTACTGAAAGAATTGCTGTTAAGCAAGCTTCCTTCATCAAATACCACATTTATGGATTCCTCTACCACTAGGGTTTTCTTATTGAAAACCATATATGCCCGGCTATGGCTACTATAGCCCATAAATATGCCTTCGAAGCATTTTTCACCAAACTTAGTACGCGGGTACTTCCCGTTATTTAGTACATAGCATCTGCAGCCAAAGATCCTAAAATAGGACATGGTTGGTTTCCTGCCTTTCAGTAGCTCATAAGGCATCTTATGATGACTCTTGTTGATCAAGGCCCGGTTTTGTACATGACAAGCCGTATTGACAGCCTCTGCCCAGAAGTATTCTGGGAGAGAAGCGTCATTCAACATTGTCGTGCAGGCTTCAATGAGCGTTCTATTTCTCCTCTCCGCAACTCCATTCTGCTGAGGAGTGCGCGGGGAGGAAAACTCATGAAAGATACCAAGTTCTTCACAGAACTCTGTCATAGCACCAGACTCGAATTCTGTTCCATGGTCACTTCTGATTTTGACCACCGAGCAGTTAAGTTCGTTCTGAATCTGCTTGACAAAACTGGTGAAGATGTCAAACGTATCAGACTTGCGTTTTAAGAAGAAAACCCAAGTAAACCGAGAGTGATCATCAACAATCACTAGCGTATAAGACTTGCCTCCCAAGCTATGAACTTGCATTGGACCAAACAAGTCCATATGTAGAAGATAAAGACATCTGGAGGAGTCTTTGTCAACGATGCCCTTAAAGGTAGCCCGAGTCTGTTTGACCTTCTGGCATGCAGGACAGGGGCTATCTTTGATGCACTTAATGATGGGAGCATCCCTTACTACGTTTTTAGAAAACAACATACTAATTGTCTTGAAATTAATATGTTCTAATCTCTTGTGCCATTATTCATAAAAAGATGCACTGCCTGTTGCTACTAGGCATACGGGGGTAGATGAATCTAAACTAAGAAAATTTAAACAGAAGATATTTCTGCTCCTAATGCCTGTTAATACCGTCTCCGAAGAGGCACACGATATTATCAGGCATTTATCCTTACAGAACTTAACGTCATAACCTTTATCACATAACTGACTTACACTGATCAGGTTATGATTCAACCCTTTAACGTAAGTCACGTCGCTGATAGAAATTATACCGTTGGAAATCATATCGTAACCCCTGGTGACTCCTCGATCTGATCCCCCAAAGATGACTTTGGGTCCATTCTCGACTAGAAAGTAATCACGCAGCAGGCTTCTTGTCCCGGTCATATGCCGGGAGCATTCACTGTCCAAGTACCATATGGGAGTTTTGGTGGCCTTTGGACATTCCTGCAAAACAGAATTAATTTCCCTTAGGAACCCAATCGAACTTGGGTCCTAGATTCCTCGTTAGCATACTCCCCCTTGGATGGTTAGCCCTACGAGTGGTCTGCCTCGCATTGCCAACTTGAGGAGTCTCGTTATTCCTCAGATTAAACCAACAATCCACGGCAAAGTGACCAACTTTGCCACAACACCAGCAGTCAAACCTGTTGTACTTTCTCCTAGGCACCTGCTTTACCCTTGGAATGGTGGGTCCAACCGAGCCCTTGGATCTAGAGGTAGAGGCATCATGATGACAACAGTCACATGATTTCTTCACCTCCTGATTTCTCAGTACAACAGGCTTAGCCTTTGGTGTCTGCTTCTTATTATGGCCGCTAGAGAAGTGACCATAATCCTCAATGTGGATTTCCTCATAAGGTGCCTTGAAGACACTCTCTGCGTAGTTGCGGGGAAAGGTCCAACTATCATAATGGCTCTTTGGCTTTTCAACCGAGGGCCTGAAGTGATGATCGTACGTTGACTCAAAGTCATGCTGGTTACAGGGAAAGCTAGGCTTTCTGAATGCAACCAGACTGAGTGGGGCCTTTCCCTTTTCAGCAGCCGAGGCCTTCTTAGCAGCCTTATTCCTTCTCTGGTTCCTGTTTCTCCTGGATGAGATACCAGACACCCCTACATGCCCCAAGCCAGCTCCCTTGGCCTGAGCAGAGAAGGTATCAACCAGTGGAAGAACAGTTTTTGGCATGGAGAAGATTTTAACAATCTTCCTTTCAGCCGCAAGTTGTTCTTCCAACTTGTTGATTTCTTCCTGCTTAAAATCAAGGAGCCTTAGAGACTCTGAGTGCTTAGAAGTTAGGTCCAGGTGCTCCTGTCGGAGAGAGATCAAGCTAGTGATCTCTTCCCTTAGGGATACACCCTCACCCTTAAGGAATTTAACTTCCTTTTTCTGAGCCTTCAATCTCTTGCAGCACTCCTCGAAAGTATTGAGCAAAAGCTCATACTTATCGAGGAGCTCAGCTTCTCGGGCAGAAGGGCTATCCTCGAGATCATCATCCTAAGACTCGGGATCAGAGTCAGAGTCGGAGAGAGGGGTGTGATCTTTTACCTTCCCAGTAAATGGGGGGCATTCTCCTTCTGAGTCAGAGCGACCCATTAGTCCGAAATATGCTTCCTCATCATCACTGGTGTCTGAAGTGTCAGATTCACTCAGTGTCTTTGGCTTCTTTGCGATGTAGCTTCTTTCCTTCTTTTTATCTCTAGAGGACCTGTGCTCCTCTCCCTTCCCCTTATCTTTCCTGCCTTGTTGGCAGTCAGCCACGACGTGTCCTGGCTTATTACATCCAAAACAAATGATGTCAGCAGAGCGATGTTTGTTTGGTTTAGATGCATACCTGTCAGAAGAATAGTTCTTCTTCTGAAGCCTGGAGGAGGAGCCGTCTCTCTTTCTTTGATTCCTCAACTTGAGGAACTTCTTGAATTCTCGGGTGATGAGGGAGAAATCTTCCTCAGACAACTCTGAGCCGGAGGAGCATGGCTCGGAGTCTTCCTCCTCATCCTTTTTCCCCACACGGGATGAAGCCGCACCCTTGCCCTTCCTGGAGTGAATGGCTTTTAGGGCCACAGTCTTTTCCTTGGCTGCGGCTTTCTCTGCTTCTTCTTCTGCTTTCCTCGTGTTCAATTGGAGCTCATAGGACATGAGCTTCCCAAAGAGTATCTGAGGATCAGTTTCTGCTAATCTGCCAAACTCTCGGATGACGCAGATCTTCGTGTCCCATTCCTTTTTAAGGGACCTAAGGAATTTATCATTAAGTTCACCATCAGTGAACACTCTTCCATATCCCTTGAGAGCATTGACGATCTTGAGGAAGTTCTCGAAGGTAACTTCGATCTCTTCCTTGGGCCCCTGCCTGAAGGCCTCATATTTCTGGTTCAGGAGGGATCTTCGATCATCACTCACTTCATCTGTGCCCTCCATCAGGATAATCAGGAAGTTCCAGATATCCATGGCTGTCATGCAGTTGCAAAAGTTCTGTATCATGGATTCATCGACTGCGCTTACCAGAATGTTCTGTGCTTTCTTTTCGAGTCCAACCAGCACCATCTCGTCCTTGTCTATTTCAGATAGCTTCTTAGGCACCAGTTTGGTAGGATCAAGGGAGGAGGCCTTGGTGGGAATATAAGGTCCCTCCTCCACGATCATTAAGAGTCGGGGGTCGATTGCTTCCATGTAAAATCTAATCCTTTCCTTCTAGATAGGAACGTTTAGCCTGGTGCACACTGGGATCTTGCCTGAGTACTTTAGTCCGTCCATAGTAGATATCTCCCTTCTTCTTGACACTAGTGGCAGGAACTTACACGAGGTGTTAACCTCTTTGATGAGTAACCTCGCTCTGATACCACTTGAAAGTCCACCTAGTGTCAACTACCTTCACCTATGGGGGGGGGGGAATAGGTGTCTTGCACAGTCTTTTAGCGGAATTAAAATTATACCTGCACAATTAAACAAAACAACACAACACAAAAATACGCAGGCAGTTATAGTGGTTCCCCGACTTGGGTACGTCCACTTTTCCCCCTTCGACCTATCTCCCAATAAGGGACGACTCGGTCACTTCACCAACCGGATTGAAATCCAATCCTCACACTAAGGAAGAAACTCTTCCAACCGAAGGAGTCACCACTCCTCCACCACGGGTTGCACCCAACCCTTACAACGCGGAACCAACGTTCCTTTACAACAAAAGAAAAATTAGAATGTATAAAATACAAACTACTTATGGAGCGCTTGGTGTCCCTCTTCGTTCGATGTAGCTTTCTCGACGAAGACGAAGAGTACACGACCTAAGCGCTCACTTAGAGAGGATCTCCCCGAAATCGGCGGCGGCAAGAAGTGCGGCAGCGGAGCTTTCGGGATCGGCGACGGCAAGGTTTGCGGCGACGAGCTTTATAGATCCAACCTTCGTAGCAAAGCTAGCAAGGTCTACCAACGATCACACTTGGATCGATCGTCTCAATCGATTCGGAAAGGAAAGGTATTCCCGATCTACAAACCAAAAGACAAAGGATCTCAAGATAGACACGTGAGACGCGTTGCTTGGCTAAGCTTCTGTCACCGGGAGATCAAGATGAATCCAAGATCAGCGGCGGTGACTTTCTCCCGAGCGGCGACGGTGTTCCGAGCGGCGACGGCGGTGGAAAGAAATCCGCGATGCTTTAGGTCACGATTGTAAAACCCCTATCCGCCGTATAGAATATAGCAGTAGGTTCGACCGGGGCCCGATGCCATATACTACGGACAGACCGGTTGGTTACGCGTTGAAACCATTCAACCAATCATGTCGTCCTACACAACACCTAGCGGAAGCAATTTATTAGGTTGCAAAAGAAATAAGAACCCAGCCACAATAGCATGAATGTCCACTACAAACCCAGGAATGTATACATACATCAAAAGAGAAATGGCCTTAAGGCCTTACACTATTCACTTAACAAAAGGAGTGTTTTCCAAACTTCGGCACGCAGGCCGACCATACATGAAAAACGGGAAAGAAACATAAGCAATTAGGCCTTCGAGGGCCGGCACAACAACAAGGGTTTTAGCCCGCTATTTCCCGCTCTGCTCCGCAGCACCTGCAAGCCACAAACCACCGCCCGGTGGCAAACAATAGCAACGGTCAGCAATGCTGACCAAATTATAACGATCTCGCCCCCACATTCGGGACGACAATGCTCTTTCCCTGCACTTTATTAGCATAGGCAATTATATAAAGTATTTGCACTTCACCACAGGCGTGGGCTCGCACGGCCACACACCCCGTGCACTCAGGGCACATTCTCGGCGAACCGGCCAACGTCACGTCAATTCAAGCCATAGACGTTCCCAATCCACCACCGCCTCTTGGACGGTCATCCATATGAGCATTTTGCCTTCCTGGCCTTGGTCACGACAATTTAAGCCATAGACCGCCGAAGATCATCATCCATGCCAACGGTCCTACCGAACGACATAGACCGGGTACGGTTCCGCCTGACCCGTGCTCACACCGCAACGACAATTTAAGCCATATGCGCAGGCCAAGACTCACCGAGTCCCATTTCCACCACAACAATCACATAACCCGGTTATGTTCACGTTGGCTCCCCGGCCACCGTGTTGGCAAAACCCGCTTTTCCCCAGTTTTCCGGGTGCACCTTGGAGTTAACCTCCAAGGCTCCCTGATGCAATCTACCATGTAGAAAACCCGAAAACACCCAAACATCCGGATTCTTGCCCGGTTCAAATGCAATGCAACATCACCGATCTGGACCAACATATCCGAATAGGCTTCACACACAATGCCTATGTCCGTTTACGCCTACGGACTCTACACAAGGGGGACTTCACATATCTACCCCAAGGAACGCTCCAACTCTTCGCTCACTCGCGAGAGAGGGCTTCCTATGCAAAGGAAAAGAGAGTTTCACATGCCCAAGGATGAGAAATCGTTACCCTTGCGTTCCTCCGCGGCGCCATGAAAATCTATGCAGATGAAAAGCACCGCAATCTCCTTGCCTCCGCGGATCCGAAGACGGCTCGCGATTTGGAGCTCCGAATCTCCACCGGCCGCCAGAGTTGACCTCCTTCTTCCTCCTCCAAGCTCTCCATTCTCTCTAGATTTTAGAGAGAGAGTACCCAAGTGAAATAAGGGTTTCAAAACCCTATTCCCGGCTAAAACCACCCAGGAGCAGCCCCCCACCGTCGGATCCAAAGCCAAGGAAACGAACGGCCAGGATTAGATCTGAAATCACAAAAACTGGGCCGAACACGGGTTCACACACGGCCGTGTGCCTGGCCGTGTAGCTCATTCGCCGTCTCGACCAAAATTGAAAACCAGCAACACAGCATGTGACACGGCCTCCGACACGCCCGTGTCACCTGCGACACGCCCGTGTCGGGACCCGTATCACGCCCCCCGTGTGCAATCGACCAACAATTCGCAGTCAGAGAGGTACACGGCTTGGTGACACGACATCAGACACGCCCGTGTCAAACTAGACACGCCCGTGTTCGTACCCGTGTCATTGCCCGTGTACCCCACCGTACAGCCCAGGTGTGACACGGCCTAGGACACGCCCGTGTCCTAGGCCGTGTTCCACCACACGACCATCGTCGACCTGAACTGGTCGACTACACGGCTAGCTCGACGACCCGAGCTCGACACGCCCGACACGGCCTCCGACACGCCCGTGTCGGGGCCCGTGTCACCTGCACCAAAACCTTGTCTTGGCCAAAAGTGATCCCCGTCGCTCCTACAACATTTTGGGGTGTTACAATTCTACCCTCCTTAAAGAATTTCGCCCACGAAATTAATAAAGGAAAAACAGGACTTAACGTAAATCAGTACCTGAGCGGAACAATTCCGGGTACTCCTCCAGCATAGTCTGCTCCCGTTCCCAAGAGAGCTCCTCTCGCCCGCAATTATCCCACTGGACCTTAACCATCCGGATCTCCTTGTTACGGAGTCTCTTGACCTCAACCTCTTCGATACGAATGGGCTTGACCCTAGTCATCAACCCCTCGTCCACCGGCACTTGGTCAATCGCGATCACCTGCGAAGGCTCTTGCACCGCCTTCCGCAACACAGAAATGTGGAACACATCATGTAAACCACCTAATTCCTCCGATAGCCTCAACCGGTAAGCCGCTTCGCCGACTCGCTCCAGAACCTCAAAAGGTCCAAGGTATCTTGGGCTCAGCTTCTTCAAGCGTCTCACCCGCGAAACCCCATTGAACGGCTTCACTTTAAGATATACCCAATCGCCTACCGTGAACTCCACGTTCCGGTGGTTGGCATTGTAATACTTCGCCTGCCGGTCCTGAGCGATCAACAAGCGCTCCGGAATAATCCGCACTAACGAGGTAGCACTCTCCACCTCCTGCTTCTTGTACAACCTTGCCTCACCCGTTTCAAGCCACGATAACAGCGTGCGACACTTCCTACCATACAGGGCCTCGAAGGGCGCCATTTGTATACTTGCTTGGTAGCTGTTGTTGTACGCGAACTCCACCAAATACAGGTGGTCTTCCCAATGCTTACCAAAATCCAGAACACACATGCGTAGCATGTCCTCCATCGTTCTATTGACCCTCTCGGTCTGCCCATCCGTCTGCGGATGGAAAGCTATGCTGAACTTTAACTTTGTTCCCAGCATCTGCTGCACCAACCTCCAATCATTTGACGTGAACCGCCCATCGCGATCACTCACAATGCTACGGGGCACACCATGCAGTCTAACAATATTGTCAACATACAACTTTGCCAATTTCTCCACTAGATCATCCTTCCTATGCGGAATGAAATGCGACACCTTGGTTAGCCGATCTACGATCACCCAGATGGCGTTGTTCCCCTTCTGCGACCTTGGCAACCCGTGCACAAAGTCCATAGATATATCGTCGAATTTCCACTCCGGTATAGGCAAGGACTTCAGAAATCCTCCCGGCTTTTAGCATTCCACCTTCACCAAGGCGCATGTTTGGCATTTAGCTACGTACAATGCCACATCTTTCTTGAGCCCCGGCCACCAAAACAGCTTTTTGAGGTCGCGGTACATCTTTGTGCTCCCTGGGTGGATCGAGTACTTGGTATGATGAGCCTCATACATCAACTCCGCCCGGAGGTTACCCCCGCTTGGGACGCACAACCGATGACCCTTCCTTAGTAAACCATCTTCCACCGAGAACTGGGAATTTGACCCATCCAGAGCGGCCTCCATAAGCTCCTTCATGGAGTCATCTAACTACAATGCCTGCCGAATCCGGTCAGCCAGGTCATACTGCACCTCTGTCCAGTTTAACATTGCTTTGACGCTCGTCTGCTTGTCAACGCAACAGATCTCAAGCTCCTCCAATTCCCATACTAGCCGCTCATCATGCACCGACAACCAGTTGGCTTGGGCGGGAGCCCTGCGGCTCAGCGCATCCGCAACTGCGTTGCCCTTCCCGGGTACATAATGTATTTTGAAGGTGTAGTCCCCCAGGAACTCCATCCACCTCCTCTGCCTCATATTAAGATCCTTTTGATCCAACAAGTATTTTAGGCTCTTGTGATCAGTGTATATATCGACCCTTACACCGTAAAGGTAGTGCCTCCACAACTTGAGTGCAAATATCACGGCCGCCAACTCCAAGTCGTGCACCAGATAGTTTCTTTCATGCACCTTCAACTGACGCGATCCATACGCTATCACGCTCCCATGCTGCAACAACACGCAGCCCAAGCACTACCCAAAGCGTCGCTATACACCTCGAAGCCCTCGGTCCCACTCGACGAACTAAGCACTGGCGCCGTGGTCAACCGCCTCTTCAGCTCCTCAAAAGCTTGCACGCACTCTTGCATCCACAAGAATTTCTGATCCTTCCTTGTCAACTTCGTGAGAGGTAATGCTAACCACGAGAAGTTCTCTACGAAGCGCCTGTAATATCCGGCAAGCCCGAGAAAACTACGGACTTCCGCGACAGAAGACAACACAGGCCACTCCCATATCGCAACGACCTTCGCCGGATCCACCGCTATACCTTCCCCACTAATAATGTGCCCAAGGAACGCTACTGAGGGTAGACAGAACTCGCACTTGGAGAATTTCGCATAGAGCTCATTCCTCCTCAAAGTCTCCAACACCAAATGCAAGTGCTTGAAGTGATCTTCTTCGCACTGCGAGTACACCAATATATTGTCAATAAAGACGATCACAAAGCGATCCAGGAAATCTCGGAACGTCCTGTTCATCAAGTCCATAAATACCGATGGCGCTTTCGTCAGTCCAAACGGCATGACCGTGAAATCGAAATGCCCATATCTTGTGCTGAACGCCGTCTTCGGGATATCACATTCCCTTATCCTCAGCTGATAGTACCCCGACTTCAAGTCCAACTTAGAATATACCGACGATCCGACTAACTGATCAAAGAGATCATCAATCCTCGGGATCGGGTACTTGTTCTTTTCCGTCAGCTTGTTCAACTCTCTGTAGTCGATACACAACCGCATACTACCATCCTTCTTCTTAACGAAGAGGACCGGTGCGCTCCAAGGCGACGAGCTTGGACGCACATACCCTTGCTCCATCAGCTCCTCTAGCTGAACTTTCAACTCTGCCATCTCCTTAGGCGCCAACCTATACGGAGCACGTGACACCGGTTTGGCCCCCGGCACGAGCTCGATGGTGAAATCAATCTCCCGCTGCGGTGGGGCCCCGGGAAGACTATCCGGGAACACATCGGGGTATTCGCAAACCACGGGAATGCTATCCAACGTGGACTTTGGCTCTACCGCCCCCATTATTGCAAAGAACAGCTCCGCTCCAGCACGAACTGCCTTTACCACCTGAAGAGCAGACATCAGCGTCTTGCTCAACCCCTTGAGTCCCTCGAATGTTGTCCCCCGCCCAACACCCAGCTTGACCTCCTTACGGTCACAGTCAATCCAAGCTTTTTGCTCCGAAAGCCAATCCATCCCAAAGATCACGTCGAACTCTACTAGCGGCAGCAATGACGCTAGCAAGTCGAACTCTTGGCTCCCAATATGAACCTTTACGGCGCACACCCTGTCCGCACGCATCGAGCACCCATTCGGTAGCAGCACATCCAACTTGTCCTTCGCCATCGAAAAAGGGACTCCGATGCGCGATATGAAACTTTCGGACAAGAAGGAATGTGAAGCTCCCATGTCGAACAGTGCCCGTGCCGGACTATCACTAATCACAACAAAGCCTATACAAACAATATTAGACTAACAAGCAATAGGTAACGGTATTAAAGCTAACTTTCTATAAATTAACTCATACCTGTCACCACATCCGCTTGCTTGATGGCCTCCTGCTGGCCCAAGTTATAGACTCTAGGCTGAGTCAGAGCATAGTGGGATGCGGTTGACTCCACCGCCCTGCCCTTCTCCTCGTAGGTAGCTCCTTGTTTCCTTTCGGACTTTGAGCGTCCACTCCAGCAATCACGGGCAAAGTGCCCCGTCTTTCCACACGTGAAACAAGCGCCCGAGGTTCGATTAGTAGTTGCCCCCGAGGCACCTGAAGAAGCTGGACCCGACGTCTTAGCTTTCTTATAGAATCTGTGGTAGCCCGACTTCGACGTAGTCGGTGCCTTGAACTCCGCTTTCTTACTACCGGATTCCTTCTTCGCTTGGACATTCTTCATGTCCTTCTCCAAGGACCGGACCGAATTGACCAGGGTCATGAAACCCTGCGCCTTGGGCCCCGACAGTAGCAACCTTAAATCGTCTCTTAGCCCTTCATAGAAGCGGCTCGTCTTGCGCTCCTCGTCTGCGAAGGTAGCGCCGACATATCTCCCCAACCGAGTAAATTCGTGGAGGTACTCATCAACGGTGCAATCCCCTTGCACCAACTTCTGAAATTCGCTTTCTAGCGCAATTCTCTGCGCCGAGGGGAGGTATCGAGCCATGAATAGTCTCGCAAACTCCTCCATCGAAACTTCGGCCAACGGCCTTCCCCTCAACTGGTGTAGCTCTAGGCCTTCCCACCATAACCTTGCGTCCCCATCCAAAAGGAACGTCGCTATAGTGGTTTTCTGCCACTCTTCCGTTTCCGTCGCAGTCATCACCCTGTTGACCCTTGAGAGCCAATCCTCTGCTTGGGTCGGGGTTTCTGCCCCCGTGAATACCGGTGGATGAAAGCCCATCACGTGCTTCAGTTGTCTTTCAGTTGCTCTCCGAGGCAACTCTGGCTCCAACACTACTTGCTCAACCCTCCTTTGCTCTGCCGTCTGAAGCGGTACTTGCTCCACAGCAGGAGCAGGCTGCTGCACCTGCCTTGCAGGATGCGCATTGATCATTGCCATGACCGCTTCTGCCACCAACCTAATGGTCTCGGCAGACGGAGGTGTTACAGGCGCATCGCTTGGCGCACTGCTCGCCTCAGAACCTGGCCGTTCAGACGGCCCAGCACCACTTCTGGTCACCTATAATCGTGCAAAACACTGATAAGCGACCAAAAAATTACTGCAAACAGCAATTATAGGAACACGCAGGTTCCTCAAACATGTATATTTTCATTCCTAAGTGGACATTCATGGGTTCTTTTCATGTTATAACGATGACGCACACATGTGCTCACCACCCCTTAAAGTAAATTCGTCCACAAATTCATTTAAGTTTGACCGAAACCAGAAGTCTGATACCAATTTGTAACACCCCTATCCGTCGTATAGAATATAGCAGTAGGTTCGACCGGGGCCCGACGCCATATACTACGGACAGACCGGTTGGTTACGCGTTGAAACCATTCAACCAATCATGTCGTCCTACACAACACCTAGCGGAAGCAATTTATTAGGTTGCAAAAGAAATAAGAACCCAGCCCCAATAGCATGAATGTCCACTACAAACCCAGGAATGTATACATACATCAAAAGAGAAATGGCCTTAAGGCCTTACACTGTTCACTTAACAAAAGGAGTGTTTTCCAAACTTCGGCACGCAGGCCGGCCATACATGAAAAACGAGAAAGAAACATAAGCAATTAGGCCTTCGAGGGCCGGCACAACAACAAGGGTTTTAGCCCGCTATTTCCCGCTCTGCTCCGCAGCACCTGCAAGCCACAAACCACCGCCCGTTGGCAAACAATAGCAACGGTCAGCAATGCTGACCAAATTATAACGATCTCGCCCCCACATTCGGGGCGGCAATGCTCTTTCCCTGCACTTTATTAGCATAGGCAATTATATAAAGTATTTGCACTTCACCACAGGCGTGGGCTCGCACGGCCACACACCCCGTGCACTCAGGGCACATTCTCGGCGAACCGGCCAACGTCACGTCAATTCAAGCCATAGACGTTCCCAATCCACCACCGCCTCTTGGACGGTCATCCATATGAGCATTTTGCCTTCCTGGCCTTGGTCACGACAATTTAAGCCATAGACCGCCGAAGACCATCATCCATGCCAACGGTCCTACCGAACGACATAGACCGGGTACGGTTCCGCCTGACCCGTGCTCACACCACAACAACAATTTAAGCCATATGCGCAGGCCAAGACTCACCGAGTCCCATTTCCACCACAACAATCACATAACCCGGTTATGTTCACGTTGGCTCCCCGGCCACCGTGTTGGCAAAACCCGCTTTTGCCCAGTTTTCCGGGTGCACCTTGGAGTTAACCTCCAAGGCTCCCTGATGCAATCTACCATGTAAAAAACCCGAAAACACCCAAACATCCGGATTCTTGCCCGGTTCAAATGCAATGCAACATCACCGATCCGGACCAACATGTCCGAATAGGCTTCACACACAATGCCTATGTCCGTTTACGCCTACGGACTCTACACAAGGGGGACTTCACATATCTACCCCAAGGAACGCTCCAACTCTTCGCTCACTCGCGAGAGAGGGCTTCCTATGCAAAGGAAAAGAGGGTTTCACATGCCCAAGGATGAGAAATCGTTACCCTTGCGTTCCTCCACGGCGCCATGAAAATCTATGCCGATGAAAAGCACCGCAATCTCCTTGCCTCCGCGGATCCGAAGACGGCTCGCGATTTGGAGCTCCGAATCTCCACCGGCCGCCGGAGTTGACCTCCTTCTTCCTCCTCCAATCTCTCCCTTCTCTCTAGATTTTAGAGAGAGAGTACCCAAGTGAAATAAGGGTTTCAAAACCCTATTCCCGGCTAAAACCACCCAGGAGCAGCCCTCCACCGTCGGATCCAAAGCCAAGGAAATGAACGGCCAGGATTAGATCTGAAATCACAAAAACTGGGCCGAACACGGGTTCACACACGGCCGTGTGCCTGGCCGTGTAGCTCATTCGCCGTCTCGACCAAAATTGAAAACCAGCAATACGGCATGTGACACGGCCTCCGATACGCCCGTGTCACCTGCGACACGCCCGTGTCGGGACCCGTGTCACGCCCCCCGTGTGCAATCGGCCAACAATTCGCAGTCAGAGAGGTACACGGCTTGGTGACACGGCATCAGACACGCCCGTGTCAAACTAGACACGCCCGTGTTCGTACCCGTGTCATTGCCCGTGTACCCCACCGTACAGCCCAGGTGTGATACGGCCTGGGACACGCCCGTGTCCTAAGCCGTGTTCCACCACACGACCATCGTCGACCTGAACTGGTCGACTGCACGGCCAGCTCGACGACCCGAGCTCGACACGCCCGACACGGCCTCCGACACGCCCGTGTTGGGGCCCGTGTCACCTGCACCAAAACCCTGTCTTGGCCAAAAGTGATCCCCGTCGCTCCTACAACATTTTGGGGTGTTACAATTCTACCATCCTTAAAGAATTTCGCCCACGAAATTAATAAAGGAAAAACAGGACTTAACGTAAATCAGTACCTGAGCGGAACAATTCCGGGTACTCCTCCAGCATAGTCTGCTCCCGTTCCCAAGAGAGCTCCTCTCGCCCGCAATTATCCCACTGGACCTTAACCATCCGGATCTCCTTGTTACGGAGTCTCTTGACCTCAACCTCTTCGATACGAATGGGCTTGACCCTAGTCGTCAACCCCTCGTCCACCGGCACTTGGTCAATCGCGATCACCTGCGAAGGCTCTTGCACCGCCTTCCGCAACACAGAAATGTGGAACACATCATGTAAACCACCTAATTCCTCTGATAGCCTCAACCGGTAAGCCGCTTCACCGACTCGCTCCAGAACCTCAAAAGGTCCAAGGTATCTTGGGCTCAGCTTCTTCAAGCGTCTCACCCGCGAAACCCCCTTGAACGGCTTCACTTTAAGATATACCCAATCGCCTACCGTAAACTCCACGTTCCGGTGCTTGGCATTGTAATACTTCGCCTGCCGGTCCTGAGCGATCAACAAGCGCTCCCGAATGATCCGCACTAACGAGGTAGCACTCTCCACCTCCTGCTTCTTGTACAACCTTGCCTCACCCGTTTCAAGCCCCGATAACGGCGTGCGACACTTCCTACCATACAGGGCCTCGAAGGGCGCCATTTGTATACTTGCTTGGTAGCTGTTGTTGTACGCGAACTCCACCAAATACAGGTGGTCTTCCCAATGCTTACCAAAATCCAGAACACACATGCGTAGCATGTCCTCCATCGTTCTATTGACCCTCTCGGTCTGCCCATCCGTCTGCGGATGGAAAGCTGTGCTGAACTTTAACTTTGTTCCCAGCATCTGCTGCACCAACCTCCAATCATTTGATGTGAACCGCCCATCGCGATCACTCACAATGCTACGGGGCACACCATGCAGTCTAACAATATTGTCAACATACAACTTTGCCAATTTCTCCACTGGATCATCCTTCCTATGCGGAATGAAATGCGACACCTTGGTTAGCCGATCTACGATCACCCAGATGGCGTCGTTCCCTTTCTACGACCTTGGCAACCCGTGCACAAAGTCCATAGATATATCGTCGAATTTCCACTCCGGTATAGGCAAGGACTTCAGAAATCCTCCCGGCTTTTGGCATTCCGCCTTCACCAAGGCGCATGTTTGGCATTTAGCTACGTACAACGCCACATCTTTCTTGAGCCCCGGCCACCAAAACAACTTTTTGAGGTCACGGTACATCTTTGTGCTCCCTGGGTGGATCGAGTACTTGGTATGATAAGCCTCGTACATCAACTCCGCCCGGAGGTTACCCCCGCTTGGGACGCACAACCGATGACCCTTTCTTAGTAAACCATCTTCCACCGAGAACTGAGAATTTGACCCATCCAGAGCGGCCTCCATAAGCTCCTTCATGGAGTCATCTAACTCCAATGCCTGCCGAACCCGGTCAGCCAGGTCATACTGCACCTCTGTCGAATCGACGAGAATCACTCGTCGAATCGGCGAGAATCACTTAGTGATTCTCGTCGAATCTTACTTAGACGAATTTTCGTCTATCTTCCCGTGAGCTGGTCTTTGACCCATTCTTGCTCCTTGTCAGCTCTTGATCTATCACTGCCCTGTACTTGAAAGTAAGTACACCCCAATAGAAGAGTACACGTAAGCCAATACACTGATCTGCTCAACGAGGGATTACGTTGCGCAGACCCGTGTATATTGACCTACTGCACCCTGACATTGGTGTGTACTTAGCGTGAAATAACTGCAAACACAACTTGAAGACAAATGATCAAATACAATGTCAATTCACCTTAGCTGGTTCAGGGGCTTCTTCAAATTAGGTACATTGTGGATACAATACCCAACAGATAGTGTCAAAGGTTGATGCATGAGCGCAGTGCAGAGGGACGTTTGTCCACCTTGTCCTGATGTTTCGGAAGGACTCAGAGTTCATTTTTATGTAATGATGTAGGAGTATTTGCGATCCGTCTTGGGGAGGAATTCAGAGGAGGATTTGTGGCTCGCTCCTGTTTTGAGGAGTAGAAGGACTCAGGGTCCATTCTTGTCGCAGAGTAGAAGGGCACAATGTTTGTTTGTTTGGGAGGCGCAAAAGATCCCATGTTCTGTTTGTAGAAGGGCTCGATGTTCGTTCTTGTGTGGGAGTATAGAAAGACTTAGCGTCTGTTCTTATCGAGAGTTGAGGAAGAGCTATTCAGGGTAGAGGCCAAGTTGGCGTGACCGGAGGAGGAGAAACATCAATGGTTGTTGCGCTTCAAGATGTCAGGATGACACGACCTCCATGATTGCTGAATACAAGGAGTCCTACAACTTTAGAGTGGAGCGAGCTCGGATTGCACAAGAGGCTTGTTCAAAGATGATGACTACGGAGGTCGATCCACTGCTGGAGGATAATCACAGTGTCGTGTTCCCCCTTGGATTTGGTAAAGACTTTCTTCTGGCACAGAGGTTGCTAGAGCGCTCCGACCATGGGATAGGCAATGTCTCAAATGGCGATCCAGACGTCAATATTAGATGATTACTTGCTCGAGTGCCTGTTTGGAAGACCAGATGAAATCGAAATTGGGCGAAAAATAGCCCATTGGAATTGCATCGGCAAGCCGAGCGAGATCACAATAAAAAAAATCTTTGGTTCAACTGAACTATTTTTAGGGAACCCTATCAGACTTCAATTTCAATTCTTATGGGGGAACTAGAATTGGATCAATTCCAATTCTGCCATCTCATTTTCAAAATCAATGTTCAGAGGCAATATATTGATTTTGGGGGGCCACACTTAGCAAAAAATGCATAAATTCAAAACATTGTTTGTATTCACAGTCATAAAGTATTAGCTTGGAGTAAGGCCATTTCTTAAAAAGAAATAATAGGAAAAATTTAGTTTATCTTAAAGATGAGATTAAAAAAAAAGCTATTTATTACTTTTTTTTATAAAATGGAAACATCAAAATTGAGAATTTGGGGGAAAAAATCCAAAATATTAACAACATTGATCCTGTATTAGTGTATTATATATCTCATTCTCATGCCCAATAAATCCATCCAAATTTACAAATATATTTATTATTTGATTAACAAGCATTGGCTTTGACCTTTTTTTGATTAATCTGATTGACTTTGACCATTAATTGACTTGTATTGACCCTTAGAATGCGTCGAAATAGGGAGATGAGAACCCATTTCCCCGGCATTGTTGCGGCGGAGCCGCCGAGTCGGACACTTTCCACACCTTAATCGACTTATCCAGGCTTCCGCTATAAACAACCCACCGCCTCCTTTCCACCGCCGCCTCCACGGCGGCGTCCGCCTCCACCGCCAGACACTTCACCGGCTCGCTGTGCCCCGTCAGGACCGACAGACATGAATGCCCGCCGGAAACATCCCTTCCCCACACGCAAATCGTTTTATCAGCTGATCCCGTGAACAGCAAATCGCCGGCCGAGGCCAAGCAAAGCACCGCCAGTCTATGCCCCTTCAATATTCCTCCATTACATAAGCTTCTCCCCCAAAAATTCACCGCCCCGTCCGACGACCCGCAGTACAGAACAGCCGCCGCCATGTTCACCGCCAACGCCGTCACGGCCGACTCTTGCCGCAACAAAGTCCGCGCCTGCGCGTGCCGGCCTCCCCCCGGCTCGCGCAGCCACACCTTCACCGTCCCGTCGGAGGAGCCGGTGAAGACGAAGCCGTCGAACCCAATCACCACCGCGTTCACCGCGTCTTCATGCGCGTTTAACGACTCTAGGCAGCGGCAGTCCGAAACGCGCCAGATTTTGAGAGTGCGGTCCCAGGAGCCGGAGTAGAGGAGGCCGTTGTTCTCGTCGAGGGCGAGGCAGGACACGGCGTCCGTGTGGCGAATCCAGCCGGCGGTATTGTGGCGGCGACGGCGGCGGCGGGAATCGAAGATGTTGCTCAGATTTATGGCGCTTTTGAAATGGTCCTTGAGGCGGGGGAGGGAGCCGACGCGCTTATGGAGGTGGGATTTCTTTTGAGAGATTTTTTCCCAAATTCGAATCTTGCCGTCTTGGTGGCCGGTGAAAATATGACCGTTGGAGGAGATGACGATGGCCTTCACGAGGCCGCTGCTGGATTTGAATCCCGTGTAATCCTTCTGATCTTTCCAAACGCGGATGTTCTTGCTGTCGGAGCCGGTGTAGAGGAGGTCGCCGGCGGTGGCGAGGGAGTAGATGGGGCCCTCTTCGCGAACGAGAGAGCCAATGAGGCCGGTGCCGGCGGGGAAGAGGTCGGTAGCGGGTGGGAAGACGGGTTCTTCGGTGGCGGTGGGGGTAATGAAGGGATTGGTGTTGTAAGGGGAAGCAATGTCGTTGTTCCAGGGTGACATTGGGGAGGAGCTGGAGCCGGCTTTAATGGCGTGAGCGCTGCCTTGGTCGGAGCAATATTCAGTGCCGGCGATGACCGCGCTCCGGCGGTTTGAAAAGTCTTCGTCTGAAATAGAGTTAATCAGGGGGTCTGAGTACAAGAGGTAGGGGGTGTGGTAGGAAGGCCGGGGTGTGCTTCTCACCTCCATGAATCTACCACCATTTGTGTTGACGCCGGCGCCGGCGCCGGCGGTGGCGGTAGCAGTAGCAGAGCCATGATCTCCTCTCCCTTCTCTCATGTATTTCAAGGTTGGGTGGGTAGAAACAGAGAGAGAGAAAGAAGAGGAGCGGAAGAAGACGCCGTTAAGGCCATGAGAAACGAAAGAGGGGAGGAGAAATACTTGGGAGTTGGGGATGGGAGAAGCGTGGGGCTGGGAATGCGGCCCACCGTTTGCAAAAATAGCTAAGGCCGCGTGCCCATAAAAAATCTAAATTGTTTAAGGCTTCTTTTGATTGGGCGGTGGTGGAACGGAGAGTTTGAACTCGAGGTGGGGAGGAGGGGCTCTAGACGGAGCTTTTTGCTCCGTTCTTCAGAGGCGACAAGAGCAGATCGAGAAAACGCCGCCGAAGACCGTTTGTTTTCCCGCCGTCCGGCGACGTTTGCTCCAAATGCCCGTCAAAAACGGGTTACCAAACGAAGCCTAAATCAAGTTGAACCGGGCCAATCAAATCGGTTCGGTTCGTGGGAATGAAACCCGAACCGATAAACTATGCTTCAAATATTTTTTATACATATGTGTTGCAATGTAAAAATATTATGCACGTAAACATTAAATCTTTATTGCAATGTAGATATCAAAATATGATATAATGACAGTGATGAATGCGAGTACTTATCAAATCTTTAAAAAGAAAAATAATTATGTGCCACATAAATACAAATATTTTTTTTTAAATTTTACTTGTATTTATAAATTTTTATGTCGAAAATCAAACTGATGTTTAAAAATCAAAGCAAATCGATCAGTTTTAGTTCGGTTTTGATTTAGAGTGTGTAAAAACTGAAATTATTCGGTTCGAATTGGATTTCGCATAAAATCGAATTGAAGAGAATCAAATCATTTACAGGCCTATAGCTAGGCTCATACAGTCAATCCAAGTCATTTTAAAGGCAAATTAGTTTATTTTTAAAAAATTTTATTAAGAAACTAATTTTAATTATTGGACTTGAGATCCTTTTACTTAAGTGAGTTTGGACAAAAACACCACCGTCATAGAATGTTTGATTGACAACTTGGCATGACAATGGTTATGACAGCCATCGAAATTTTTTTAATTTTGAGCATAAAAGCGGATGAAGTTTTTTAGGTGAGGTCGGGTATTCACGAGCGACGATTGACGACCGCCACCGCTGAGTCAAATGGAGCCTTAAGCTTCGTTTGGTTTGGCGTTTCGCCACCTACGTTTGGATCAAATACTGCCGGACGGCGGGTAAAGAACGACCAGCGGCGGTGTTTGCTCCATTTGCACCCGCAGAAAGGAGGAAATGACCCCGATCCGCTCCGTTTCGACCCCCACTTCTCCCCCTCCAGTTTCAAAGTGACGTTTCAACCAATCAGATACACCCACGACCGCCGAACAAAATATAACCTTAATTAGTGGTCACATTTTGATCAAAAATTGTTGCTCTTTAGTAGTCACGGGCAAAAAGCCCGAGCCCGAAAATCCTGCCCGGGCCCGGCGCGGAAAAAGCCCGTCTAGTTCCGGCCTGGTAAATGCCCGGTCCGGGCTGGGCAAAGCCCAGGCGCCGGGCTAGCCTGAGCCCGACACCGTGCTAAGGGAAAGCCCAGCGGGATTTTAATCCCTCTAGGCCACTAATCCCGCCTGATCAGGCGGGATTAATCTCGCTAATCATAGGCGGGATTAATCCCGCCTATGATTAGACGGGCGCCTAATTAGGCGGGATAAAATTACGCCAATTTACGTGGGATTTTATCCCGTCTTTTTGAATCCAGGCCGGCCCGACCCGGCCTGAAGGGCCTAATCGGGCTCCCTCTTTTGGAGGGAGTAGGGGTGCAAGTTGAGTTGAGCCGGCTCGAAAGCTCGATGAGCCGGCTCGAAAAAAGCTCGACTCGAGCTCGATTACGAGTCGAGCTCGAGCTCGAGCTCGAATATTAAAGTTCATGAGCTCGCGAGCTTTTTATTCCAATTTTTTTAAAAAATATATATAAAAAAATTGAAAAAAATAAGAAAATAAAGCTCGCGAGCTCGAAACTCGATCTCGAGCTCGATAATTTGGCATTGAGCTCGAGCTCGAGCTGGGATAAATGAGCTCGTCGAGCTCGAGCTCGAGCTCGAAATGAAAAGCTCGAGCTTGGAAATTTTGTCAAGATCGACTCGAGCTCGACTTGTTTGCACCCCTAGGAGGGAGCCCGAGTCCGGCCCAGCTCAAACTGAGCCTGGTTTGACAAAAACACGAGCCCGATCAGGCCCGGCACGGCCCGATCGGGCTTTTTGAACACGACTACTCTTTAGCCATGTTTGGGAGAGCAGACGTGCAATACGGTACTTAGGAACACAGTTATTTCGAAACCTCGCCATAATCACAAAGGTATGATCAAGCTTTAAATGACATGAACGTCCCCACCTCTAAAAGCTAAATTTGGGTTTGAAAAAAAGATTGTTATTGGCAAATCTATGTTTAACTTTTAACAAATCAAAATAATGTCTCATTTATCTCTTTTCGTCATTTATATGAAGGCTCCGTTTGACACAACTTATTTGCTCTGATGAATTTGAACAAAAATATGATCATCATAGAATGTTTGTTTGGCATGACTGGTTATAACCGCCACTGAGCAATGAAAGCTAATTTTGAATGAAAAAGTTAATGAAATTCCTTAAATGTGGTCTGGCGTTCACGAACGATGGTTCATAACCACCACATTCACGACCGCCATGGACGCACCTAACGGACTGAAGTCTTTTTTTTAACAAATCACGTCAAAACTATCACAGAAGTTTCAAACATCATAAAAAGCTATGCTCATATGTCACTCTCCCAAATTGGAACAATAATTTTGTATGGGTAGCGTTTTTTATTGTAGGAGCGGGTAAAATTAAGGACGTTAATTACCACCTTTTACCCGTTTGCGAACTGGTAGCGTTCCCAAAAATTTTCCCCCAAATTGAGCCTAAATTTAGCACGATTTCAATAAATAAAACACCTAAAATATTTTGAACGAAAAACTAACCTAAAAAAATTCTCAACATCCTTTTTTTCCAAGAAATTTGTGCTGAGAAATGTGTTTGGACTTCGGAGTTTGCGTCTTAGCACTCAAGCAAATGGTGCATGTAACATTTACAACTATATTTGGTTAGGTGGTGACGGGTGCATCCGGTGGATCGAAATATCACTTTGGAATCGGAGAAAGAGAGGTGGGGGTCGAAACAGAACGGATCGGGGCCGTTTCCTCCTTGCTACAGGTGCAAACGGAGCAAACGCCGCCAGCGGCTGTTTGTTTACCCGCCGTCCGACGGCGTTTGCTCCAAACAGAAGCAGCTAAACGCCAAACATCGACCGTTACCAAGAGGAGATCCTGGAAGTTGAGGAAGTGGACAGCTTCACTCTGATGCTGACCTTGAAGTTCGGCCTGAAACAAGGTCTCTTCAGCTTAGAGATCTGGTCCAAGCCTCCGAGGTCTTTTGAAGAGAGGATCGAAAGGGCGAATACTTTCGTCTAGGGAGAAGAAAAGAACCAAGACTTCTTGGAAAGGTTGGATGGAGAGGAGCCAGGGAGAAGGGAGAAAGGAGGACCTTCGGGGGTGAGAGCCGGAAGGCTGCCGGAGAGGCAGGTCGAGAGAAGAAGGGAAGAGCCGAGGAGAAAGGAAAAGCAAAGGAAGAGAGAAGAGCCCAGGAGGGCGAAAGAGAAGAGGAGGCAGGAGAGGCCTCAGAGGCAGGAGGAGAGGAGGCCCATGGAGGCTCCGGAGGGGGGGGGGTGAAGCCCGGCGATTCCAGTATCCTGTGAATCGGCCCCAGTGGAGGCCACCTACTAGGCCTCAGTTCCAACAACAGGAGATGATGAACTACCACTAGCAGGATGGAGGCCGAGGAGGAGCTAGAAAGGAGGCGATGATCATTATACGGCAGGGCAATAAGCGTCGCAGGAGGGAGCAGCGGACAAGGCGCCAGGAGGCAGAAGTTCCCCTCTACTACGACCTGCATCGAGTAGAGGAGAACGGGACGATGGCCTGCCCAGATTTTTTGGGAGGCCCGGAGGAGGTTGGAAGCCGGAGCGGCGGAGAGGGAGCAGCTAAGACAGGAAGCGCCAGTAGGGCCGATAGAGTTCCAAGATACGCGGTAGAGGAGGAACGAGGATCGGGTCGACCTGGGAGGTCGCGGAGAAGTGATCCACGACCCAGGAGGTGGGAAGGTTGGAGTGATCAATGACGGGGCCGGGCTCGGAGCTTACTGCAAGGGAAGTCTCCATCAGATCTATCGGAAGAGCGTTGTCTCTACCTTTCAGAGTGTTGCTTCGACCTCTCAGATTCTGTCGCCGTTGGACAAAATCAACTTCTCCGAGGAGGACATGTTGGGGAATGAGAATCCCTTTCATGATGCCCTAATCATCCAAACTGCCATTGAGGACTTCACCGTCGACTGAATACTTGCGGACAATAGGAGTTCGGTGAATTCCATTTTCAAAAGGACCTTCGTCGGGATGCATGTGGAAGCGTCCAGGGTACAAGCTGCGGGCGGACCCCTCTTTGGCTTCTTAGGAGAGAATAATGAAGTGGAGGGAGGTGTGGACCTTCTGGTCACCCTGGGTGGTACTTCTATCTGATGTCGTTTCATCATTGTAGACTCCCCCAACCGCTATAGCGCCATCTTTGGGCGACTCCTCATCAACTACTTCAAGAAGGTTCCATCGTCCTATCATCAATGCCTGAAGTACTGTCGGGGAGATGTTCATGTGCAGATCAGGGGCGATCTGAAGGCAGCCAGGGAAAGCTACCTTAATGCCATCAGAACTATCATTTAGATGGAGGACGGGGAGAGGTTGGAGAAGGTTCTGGAGAAGGAGGAAGGTCTGAGAGCGGCCGAAGAGCTGGAGGAGTTGGAGGTGATCTCTCGGAGTGGAAAGTCGGGGCTGCTGAAGATCAGAGGATTTCTGATGCTGGAGGGGAAGTTGGAGATGGTCGTATGCCTACAGGAGAATATGGACATCTTCACTTGGAGTGTTACGGAGATTCCACAGATTGATGCTGATATTGCCTGCCATCTCCTCAACCTGGATCCTAAAGCTGCCCCCGTCCGCTATAAGTAGAGGAAGAGCGCCGCCGTGCTGGCCGAGCCAATTCGAGAGGAGGTGGACAAGATGCTGAAGGATGGTTTTGTTTTGGATTTCCAGTATCCTGGCTGAGTCTCCAATATTTTAATGGTGAAGAAGTCTGGAGGGGGCTGGCGTCTATGTATTGACTTTTCTATGTTAAATAAAGCTTGCCTGAATGATTGCTACCCCTTGCCTCAAATCGATGCTCTGATTGATTTAGTCGTCAGATTTCCTGTAATGAGTTTCCTTGATGCTTTTTCAGGATATCACCAGATTCGGATGCATCCCCCCAACTATCGTGATGTCTCTTTCATTACTAGAGATGGTTGCTACAACTATAAGATGATTCCCTTTGGGCTAAAGAATGCGGGTGCGACCTACCAGAGGATGATGCATCAAGTCTTCAAGGAGCAGAAGGACGGAATCTAGAAGTTTATGTGGATGACCTCCTCGTTAAGAGAAAAGGCATCGCGGATGTAACACCCCCATCCGTCACTCGAAATATAACAGAAGGTCCGACCGAGGCCCCACGTCATATACCACAGACAGTTAGTGGAGCTACGTATTAATACCAAATTACTGCCAAAGGAACACGTATCCTAATTCAGAGCATTCTAGCGGAAGCTTTTAACACAGTTATAAGAACCCATAAAATTAAAACATGAATGTCCACTACAGCCACGTTAGGAATGAAATAACATACACCCAAGATTTGGCCTTATGGCCTTACAATATTTTGCTTAACAAAAGTGTTTTACATACTTTTGTTCGCAGGTCGGCCATACATGACAGTATTAAAAGAAAGCACATCGCTTTGGCCTTCAAGGGCCAGTACAGCAACAAGGGCTCCATCCCGCTACTTGCCACTAGGCTCACCTATTCCTGCACCAGAACAATCCACCGCGTGGTGGTAAAACAAGGCAACGGTCAGCATTAGATGACCAAATTATAACGACCCCACCCCTCACTCAGGGTGGCGGTGCCCCTTCCCTGCATTTCATTAGTATAACCAAACAAGATAGTGAAAGTACAGTCTAAGCACACTTCACTACAGGCATAGACACGAACGACCACACACCCCGTGCTCTTAGGGCACATTCACGGCGAACCCGGTGCACTGCCCCCAGGACGACAAACATCGTGAGCACAAGTATTTACGGCTGAAGCCTAAAACCCGCCCTCTATGCCATCGGTAGGCCTCTTAAACCGAACTACATAGAGCAGGTACGGTTTCACTCAACCCGTTGCTCACATCGCCATGTCAACTTAAGTCATCGGCGTGGGTCAAGCTTCCCCGAATCCCAAAGTATCGATCATACAATAGTACATAACCCGGTTATGCACAAGGTCGGCTCGCAGACCAAACAAACTGGGCTCCCAGAGCACACAACCTCACAAACTGGCCCCCAGGTCTCAATGAGACAGGCCTCACAATAACAGAGCTACCGCCGGCGGTATTACTAATGTCGTGCGGAACCTGGCAGAAATACGCTTCTGCCCAGTTTTTCGGGTGCTCCTTGGGGTTAGTTCCTAAGGCTCCCTGCTGCAATCTACCGTATAGAAACCCGAAAAACAAACGACACGGAGTCTTCTCCGGTAATACATGCATAATAAAAACATCACCGATCCAGACCAACATGTCCGGATAGGCTTCACACATCATGCCTACGTCCGTACTTCGATTCCGGACTCTATATGCAAAACTACGGGGATAAACTATATCTACCAGAAGGAATACCTCACACTCACCACCCACTCGCGGGAGAGAGTTTCGTAAGCAAAAATGAAGAGGACTTCACATGCCCAAGTAGAGAATCGTTACCCTAGAGGTTCGCTTCGGCGCCATGGAAAACTAGACGGATGAAAAGCACCGCAACGAACTCGCCTCCGCGGATCTGGACTCGGCTCGCGATTCGGAGCTCCGAAGCTCCAACAATGGCGGGATTCCTCCTTCTTCTCCCTTTGCTCTCCCCTTTCTCTACCTTTTAGAAAGCGATTGGATCAAAAGAAATGAGGCCTAAACCCTCATTTCCCGGCCTTATACCAACAGGAGGGATGCTGGGCCGTCGGATCCCTTTGAAATAAAACGAACGGCCTTGATTCCCTCTTAAAATCATCTTCCTGGGTCCGCACATAGCTTGTAACACGCCCGTGTCACAGGCCGTGTCGCACTATCATATGAGAAATCGTCCATCTCAGAATAAGACACGGTCTCTGACATGGTCGTGTCAAACCTGGACACGCCCGTATCAACCCTGGACACGCCCGTGTCGCTGGCCGTGTGCCTCAATCGACGCTGAAACTGTCAAGCCCGAATAGGACACGACCATGTGACACTCCCATGTCACAGGCCGTGTGCCTGACACGGCTTCAGACACACCCAAGTCCCAGGCCGTATTGCTCAGACGACAAAGCCCGACAAATAAAGAGTAGGACACAGCTTTGGACACACCCGTGTCTCAGGCCGTGTTGCTCAATCGACACAGCCCACTCATAACCGAGTTTTGGGGCGTTACAATTCTCTTCCCCTTAAAGGAATTTCGTCCCAAAATTAGAGAAAGGAAATGTACACCAAATCAAATGGTACCTGAGTAGAAAATCTCGGGATACTCCTCAAGCATGGTCTGCTCTTACTCCCATGAAAGCTCCTCATGACCGCAATTATTTGACGTCCGCAACCACGATCCGAATGGGTATAACTTTCGTGGTTAGCCCACTATAGACCGATAATCGATCCGCAACAACCACTTGCGCTGGTTCTTTCACGGCTTTGCGTAGGACCGAGATGTGAAACACATCATGAAAACCACTCGGCTCTACCGAAAGAGCCAACCGATAGGCGGCTTCACCAACCCGCTCCAAGATCTCAAAAGGCCCAACATACCTCAGACAAAGCTTCTTTAAGCGTTGAATCCTTGATATGTCTTTAAACGGCTTTATCTTGAGGTATACCCAGTCGCCCATCGCAAACTCCACGTTCCGATGTTTGGCGTTATAGTACTTGGTCTGTCTATCTTGAGCAATCAGTAGCCGTTCTCGAATCAACCATATCGTTGACGTAGCTTCGTAAACGTCTCTTCATTTGTACAGCTTTGATTCTCCCGTTTCTACCCAAGACAATGACGTACGACACCTCCTTCCGTATAGAGCCTCAAAGGGCGTCATTTGAATGCTGGCTTGGTAGCTGTTATTGTATGCGAACCCAATCATATAAAGACGGTCATCCCACCTTTTACCAAAATCCAATGCACACATACGAAACATGTCTTCCATCGTCCTGTTCACCCTTTCAGTTTGCCCATCTGTCTGCGGGTGAAAGTTGTGCTGAAGTTCAGCTTGGTACCCAACAACTTATGAATGAGCCTCCAATCGTTGGATGTGAACCAACCATCACAGTCACTAACGATGCTCCAGAGTACACCGAGAAAACGAACTATATTATCCACGTAAAGCTTCGCCAGCTTCTCCAATGAATCATCCTTCCTATTGGGTATAAAATGTGACACATTCGTTAAACGATCAACGACCACCTAGATGGCGTCGTTCCCCTTGTGCAATCTCGGCAAACCATGCACGAAATCCATAGAGATGTCATCAAACTACCACTACGATATAGATAGTAAATTTAGAAATCCACCTGGCTTCTGGCATTCGCCTTCACAAGGGTGCACTCTTGACACTTTGCCTCATAAAGTGTTATGTCCTTTTTGAGTCTTGACCACCAGAATAACTTTTTCATGGCTTTATATAGTCTCGTCCCTGGGTGAATCGAATACTTAACATAATAAGCCTCGTACCTCACTTCTTCCCGTAGTTTACCCACACTTGGGACGCATAAACGGCTGTCCCTCCATAATGGTCCATTATTAACCATAAATTGGGAATTTAACCAATCCAAAACCTCAGTCATGATCTGCTTCATGCTGTTATCCAAGACTAGAGCTCGCCAGATCCTATCAGCGAGGTCGCACTGCACCTCTGTCCAGTACAATTATGCTTTGGCACTGAACTTCGTGTCAGCTCAAGAGGTCTCCAAGGCCTCCAACTCACGAACCAAACGTTCTTCATGCATTGACAACCAACTGACCTGCACGCGAGCTCTGCGACTTAACGCATCCACGACCATATTACCTTATCCAGACAAGTAGTGTACCTTGAAGGTGTAGTCCCCCAGGAACTTCATCCACCTCCGTTGTCACATGATTAAATTCTTTTGATCCAAGATATACTTCTGGCTCGTATGCTCTATATAGATGTCGACCTTCACACCGTACACGTAATGCCTCCAAAGCTTTAGAGCGAATATCATGACCTCTAACTCCAAGTCATGGGCCGGATAATTCCTCTCGCGTACCTTAACCTGGCACAAGCCATACGCTATTACACTCTCATGCTTTAGCAACACACAACCTAGGCCGCTGCCTGAAGCATCACTGTAAAACTCAAAGCCTTCTGCCCCACATGACACACAGAGAATATGCTTCGTGGTCAGGTGACTCTTCAGCTCTTCAAAAGCTTGTGTGCTCTCCGGCGATAGATAAACTTCTAATCTCTCCTTGTCAACGTCATGAGGGGTAACGCTATCCGCGAGAATTTCTCCACGAAGCACCTGTAGTAACCGACAAGCCCCAGAAAACTCCGGACTTCCGCTATTGAACACAATACAGGCCACTCCTGTATAACAACCATCTCCGCCGGATCTACAGTGATTCCCTTGCCTACTAATTAAATGACCAAGGAATGCTACCGAGGACAGCCAAAACTCACACTTGGAGAACTTGGCGCACAGTTGGTTACTCCTCAATGTCTCCAACACCATAAGCAGATGCTTGAAATGATCATCCTCGCACTGCGAGTACACCAGTATATCGTCGATAAAGACTATCACGAACTAGTCCAGGTATTCTCTGAACGTTCTGTTCATCAAATCCATAAACACAGATGGCACATTCGTCAACCCAAACGGCATGACGGTGAAATCATAATGCCCATATCGTGTGTTGAAAGCTGTCTTGGGAATGTCACTTTCCCTTATCCGCAGCTGATAGTATCCAGATTTCAAATCCAACTTTGAGTACACAGTCGACCCCATCAGCTGGTTAAACAGATCATCAATCTGTGGGATCAGATACTTATTCTTCTCTGTTAGCTTATTCAACTCCCGGTAATCAATACAGAGTCGTAAACTTCCGTCCTTCTTCTTAATAAAAAGGACCGGCGCACTCCAAGACGAAGAACTTGGACGCACATAACCTTGCTCCAACAGCTCTTGAAGCTGTACTTTCAATTTCGCCATCTCTTTAGGCGCTAACCGATACGGAGAGCGTGACACAGGTTTGGCACCTGACACTAGCTCAATGGTGAAGTCGATCTCACGCTGAGGTGGAGCTCCAGGGAGATCTTCAGGGAATACGTCAGGAAACTCAGAAATAACTGGGATGCTGTCCCGACCAGGCTTGGGCTTCGAACCCTCCACTAAAGTGAGAAACAGCTCCGCACCACTACGAACTGCCTTAACCACCTGAAGAGCAGACATCAACGTCTTGCTCGATCCCTTCATGCCTGAGAACGTCGTCTCACGATCCTTATCTAGTCCCAATCTAAACACCTTATAGTTACAATCAGTGTACGCACTCTGCTCTGAGAGCTAGTCCATATCAAAGATCACGTTGAACTCCACTATCGGCAGTAGCGGCACTTACAAGTCAAACTCTTGACCCCCGATCCGCGTCTACACACAACAAACTCTATACGCGCGCATAGAACACCCGTTAGGCAGCACCACATCCAATTTATCCCTTACCATCGAAGAAGGTACTTCGATACGCGATATAAACTCTTTGGACAAAAGGAATGTGAAGCTCCCGTATCAAACAGTGCTCTCGCCGGAAAATCAAAGATCGATACAAAGCCTAGCACAACCAGTCATAAGCTAACACGCTTAAGGCAACAAGTATATAAAGCTAAACTGCTATTAATTTAAGTCGTACCTGTCACCACGCCAGCCTGCTTCATGGCCTCCTGCTGGCCAAGGTTGCACCCTCTAAGCTTCCTCTCGGACTTCTGACGTCCGCTCCAACAATCTTGGGCAAAGTGTCCAACTTCCCACACTTATAACATATAATTGGGTCTCGCCCAATTGCTGCTCCAGGTCCAGTCTTCTTTGCCACTGGAATACCACTACGTTCTCTGGCACTCTGTCCTGTAACTGCTCCTGTCATAGATTTCTTTGCCTCTTGTGCACCATCACGACAATCTCGGGCAAGGTGACCTTCCTTGCCACAAGCATGATAAGCATAAGTAGCTTTGCTAGTAGATGTTCTAGACCTCTTTTTCCGCGTTCTGCGGTATGCAACCCTTGTAGGACCTATAGAGTTCGGTACCCTACACACCGTCATCTGGTGGGCCTTCCCCAAATCTACTTCCAAATATTAAGTCGACTCCACCAAGGATCGAAATCCCAATAAATTTGGTCCTAGCAGTAGAATTTATTACTCGCCACGCAGACCATTATAAAATCTATCGACTATAAACTGTTTGTTCTCCAACTCAAAGCCTGGGTAGCGCCTTATCATAAGAAATGCCTGCAAATATTCATCAACTGAGTGCGCTCCCTGCACCAAAAGCATGTTCAACTGCTAACCCGATGGTCTTCTAAATGCCATTTGCTCCATCACACCACCCGGCGTTGAAGCTACCTCAGGGACAAAGGGTTGCACATTCCTTCCATGTTGTGCATTAGTCACAGCGAACACCGCTTCAACTACCCTTCATGATTTCAACAGATGGAGGGGTCTCAGGCACATCGTTTGGGGCACTACTTTCCTCAGAAAGCGAGCGTTCTGACTGCCCTATGCCACTCCTGGTCACCTATAGTCGTACAACACACAATTAAGAGACAAAACAAAATTGCAAAAAACAATTATAAGAACACGTAGGTTCCTCAAACATGTGTATTTTCATTCCTACGTGGACATTCATGGGTTCTTTTCATGTTATAACGATGACACACATACATGTGCTCACCACCACTTTAAAGAATTCGTCCAGGAATTCAAATAAGTAAGACCGATACATAAGTCTGATACAAAATTGTAACACCCCTATCCGTCACTCGGAATATAAAAGAAGGTCCGGCCGGGGCCCCACGCCATATACCACGGACAGTTAGTGGAGCTACGTATTAATACAAAATTCCTGCCAAAGGAACACGTATCCTAACTAAGAGCATTCTAGCGGAAGCTTTTAACACAGTTATAAGAACCCATAAGATTAAAACATGAATGTCCACTACAGCCACGTTAGGAATGAAATAACATACACCCAAGATTTGGCCTTATGGCCTTACAATAGTTTGCTTAACAAAAGTGTTTTACATACTTCGGCTCGCAGGCCAGCCATACATGACAGTATTAAAAGAAAACACTTCGCTTTGGCCTTCAAGGGCCAGCACAGCAACAAGGGCTCCAGCCCGCTACTTGCCACTAGGCTCACCTATTCCTGCATCAGAACAATCCACCGCATGGTGGTAAAACAAGGCAACTGTCAGCATTAGCTGACAAAATTATAATGACCCCACCCTTCACTCGGGGTGGCGGTGCCCCTTCCCTACATTTCATTAGTATAACCAAACAAGATAGTGAAAGTACAGTCTAAGCACACTTCACCACAGGCACATGCACGCATGACCACACACCCCGTGCTCTCAGGGCACATTCACGGCGAACCAGGTCCACCACCGCCCCCAGGACGGCAAACATCGAGAGCACAGGTCTTTACAGCCGAAGCCTAAGACCCGACCTCTATGCCATCGGTAGGCCTCTTAAACCGAACCACATAGAGAGGGTATGGTTCCACTGTCACGACCCGCATTTTCTCAACAATTAAATCATATCAGAGCAAGAGAAAATACGTGCCATGATGCCACGTCGTGCAGGGGATAACTGCACACGTTCAGGCAAAACTCCAGACTCCCTGTCTTTGAAGAAAAAACATAATTTAATATGAAAGAAAACTAGTTAAATTTGATGGCTGTATCCCTCGATACGGTGGATCAGCTAGTCCACAATTAAAAATATATTTATACATAGCAGAAAATACTTTGGTTAAGTTGATATTCAAAATGAGCATAAGTGTCCCCAAGGGATGACTCATGGTATGCACGACTCTAAATTTAATATAGTATCAAAATAGCCTTTACGTTACTTGAGAAAGTAGTACTTTAGTTCTATAAACATGACGTGCATGAGGTACATATAGTAATGTTTTTAGAGTTTAAAATACTTAACATGCAACCTAACATAAATCATTCCCAGAAAGCAAGTGAACAACCTCCAAATAGGCAAAAATAGCAGTTTCAGTTCATACCCAACATCATAAGTAAGACCCCAGTGGGCGTCAACAACCTGACACGAACCCACGTGTGAGCATGCATGTCTATACAGAAATAAGAAAACTACCTCACAAGGATGAGGAATAGAAATCTTAGCTACCCAGGAGGTCACAAGCAAGCTCCACAAGAAAACTAGTCGCTCAACCGGCTACTGCTCTGAACCTGAGGCATTCAAAGAAAGAACACCTCAGCAAGAATAAAATCAAAAGAAGTGGAGCATTATATTCATGAATAAATAAAGAAGGGTTTACCCACCCGGCAACAAAATGCTATCAGTAGAAGAAAAGGCATGACAGTAAGAAAAGAACACTGTCTAAAAAAACACACAAAGTGTGAGTACAATAGCAACATGCTCTACGAAAAAAAAGAACCTGCAGTAGCAACAAGACATATTTATACCAATAGAAATAGCCATAAGAAAGGAAAGGAACTAACAATCCTAATCTTTGTGAATTATTGGCTGTGGTGAAAACCTTGGGTCGGAGTGGGCGGCACAACCCTCACCAACAACCAGGCCCAAAAACACTTCAGGGTGAAAACAACCGGTGACAGCTAAAGGGTCCACACACCTAACCATACAAGCCCAACATGACCAAGGTGGTGGTGGCCACAGCTCAGCACACACAATTCACCCCTTACAGAGCCCACAAAACCACACCACCTGCGATAATTCACGAGTCGGCATCCAAGCAAAACTAGCTGAACACCCAACACCCCCTAGGGAAAAGCCACACTAACAATCCTAAGGAAACACACCAACCCAAGGCAAAAGCGTCGAGTCCACTCGACGCGGCGTTGAGTGAGCTTCACTCACTCAGCGCCAAACACTAACCAGGGACGGCGTCGAGTCCACTCGACGCGGAGTTGAGTGAGCTCCACTCACTCAACGCCAAACCTGATGCGGCGTTGAGTGAGCTTCACTCACTCAACGCCAAATATTGGTAAAGGACGGCGTCGATTCCACTCGATGCGGCGTTGAGTGAGCTCCACTCACTCAACGCCAAACCTGACGCGGCGTTGAGTGAGCTTCACTCACTCAACACCAAACACTGGCCAGGGACGGCGTCGAGTCCACTCAATGCGGCATTGAGTGAGCTCCACTCACTCAACGCCAAAAGACTTAGCCACAAAAACTAACTTCAGCGTTGAGTGAGTTCACCACACTCAACGCTAAAAAGCCTAACATCCAAGGCGTTGAGTGAGGTCCACTCACTCAATGCTTTTGACTTAGAATAAATTTGAATTTTAAAAGCTAAAACCTCTGCCTAAGCTCACTCAACGCTTGGAAACAGAGAGTTGGAAATTTAATTCCCACTCTCTCTCCTACCCTTTCTACCCGGCCACAACAGCTATCTGACTTATACTACAACTAAATACGGCCATACCCTACCTCCATCTACCAACTGGACACCAAACCGAGAATAAAGAGGGAGAGATTAACCAAATTCTTAGATAACCTGAACCGGACATGGCTGAAGTAAAGAAACACTGCTGCACTAGCTTCTAGAAGCCAAAATAGAGCTAATTACAACTAATTAACAAAGTAAAAAGGGGTCAAATTGGCAAGGGCAAGGAGCACTTGCCTCACTGCCAAGATGAAGCAGCAATAACAAGAAATCTGTCTTTGGCGGCAAGATCGGCCACCTACGGGTCAAAAACAGAGCTTTAAGAGAAGAAGAAGAGAACCCCAAAACCCTAACTCTTATAAACAGCCCTAGAACAAGCATAACTTACCTAGGAAGAAAGATCTAGACGATAGCAAGCTAAATCTGCAAACACACGAGGAAACCGAGCTTAAATCCTCCAGCAATCGCCGGCCAAAGCTCTAGCGCCTCCTCCTCCCGTTTTCTTTCGTTGGAAGCTAAGTTATGGCTCGGGAATTGAGAAATGAGGAGGAGAATCCAGCTGGCCCTAATATATATCCTCCCACTAACTCATCCTATAACTAATAAAATAATAAGCATAAACAAACAATCGGCCACTAGCTGAACCGACTTAGCCACCCAAGCTTATAAATATATAACTATTACTATACAGCAAAATCATTAGCTTCAATACTAATATAATAGCTGTAACCAAGCTCTTCATTATATACATAATTCTGTACAGCATAAACTATCAGCTAGTTGTCTAAACATATATATATATATATATATATATATATATATATATATATATATATATATATATATATATATATATATATATATATATATATATACATGAAATGAAAACAGCTAAACACTTAGCCAAAAAATAGGGCACCAGCCCTACCAAGCTCGGTCACTCAAGGCCATGCACATAAAAACAACAACTACTAGCTAACAAGCAAACGTCGAAACGACGCGAAAACAAACGATCTCAGATTTAGACAAAACTCGCACCGTAGCTAAACACCCAAGCTACGAAAACAACGACGAAGTCAAAAACAACATCCGACGATCAAACACTCGGGCTAACACCTCCCAAGCCAAAGTACAAGCATTCCCTGAAAGACTCAGCCGAGTCACCAAAACAGACTCCGGCTAGCTGGGGAACCTTGCAAACAGGCTACAAATAGGCCACTCAAGGAACCTGAAGAGTTAAGACCACGCTCTAACAACTGTGAAAGGCCAAAAATGCGTCATCGTTATGCCAAACAACGATCAAACAAATACAGAAAAACCGGGGGCGTTACAGCCACTCCCCCTAAAAGAAAGTTTCGCCTCGAAACTTAACACTCAACACTTCTATCAAGAAGGAAGAATCAATAGCCAAACAAAACTATATAAAAGAGAGCACAAAACATACCAGACACAAGTCAGGGAAACAGATGAGGATAGGCCTTCCTCATCGCCGACTCTAGCTCCCAAGTCGCGCTTTCCACACCGTGATTTCTCCACAAACCTTAACCATAGGAATTCTTTTCCTCCGCAACACGGGATCCTGAGCCTCCAGAATGCGGGCAGACATCTCCACATAAGAAAGATTTGGCTCCAATTGTGGCACAGAATCCAAAACCTGCTTGTCACTCTCCACACATTTCTGCAGCTGGCTAACGTGAAAAACATCGTGCACGCCAGGAAAATTCGCGGGCAAGTCTAGCCTATAAGCTGCCACACCAATTCTCTCAACGATCTTAAACGGCCCCACAAACCTCGGGTCCAACTTCCGGTTCTTGTCAAACCTCTTGATTCCAATCATTGGGGAAACCTTTATAAATACTAAGTCCCCCACAACAAACACCAAATCAGATCTACGCCGGTTGACGTTCTTCTCATATCGCTCCTAGGCTATCTGAAGCTTCTCCCGAATCAGCTTCACAGTAGTTTCCATCTCTTCGAGCGCATCTGAACCCAACAAAGGTCTCTCTCCAACCTCAGCCCAAAATAAGGGAGTCCTGCAGCGCCTCCCATACAAAGCTTCAAAGGGAGCCATTTGCAAGCTTTCTTGATAACTGTTATTATAAGCAAACTCCATAAGCCACAAACGTTCATCCCACACTCCTCCGTGGTCTAAAATATAGCATCTGATCATGTCCTCCACTATCTAATTAACTTGCTCTGTCTGATCATTGGTCTGCGGGTGGTATGCGGTAGAATATCTCAAATCCGTACCCAAACCTTCTTGCAAACTCTTCCAGAAGTGAGATGTAAACCGAGAGTCTCGGTCTGAAATAATGTTGACTTGAACACCATGCAATCAGATGACTTCATTCAAATACAGCTCAACTATTTTCTTCATCGGATAGTCGATCTTATAAGGTACGAAGTGAGCACACTTCGTTAATCTGTCCACAATTACCCAAACTGAATCATAACCTCTAGGAGAACTCGGTAAACCCGTGATGAAATCCATCGAAATGCTCTCCCACTTCCAAGTCGGAATCTCCGACGGAGTCAACTTGCCACCATGCCATCCATGATCGGCCTTAACACGCTTGCAAGTATAACACTCAGAAACAAACCTGGCTATGTCTCCCCTCATCCCATGCCACCAGGCAATTTGCTTTAAGTCATGATACATCTTGGTAGATCCTGGATGGTAGGCAACACTAGAACTATGCACCTCTCTGCACAACATAACCTAAATATCCATAACGGCAGGGATACAAAATCTGCCGTGGTACTTCAAAGTACCCGCATCATCAATCGAGAAATCTGGTAACTCCCCTTTCTCAGCTCTAAGATATAAATGCAGCAGATCGTGATCATCTTTCTGATGTAACCTCGTAAGCGCAATCCAAGAAGGCTCTGCTACAACCAAACTACTCTGCAAGTCGCAGCTCCCCACAGAAATATCCAGCAAAAGAAATTCTTCCACTAATAGCTCGGCGGAGATATTAAAAATTCTCCCCGTCTTCCGACTTAGGGCATCAACCACCACATTAGCCTTGCCTGGATGGTACTGGATCTCAACATCGTAGTCGGCAATATACTCCAACCATCGCCGCTGGCACAGATTCAATTCCTTCTGGGTGAAGACGTACTTTAAACTCTTGTGATCAGTAAAAATCTTGTACTGTGCGCCATAAAGCAGATGTCTCCACAACTTCAGCGCATAAATCACAGCTACAAACTCTAAATCATGTGTAGGGTAATTCCTCTCATGAGTCAATCTAGTCAAAGGTACAGCTAAGGTAGAGAAACCTTCCACAAATCTCCTGTAGTAGCGGGCCAACCCCAAGGAGCTCTTAATCTCCTTGGGTGCGCCTGACCTACTCCAATCCATCACAACAACAATCTTTTATGAGTCAACTGAAATCCCACTCTTATTTATCACATGACCCAGAAATGAAACCTGAGACAAACAAAACTCGAACTTACTCAATTTGGCGAATAACTTGTGGTCCCTCAAAGCAGATAAAACCAAACGCAGATGCTGGTAATGCTCCTTAGCATTGCGGGAATAGATCAGAACATCGTCAATAAACACGACCACAAACTTATCCAGGAAGTCCTTGAACACCCGGTTCATCATATCCATAAAGGCTGAGGGCACGTTGGTCAAACCAAATGACATAACCAGAAATTCAAAATGCCCATGCCTCGATTGAAAAGAAGTCCTTTGAATATCTGAATCACGGATCCTGAGCTGATGGTAGCCATAACGAAGATCAATCTTAAAAAACACCGCGCTACCGTGCAACTGATCAAACAAATCATCTATCCTGGGCAGGGGATACCTGTTCTTAATAGTAACCTTGTTCAACTCTCTATAGTCGATACAAAGCCTCATCGATCCGTCTTTCTTCTTTACAAACAGAACAGGAGCACCCCAAGACGACGAGCTTGGTCTAATAAAACCTTTCTCTAGCAACTCATCTAGCTGGATACGCAACTCTTCCAGCTCTCGCGGGGCCATCCGGTACAACGCCTTCGCAGTAGGACGTGTACCTGGCTCCAAATCTATAACAAACTCAATATCTCTATCAGGAGGAAGACCAGGAAGATCATCCGGAAACACATTAGAAAAGTCACGCACCACAGGAATCTCCACCAAGCGTGGTACACTAACAACAGTCCCCACAACTGAGACCAAACAAGCAAAGCAGTCGGAATCAAGCAGCTTCCGAACACGTACCGCAGAAATGACTGGAGAATTCTGGCGCGGATCACCAAAAACACTCCCAGGCTGACCGTCGTACTTTACAAAGTCCAAGTGCTTGCCCTTGCATTGGATAACTGCATCGTACCTGGACAACCAATCCATGCCTAGGATAGCATCAAAGTCTTTCAGGTCTATCACCTTCAAATCTGCCTTCGCCAGAAAATCCCCTAGCAAAATCGAACAATCCTGAATGCCCTGATCTGAAACCACAGAATCACTGGAAGGAAACTTGACGCAAAAGGCATCACTAACTCGCTCTAGACCCAAACGATAGCGCTCCACAAAGGATCTAGCCACAAATGAGTGGGTCGCCAGAGTCGAAGAGAACACGCATCCAGCAGTTCCTCACCTTAAATCTTCCTATAAGATAGCATACGCAACTAAGAGAAGCAAATGCTAAAACTATACTAGAAACAAAACATTTAGGCCAGGGAGAAATCTAACCCGAAATGACCTGAGTCGAGGTCTGTGCTTCCTCCGAAGAAATCACATTCAGCTTTCCCTTGCCTTTATCCACCCGCGGAGGTGGTGGCAATACCTGGAGTGGCACTGGCTGTATTACAGGCTAGAGCTGTGGGCACTGAGCCTTAATGTGCCCTTCTTGACCGCATAAAAAACAACTTCTCGCCTTAATCTTATCCTTTCCCCGGCAATGGGCAACATCATGCCCTGGTCGCTTACATGCAGAACAGAATAAATCTTTTCTGGGAGCACCTTGAATTACATGCAACTGCTCCTTCGTCTGAGCTCCTAACCTTTTGAAACACTTTTCGAAGGGGTGGTCTGACCGGCCACAGAAGCTACAAACCTCCTTGCTCTTCTTTCTTGCGGCAGCACCAGGTACCTGAGGGCTCTTTCCTTCAACCGATTTTCTCTTATATTTTTCTCATTTGCTGCCCTCTTTGCTTTGCGTTCTCAATTGCCTAAACTTTCAAAGCAGATTCCACCACTCCAGCATAGCTCGTTGATCCATAAGCACTTGCTAACTGCTGGACATCACTTCTTAGGTCACCAAGAAAATGCTTAACTCGATCCACCTCGGAGCTTACCAAGCCGGGGGAAAACCGACTCAGCTTGCTGAACTCGATCTCATACTCACTCACTGAGAGCTACCTCTGCTTCAAATGTAGGAAATCATTCATCAGGCGGTCACGCTCGACCGAAGGCAGAAACTTCCTTAGCAACAGTTCCTTGAAGGTCTCCCAAGAGTATCCCTCTTTTAAGCTCTCCTTCTTTCTCAGCCACCAACTCTTCGCTAATCCCTTAAGCTGATAGGCGGCGAACATCACCCTCTGATCGGGGGTAACTCCAAAATAGGAGAACATCTCCTCGATAGCTATCAGCAAATCGTCCAAAACCATAAAGTCTGCCTTTCCATCATAAGTCGGAGGTCCTAGTCGCTGGAAGTGTGATATAAACGTCATCTCTGGGGGCAACACAGTAGGAGGTACTAGGGGAGCGGGAGGAACAGGAACAGCTACGCCCACAGCAGGGTCCGACACTCTCGGAGGCTGTCCTGTCATAACTGCTAACAGAGTCTGGATCCGAGTCTGCATACCCACCACCTGCCTAGACAAGGCTTCATTAATCTGTTGTAGACTTTCAATCAACGCCTCGCTTTGCGCTCCAAAAGACTCACCCTCAGATTAGAGAGTCGATCTCGTCGAAGGAGCCCTCTCCATCCTATAATCGAATTAGCACTAACCAAAACCTAGCCCAACTACTAGAACAAAACTACTCGGTATAGACAAATATACTTAAATATGAACTTCAACTGCTAACTTGCTCTGGGATTTTTACAAGAATGATGTTATGTTTAACTTAGGATGGTTCACCACCATCATACTAACTCATGTGCTTAGACCATGAATTCATGAATTTGTATTTCTTTTGACTCAAAATCATGTGTGTACATATGTCATCATGCAAATCTTTAGCTTGGCACGTTGTGCTTATGCAATGTTGTGCTATGCATTCTAAAAAAAGGCCTTAATGCATGCCATGAGCGATCGTACGCATGACAATGTTATGCATCTCATACTACATAATATTGCATGCAACAAAAAAAAGGAAAACGTGCTAATGAGCATTCATGTGGTGAGGTTATGCATCCCATACTACATAACCCTCACATGTTTCCGCCTATGGTGGATTCATATACAAACACATATTATGCATCCCATACTACATAATATGCCCCGTATACTTCTATTCATGCTTATGTGTGTAGTGTTCAAGCTTTAGCCAAGACTTACTGATGACATATCGGTGTGTGTATGATATGACGCTAAACCACTAATGCTACAAGGGAAAGGTTGCCCGACCAATTGTCAAGCAACCTCCCTCTGATACCAACTGTCACGACCCGCATTTTCTCAACAATTAAATCATATCAGAGCAAGAGAAAATACATGTCATGATGCCATGTCGTGCAGGGGATAACTGCACATGTTCAGGCAAAACTCAAGACGTCTTTGAAGAAAAAACATAATTTAATATGAAAAAAAACTAGTTAAATTTGATGGCCGTATCCCTCGGCACGGTGGATCAGCTAGTCTAAAATTAAAAATATATTTATACGCAGCGAAAAATACTTTGGTTAAGTTGATATTCAAAATGAGCATAAGTGTTCCCAAGGGACGACTCATGGTATGCACGACTCTAAATTTAGTATAGTATCAAAATAGCCTTTACGTTACTTGGGAAAGTAGTGCTTTAGTTCTATAAACATGACGTGCATGAGGTACATATAGTAATGCTTTTAGGGTTTAAAATACCTAACATGCAACCTAGCATAAATCATTCTCAGAAAGCAAGTGAACAACCTCCAAATAGGCAAAAATAGCAGTTTCAGTTCATACCCAACATCACAAGTAAGCCACCAGTGGGCGTCAACAACCTGACACGAACCCACTGGTGAGCATGCATGTCTATACAGAAAGAAGAAAACTACCTCACAAGGATGAGGAATAGAAATCTCAGCTACCCAGGAGGCCACAAGCAAGCTTCACAAGAAAACTAGCCGCTCAACCGGCTACTACTCTGAACCTGAGGCATTCAAAGAAGGAACACCTCAGCAATAATAAAATCAAAAGAAGTAGCTAATTACAGCTAATTAACAAAGTAAAAAATGGGTCAAATTGGCAAGGGCAAGGAGCCACTTGCTTCACTGCCAAGATGAAGCAGCTGCAACAAGAAATCTGGCTTTGGCGGCAAGATCGGCCACCTACGGGTCAAAAACAGAGCTTTAAGAGAAGAAGAAGAGAACCCGAAAACCCTAACTCCTAGAAACATCCCTAGAACAAGCATAACTTACCTAGGAAGAAAGATCTAGACGATAGCAAGCCAAATCTGCAAACACACGAGGAAACCGAGCTTAAATCCTCCAGCAATCGCCAACCAAAGCTCTAGCGCCTCCTCCTCCTCCTGTTTTCTTCCGCTGGAAGCTAAGTTATGGCTCGGGAATGGAGAAATGAGGAGGAGAGTCCAGCTGGCCCCAATATATATCCTCCCACTAACTCATCCTATAACTAATAAAATAATAAGCATAAGCAAACAATCGGCCACTAGCTGAACCGACTTAGCTACCCAAGCTTATAAATATATAACTATTACTATACATCAAAATCATTAGCTTCAATACTAATATAATAACTGCAACCAAGCTCTTCTTTATATACATAATTCTGTACAACATAAACTATCAGCTAGTTGTCTAAACATATATATATATATATATATATATATATATATATATATATATATATATATATATATATATACATGAAATGAAAACAGCTAAACACTTAGCCTAAAAATAGGGCACCAGCCCTACCAAGCTCGACCACTCAAGGTCATGCACATCAAAAGCAACTACTACTAGCTAACAAGCAAACGTCGAAACGACGAGAAAACAAATGATCTTGGATTTCGACAAAACTCGCACCGTAGCTAAACACCCAAGCTACGAAAACAACGGCGAAGTCGAAAACAACATCCGACGATCAAACACTCGGGCTAACACCTTCCAAGCCAAAGTACAAGCATTCCCTGAGAGGCTCAGCCGAGTCACCAAAACAGACTCCGGCTAACTGGGGAACCTTGCAAACAGGCTACAAATAAGCCACTCAAGGAACCTAAAGAGCTAAGACCATGCTCTAACAACGGCAAAAGGCCAAAAACGCTTCATCGTAACGCCAAACAACGATCAAACAAATACAGAAAAATTGGGGGCGTTACATCCACTCAACCCGTTTCTCACATCGCCATGTCAACTTAACTCATCGGCGCGGGTCAAGCTTCCCCGATTCCTGAAGATCATACAATAGTACACAACCCGGTTATGCACAAGGTTGGCTCGTAGACCAAATAAACTGGGCTCCCAGAGCACACAACCTCACAAACTGGCCCTCAGGTCTCAATGAGACAGGCCTCACAATAAAAGAGCTATCGCCGACGGTATTTCTAACGCCGTGCGGTACCTGACAGAAATACGCTTCTGCCCAGTTTTTCAGGTGCTCCTTGGGGTTAGTCCCCAAGGCTCCCTGCTGCAATCTACCGCGTAGAAACCCAAAAAACAAACAGCACAGAGTCTTCTCTAGCAATACATGTATAATGAAAACATCACTGATCTAGACCAACATGTCCGGATAGGCTTCATACACCATGCCTACGTCTATACTTCGATTCCGGACTCTATATGCGAAACTACGGGGATAAACCATATCTACCTGAAGGAATACCTCTTACTCACCGCCCACTCGCGGGAGAGAGTTTCCTATGAAAAAATAAAGAGGACTTCACATGTCCAAGTAGAGAATCGTTACTCTAGAGGTTCGCTTCAGCTCCATGGAAAACTAGTCGGATGAAAAGCACCGCAACAGACTTGCCTCCACGAATCTGGACTCAACTGGCGATTCGGAGCTCTGAAGCTCCAACAATGACGAGATTCCTCCTTCTTCTTCTCCCTTTGCTCTCCCCTCTCTCTAACTTTTAGAAAGAGATTGGGTCGAAAGAAATGAGGCCTAAACCCTCATTTCCCGACCTTATACCAACAGGAGGGATGCTGGGCCATCAGATCCCTTTGAAATAAAACGAACAGCCTTGATTCCCTCTTAAAATCGTCTTCCTGGGTCCGCACACAGCTTGTGACACGCCCGTGTCACAGGCCGTGTCTCACTATCATACGAGAAATCGTCGATCTCAGAACAGGACATGGCCTCTGACATGGTCGTGTCAACCCTGGACATGGTCGTGTCAACCCTGGACACGCCCGTGTCAACCCTAGACACGCCCGTGTCGTAGGCTGTGTGCCTCAATCGACGCTGAAACCGTCAATCCCGAATAGGACACGGCCATGTGATACGCCCGTGTCACAGTCCGTGTGCCCGACACGACTTTGAACACGCCCGTGTCCCAGACAGTGTTGCTCAGATGACACAGCCCGGCAAACACAGAGCAGGACACGGCTTTGGACACGCCCGTGTCCCAGGCCGTGTTGCTCAGTCAACACAGCCCACTCATAACCGAGTTTTGGGGCGTTATAGCGGAATAAAAAAAGGATCTGGTGGAGACCTTCGCCATCCTAAGGAAGTACAAGATGTGACTCGACCAGGCAAAGTGTGTTTTTGGAGCTGGGAGGGGGAAGTTCTTAGATCACCTCCTTACTCTGAGGGGGGTGGAGCCCAACCCTGATAAATTCAAGGCCATTCTGGAGATGGCGTCCCAGAAAAATACCAAAGAAGTCCAGAGGCTGGCTAGAAGGTTGGCAGGCCTTAGTCGCTTTCTCTCTAAGGCAGGAGAGAAATGCTCTCCTTTTTTCAAAGCTCTCTGAGGCAACCAACAGTTTGAGTAGACCGCAGAATGTGAGGAGGCTTTTGAAAAGCTCAAGCAGCAACGAACTCAAGCTCCTCTACTCCAAGGTTCACAGGGAAGCGAAGATCTCCTCATCTATCTAGGAGTGGGAGGGAAGCAGTCAGTTTGGTGTTGGTCAGGGAAGAAGGAAGGAAACAGCTCCCCATCAACTACATATATAGAGTTCTGAAGCAGACAGAGGCAAGGTATCCTATCCTGGAGAAACTGGTTTTTACCTTGGTAGTCTCGGCTCGTAGGCTCCGCCCATATTTTTCAGGCTCACTCCATCAAGGTCGACTCTGATCATTAGTTGTGTACTATCTTGGATGGAGTGGAGCATTTAGGCAGGTTGGCAAAGTGGGCAGTGGAACTCAGTGAGTTTGACATTTCTTATTGGCCAAGGGTGGCAATCAAGGCCCAGACAGTGGTGGATTTCTTAGCCGACTTCTCGAACAAGATGGGAGGGGACGAAGGCTCTTCCAGCCTAGTCTCGTGGAAGATGTTCGTGGATGGGAATTCAGGAAAATTTTCTGTAGGAGCCGAAGTTGTGCTAGTAAGCCTGCAGGAAACTAGGATCGAGCAAGCCATAGAGAACATCTTCCCCACCACAAAAAATCAAGCGGAGTACGAAGCCAGGGTGGCAGACTTGCATCTCGCCAAGGAGTTGGAGAATCCATGATCTTAGAGCCTTCACCGACTCAATGGTGGTCGCATCGCAGATTATAGGAGAGTTTTAGGTGCGCGATCCCATCTTGCAGTAGTACTTGACAAAGGTCAAAGGTTTGATCGTAGGTTTCCAATCCTTCTTCGTCGAGCATGTCCCCCAAGAGGCTAATTCGGAGGTAGACTATCTCTCCAAGTACGGTCCCCGAGCTGAGGGGACAGTGATCGAGTTGTTTCGACTGTCCATCAAGTAAGGAGAGATGATGGAGATCAAGCAAAGGGCTTCTTGGAAGGATCCATTCGTTATGTTCTTGACGACGGGTCGGGTTCCTGCCAGTGAGGGGGATCAGAGAAAGTTCCGGTACAAGGCAGCTTCCTGCTAATGAGGGGGATCAGAGAAAGTTCCGGTACAAGGCTGCTTACTACCTGTTGTACGATGGAGAACTTTACCACAAGACCATTTCAGGCCCTCTAGCAAGATGCCTATCAGAAGCTAAAATCCCTCAAGATCTAGAAGAGATTAATTCAGGAGAGTGTGGCAGCCACTCAGGTACTCGAACTCTGGAGCAGAGGATTCTATGACACGACTATTTCTTGCCGACCATTCGGAAAGACACAGAAGCCTTATCGAAGAAATATCTAAAGTGCTAGTTCTTTGCACCTCTTCAGTTACAGCCAGCTCAGCAACTTTGTTCAATCACCGCTCCCTCCAAAGTCGCAGCAAAGGCTAATACCTTCCTGAAGACGGAGAGGTCAAACACGTTCTTCTCTTCCCAAAGGAAATAGATGAAGCCCATAGTCATCGCCATATTGTTGGGGTTGATCTGGGCGGGGATGATTTCGAAGTATCGCAGGATCTAGTGATACTCGAGCCACAACAGAAGTTGCAGGCCGACTTCGAAGTGGCGAAGTGGCAGGAATAGCTCACCTTCGAGGAAGGTGTTTAGTCGCTTAGACCGGGCGGGGAGCCTGGCCGAGTATCCCTCTAGCAAGTGTCTCTAACAAAAATCCTCAAGATCTCACTCAGCCACGACAGACTTCTTGAAAACCGCTTCGGTGAAGTTGATCGCATGGGCCTGTAAGCGAGCATTGGCATCATCGCTGACCATTTTCGAGCGAGTTGCGCAAGCGAGAAGAAAGGTGCGAGCAGAGAGAGAACGAGAAAGAAGATGTGAGCAAGGACAAATACTTGCGGTCTAGGGATCAGAAATCACAACAACGTACTAAAGGCTCACCTACCCCTTCTATTTATAGGCTAGGGGCATGGGGATATAATAGTCTCGCGTGAGTATCTTCCTAAGTCGCATGCTCGCCAAGAGCTCGACCCTAGCTACTTGGCCTATCTCGTGCAATGCTTTTCAGGATCTCGCCCTCTCGCAAGAATTTGCACAAGACAAACTCGAAAAATCGCAGAAAGAAGACGAGCATACAATAAAAAAGGCATCAACCATCAATAGAACCAACGCGAGATTCAAACTCGCTTATTGCAAATAAAGAATAAAGTTATTTACAAATGTCACCAAGTGGCGAGTACAGCTTAATGAATGAAAGAAAAATCCTAAGTTCTACGAGGCCTCTGATCGTGGAGAGGAGGATGTCGCCCGACCCAACCCATCTCGTGTGCTTGACAAAAGTGCTCGCTAGCCACCGTCATCGTGTCATTGCCTCGCCGCAGCTTTTCTTCCATCCTTGCAAGTCTCCCAGCGGATCCTATGCTCATGTGCATGTCGGCTAACTCCTCACCACAGAGCTGGACGCAATGGTCGGTCATCGCTTGGCACCTCTCCAACTCTTGGATCATGTGGAAGCGAGCTTTATAAGCCGCCAAACTTTCCCACAAATCTTCCATCTTCGCCATCCTCACCTTCAATGTCGATATTCGGCGATGAGGCTCGCAAATGGCGTGTTGGTCGAACTTAGCCTCCAACTCGATGTAGGCGCAAACAACAACGTGGAGATATTCATTCCAGGAGAGCCCAAGAGCATCGATGAAAGCTGCTCCAGGAGTAGCGGGGGGATCTATCAAATCAGAGAGAAGTTGCCAAATCAGTTAGAAGTCAGCGACAATAATCAGATCAGTTCAGCATCAGCACACGCTACCTTGCCGAGGAGATCGAGATCGTCGAGGGGAAGGGCCGTGACGTATTAATTCTCGTAGATCCAATGACGAGCCGCCAGGGAGCTCGACAGGATGCCCCTGCCCGCGACCTCCGAGGTCGCGACTTTCGGTCCTCGACGGGAAGTAGTTTGGGCGTCTTATTTCTGGATCTCGCACTAATCTCTCTGGCAGGATCCGAGAAACCTTGGCTTCCAGACATAGTTCAGGGCGAGATTTGTTGCTCGGCGGCAAAGGGGGAGGCGGCGACAGGGGTATGCTCCTCGATTGCTGCGGATGTTGAAATCGAGAACCGGCTTCAGTGGAGTTCGGACCCTTAGAGAAGGGGTGACCGCACACTTACTTCTCCTAGCGAGCTTGACGGACTGAAGACTTAGAACTCAAAACTGACCCACGGCTCCAGCACCAAGGTCCCACCACACACCCAAAAGATTTTAGAGCGCTTCATCTCCTTAGCCAGTGCTGAGCTAAGGGCACCTCAGAAAGCGCAAGAAGACCAGAGAATGAGAAAGCATGAAAGCGTGCCCTCTGAGGTACCTTCTTAGATCTATTTATAGATTTCAAAATCTGGCCTGCAAATAGCGTGGCTCCGCTGTTCTAAACGGCTATATGCAACCCAAAGTGGTCTACAAACAACCAAACTCCGCTGTTCTTAGGAGCTAAACGCAGACCTTTGAGGGCAACCAGGTAATTCTGCCTATAGATCCCACTGGGCGAGTGTTCTATGAAGGAACCACTCGCCTAAAGGAGCGAGTGCTGGGAGAGCCGTGCACTCTCCTCCTAGGCTCTCTCCGAAGGGCAAGTGCTAGCTTGGGCAACCACTCGTTTGGCTCGGCGAGATGTCCTCCTGCATGCGCGCTGAGGCGTGAGTATAGGGTGAGTGCGTGATGAAGCTCGCATTCGCCTAACGACCTGATTGCTGTCCCACTAGTCTGGGCGAGTGCTCCTTTGGGCACTGGGCGAGTGCAGGTCAGCCTATCTCACTCGCCAATTTGGTATTCTTGTGCTTGAATATCATATAATGGTCTGAACCTGACGGAGGGGGCCCACTCAGCAAATACGGTGTTGTACAACGGACTCGCCGAAGGAGGAGGTGGCAGCGACAAAGTGATGTTCGCCGCCTGCAACATCGAAGTGATCGAAGGAGGAGGGACTTTGCCCGTCCTAGGCTGTGAGGTCTTAGTCACCGAAAGATCCTTCCTCGCTGCGGGGACTTGTGTTTTTGACCCCTTTTTGGAGCCGGTGTTGATCCGGATGGTGTGCGTGGTTTGAAGCAGAGGCCGAGCTTCGAATGCGACCAGTGGAGCTCCTTTTAGAGGGGCGACGTCGAGTACCTTGCCTGCAGTATTCGGAGGAGCTATGGGCACATGGAATTAGTCAGTAAAGAGAGGTACAGAGCGATCAACGACTTTATGAAGAAATTGCGCAAGGTGGTTACCTTGCGAGGCAGCGAGATCTGCCTGCAACTGTGCTTGGGAACCAGCGACTTCCAGGGCAGGAGGAGAATTTGGCCAGGGAAAGGGGTTGAAGTCGGGAGCGGACAGATCGAGAATATCGCTCAGCCCGAGGTCATCGAGGAGCTGCTGAGTGCTGGCAGAAGGCTTGGGATGGTCAGCCGAAGAGGAGGCATTCTCGACAGGTGGAGGCGAGTTGTTGATCTTCGATGCAAGCGACTTTTTCAGCCTCTTCTTTAAGGGAGGAAGATCGGCGGCGACCTCGCCTTCTCACGACCTTTTTGGCCTGGAAGGCTCAAGAAGTCCAGACAGCGCGACAAGGCTCACTTGGTAGGCTTCCTCGACAGACTTTGACATCGCATGCGAGTTCAAAATATATGCCTCAAAGACTAGTCACCCCCTATTTATAGAGTTCAACATGCATCCATCAGAAGCGAGAAAATAAGATACTCGACCGAGCAGCTCGCTGAATAAGTGTTGAATGTTTCTTCTCGAGCTCCTACGTCGCTCGGAAAGAGAGGGGATTGTGTACTACTCATATTCGTCGAGGGTGGACCCCTCTAGTGTCAAGTCAGCAGAAGTCAAAGTCAGCAAGTCAAGACAACAGTTAGAGTCAACGCGTAAAGTGGCAGAAGGTCTGGGCGAGTATGGCGAGCTCCCCTAACATACTCGTTAGGTAGGTGACTAGGCTTGCTACTCGCCTAGCCGTGTGAGCTCCCCAAGAGAAGTCGCCTACTCGCCGGGGGGTGGACTGTATATAAGACCTATCCCCTCCCTTTGGATTGGCCTATAAATAGGACCCCAGGGGTACGAGGAGACGAACTTTCGAAATCTCGCAAAAATCTCGAGACCACTTTTTCTTGGACATCAACTGAGCCTTTGGATTCCTTTTTCAGAGAAGACTCGGTCGCGACCTTGCGACTATCTCTATTAGTCACTGCGACCTAGTTACCAACTAGTCTTACTCGTACCCTGCTCGGTCATCTTTGGTCGTTGAGGGTTGCTTCTTCTAAGCTTCCGATTACGTGGTGGGGCCTCTCTACCGCAACGCCCGGGGAGCTGTTTGTTGTTCGACAGTTTCCATGTCTTTGCTCGTTAGCCGTCGAGCCCAACCGATGAGCCGGTAACCTTAGGTTGCCTTGATCTGAATTTTTGAGTAGAGATTTTCCCGGCTTCAACATGGAGGCTATAAAGGAGCCCCAGACATCCTTATTTCTCACCTTTTTTTCTCCGAGTCTTCTTCTTCCTCAGGCCAGAGCTCTATCGGTTTCCTCCAACGTGCAACATCCAAGCCACACCCAAGCCACGTTCAAGCCGCATCCAAGCCATCTTCAATCCGCGCTCAAGACACCTCTGAGCCTTCCAACGAAGCCTATTTCATAGTTTCCTGGAGGTCCCTACCAACACCATTCTGAACGCACCATTCCTACGTCCAGCATCATCGTGACGCTCAGAGACGCCCATCACTGCCAAGTGTAATTTGCGCAAGACGTCGAGAGAGACGGTCTGTCATCCGTCAGGTGCAAAGTAGTCTGTCACCTCCGAATTGTAATGATGAGCGACTTGTCGCCCTCGAATCTGCAAACCAACTGTAACCGCAAGCAAGTAGTAGACTTTGACCGGCATAGTCCCGGTCACGTGATTTTTTATCAGGTTGAGGGGTTTTTCCACGTTAAAACTTCGTGTGTACGATCGATCTACTTCATTGACTGTGTGTGCGATCGACCGCTCCCGGCCTAAGACGGTCAATTTGGTCCGGTTTAGGAGTACCAAGTTAGACCGCAACAAACTTCATCCACCTTTATGTTCAAAACTAAATTTATTTTCTTGGTGGTGATCATAACAATTATCGTGTGAAACATACATTGTAGGACGGTGGAATTTTTTGTCCAAACTCACTGGAGCAAAAAATGTGGTGCCAAATTAAACTAGTCTTGGTATAAAATTTTAAATTTAATTGAAATGAATTAATTTAATAAAGGAGAATAAAATATTACGATATATACATGATATACCATAGAACTGAATATTTCACAAACTTGTTAATTTTATTAAATAAAGTTATGTCATTGCTTCCTAAACCATTTCAATATGACCATATTAAGGCTTTGTTTGGGGCGACTTATTTTCATCCCCCCAAACGGGGCCTAAATATGTTTCACTAATGTGAAGTGATGGGTTTAACCATTATTTATAGAGAAAGCCCCCCCCCCCCCCCCCCAATGATCTCCTCTCAAAAAGGGGATCATGGGGTTGACTAAGTCAATTCCCCCCCCCCCCCACATGAACTCTCATGAGGAGGAAATCATGGGAGGTGGGGCCCACTCCCTCTCCCCATGGAGGAAAACCGCCGCCGCCGGGCAGGCCGCCGCCGGCGGCATCCGGCCTCCCGCCGGCCTCGCCGCGGTAGGCCTCCCGCCTCGCCACGGCAGACCGCGACCCGGCCGCGCCAGGCCGCCTGACCGTCGGCGGCCTTGCCGCGGCCGGACCGTCGGGGGCCTTGCCGCGGCCGGGCCAGCCGGTAGGCAGACCGCCGGCCTTGTCGCGGCAGGCCACGGTTGGGCCACCGGCCTTGCCGCGGCAGGCCGCGGCCGGGCCACCAACCGTGCCGCGGCAGGGCCACGGCCAGGCCCCGGCAGGCCGCGACCGGCCAGGCCACCGGCCCGGCCGTGCTACGGCCGGCCTGGAAAGCCTGGTCGCGCTACGACCGGCCTGGCCAGCCTGGCGGCAGCAAGCCGCGACAAGGCCTAGGCAGACCGCCGCCAGGTTGGCCGCCCCCGCCACCGGCCACCCGGCCGGCCACCTCCGCCGTCTTGGCGCCCCGTCGCCGTGGATGGCCTGCCCACCGTCCGATCGGGGGGAGGCTTTCCCCGCCGTCCAATCAAGAGGGTAACCACCCACTAACCCACTACGTTAGTGGTGGGGCCCGCCATGATCCTCCCCTGAAGGCTATAAAAGGAGACTCAGGGTCTCCTCATTCTTCACTTTTTCGGCTCCCGGTCATCTTCTTCCTCAGGTGATAGCTCTGTCAGTCTCCTCCCTCAAGTCATCTTCCATCCACCACCAGCCACTAGCGGCCACCCGCGCGCCACCAACAGGAAAATGCCTAAGTCCCGGAGCAAACTGTAGGAGGAAGACGACCCACGCAAGCAAGCACACGCCGCCCCCAACACCAGAGCACCAAGGCCATCCCTCGTACTTCAGCATCCAAGTCACTCCTGCGGCGCAGCCTGTTGCCCGCAGGGAGTGGTAGTCTTTTTCTCTCTCCTTCAAGCTGTAACGGGAGCGGCCTGTCGCCCCGATTCTCCAACACATTGTAATCACCAGAAGCTAGTGGGCTTTGACCGACATAGACCTAGTCACGTGGTTTTTTACCCATTTGAGGGGTTTTTCCACGTCATCACATCTTGCATCAACCTCTCAGTTTGATGGACTGTGTGCGCGCTCGACCGCTCCGTGAGCTAAGGCGGTCCAACTTAATCTGGTCCGACCGGAGCATCAGTTAGTTCGCAACAGTTTGACGTTGTCTGTGAGAAATGATTTCCCAACATCCTTTAAAATACAAGATCACCAGCATCGCCCCTTCCAAGTCCTGCCTTAATGGCAAAGAGAAGCACCCGCACCGCTGAAGGCTCCGCCCTTGGCAGGCATGTCGAGCATGCACGTTCTCACTCTTTGGTGGACGTGCCACTGACCGCTGAAGCCGCATTTGCTCCTGTCGCCTCCTTGGATGGACGTGTTCGCCAGATGGATGAACAACAAACCGAAATGCTCACCCTGCTGCGCAACCTAGGAGTACCTCCTGCTCCCCCGCAGCAACTAGCTTGAGCAGATCCACCGCCACAACCAAATCAGGGCAGATTCCAAGAAGTTCCTTCAAGGAAGGAAAGATTCGAAGAATATTCTGAAGCCGAAAGTTCCACTCACCTGGCCCAAAGGAGGATGAGAGCAGACCATCTTCATCACAATCCCGTCAACGAAGCCCGTCTACCTCCGCTTGAAAGGTTCACTCGGGAGAAAATTCGAGAAGTCATCGCTGAAGAATATCGCCAGGCAGGTGGAAGAGATATTCATGCCCGCCGACTGCTCTGTCAAGGCTCCCCTTTGGCACCGCAGATCCTTGACCATCCAATCCCGAACGGATTTAAACTCCCCAACATTGAGACGTTTGACGGGACCGATGATCCGCTAAAGCATGTCAATCACTTCGCCACCATTATGAGAATCTACAATGCTCCAGACCAGTTGCTCTGCCAGGTGTTTCCAGCTGCTCTCAAAGGTGTCGACAAGTTCATCGTCAATCGCAGGATTGTTCGCGACCCCTCCCATTTAACATGAATTCGCCAGAACGAAGGAGAGACCCTGAAAGACTTTTTTCGATGTTTTACCGCCGAAGCCCGTCAGATTTCGGGGGTCGACCCCGAGTTGTTACGAGGGGTGTTCCTTGGAGGCCTCCGCCCAAGCGGCTTCTACTCAGCACTAATGCGAGAAATTTTCCCCAGTTATCCTGACCTCGTGCATCGGGTTAAGGCCCAGATTACCGCTGATGAAGCTATTGAAGCCCATCGACAACAGTTTGATGGCGCTCAGAAACGTAAGAGAGAGAAGGAGTCGGCTCCTCAACGCCGAAAAGGAGATTCCGAGAAGATCACCAGAACGGGCAGCGCCGACGAGATCCCCAAAGAGATCAACCGCCTAGAGATTTTACTCCCCTCAACACTACACGCACTAATGTACTATATGCTATACAAAATGAGCAAACCTTGCAGCGACCAAAGCAACCGGTTCATAATCACAGAAATGACCTGTCAAAATATTGTGAGTTTCATCGAACCACGGGGCACACCACGGAAGATTGTGCCCGCCTGAAATAAGAAATCGAGCGCTTGGTCCGTCTAGGAATTCTTGAAAGATTTTTTCAGGGACGTGTACAAGATCAACATAACACACCTAGGCCTCCCAGAGATCAGCAAAATGTTTGCATGGACGTGTACAGGATCAATATAACCCACCTAGGCCTCCTAGAGATCAGCAAAATGCCCCGCTAGGAGGGGCAGGTGGTAGGCAGATGGTAGGAAATATTGAAACTATCGCCGGATCACCCATTCTCTCCGCTAAAATCTTCTCAGTAAGCATGGAAGGAGAGGCCCGTGAAGATAATAAGTATAAGCAGGACACTACCATAACTTTTGGGGATGAAGACCTTATCGGGCTCTGAGCACCTCACCAAGACCCCCTAGTAATCAGTGCCGGGATCAGAGATCCATGTTATAACGTCAAGTGAATCCTTGTCGACAACGGAAGCTCAGTCGATGTCTTGTTTTCCGCTAATCTTCAGAACATGAATATTTCCAATCAACATTTAACGCAGGCGGCCGGACCAGTGTACGGTTTCGACAACCATCCAGTCCAGGTGCTAGAAATGATTACTCTCCCAGTCACCGTGGGGGAATTTCCAAGATAAGTGACTCATGAGATCCAGTTCGTAGTGGTGGATTCAAGCTCCACATATAACGTCATCTTCGGAAGACCCGTTCAGACTATCTTCAAGGCTATTCCCTCAATTTCTCACCTCTACATGAATTTCCCCACTCCAGGAGGTATTGGAGTCGTACGCGGCAATCAGGAGTCCGCCAAGAATTGTTACTCCAAACAAGCACAGCCTACAAATGCCACCACGTTGAACATCGACAACTTCGACTTGCGCGATGAAGCAGTATTATAGCGGGGGATGCCTATGGAAGGACTGATTGAAGTCCCTCTCTCACCAACAAACCCAACTCGCACCATCCAGCTTAGATCGCTCCTACCAGGATAAGAAAAGGAAAAAACTGACAACTTATCTCCAGAACAACAAGGATATCTTTGCTTGGGCCCCTGAAGATATGATTGACATAGATCCTCGTATCATCCAGCACTCCCTCAACATCAACCCAGCATGCAAGCCTGTTATCCAGAAAAAGAGAAAATTTTCCCCAGAATGCCTCCAGACAATCAGAGAAGAAGTAGAGAAGCTCCTCAGCGCCCATTTCATTCGAGAAGTAAAATACCCTACCTGGGTAGCTAATGTCGTCCTAGTAAAGAAGTCTTCAGGAAAATGGAGAATGTGTGTGGATTACTGTCACAAACCGCATTTTTTTTACCGCCTATAAAGAAGTATCAGAGTAAGGGAAAAATGCGCGTCATGATGCCACGTCAGCATGGGATAATTGCGGGCGCTCAGGCAAACACCTACTTAAATAAGAAGAAAGATTCTTTAAGTTATTTAAAGGTAAAATCAGTTTAAGTGCAGAAGTTAGTCGTATCCCTCGGCTTAGTGGCTCATCTAGTCCACAAGAAAAGTAATTAAACGTTGTGGAAAGTACTTCTTTTATCAGATTAGGCATCCTACAAGAGCTTAGAGGTTCCCAAAGGACACCTCAAGACATACAAGTTCTAAATTTAGTAGAAATAAAAGTAGATTTGTACGGTCGTTAAATATAGTGATTTTATATTTTAAAATATATAATGCATGAAGTAATAATAGTAATTTTTATACTTGAAATTAACTATCATGCAATCCTAACATAAAACAACCCAGAGAGTAAGTAATCCACATCCACAGAAAGAAAACTAAGCAGCTAGCACGTATCCAAAAATAACAATCCTGTGGGCGTCTAACTCCTGTTTTTGGCTAGGGTTTTCGGCCCTAACTCCTGTTTTTGGCTGTTCTTCTTAGATTTCGACTTCTCTTGTCTTCTTTAGCCCCGATCTACGTCAAGGAGGGATTCAGAGAATATTTCCGATAAAAATCAAGGTAAGTGATGGTTTCCTCCTCTTTCCTTTTTTACTCGATTTGCAGAAATTTCTAATTTCTTGTTATCATGATTGTTCAATAACTGCTGAATTGAAGTGATGTCGAGATCTCCCTTCTAATTTTCTTTACAGCTTCCAAGTTCATGATTTTGTTACCCAACCTTGTAAATCCTATATGTTTTGATGAAGTGATTAAATATCACCTTTATTACCGTTCCGCAACTTTCATGTAGAACACATTAGAGTTTATTTTAGGATTGTAAATTCTTTCTAAAGATTAATCAACCGCTTCTAATCTAGAATTGTTTAGTAGAATCCGATGTGTTGTTGCCGACTTGAGATGTATATCATGGTTTTTCTTCGTGACGTTGTCGTGGGGCGAGACAAGCCATCAGGCCCTGATTGGGTTGTGGTGTGCCTCTGAGCTCTAAACCCGGATCGTTACGGGGCTTTCCTTCCAGGTTTTCTTTGTTGCAGGCGTTATTAGTGCGTAACCCCACCGCCGCAACGATTGATCTCCCTCTTATCACTTTGTGGGGCTCTACCGGGTTTTGGGACATTTGTGGTGAATGGTGAAGTAATCAATCTCCCTCTGATACCAACTCTCACAACCAGTATTTTTTCCCTTACTCTGATACTCCTTTATTGGCAGTAAAAAAATGCGGGTTGTGACAATTACACTAACCTAAATCAAGTGTGCCCCAAGGACAGCTTCTCGCTCCCCAGAATTGATCAGTTAGTCGATTCAATCGTCGGACACCAACTCCTCAGCTTCATGGACGCTTACTTTGGATATAACCAAATTCGAATGAATCCAACAGACGAAGAGCATACGGCCTCTCGAACAGACAAAGAGATATACTGCTATAAAGTTATGCCTTTTGGGCTCAAGAACGCAAGAGCTACCTACCAGCGACTTATGAACAAAGATTTTAAAGACCTTATCGGCAAGACAATGGAAGTATATGTGGATGACATGCTAGTGAAGATTGTTCGTCGGGAAAATAACTTGGAAGACCTCGATAAATGTTTCATGATCCTCCGACAGTATGACATGAGGATTAACCCCACCAAGTGTGCATTTGGGGTTACGTCTGGAAAATCCTTAGGATTCGTGGTAACCCAGCGGGGGATAGAGGACAATCCTGAGAAAATTAAGGCTTTGGAAGACATGTCACCGCCCCGATCTCTTAAAGAAGTACAAAGGCTGAATGGGAGAATCACAGCTCTCTCTCGGTTCTTGGCACGGACTGGAGATAAATATCTCCCCTTCTTCAAGATTCTCCGAGGAGCCAGAACCACTGGCTTCCAGCTGACGGACGAATGTCAATCAGCCTTCGAGTCACTAAAGAAGAACCTGGCTTCCCCCTCCCCCCCGCTGTTATCGAAACAAACTCCAGGAGAAACTCTTTTTCTGTATCTCGCTATTACACCAGCCGCACTAAGTTATGTATTGGTGAAAGACGAGGGAGGGGTCCAGCGCCCACTTCCTACCGCGCCCCGTCATTAAGTCACAAGTTTTAGCAGACTTTATCGTTGAAAATACCTTGCCAACGGAGCAAGAAGTTGTATCAGCAGAGCCAAGATAAGGATGGACAATGTACGTCGACGGAGCATCTGGAATAGAGGGTGCCAGAGCCGGACTTCTCCTCATAAGCCCAAAACTCATCACTTTAGAGTACGGGCTCCGGTTGAAGTTCTTTGCCACCAACAACATAGCAGAATATGAGGCCTTAATTGCAGGACTCAGGATTGCCATTGACTGCCACACCGCCAAGTTAACAATCTACTTCGATTCCCAACTCGTTGTATCCCAGGTAGAAGGGGATTACGAAGCCAAAAGTGAGCAACTCAACCAGTACCTCCAACTGGTAAGGTATCTCCTGCTACAGATACCACAAGTCCAAATTCTCCACATCCCCAGAGAGAAGAACAGCCGAGCAGATGCCTTGTCAAAGCTAGCCACGTCTCCTTCTCGCTATCAGTCAAGAAGACATAGGGTTGAAGAAATTTTATTTTCTAGCATCCATGGAGCTTGGGAAATAGCAGAAATTGGAGAATCGAAGGAGTCATGGATCACCCCATTAGTGAACTACTTGAAGAGCCAGCACCTCCCAGATGACCCAAGGGAGGCCTGTTGCCTAAGAATGAGGGCAGCCACCTTCACACTATCAACAGAGAACTTTACAAAAGGTCCTTCTCCGGACCCTACCTGAAATATTTAGCAGAAACTGACACCGAGTATGCCCTCCGCGAAGTCCACAGAGGGGTCTGCGAATAAAATTTGGGCGGGAAGGCCTTGGCCCGTAAAATCCTGCGCCAGGGCTTCTACTGGCCTACCATGAAGAGGGAAGCGAAAGACTTCGTTCAAAAGTGCAAAAGTTGCTAGCTGCATGCCAACGTTCCCAAACAACCACCTGTTGCCCTTACCACGGTACAAGGAACTTGGTCATTCGTACAATGGGGAATCGACCTTCTCGGCCCATTGCCCCAAGCCTCGGGACAAGGGAAATTCATTATCATGACAATTAACTACTTCACCAAATGGGTAGAAGCAGAGCCTCTCGCCAAGATTACTGAGGAGAATGCAAAGCAATTCGTTTGGAAGAACATCGTCTGCCGATTTGGCATACCAGCAATTATCATCACCGATAATGGAACTCAATTTATAGGAAAATCCCTCACCAAGTTGTGCGAAGACTTAAAGATCGAGTTGCGGCATACAACAGTATCGCACCCCCAATCCAATGGGCAGGTCGAAGTGACCAACCGAACCATACTGAAGGGCTTAAAGGCGCGACTCCAAGATGCGGGGGGGGGGGGGGGGGGAGTGGGCCGATGCGCTCCCCAACGTATTATGGGCATATCGGACAAAAAAAAGAACCCCTGCAGGAGAAACACCGTACAATCTTTACTACAGAACTGAAGCAATCATTCCGGTCGACATCGGCGTTCCAAGCCCCCGGGTATCCTATTTCAATCTCCATATAAATGACGACGCTCTCAGAGACAATCTAGATCTGATCTCCGAGACCCGCGAGGGAGCCGCTCTCCGTGCTTTACCCTACCAGCAACATACGACCCGCTATTGCAATCGCAAAGCGAAGCCCCGTCCGATTAACGTAGGAGACTTGGTCCTTCGCACTCGGGAAGCGGCTGGGAAGGGGACACATGGCGACAAGTTATCTCCGACCTGGGAATGCCCCTTCATCGTCAGGGACGTACAAGCTGCGGAATGCCGAAGGAAAGACTCTCCCCCGTACCTGGAACGCGCAGAACCTGCGCCGATTTTATCAATGATTTCCCGTTTTATGATTATCTTATTGTGTACGCTTTATTTGAGACTATGATGTGTGTAAGCCGCGGGCCTAATCCCGCGCACGTTATCTTCATTCAAGTATTGAATTATGTTGCTGTAAATCTCGCCTACACAAATAGTAAAGACGACGCACACAAACACCGTGGGGGTCTGCCCCCTCACGAAGAAGCCGCAAGCAACCCTCGCGTAAATAAAGCCACGAGCAACCCTCGTGCAACACCGTGGGGGCCTACCCCCCTCACAAAGAAGCCGCGAGCAACCCTTGCGCAAATAAAGCCACGAGCAACCCTCGTGCAACACCGTGGGGGGCCTGCCCCCCCTCACGAAGAAGCCGCAAGCAACCCTCACACAAATAAAGCCACGAGCAACCCTCGTGCAACATCGTGGGGGTCTGCCCCCCTCACGAAGAAGCCGAGAGCAACCCTCGCGCAAATAAAGCCACGAGCAACCCTCGTGCAACACCGTGGGAGCCTGCCTCACTCACGAAGAAGCCACGAGCAACCCTCGCGCAAATAAAGCCAAGAGCAACCCTCGTGCAACACTGTGGGGGCATGCCCCCCTCACGAAGAAGCCGCGAACAACCCTCGCGCACAATAAAGCCGCGAGCAACCCTCGCGCAAACCAAGCCGCAAGCAACCATCACGCAAACCAAGCCGCGAGAAACCCTCCTGCAAACTAAGCTGCGAGCAACTCTCGCGCAAACTAAGCTGCGAGCTGCCCTCGGGCAAACTAAGTCGCGAGCTGCCCTCGCGCAAACTAAGCCGTGAATGGCCTTCATATAAATCAAGTCGCAGACCCGAGCCATGCAAACAAAGCAGCATAGATGACATAAAAACAACAATATCATAATTAAACAGAGCCGAAGTCATACAATCAGCGCCTGGAGGCAACAACAACCAATGCTAAACAAGGGGCAAAAAACAATACGCCCAATTGAACAATGAAATACAAATACACAACAATAGAGATGTGAGTACCACTACTCGTCATCGACATCTAAGTCAGAGTGCTCATCCTCAGAAGCATCTGCAAAACTGAAACAGGATGTATCATATCCCAGGCTCTTGCTAACAAAGCGAAAGGCCTTTAAAACACCACGTGAGAGCGTTAACTCACGAATATCATCCATCTGAGGCTCCACCTCCTTGGACAAAATCTCGTCACGAACCTCCTCTGCGATCAGACTACGATCTCGCATATAATACAGTGACTCCAGGTACTCTGCAAGTCCCGCAGCCTTCAACTCTGACGCATGGCCATCAGAGGACAACATCTCCACTTGCGCCTTCGCCGCCCGAAGCTGAGTCTCGAGGCCCGTGGCTTCCTCCCACGCCGCCTGTAACTGGGTCCCCAAGCCCAAAGTCTCCTCCTTCGAATGCTTTAACATCTGGGTGGTCCTTTCCACCAATGTCTTCTCCACTTCCAAAGTCACGTGTGCATCCTCTAGCTCGGATTTCAGCTCCGATCAGATCCGGCGAAACCGCGCAATATCCCGGTCATGCTCCTCCTTTAGGGAGGCAAGCAAGCTCGTCGTCAACCGGAGCTTCTCCTGAAGAGCAAGGTACCCATACTTTAGACTCACGTAATGGTCATTCCAGGTTACCGCGATCTGCGCCTGGGTCTCTATCTGTGCAAAGAAAAGGTCAGAATTAACATCAATTAGCAAAGAAAAAATAAGGAAAAGAACCTCGAAAACAAATCAAGTACTTACCACATTACTCATCGCCCTCAAAGAAGAGGACATCCGTGGAGCCACTGTATCGTCAGACACCTGGGGAACTGGGTAGGCAAGTATCTGCACCTCAGGAGTCGACTCATGACAAACATCAGAAATAGTCGCTGCCACCACCACGTCAAGGTCACCAGGAGGGGCCGCCACCGCTTTCCTCTTTCGACCCCCTCCTTGAGAAGTCTCGGCTATCTGAACTGTGTCCAATGAGATACCACACCGCAACAACCGCTTCTCCTCCATATAGATATAAATATTAAAAAGATGGTTGGCTAGCTCACGAGGCTCAGAAAACCCGAGCACAGGGGAAAAATCTTGCTCCTTCCCCCTCACACGGCGACAACGATCGGGAAGCGCGTCCCACACCTCGGGAAGGCCCCATGAATTCTTAACGTATCCAAACAAAGTGTTACCGTGGCGACGGTCCTTGCGGGATTCAAACTCCAACCAACTCTTGTTGTTGCGAACCTCCACCCGCTCTCCACCATCAGAACGAACCTCGCACCAATCTCGGAATTAGTCCAAGGAAAACTGGCCTCCATGCTCACGGAAGAAGGAAACTAAGCCCATAATTCGGGCAATTCCAATCGGGATGAACTGGGAAATAGGCACTCCACAGAAATTCAAGATCTCAATCACCTCCTCGCACGGTCGGAAACGGAAGTCGGACCTCAAGGAAACTTCGCAGATCGTCAACCAGCCGCGAGGAGGATTTTTGACTCGCTCCTCGGGACGCGGAATCCTTACTTCAAAGTCGGCAGGAAGCCCATATTTCTTCCTCCAAATTTCCACACTATCTTCGGTTAAAGAGGAACGCAGGCGCATCGTGTTGGAAGAACACTTCAAAACCTGCACATAACAAAAATCAAAAGGTCAGGATTGCCCAAAAAGTGAAGGCTTGGAGTCACACATCCAAGCACATGTAGCTCGACAGCGCGCAAACCAGGACGCTTGCGCACGTGGCCAAGCGCGCGCACGACATGGGCGCGCGCAGCCTGCCGTGCGCGCGCAGCCTGCCGTGCGCGCGCAGCCCACGCGCGCGCGGCCCGCCTCGCGCGCGCAACCCTCGCGCGCCCATCCCTCTTCGCGCGCGCAGCCTGCCGTGCACGGTCCAGGCGCGCGCGGAACGCACGATCGACCTCGCGCCCGCAGTCCGGGCGCATACGGCCTTGATGCGAGCACGGCCTGTCGGCGCGCACACGGTCTGGCCGCGGGCATGGCCTGCCGGCGTGCACACCTTAGGCGTGCACGGCCTGTGCGCATGCACGCTGCCGACGGTCGCGCAGCCCGGATGAGCACGTCTGCGTTCGGCGTCCTCGTCGGCCAACTCTTCTTTGGCAAATTTCGCTCTGAATACCATGGAGGCACCGCCCTTCGTCGCCTCCATCTTCTCGCCGGAGGTCGCCATGACAGAAGGAGGGAAATGACAGCAGAAAAATCCTTCTTCTCTCGCTCGTTTCGCTCCCACACAACAGGGATTTGAGGGGCAATTGATGGGTTCCACCATCATTTATAGAGAAAGCCCCCCCCCCCCCATGATCTCCTCCCAAAAAGGGGATCATGGGGTTGACTAAGTCAATTCCACCCCCATGAACTCTCATGATGAGGAAATAATGGGGATGGGACCCACTCCCTCTCCCCATGGAGGAAAACCGCCACCGCTGAGCAGGCCACCTCCATCGGCCGGTCTGACCGCCGCCGGCCGGCCTAATCGCCGCCGGCATCCGGCCTCGCCGCGGTCGGCCTCCCGCCTCGCCACGGCAGGCCGCAACCCGACCGCGCCAGGCTGCCTAACCGCCAGCGGCCTAGTCGCGCCAAGCCGCTGGCCTTGCCGCGGTTGGACCGCCGACCTTGTCGCGGCCGGGCCGCGGCCGGACCCCCGACCTTACCGCGACAAGGCCATAACCAGGCCAACCGGTAGGCAGACCGTCGGCCTTTCCGCGGCAGGCCACGGCCGGGCCGCCGGCAGGTCGCGGCCGGCCTGGCCACCAGCCCGGCTGCACTGCGGCCGACCTTTCCGCAGCAAGCCGCGGCCAGGCCATGGCAGGCCGCCACCGCCAGCCGCCAGGCCGGCTGCACCCGCCGTCGGCCACCTCCGCCGTCTTGGCGCCCCGTCGCCGTGGACGGCCTGCCCACCGTCCAATCGGGGGAGGCTCTCCTCGCCGTCCGATCAGGAGGGTAACCACCCACTAACCCACTACGTTAGTGGTGGGGCCCGCCATGATCCTCCCCTGGAGGTTATAAAAGAGCCCCAGGGCCTCCTCATTCTTCACTTTTTCGGCTCCCGGTCATCTTCTTCCTCAAGTGATAGCTCTGTCAGTCTCCTCCCTCAAGTCATCTTCCAGCCACCAGCCACCACCAGCGGACACCCGCGTGCTACAAGCAGGAAAACGCCTAAGTTTCGGAGCGAACTGTAGGAGGAAGACGACCCCCGCAAGCAAGCGCACGTCGCCCCCAGCACCAGAGCACCAAGGTCATCCCTCGTACTTCAGCATCCAAGTCACTCCTGCGTCACAACTTGTTGCCCGCAAGGAGTGGTAGTCTTTTTCTCTCTCCTCCAAGCTGTAACGGGAGCGGTCTGTCGCCCCGATTCTCCAACACATTGTAATCACCAGAATCTAGTTGACTTTGACCGGCACAGACCCGGTCACGTGGTTTTTTACCTATTTGAGGGGGTTTTCCTTGTCATCACGTCTTGCGTCAACCTCTCATTTTCATTAACTGTGTGCGCGCTCGACCGCTCCGTGAGCTAAGGCGGTACAAGTTAATCCGGTCCAACCGAAGCATCGAGTTAGTCCGCAACATGAAGTAATATTTATTCATGACAATTATAAATAAAGTTCTCATTGTTTTATAAAATAAGTCTGAAAGGGCAAAGGCTGGTGCGCAAAGCATCTCCGAGCAGCAAGAGTTCGGGAAAAGATCTCATCATAAAGATAAAATATAGGTAATTCTTACTCTTCATTTTTGTAAGAGGGAATTCTAAACTTCAAAAAAAATGTTTGGAGTTAAATCAAGCTTTATTTGGATGTTTCAATTGTTTTTTTTTCATTAGCATGTTTGTGTCTAAGTGTCTAATCATACACGTGTCTAAGAATATATGAACTAAGCTCTTGAAAGCTCTAGTTATGTTCTTCCATGATTAAGGCTGCGTTTGGCACGGATTATTTGCTCCAGCGAGGTTGGGCAAAAATGTCATTGTCATATCAAAATCTTATGTTTCAAACTAGTTTCTTTTTTTGATAACGATAATAACATTTGTCATACCAAACATACAATGACAATTATGTCAAACCTCAGCGGAATAAATAAGCTGTGATAAGCCGCGCCAAACGTAGCCTAAGGCTTGGTTTGGGAAGTTGGTGGCGGTGTAAAAAGTTATATTTACACCACCACCGCTAATTTTGAGTTGCTTGGTTCGCAGAGGACCAGAGGTGGGAAAAATGTTTGTGTCAAAAAGATATTTTCATTTTTTATTGAAATACAGAGACTGATCGTGCAAGACTGTATTTTTAGTTTAGATTACAGTCTTAACTATAATTACAATCGTAATTGAACTGTATTTTCATTTTAGATTACATTCTTATCTGACAACATTTTCACATTTTTCATACTTTATTTCTCGTTAATTCACTACTTTACTGACAGCTCTAATATTCTCGCAACTAGCTTCTCACCATTGCTTTTCTAACTCCAAAGCCGTACTAAATAGAGTCTTAGTGATGAGTCAAAGCTTTACATGTGATGGGTACCCCCTAATTACAGAGGATTATCTTAACTACTGCGCGTCGGATTCCATGACCGTGCGCCAGATCCCATTACCGCGCGTTAGATCCAAACCACAACGCGGCGGATCCAAACAACCGCACACCAGATCCCAACTCCCGCGCGCCGGATCCCGCAACCGCCACACGGCAAATCGCAACCGCCGCCGCCGTCATTACGGGCTGGCGGCGCCCGGCCACCCATGGCCGGCCGCCCCCCTTTTCGCGGCCGGCCTCCCCCATGCGGCCGGCGGCCGAGGCCGGCCGCCCCCTTTGCGGCCGGCGGCCTCCTTGCGGCCGGCGGCCGCGGCCGGGTGGCCGGCCGGCCGCCTCCGTGTGGCCGGCGCCCGCGGCCGGCCGCCTCCGTGTGGCCGGCGCCCGCGGCCGGCCGACCCCCTCCGGTCGGGCGGCCTTGGCCGGCCGCCCAGGACCGGCCGCCCGCGGCCGACCGCCCCCTCCCTCGGGAGGCCGCCGGCCGGCACGCCTCCTCTGACCACCATCGTAGGTCGGCCCTCTCTCCACCGTCCGATCGCGGCGGGCCATTACGGCCCTCCAATCGCTACGAACGATCACGGCCCTCTGATCCATGATTAACCACCGTAACCACCCTAACCACCTCGGAAAACCTATATAAGCACCCCTGATAGTTCATTTCAGGGGATCCCTCCTTCATTCTCTCCTTCGCTCTCTCTCTTCATTCCTACTACCCCCAGAGCTTCTCTCTCTACTCTCCTCCTCCGTTACACTTTCACTCACTAACTTGGCTGGTTCTCCTCTAAGAGCCGCCCAAAGAAGAAAGGGAATGGAGTGCAAGTGAAGGAAACCCTCCTCAGTCTGAGGGATAAAGTGCAGGCATCCTACAAAGCGCAAGCCTGAAGAGCAAACACTCAAGAAAGACGCGCGTCAGAGTGCACGAAATCCTAAGCGGTGACCTGTCACCCAAGGAGAGCTCTCTCAACCCCCCGGAATTTGTAATGAGGCGCGACCTATCGCCCTCGCATTCTCTCTACAAGAGCACTGTAACAGAGACAAATAGTGGATCTTGGCTGGCACAGACCCAGCCACGTGGTTTTTTCCCCTTTCCGGGGTTTTCCACGCTAAAATTGTGTGTGTACAATCTCTCTTTTTCTACTTTGATTGTGTGCGTACTCGATCGCCCGGGGCTAAGACGGACCGATCCGGAACCGGTCTACTGAGGGCATTGAGCGAACCGCAACAGTTTGGCGCCGTCTGTGGGAAAGCATTGCCAGGAAGCGTGAGAAGACTCAGAAGTTTGTCAGAGCGTGACAGAATGGCCGGAAAGAGCACCCGAACGACTAGGGGGTCGATCCAGCTTCAACAGGAGGATCAAGCCGCGTCGTAGTCCCTAACGAACGCGCCACCGCAATAGGTCGACGCAGCGCCTAGTGCAATGCCGCCCGAAAATGCGGCGCCCCCAACAGACATCTAGGTCGAGATTCTTGCCCTTTTAAGGCGACTCGCAGGCCCCCACGTGCCCGCAGGGGCCCCAACTCAGGAGAATCTACCAGTACCACCAGCAGAAGGCCAAAGGGCCATTGAAGAAGAATCTGAGTCATCGAGGCACAACAACACTGAGCATCCCGTTCGCCACGTCAGGGCGGCAGGAATCTCCCCCCACCGCGACAATCAGCATCACCAAGCACCCGCGTGGAAACCTTCGAAGCAGACAAAAATGAAGATCTGCTCAAGGAAAACTTGGACCTCCTAGCTGAGGTCAGAGACACCTTCGCTCTGCGCATAGCAGATTATCAACGGCGCGTTGCCTGTTTTTACGATAGAAGGGTAAAGCCTCGACCAATCAGCGTCGGGGACGTGGTCCTCCGAAGTCTCGAGGCTGCCGGTAAGGGACTTCAGCAGAACAAGCTTACAATAGCATGGGAAGGTCAATACGTTGTCACCGCAGTAGTGAAACCTGGAACCTTCAAGATCAGAAATGCGGAGGGGAAGACCCTACCCCGTACCTGGAACGCTCAAAGCTTGCGCCGGTTCTACCAATGAACTCAGTCGCGCCCCAAAACACCTAAGGACAACTATAAAGTCGGGAGGAAAACCCTCGTGCACAAACTATCTTGCTTACTGCATTTTCCGCTTTCATACTAACTTTTGCCATGTAGCAAACACGTAAGAAGTGCATCTCATCCCTCAGACCCCCCTGAGGCTAGGATCGGTCCGTTCCTCGAGGCGGTCAAGGATCCGTCGACATGCGACCCGCTTGGCGGTTCGGAATTCGTCATCGTGCAATGGCACGACCAGGCTAAAGAAAAAACAAAACAATTCATCTCTTTACATTTATATACTGTGATTGCGATGTCACTAACTCCTAAAACTTGCAGGATCGATTTGGAATCCGTCCCCTGGGGTCCGGCGAGCAACTGTAGCATGATTGTCTCGATCCCCCAGCCGCGGTTTAAAGGTTCGCCCTTCACCCGTCCAGCGGATTGCGACGTCGTCGGGAATGAGCACCCCCGGTTGACCGCGACCCATAGCGCGAGAGCCTCGGCCTAGCAACAGGTTGCGATGTCGCCTGGTGACCGAATACCAAGTCCCACGCAGACTGTAGCACGGTTGCCTCGACCTTTCTCCTATGGCAGAAATGCTCACTCTTCCCATATGGAGCGGATCGTGACATCTTCAGGTACCAGCTCCCTCAGTTGTGCGCAGCCCACAGCGCGATAGCCTCGACCTCACTCCACCGGCGCAAGGACCCGACCTTCGCTACGTAGTAGGTTGCGACGTCGTCCGGGTCTTCGGGGCGCCACGCCTCAGCAAATACTAGGGTCCATCAGCTGCTCGTGGGGGGTCGAATCGACCATGTCCCCCTGCCGACAATAGGCCGAGGATTATGACTCTTCACCTGCATTCGAAGCTCGACGCCCTGCCATCCTTGGAAAGCCCCCACAATCGGTGTAATTACAACCTCAGAGTCCAGCTGCTCGCGGGGGTTCGAATCGACCATGTCTTCCTGCCGACAATAGGCTGAGGATTATGACTCTTCACCTGCATCCGAAGACTGACGCCCCACCCTCGCAGGGCCTTGCCCTCCTCACGACTGGTGCCTAATAAAGCTACAATCTCAACTAAATCGGGTTCTGGCCCCGCTGAATCCACACCTAACCAACCACAACCATACTGTGGCGCGATGGCTTCACTCTCTCTGTCACGGTTCAGGGGTGCACCCTTCGTACGCCCAACGGTTTGCGACATCGCCGGGAACATCTCTCCCAGTTGTGCGCTGCCAACAACACGATATCCTCGGCCTAACAACAGGTTGCAGTGTCGCCAAAGGGACCAAACATTGAGTCCCCCGCAGACTGTAGCATGGCGGCTTCGACCTCGCTCTCATGGTGGCAAGGCTCGCCCTTCTCCTACAAAGCAAGTCGTGATGTTGTCGGAAGCTAGCTCCCTCAGTTATGCGTAGCCCACGACGCGATGGTCTCAGCTTCTGTACCCTGGCACAATGGGACGCCCTTCGCCTCGTAGTAAGTTACGACGTCATCAGGGTCTCCGGGGCCACGCCCCTCCAATGCTACCGGGTTCACCGCAACTCGCAGGGGTTCGAACGAACATGGCCTCCCGCCGACAATAGGCTGGAGATCCCATAACTCTTCACCCCCCATCCAGAGCAAACACTCTTCCACCGCTTAGGGCCTGCCCCTCGCAGTTGATGCTTGGCTAAGACAACAATTGGCCACAATAGTCAGAAGCAAAGGCAAAGACAACCACTCAACAAACATATCAACAAATCAAAGAAGTATAAAGGTACAAATCAAAAAAGTACAAAAGTACGAATCGACGAAGACAAGCCCATAAATATAAAGAAGTATGTACATACAAATCAATAAAGAGCATCAAAGAGATATTACTGTCACTCAGCGGCCGCGCCCATCTCAGCATCGGAGTCCTCCTCCTCGTACAAATCCTCAAGCCCGAGGTCGGCAACATCGCATCTCCGTTATTGGGATACCATCCGAAGGGACTTCGCCATCCCCTGGCAGAAAGCGACTTCCTACATGTCCTCCATCTGTGGCTCTACCTCCTGAGTCCACACCTCCTCGTGGACCTCCTCTGAGATCAGACACCAGTCTCGCATGAAATCAATAGAGCCCCGATACTCAGCCAGACCAGCCGCCTTCAGCTCAACCTCCCGCTCCGCGGAGGAAAGGCGCATCACCTCAGCCCTGGATAGCTCCAGCTCTGCCCGAGCTTCATCTAGAAGACGCAAAGTCTCCTCCGCAGCCGTCTTCTCGGCCCTGTGCGCAGCTCTGGCGTCCTCCAGCTCGCACCGCACCTCAGACCCAATCTGCCTAAGTCGCGAAATATCGCGCTCTCGTCGCCCCTTCAGATCCGAAAGGGCACTCTTCGCCTCTCGGAGCTCAGCCTGAAGGGCCGTAAACTTGTCCTTCATGCTCACATAGTGGTCATTCCACGTATGCGCAATGTTCGCCTGAGTCTCCATCTGCAAAAGAAAAGGGACAAGTCAGAAGAGCTTTCCTCAAAAGCCACTACTCAAAAGTTGAGATCATACGTACCGCATGGTTCATCGCCTCCAAGGAAAAGGAGACCCTCTTTCCTTTCACCACCTGCCGCACCACAGCCCGCGCTGGGGAAGCCTGGGGGGCAGAGGACCTCAGGACCTCAAGATCCGCATCATCCGGCTCGCCTCCTGCTCTAGAGCCGCAAGGGGCAGCCCCCTCTAAAAGTACATCCTGTCGCGGCAGAAGGCTAGGACCCACCTCCTCGACTTCACAACCTCTAAACACTAGCTTCCTCTTCCTGTCACGGGAGAGAGGAATGGCAGCAGCACGTCCCGAATAAACAGACAGCCCGCATAGCAGCAGGCGCTTCTCATCGACGAAAGTAGAAATGCTGAACAAGATATTCCCCAGCTCTCGGGGCTCCACAAAACCAAGGACGGGAGTAAACTCCCGCTCGTGTCCTCTAGGAAGCCGAAACCGGTCCGGAAGCACACTCCACACCTCTGGCAATCCATCCGGGTTCCTGACATATCTAAACAAGGTATTCCCATAAAGACGATCCGCCCGGGTCTTGAACTTCAACCACCGCTTGTTGATGAAGACATCCACGCGGCCCCCGCCGTCGGCACGCACCTCACACCAATCTTTGAAAATATCCAAGGAAAAACTCGATCCGTGCTCGCAAAAAAATGCGATCAACCCCATGATCCGCGTCATCCCAAGAGGGGTAAACTGCGACACAGGAACGCCGCAGAACTTCAGAATCTCGGCAACTTCCTCGCAAGCCGGAAGGCGAAAGCCGCACCGAAGAGACGACTCACAAAGGGTCATCCAGCCACGCGGGGGGTTTTTCACCCGCTCTTAAGGACTAGGAATCCGCACCTCCAAATCGGGGGGCAGGTTGAAGCGTCTCCTCCAAATATTTACGTGCTCGGGGAGAGACTCAAACGCAACCGCATAGGACGGCTCTGCACGCACCGCTTGGAAACCTGAAAAAACAGAAAAGTGAGGTCAGTAAAGCAAGTCCGAGCACGATTAAATCCAAAACGCGTGCCCGATCTGCGAGGATCGAGTCGCACGCACGTGCCACGCACGGCTCCAACCCACGCAAACATTGTGCACCAATGGGGACTGCAAAGCACACACAAAATCAGCCCGCGCACGCATCGCCTGCATGCACAAAGCACCGCGCGCGGGAATTGACCGCACGCGCCTACGCGCCCGGACTGCGCACGAGCGCCCCGCGCGCGGGTGCAGCCCCGCGCGCGGGTGCAGCCCAGCGCGCCCCCCGCGCAGGGGCTCCGCGCGCGGGTCCAACCCTGTACGCGCGCGCAGCGCGGGGGTCAGACCCCACGCCCGCACGCACCGCCTACGTGCGTGTGCCGCGAGGGGCCTCCTCCCCTCCGGCGTCGTCCGGTGCCCGAACCTTTCCCTCGGTCAAAGTCTCACCTTAGCAATGTCGTCGTCGCTGCCCATCTCGGTGTTTGCACCCGTTCCGACCATCGCCGCCAAGCCCCATCGCAAAGAAGAAAATTCCCGCGCTTTTCGTTCCCTCTAAGACGAGGGAATTTTGGGGGGCAAATGATGGGTACCCCCTAATTTAGAGAGGATTATCTTAACTACCGCGTACCGGATCCCATGACTGCGCGCCGGATCCCATTACCGCACGGCGGATCCAAACCACCGCGCGACGGATCCAAACTACCGCACACCGGATCCCAACTCCCGCGCGCCAGATCACGCAACCATCGCGCGCCGTATCCCGCAACCTCCACGCGGCAAATCGCAACCGCCGCCGCCGCCGTCATTACGGGCGGGCGGCGCCCGGCGCCCGGCCACCCATGGCCGGCCGCCCCCCTTTTCGCAGCCGGCCGCCCGGGGCCAGCCGCCCCCATGCGGCCGGCCGGCTGCCCGAGGCCGGCCGGCCCCTTTGCGGCCGATGGTCTCGGCCGGCGGCCTCCTTGCGGCCGGCGGCCTCCTTGCGGCCGGCGGCCGCTGCCGACCGCCCGTGGCCGGCCGCCCCCTTGCGGCCGGCGCCCGCGGCTGGCCGCCCGTCGTCGGCCGCCTCCTCGCGGCCGGCGGCCACGGCCGGCCGACCCCCTCCGGTCGGGCGGCCTTGGCCGGCCGCCCAGGACCAGCCGCCCGTGGCCGACCGACCCCTCCCTCGGACGGCCGCCGGCTAACGCGCCTCCTCCGACCACCATCGTAGGCCGGCCCTCTCTCCACAGTCCGATCTCGGCGGGCCATTACGGCCCTCCGATCGCTACGAACGATCACGACCCTCCGATCCATGATTAACCACCGTAACCACCCTAACCACCTCGAAAAACCTATATAAGCACCCCTGATAGTTCATTTCAGGGGATCCCTCCTTCATTCTCTCTTTCGCTCTCTCTTTCTTCATTCCTACTACCCCCCAGAGCTTCTCTCTCTACTCTCCTCCTCCGTTCCTCTTTCACTCACTAACTTGGCAGGTTCTCCTCTAAGCGCCGCCTAAAGAATAAAGGGAACGGAGTGCCAGTGAAGGAAACCCTCCTCAGCCTGAGGGATAAAGTGTAGGTATCCTACGGAGCGCAAGTCTGAAGAGCAAACACTCAAGAAAGACGCACGTCAGAGTGCACGAACTCCTAAGCGGTGGCTTATCACCCAAGGAGAGCTCTCTCAACCCCCCAGTATTTGTAAGGAGGCGCGGCCTGTCGCCCTCGCATTCTCTCTACAAGAGCACTTTAACAGAGGCAAATAGTGGATCTTGGCTGCCACAGACCCAGCCACGTGATTTTTTCCCCTTTCCGTGGTTTTCCACGCTAAAGTTGTGTGTGTACAATCTCTCTTTTTCTACTTTGACTGCGTGCGTACTCGATCGCCCGGGGCTAAGACGGACCGATCCGGAACCGCTCTACCAAGGATATTGAGCGAACTGCAACAACATGTTCACAAAGGATCGATCATATATAACAATCATAGATGTTGAAGCTGGTACAAAAATTTAAGATTGTGGTAAGAAGTATGCTGTGGAGTCACAATATGAGGTGATGTAATGTATTTATTAGGAAGAGGTTGATGAGTGAATAAAGAAATGAGTATCTTCCTTTTAAGTCCTTAACTAAAGCGCGCCCCTCAAATTTGAATAACTAAAGAAATAAGAGGCCTTCAATTGGAATGTCATAATATGAAACAAGAAAAGGGCAAACATTTTGTCAGTCCTATCCACTTTGAAGTTGTCAAGAAAAGCCGCAAATTTAGCTCGGGTTCGGTTGCCTGACCTAGGTCTGCCAAGGTTTGAGCCAGATTAGTCCTGGGATAGGCCCAGGACTGACCTAAGGGGGATCACCGCAGAGCCCTTCCTGGTCCTAGCCTGGGCCAGGCCCAGGCCCTACCATGCCCAAGGCCCGTTTTTTTACTCCTACTAGGCCAACGCAGACAATTCGGGACTTCTTCGGCATCTCTAGTAATGCGCACAACAATTTTTTTTTTTTTTTGCGCAGGATCTCAAACACAGCAAGATGCTATCATCATTACATGTGGACATATGTCTCGGCCCAACCATCATTTAGTATTATCATATAATTTATTAATGAATGTTATAGAACATAGTTAATTACGTAAGTACCACCGACATGTGTAACCAGATCTTTTTTCCCTTCCCCCATGTAAAGAAAAATAAAAATTTCCTATGTGTTGCTCAAGCGTAAAGGTTCAAAAGAGTTTAAGCTCGTGTTGCTCCAACGTTGTTGGTCAAAAGAAATATCGAGCGGACATTGCGGCCTGCTTAAGCAAAGTTTTGTAGGCTCGGCAGGCTCCCTGAGTTTTTAAGAGCCTGGGCCCAATTTGAGTTGGGCCCGACATCAAAAAACTCAGGCCTAGGAGGCCTGCCCCGCCCGACGGACCTTATTTGCAATCCTAGGGTCTGTTTGGGGCAGCTCTGGCGGTTGGAAAATCTCTATTCCAACCGCCAGAGCTGCTTTCAGTCTGTTTGGGACAGCTCTCTGTGAAGAGCTTTTCAAAAATCTGGAGCTGTTTTGCAGCTTTTCAGAAATCTCTCCCTCCCCAGCTTCTGCTCCCGCAAAATAGCTTTCTCTCTCACATGTTTTGGAAATCTAATGGTTTCTTCAGTTGGAACATGCTCAGAGGCCGGACGGCCTTCCTCCGGCGATTTCGAGCCCCGGACGGCTTTCCTCCGGCAATTCCAAGCCCCCGACGTCCTTCCTCCGGCGATTCCGAGCGCACTTCTGCACAGAACACCCAAACAGTCTGCAGCTTTTCAAAACTGCTCCCCAGAGATCTATTTTAAAACAGCTCTATCCGGACAGCAGCTTTTCAATCCGCCAGAGCTGTCCCAAACAGACCCCTAGACTGAACTCTCTGCAATGTAGAAAATTAAGCAAAAAGTACATGTAACATATGCGAGTCGTGGAAGGAAATAAAATTGGAATCAAGTGCTTTCAGAAGCTTAAATACGTGGAAAATGAAAAAAGTGAATGGTAATATATACAAGATTAAGGCTCCGTTTGGAGGGACTTATTTTCACCTGTCAAGCGGTTACTATCACATGAACCAGACCATAACGCTTGACAGGTGAAAATAAGTCCCCCCAAACGGAGCCTAAATTGTGGTGAAGAAAACTGGTCGATGTCGAAGTACACTACGGTGGCCGACGGGGACAAGCTCGGCTTGGAGATCAGTGGTGACTGGTTTCATGATCGGTCTTGGGGTTGCATAAGCCTTTGCTCCTCGGACGGCCGTTGAGGTCGCTTTGGAGTTTGGGTGGAACTCCGCCATTTTTGAAGGAGACTTCGCTTGGCTTATTGATTGCATTGTTTCGGGCGTGCTCAATTCAATTTTTCATGGTGCTTAGAAATTTTTCTTGCTATAAAAGATTTTGAATTTTGGAGAAAAACTGTTGATTCATCTAGTGTTTCTAGTTGAGTGCACACGTTTCGGGAAGAAATTATGTAGAATTGACTTATCAGCATACAACTAGATTTATGTTTTTGCAAATGCGTAAAGGTAGTTTATTCTACTCTAAATTAGAATCCGGTAGTATCCAAAAAATTAATCTAGGTGAGTATTTAGAAGTTTGCTAAAGATATATTACTCGAGTCGGAAGTAGAGGTAATCTTTCTCTATATCTAGAACTTGCCCCTAACGACTCTCAGGATATTTGCATAGTGTTGAAACCGGATCTCGATTTCAAGATGAGTTCGGACCCAAAGCGGGGGGGGGGGGGGTAACTTGCACTTACTTCTCCCAAGCAAGATCACTAAACTGATGACTTGGGACTAGGGAACAGACCTTGAGCTACAACGCGGAGGTCCCACCGCACACCCGGAAGATCGAAGAGAGCTTCCCCTCCCTAACTAATGCTGAGCTGAGCACCTTGGAGGGTACTGGAAGCCAACCAAAATTAACCAAAGGAGGAAAAAGCCAAAGAAAATGGATCATCTCCAAAGGTGCCCATGGAGTCTATTTATCGTTCTCCAAATCTGACCTGCAAATAGCGGAATCCCGCATTTTGATTTTTACTATATGCAGTCCAAATTGGTCTGCCAACAACGAAACTCCGCTGTTTCGAGGAGTTATTAGCAGACCCAAAATAGATCTTCTTAGGGAAAAACATATGGGTGAGTTGGCCACTCACTAGAGAAGGCAAGTGCTTAGGCTAGCACTCGCTGCTTACCTTGGCCCAGGGGCGAGTGCGGGCCACACCCCCACTCTCCCACCTCATGTCCCAGGCCCCGGGCGAGTGAAGGCAAAGATACCCCGCTCGCCCCCTGACTGCTCCGGGAATTCGCCATGCATGAGCCAGGGCTCCACCCGCCCATTCAGCTCGCCTGGATCTGAACGACCCCTCCTGGACTTGATCCCAACTAAGGGCCCCACTCGCCAATTACGGGGTTGTGCACATAGGTTGATTCATTAACATGAGCATGATATAGGCCATTCTTAGGCCCGTTTGAGCTTTTGCACTCATACCTAAAATTCATATCCTTGTAAACGCCGCTTGAGCCTTTTCCCCACCTTTTGATTCAACTCCACCAAATACTTCACAAAAATCATAAAAAATGCATCCTAATCACCAGGGGCGGACCCATGTCTAGGCACACCCGGGCACGTGCCTTGGCGTCTTTTCACAAAATTAAAGGGGAGGAGGGGAGCGCAGACTGCAGCCAGCCCCTTGCCGCCTTCAATTTAGGTTTTTGTATGCTGCGAAGCGAGCACGAGGAGGCAGCCGACCCCCATAGTGGCGACGAGTTCTTCTTCTACAATGGGCGCGCAAGGTGGTAGCCGCTAGGTGTCCAAGACTTCGTCGTTCTCGTCTTCTACGACCCGAGCGCTAAGCATCAGAATATCTGAGTTGGGTAAAACATCCTATGTCTCGACATGTTTCCATTTGTGCAATTGTTTCTCAGGGATTATGGATAAGCTAGAGAGAGCTGACGCGAAGAACCCGATTAGCAAAGAGATACTGATGGGTTTGTGTTGATGTATATTTGGACAAATGTTGGGTTCGGAGGCTTAACGGGTCGGTTCGGGTACACGGTTATCCGATACCCGTAGTAACTCCTAAGAGTTTGCCTATTTATACCCACCTAGGGGCAACGGGTAGGGGATTCCACTTTGATTCTCATCCGGATGCTTCGAGCGACATTATCAGTTTGCAGACTGTGATAGAGGAGATTGATACGGATTCATCAACCATGGGAGTTCTGATTAGCAGCTCTGTTCATAGGGTTTTTTGCTCTGGTGTTAACCTCAATGTATGCCTGGTACCTGCAAAACTTTTCTCAATCCCCCATATTAACCTGAAGCTTCAACCACACAACAAATGCTGAAATCGAATTACATTTAGCTAAATCGTGCTAAATCACATGGATTACGAAAGTTTAAACCAGTTCTTGAGTAGAGTTCTTAAGATATAGACACAAATTATGAAAGCTTAATCCTCAAACCATCTTTTACAGTGTTTTTTTTCCCTACTATTGTTTGTATATCATGAGCAAAAATGGGAGTTGCGGAGATGAGAATGTTTAGGTGAATGTGTTGACGCATGAGATTGGATAAAATTAGGAATGAAAGTATCAGGGATAAGACAAGAGTATCATCAATTTCAAAGAAGATGCGAGAAGCTCGTCTAATATGGTTTGGACACGGACGAAGGAGACCATTAGAGCCACTTGTTTTGCGTTGCGAGAGTCTAGTCACTAGGCATGTTAAACGGCTGAGGGGTAGACCAATAAAGACTTGGAATGAAACTATGAGGAAAGACATGATGTACTTAGGCATTAGTGAGATTATGACATAAGATAGGACACAATGGTGACAAAAGATCCATATAACCGACCCACTGTAGTGGGATAAAGGCTTAAGTGTTGTTGTATTGTTTGTATATCATTAAGAGTAGCCTTACTATTCCATCTGACTCATAATCCACGGCTAAGTTTAATGACAGGAGCACACACTGATGTAATAAAGCACCAAAGAACTGCCTGTAATTCATTTTTTGCAATGAACCTTATGACCTTATCTATATTTATACATAATTAGTTAGTTTGCTCATTAATGTTAATTGCTTTTAACTAGGTTTTAAAAGTCTTTTTTTTAACAAAGCACTATCACGGAAGTTTCAAACATCATAAAAAGCTATGCTAAAATGTCACTCTCCTAAATTGGAACAATAATTTTGTATGGGTAGCGTTCATTATTGTAGGAGCGGGTAAAATCAATGACGTTAATTACCACCTTTTTCCCGCACGCGTATGGATAGCGCTCCCAAAAATTTTTCCCTAAATTGAGCCTGATTTCAATAAATAAAACACCTAAAATATTTTTTAAAAAAACTAACCTAAAAAAATTCTCAACACCCTTATTTTCCCAAGAATTTTGTCCTAGAAAGGCGTTTGGACTTTGGAGATGCGTCTTAGCACTCAAGCAAATGGTGCGTGTAACATTTACGGTTATATTTGGTTCGGCAGTAACGGGTGCATTCGGTAGTTCGAAACGTCACTTTGGAATCGGAGAAAGAGAGGTGGGGGTCAAAACGGAGCGGATCGGGGTCGTTTCCTCCTTGCTGCGGGTGCAAACGCCGCCGGCGGCCGTTAGTTTACCCTCCGTCCGGCGGCGTTTGCTCCAAACGGAGGCAGCGAAACGCCGAACCAAACGAAGCCGTATCGCATTTAAGCTCTGTTTGGTACGGTAGTGGTGCTCATGAACACGGTTGTTTTGAACCGTCATTCGTGAATGCCCAACCTCTTCTAAGGAACTTCATCCACCTTTATGTTCAAAACTAAATTTATTTTCTTGGTGATGATCGTAACAATATCATGTGAAACATACATTCTACGATGATGGAGTTTTTTGTCCAAACTCACCGGAGCAAAAAAAAATGTCGTGCCAAATTAAACTGAGCATTGGTATAAAATTTAAAATTAAATTGAAATGAATTAATTTAATGTAGGAGAATAAAATATTGAGAAAATACAAGATAAACCATAGAAAGAACTGGATATTTCACAAACTTGTTAATTTTATTAAATAAAGTTATGCACAAGGTTTTGAGAATCGAAACGGAGAATGGACTGCTGAGATCAAAGTTTCAAGGTTCGATCGGTTGGACCGATCGGATCGGGATTGGACCGTGATGTTAGATAGTATTAAAAATATTTAAATTATATATTATAATTTAAATTGGTCTATATTTTTTTAATAAAAATGACACAAATAAACACAATAAAAATTATATAAAATAATTTCATAAATAGTAATATAGTTTGTTATCATATAAAATCTCAATATTAATATTTTTTTCACATATATAATAAATTATTAAATTTGCTATGAAAATTAAGTTTTATTTTTAAAACTAAGTCATGCACATAAAAATGATAAAATGTGCACTATATAATATATATTTATGTATATTACATAAATAAATATATAACATATTATACATATACATTTATAAGTACATTACATATTGTATATATATATATCTATATATATATATATATATATATATATATATATATATATATATATATATATATATATATATATATTAATTTATAGTAATACAAATACGGCACATACAGAAGTAATCTAATTAGATATTGTGCAAGTAAAAAACGAAACAAATAGTTTTCAACAAAATCAGATGGAACAGTTGGTTGGAATCCACCTGGAAGCGCTTTTTTGAAAAAAAAAATATCCTTGTTTAAGGAACCGGGCGGTTTTCATGAAATCGGGCCGGTTCGCGGGTCAACGGTTAGCCTGCCCGGTTAGCTGGTTCTGTCACGGTTCTTGGCTGAGCCGATTCTTAGGCTTTACCGGACCGGTTATCTGACTAGTTCATGATCCGACCGGTCGAACCGGCCTAAACCATTTCATTATGGACATTAAATATGTTTCACTAATGTGAAGTAATATTTATTCATACAATTTTAAATAAAGTTCTCATTGTTTTATAAAATAAGTCTGAAAGGGCAGGAAAAGATCCCATGTAAAATATAGATAAAGGTAAAATATAGATAAGCCTTACTCTACATTTTTGTAAGAGGAAATTCTAAACTTCAAAAAAAAAAAAAGGTTTGGAGTTAAATCAAGCTTTATTTGGATATTTCAATTGTTTTTTTATGTCATTGGCATGTTTGTGTCTAAGTGTCTAACCCGACGCGTGTGTTTAAGAATGTACGAACTAAGCTCTTGAAACCTTTAGTTATGTTTAAGGCTCGGTTTGGGATGTCGGTGGCGGTGTAAAAAATTATATTTACACCGCCCCTGCTAATTTAGAGTTGTTTGGTGATTTTATTGAAATGCAAAGACTCATCATGTGTCTAAGAATATTCTTATTTTATTGAAATGCAAAGACAGGATAGTGTGAGACTTGTATTTTTAGTTTATATTACAGTTTTAACTACAATTACGATCGTAATTGAACTGTATTTTCAGTTTAAAATACAGTCGTATCTGACATGCGTTCCACGCTTCTTAGTTTGCTAATAACAAATCTCGGTTGTATTTGATCATAGAGTGTTTATGATGTGCAGATATCACATGTCTAACACTAATAGCATTTGGATTTTGATTCAGGTCAGAACAGAGGAGCTAAGGAGATATCGCCAGACGATATTGGGTATCGTCACCAGGCGACAGTGGCGTAACAGTTACAACATTACCTCCACGCGGCGTGCAGTTACACTCGATGTCGCCCGACGACATCGATATCTCCAGGCGATATCCCGCGATTGGCCGTGATCGATCTGTTATGCGAAAATGAAGAATACGTGGGACACGTGGCAGCCAGAGAATATATCGTCGTCTGGCGATAACCAGTGTCGCCGGGCGATATTGCTAAAATATAAAATCAACGCATTTTTCTGTGGAGATCACGAATTACAGAATTTGGAATGTTCATTCTCGTGCAATTGACCCAGAGAGCTCCAACATTCAGAATTACTTCATTCTCCCAAGAAGGTTCAAGCGCGAAAGATCGACGGCTCGTACACGACATTCGAAGCAACCTTGGCAAGGATTTGTCGGCATCTTCAGCACTTCGTTTAGAGGGAGTTTTAATTCTGAAGTTTACATTTTGTTTTGTTCTTGATTTCCATTGTAATTGAGAGAGGAAATCACCACCTTGTGTGTGGCGTCTAAGTTCTTGCGTGACTTAGGAGAGAATAGTCGCCTTGTGCGTGTCGTCCAAATTCTTGTGCGGCTTAGGGAGAAATCGTTGTCTTGTGTACAACGTCTAGATCGTGGTTAGATATAGGGAGAAGTTAGTAGCAAGCTCTGGGGAGAGATTCGCTTTAGCCTGCCGGCTCTTGTAGAAGGACCGGCGAAATCAAAAGTTTGCTATATTTTTTCATAAGCCTTAATCTCTAGCTTCATAGAGATATGTTGTATTCATCTTTATCATTTTTGAAATAAAATACCGTCATTGTCATTCATATACGTTTCTAAGTGTTTAGTTTTATTTATGAAAAATTTGTTTTGATTTCTCCATTTATTTTATTAAGTAAACTTTGCTTTAAAAAAATTGTTAACTCTTATTCACCCTCCCCCCCCCTCTATGGGAGCCTCATGATCTAACAATTGGTATCAGAGGCAGGTTACTCCAAAATCAGTTTTACCATCGGGAGTAGTGAGGCAAAACAATCACGCATTTTCCGAGAGGCAAGAGATAAGTAGACCTCCCTTATTCACAGGCACTGATTATAACTATTGAAAAGCTCGAATGTCGTGCTTTTTAATAGCTTTAGATATCGAAGTGTGGGGCATGATAGAAATATGTTGCACTTCATTTATAACTGTAGTTGGGAGTGTTAGTATGAAAAAACCCAAAGACAAATGAGATGGCATTGATAAACTTCGAGGCAAAAATAATGTTAAGTCAATGAATGCTTTATTCTGCGCGTTAGATAGAACTGAATTTAATCGTGTATGTGCTTGTGAAACAACATATGATATTTGGAACCTACTTAAAGTTACTCATGAAAGTACATCGCAGGTAAATAACTCAAAGCTTTTCCAGTTAGAGTGAGAATTTGAGAAGTTCAATATGAAGGTCGATGAAGATGTAGACTTCATGTACACGAGGTTCAGCAAAATCGTGAATGACTCGAAGATTCTTAGAAAGAGTTTCTCAAACGGAGATTTAGTGAGGAAGATCCTTAGATCGCTTCTCCCGAAGTTCAATCCAAAAGTGACTGCCATCTCGGAGTCACACGATCTAAAGACTCTTCAAATTGAGAATCTTATTGAAAATCTGAAAACCCACGAGGTAGAACTGAACAACACGAATATAGTCTCGAGCCAAGAAAGAAAGTATTGACATTGAAGTCTAAGAAGGAAGTGGAAAGTGAGTATGATGAGAATGATGAAGAAGATGAGGAAAGCTTGTTCGTGAAGAAGTTCAGGAAGTTTATGAGAAACTCTGAAAGAAGAAATTCTTTCAGAAAGTTTTTCAAAAAGAAAGAATTTGGATATATGAAAGGAAAAGCCCAAGATGATGTAGAGGATGATGAAGAGCGACCACCACCCGAATATTACCACTCTAGGAGAATTGGACATATAAAGAGCAAATGCCCAAAGTATCTGAAAGAGCTGAAGGAGAAGTGACACAAGAAGAAAGATAAGAAGAAAGTTCTGAAGGCTGAAACCTGGGATGACGTCACTTCTGAGGAGTCAAGCAGTTCGAGTTCAAAAACTGAAGAGGAGGCCAACATGTGCCTGATGGGAAAGGACGTCTCATCATTTGATGACGTGTGCAGTATCCAGAGCGCCACTGAGGTAGCTCATCCAACCTATGAAAATTTATATTCTGAATTTTTATTCATATGTAAATATTTTGACAAAAGCTTAAATTAAATTAAGCTACTGATATCTGAAAATAAAAATTTATTAAATGAAAATAAAAAATTAACAACTGAGTTAAAAGTACATGGGAAGGAGAAAGTTACTTGTCAAGAGAATTGCCCCTCTTTGACAAGAATACTAGAACTTGAGAAAGATCTTTCTAAGTATCGGTCTTGTATTGATTCTCTTATAAGGGAAAAAGGGACCTTAGAAAGATCTCTAAAATTTTCTCAATCACAAGTAGAATGCAATAAAAAGGCCTTCGCAAGCGATGCAGTACTATAAGTGCTGAAAATACCGCATTGAAAGGTCAAGTTCGTGATTTAGAAGTGGCCACTAAAAAGTTTAGAATGAGCCGGAAATCACTAAATATGATTTTGGCGAATCAATGATATGATTCGGCAAAATTTAGACTCGGATACACTTCTGGACACTATCGCCCAGCAAATCAATATTATGGTTTAAAAATTCATCTATTTTAAATAAAAATAATAAATCTACTGTAAATGCTACTTCTAGTTCAAAAATTATTTTGAAAAATCTCTCAACTTCGTTCATCACGTGTGCCAAATGTAATAAGTTTGGACACACCACTCACACGTGTAAAAAGACGGGACACTGTTCTGTTAAACAAGTCTGGGTACCTAAGCCTTCCACCTATGCTATGGGAGGAACTATTTGGGTAACCGGATCTTTACTCGCATCATCTTTTTAAATGTGTTGGCAGGCTAAGGACAAGGAAGATGTGTGGTACTTGGACTCAGGATGCTTCAAGCACATGACGGACAACAAATCAAAGTTTCTTAATCCTAGAGATGAAGAAAGGAGGAGGAGTTACGTTTGACGATAATGGAAAAGAAATGATCATCGACATTAGAGTAGTAGGTAACAAGTCTTTTACTATATCAAATGTTTTGTATGTTAAAAGTTTAAAACATAATTTAATTTTTATAAGTCAATTATACGATATTGATTTAAATGTATTATTTGACCTATCTTCAAACCTTTGCAAAATTTTTGATTCCAAAATAAATGACATTGTTCTTACTACTCCTAGATATCAAAATGTTTACATGATAAATTTTAATGATTTATCACATTCTTCGTTAAAATATTTTATGACAAAAAATGATGAGTTAGATTTATGACATATATAGGCGACTTGGACATTCAAGTTTCAAGTTAATTGTAAAATTATCTCGAGATAAACTAGTTAAAGGTTTATCTATTTTACATGGAAATTTATCTTTTTTATGTTCACCATGTTAAAAAAGAAAATTTTCAGAATCTTCATTTAAAAGCAAAAATGTTATTTCCACTACTAAACATTTACAGTTAATTCATATGGATTTATTTGGTCCAATTAATACACAAAGTCTAAGAGATAGAAAATGCACATTTGTTTTGATTGATGATTATTCTCGTTTATGTTGGACAATCTTCTCAACGTCAAAATCTGATGTATTCTTAGAATTTTCTAAACTGTGTATACGCGTTCAAAATAGACTAAATTTAAAAATAAAATGCATTCGTTCAGATCATGGAGATGAATTTGATAATGACATTTTTGTATCTCGTTTAGGCATTGCATAATGTGTATTCTAAAATTTTGAGTTATCTATAATGTTGTTCACTTATTCAAACTTTGTATATCATTTTCTATATACAACTCTCCTAGTGTATTATACTTATGAAATTATTTACGCATGCCTATAAATATGAGAAATATTTTATTTATGATAATGTTCTCACGCCCATAATTGAGAAAATCTACAGATGACTTCCCTTACTACATATGTGAATTGTGAATGTTCTACCATAACCACTAGATTTACTTTTGACACTATTACTTTATCCTTGTTTTCTTTGCACAATTCATATTTGATTATCCTATATGGTCACACAAGTGAATTCAGAATTCTTTGTCAAGTCAAATGAAAAACATTGCATATTTAACAATAAAAAATTTCACATCTTTGTTGATGTGTTGCAAAATACAAACAAAAACAGAAGTTGACAAGGAACCTCCACCAAGCACTACCTACCCTCCTGATAAGTCTTAATAAGCATTGTAAGGTTGAGCACCTTGGAAAGAATTGTAAAGTGCCTTGTGAACCTTTATATGGATAGTACTTTAATCCCTGTGCTCTGACTTCTTGGGTAATTGTATAGCTATTTATGTATATTTCTATGTTATGTTTTTTTTTTTCACATTCCACGTGTTCACATATTTGTAAGGATTCTCATTATGTGTTTTCATCAATCTCTCACATACACACAACGTTATCTTCTCTAAAATTTCTTCTCATGAGAATTGGATAGTAAATAATTCTATATTATCTTTACTAGAGTATGTATCTATGATATAAATGGATGAAAGTTGACAATATTAGTGTTTACTCACACTCTTCATTATTATACATTGTTTTGCATGCTCTATACTTATTTCTTCATTTGTTGTTTTTCCTATTTTTGCTTCCGCATCACTCTACTATTTCTTTTGACAATACCACAAGGGGGAGAATTTAATGAGAAACCATTCATAATCAGGATTGATTTTAATTTTTAATTTAACTATCTTCTTAAATTAACAATAACATACATTGGTTCAATCTGCTTAGCTTTAGTGGGAGTACATATATAGGGGGAGTATTACATCCAAGAGAAGTTTTGTGCACATACAAATGCTTAGTCTTGCTAATCATATTTACTAACACTTTATAGATCATTCATGATTTCTTTCTAAATGGAGATGTTATTATCAAAAGGGGGAGATTGTTGGAGCATGTGTTCCACATTTCTTGGTTTGCTAATAACAAATCTCGGTTATATTTGATCATAGAGTGTTTATGATGTGCAGATATCACAGATCTAACACTAATAGCATTTGGGTCATAACAGAGGAGCTAAGGAGATATCGCCAGATGATATTGGGTATCGCCACCAGGCGACAGTGGTTGAAAAGTTACATCATTACCTCCACGCGGCGTGCAGTTACACTCGATGTCGCCCGACGACATCGATATCGCCAGGCGATATCCCACGATTGGTCGTGATCGATCTGTCATGCGAAAATTAGGAATACGTGGGACACGTGGCATCCAGAGAAGATATCGTTGTCTGGCGATAGCCAGTGTCGCCAGGCGATATCGCTAAAATATTAAATCAGTGCATTTTTCTGTGGAGATCATGAATTACAGAATTTGGGGTGTTTCTTCTCATGCAATCAATCTAGAGAGCTCCAACATTCAGAATTACTCCATTCTCCCAAGAAGGTTCAAGCGTGAAAGATCGACGGCTCGTACACGACATTCGAAGCAATCTTGGCAAGGATTTGTCGGCATCTTCAGCGCTTCGTTTAGAGGGAGTTTTAATTTTGAAGTTTGCGTTTTGTTTTGTTCTTGATTTCCATTGTAATTGAGAGAGGAAATCGTCACCTTGTGCGATGTCTATGTCCTTACGTGGCTTAGGAGAAAATTGCTGCCTTGTGCGTGGCGTCCAAGTCCTTGTGCGGCTTAGGGAGAAATCGCTGCCTTGTGTGCAGCGTCTAGATCGTGGTTAGATCTAGGGAGAGGTAGTAACAAGCTCTAGGGAGAGATTCGCTTTAGCCTGTCGGTTCTTGTAGAAGGACCGGCGAAATCAAAATTTTGCTATATTTTTTCATAAGCCTTAGTCTTTAGCTTCATAGAGATATGTTGTATTCTTCTTTATTGTTTTTGAAATAAAATATAGTCATTGTCATTCATATACGTTTCTAAGTGTTTAGTTTTATTTATGAAATATTAGTTTTGATTTCTCCACTTATTTTATCAAGTAAACTCTGCTTTAAAAAAATTGTTAATCCTTATTCACACCCCCTCTAAGGGCGCCTCACGATCCAACACTTTTCATTTATACTGTTTTTTTATCACTACTTTACTGTCAGCTCTAATATTCTGACAACTAACTTCTCATCATTGTTTTTACAAGCTCCAAATAGTCATGTCCAAAAAGCCCGATCGGGCCGGGCTTGGACCGGTCAGACCCGGGCCTTTTGTCAACTGGGCTCGGCTCGGGCCCATCTTGAGTCGGGTCGGGCCGGGCTCGGGCTTCCTCTCAAAGAAAGGGCCCGGTAAGGTCCTTCAGTCCCAGCCGGCCCGGGCTGGAGCCGGGCCGTGCCAGGCCCGGGCTGACCAGATTTCCAGGCAGGATTTTAATCTCGCCTGGATTAGGCGGGATTTTAATCCCGCCAGCCCGTGTCTCCGATCTAGGCTAGCCCGGCGCCCGAGCCGGATAATTGGCTAAAATGGGGGCCTGGTAAGGCCCCCCAAGCCCGGCCTTGGACCGAGCCAGACTTTTCCTGGTCGGTCCTAGCCGGGCTTTTCCCGAGCGGGCTTTCCGGGCCCGGGCTTTTTGATATAACGTGCGCGTCAAGGGGGATGTTCACATACCATACCCCCCCCCTCCCCTTGGATTTGTTTATAAATATGACCACATGACACAAGTAGAGGGGACCTTCACCCCCCTATGAGGGGCAAGTTCAGAGTTAACCTAACTTGTGCTGAGCTCAATAATGGCTTTAGGAGGGGAAGTTCCTATAGACTTCTGAGTGTGTGGCAGGACCTCCTCGCTGCAGCACGCGGGTCTTGTTTGTAGACAGTTTGGGAGATATTCTTTTTATTCGCCACCTACTCCTCATCAAGTCTCCTGCGAGGCGACCACTAAATTAGTAAGCTTTGGTCACCCCCATGTCCGAACAGCAAGGACCGAGTTTCTTGGTTCCAACATCGCAGATATGACAGAGAATATTCTCCACGATATAATGAGAAGTATTTCATTATTTTTTCACTCTAATTTTTGGCAAATGATTATTCACAACCAAGTTTGATGATCGCAAGGTTTTGAGACATCCCAAGCTAAGGTCGAAAATGTTTGCTCAATCGCTTTGCGTGTCATGACTGAAAATTTGGGGTCATTTGATGGAGTTCTCCCTGAAAAATTTTGAGTTGGGCTAAGGAGAACCAAGCGATCGCGCAAGAATGAGCGTACAAAACTACAAACAGCCCAAGCATGATGCGCCAAAGCAAAAGCGGCGCGTGCCCCAAGGGAGAGCGCGTGGCCCTCGGGCACGGGCGCGCGTGCGACGCGCACCCTACGGGCGCACAAGAGCGCAAGCACGCGCCCACACGAAGTGCACACCCCTCGGGCCCGCGCGCTCCCACGCGTAACGTGCACACAACACGCCCACAGCGCGCGCGGCCCTCGCGGCGATGGTCTCTGCCGCTTCCAGCCGCCGACGCCTCTTTTGGCTGCCACCTCTGCCGCTGTCCGGGCCTTTGGCCACCACCTTTGCCATCGGCCGTCGACGGTCTCCACTACCGTTGAGCACTCTGCCTGGGCCTCCCAACTGTGCGGGGAGCACTGTCATCATTTCACTAAAATTGGTGATCCAGGTAACCGAAACAGAGTGACGTCATTCGTCAGCACAAATTCTGTCCCGACGCAATGATTTGCATATCTCTTCATAAAAATTTAAATAGGCCCCCAGACCTTCATTTGAAAGCAAGCAACTTTAGAGGCTAGAGAGAGTTCTGAGGTTTTCCAGCGAGGACGTGGGATTTAGATCGTTCCTCCGCTCGAAATTCTCCCAGCTCCCTATCTAGGACAAAGGCATTTCAAGACTTCAAGGACGCGTTTTTTTCTTCTCCAAAGGAGCGCTCTCATCAAAGCTCCAATTCAATAGGAGCGCTTCCATCGAGGCTCTGAGTGCTTAGCGACTTTCTCCACCGGAGCGCTTCCTCGAGGCCACGAAGACTTAGTTTTTTCTCCATTATTTTCATTTTTTTCACTTGTTGCGGCCAAACTCGGCGCTCCGGTCGAACCAGACTAACTAGGACCGCCTTAGCTCGCGGAGCGGTCGAGCGCGCACACAGTCAGTTGAAAAAAAGGGAAATGTACACCATGAGTTTTAACGTGAAAAACCTTTCAACCGGGTGAAAAACTACGTGACCGGTTCTGTGTCAGTCAAAATCCACTAAGTTTTTGGAGGTTACAAAATGTTAAGAGAATCAAGGGCGACAGGCCGCACCTTGTTACAAAAGTGGAGGTGAGAGGGAGACTTGCTCTTCCCACGGGCAATAGGCTGCGCCGTAGAGAGGGCTTGAACGGTGGAATCCGCGTGAGTTTTCGGAGCTTGGAAGCTGGCGCGGCGCTCCACGCAAGGATGTCTTATAAGCCTCCTTCTTATTCAGGTTTGGGGACTTAGTCATTTTCACCTCGGCGGAGCTTCGCGGTGGCTAGAGAAATCTCTACGGCAGGAAACGGGCAGAGCTCTGGCGCAAGGAAGAAGAAGCTGCGGAGGAAAAAGGTGAGAAATGAAGAGCCCCTGGGGTCCTTTTATAGGCTCCAGGGGGAGATCATGGTAGGCCCCACCACTAACGCAGTGGGTGGTTTCCCCTTGATCGGACGACCGTGGTAGCGTGCCATGATCGGATGGTGGAGGTTCGGTCGGCGAGCAACCGGCTGGCGGTGGTTAGCGGGAGCGGCCGGCTGATGGCGGTCGACAGGTGGAGGTGTCCGGCGATGGCTGTCCGGCCGCCGGCCGTCCGGCCGTCGGCCGCCGGCGGTGTTCTCTCTCCCCTCTTTCCCCTCTTTGTGGATCTCATTTTTGGTGGGAGAGAAAGAGGGGGGAATTGGATGGAGGAGATAAAAGATGAGAGAGAGTGAGCCCTCCACTTCTCCCATCATGAAGGGAATCATGGGGTTGACTAGTCAACCCCATGATTTCATTTTGGGGATTGCTATGTGCACTCCTAAAACTATAAAATAGATCCAATCCATATCAATTGTCCCCCAAATCATTTGTTGTTGGTGAGCCGTGTGAGAGATAACTTAGGATTTTTAATCATCTTCTTCCCCGCTTCCATGTCTTCCTCCGGAGAGAAGGCCGAGAAGGCGAAGAATGGTGCCTCGAAGGTATGCTCGTACTTATACGATTGGCGACGGTGGTGCTACATCAAATTTAAGGAGCGGCGACGGGGGCTTCGGGCAAGGTGCCGGCGAATCCAATCGCGAGGGGGTCTGCGTGCTTGATGGTGCGAGGGCGCGCCGGTGCAACGGCGGGCGATTATAAAGGCGCACCCAGAAGCACGCAAGCGCGTGCGCGGGGGTGCGCTTGCGCAGCACTGCGCGCGGGTGCGCGCGCCCAACCAAGCGCACTCGTGCGGTAGCGCGTACGCATCCCAGCGCGCGGGTACGCACGAACGACCCAGCGCGCAGGTGCGCGCGACCCAGCGCGCGGGTGCGCGCGCGCAACCTCGCGCGGGTGCGCGCGCGCAACCTCGCGCGGGTGCGCGCGCGCAACCTCGCGTGCGGGTGCGCGCGGGCAACATCGCGCGCGGGTGCGCGTTGGTGCACGCGCGCGGGTGCACGCGCACGGGTGCGCACGCGGAACCTCGCCCACGGGTGCGCGCGCGCGACCCTGCGCACGACTTTACGCGCGTGCGCGACCCTGTGCTCGGGTGCGCGCGCGCGGGTGCGTGTGCGCGATCCTGTGCGCGGGTGCGCGCGCGACCGTGCGCGCGGGTGCGCGCGCGCGACTGTGCGCGCGGGTGCGCATGCGCGTGACCCTGTGTGCGGGTCCTTGCGCGCGCGGGCGCTTGCGCGCGCGCGACCCTGCGCGCGGGTGCGTGTGTGCAACTCAGTACGCGGATGTGCGCGTGTTGTGCGCGCGGCCTCTTGCTCGCCTTGCGCTCCTGGAAGTGCAGTTATGGGTCTTTTCGTACCTGCTTGTTTAACATGATGGCCGCGCTTAGGCCCTGACATTTTGCTTTTTGCTAATTGACCTTCCCTTTTATTCTTTGGTTTTGCAGGCCTCGAAGCACTCTTCTGGTCCGAAGCGCTTGCGCTCCTCGTTGACTGAGGATGGCATTGATTTGTGGAGGAATTAATACGGCCTGCCAGTGGATCTGGAAGTGAGGATTCCTCGTGCCGAGGAGCGAGTTCAAAATCCTCCTCAAGGTTGGCTGACGATTTGCGAGATTTCTCTGCGATCCGGTTTCCATTTTCCGCCATGCGAGGAGGTGATCGAGATTCTCAGATTTTGTACAGTACCTATTTCACAGTTCACCCCTGTTGGGGTTTCTCGACTCATGGGATTGATTGTTTTCTTCCGCGAGCATGGGGGGCGACTTACTTTGGACCTGTTCCGTGATTGGTGCCATGTGCGCACGGACGGCGGCGAACGGGTGGAGGTTCGTAGCAATAAGAGTTGGCTAGAGTTTTAGGCTCGTGCCGACCGTCGTCATGGGAACACTTTATTTGGGTACATCAAGAATTCCATGTGGCATTCCTGAGGCTTGGGATACGTTGGCCGATCGTTATTGTCGGGTGAAGGGGAAGGAGCGAGAGTTTTCCCCTATTCTTGGGTTTTCGGACCCCCTCGAGCCAGCCAATCAGTTATATAACATCTCTGCTCCACGGATGTCTGCCTCTTTGCGGGCTATGAGTGAGGCGGTAAGAACACTGATTGGTGAACCTTTTCCTTCTTCTGTATTATATTTTTTAATACTAACTTGGGGCTTTGCTTTGTGTAGATAGAGACTCAAGCCCAGATTGCGGTGACCTGGAATGACAATTATGCCAGCTTGAAAGATGTGTTCCTTGCTCTCCGGTAAAAGCAGGACCGGGATGTTGCTCGGTTCCACCAGATTGGTTCGGCGATGAGATCTGAATTGGAGGATGCGCGCGCGGCCTTGGATGTGGAGAAGACCCTTGTGGAGAGGACTACTCAGATGTTGAAGCATGCTAGGGAGGAGACTTCAGGCTTGGAGGCACAGCTTCAGGCGGCGCGGGAGCAGGTGACTGGACTTGGGACTCAGCTTCGGACGGCGAAGGCCTAGGTGGAGATGTTGTCATCTGGTGATCATGTGTCAGAGATCAAGACTGCAGGGCTTTCAGAGTACTTAGCGTCGACGGACTACAAGCGGGACCGTAGCGCGATTGCCGAGGAGCTACGTGACGAGATTTGGTCCAAGGAGGTGGAGCCCCAGATGGATGATGTTCGAGAGCTGGCCCTGCGGCGTGGCGTCTCGAGGGCTTTTTGCCTTATCAGTAGGAGCCTGGGGTGCGACACGTATGGCCTTAGTTTTGCTGATGTCTCTGAGGACGAGCGTTCTGACTCTGACTCTGAGGATGAGTAGTAGCCCTTTTGTTGTTGTTTGTAGTACATTTGTTGCTTTTTGCTTTTGATGTAGCCTTTGATATTGCCTCCCCTGGGGCTCAGATTTGTTGTCTTTTACTTTCTTTATATGACAGTTTCATTTTCATGTCATTGTCATATGTTTTGCCAAGATTTATTTTGCCACAAGGTGACAACGTAGGAGGGCGTTTGTAGCATCCTCCCCGAATCTTTGGGAGCTTGTGCGAGCCGTCTTCGATTTTGCGGCCTAGCTGTAAAAATAGAGAGGGAGTAGACCCTTGCGAGGGTGTACGAGTAAGGCTCGTGGCTTAATTGCGTGGGGTGGGTCCGCGGATTTGTGAGCGAGGCTGGCCCGCGGCTTGGTTGCATGGAGCTAGTCCACGGCTTTGTGCGCGAGGCATGCTCGCGGCTTGGTTGCGTGGAGCTGTTCCACGGCTTTGTGCGCAAGGCTGGCTCGCGGCTTGGTTGCGTGGAGCTGGTCTACGGCTTTGTGCGCTAGGCTGGCTCGCGGCTTGGTTGCGTGGAGCTGGTCCACGGCTTTGTGCGCGAGGCTGGCTCGCGGCTTGGTTGCGTGGAGCTGGTCCACGGCTTTGTGCGCGAGGCTGGCTCGCGGCTTGGTTGCGTGGAGCTGGTCCACGGCTTTGTGCGCGAGGCTGGCTCGCGGCTTGGTTGCGTGGAGCTCGTCCACGGCTTTGTGCGCGATTCTGGCTCGCGGCTTGGTTGCATGGAGCTGGTCCACGGCTTTGTGCGCGAGGCTTGCTCGCGGCTTGGTTACGTGGAGCTGTTCCACGGCTTTGTGCGCGAGGCTGGCTCGCGGCTTGGTTGCGTGGAGCTGGTCCACGGCTTTGTTGGAGAAGGGGGCAGGCCCTTCCCAGGTTGCGTAAGTTAGGGAGACGATAGATCCTGTTCGAATACACAATATTTGTAGAAAGCAAAGTGCGATACTTTGAATAAATACTAGTTTGCACGAGATCAGGCTCGCGACTTATATGAATCACATAGTTTTGAATCAAAAAGTTACTACATAAATAAAATCATAATACATCACTGATAAAAGCGGCGCAGGTTCTACGCATTTCATGTACGGGGAAGAGTCTTTCCTTTGGCGCTCTGCAACTTGTACGTGCCTGATTTTACCATAGCTGTGACAACGAACGGGCCTTCCCATGTTGGAGATAGCTTGTCGCCTTGTGCTCCTTTTCCGACGGCTTCCAAGGTGCAAAGGACTAAGTCTCCCACGTTGATCGAGCGGGGCTTCATCCGGCGATTGTAGTAGCAGGCCGTGCGTTGTTGGTAGGCGGCGGCGCGGAGAGCAGCTTCTTCGCGCACTTCGAAGATCAGGTCGAGGTTATCACGGAGCGCTTCGTCGTTTGCTTGGTGATCAAAGTTGGATACCCGGGAACTAGGGACGCCGATGTCGACCGGGATAATGGCTTCTGTTCCATAGCAGAGATTGTATGGTGTTTCTACTGTAGGCGTCCTTTCTGTTATACGATATGCCCATAGCACGTTGGGGAGAGCGTCGACCCATTGCCCCCAACATCTTCTAGTTGTGTTTTCAGCCCCTTCAGAATAGTACGGTTAGTCACCTCAATTTGTCCATTAGTTTGCGGGTGTGATACTGCTGTGTGCCGCAACTCTATCTTTAATACCTTGCACAACTTGGTAAAGGACTTTCCGGTGAATTGGGTGTCGTTGTCGGTGATGATGATTATCGGTATGCCGAAGCGGCACACGATGTTCTTCCAGACGAATTGTTTCTCATTCTCTTCGGTTATCTTGGCCAGTGGTTCTGCTTCAACCCACTTGGTGAAGTAATCAATTGCCATAATAATGAATTTCCTCTGACCAGAGGCTAGTGACAGAAGCCCGAGGAGATCTATTCCCCACTGTGCAAATAGCCAAGCTCCTTGCAGCGATGTGAGGGCCACCGAAGGCTGTCGGGGAACGTTGGCGTGCACTTGACAACTTCTACATTTTTGGACGAATTCTGTTGCCTCCTTCTTCATAGTTGGCCAATAAAATCCTTGACGTAGGACTTTTCTGGCTAAGGCTTTCCCTCCAAGGTGCTCGTCACATACCCCTCTGTGGACTTCATGGAGCGCATATTCGACGTCTTCTTCTGATAGGCACTTCAGGTAAGGTCCTGCGAAGGACCGCTTGTATAATTCTCCGTCCATCAAAGTTAAAGGGCTGCTCTCATTCTTAGGCGGCGAGCTTCCTTGTGATCCTCGGGTAGCTGCTGGTTTTTCAAGTAGGCGATTAGCGGGGCGGTCCAGGACTCCTCTGCTTTATTGATTTCTGCCACTTCCCATGGGCCATGAATGCTAGGGAAGGCCATTTCTTATATTTGGTGCCTTCTTGTCTGGTACTGCGTTGAAGATGTGGCTAACTTTGACAGGGCATCTGCCTTGTTGTTCTGCTCTCTAGGGATATGTAAAATTTGAAATTGCGGGATTTGGATCAGAAGGGACTTTACAAGTTGCAGGTACTGGGCAAGCTGCTCGTTCTTTGCTTCGAATTCTCCTTCTACCTGCGAGACGACAACTTGTGAATCAGAGTAAACGGTCAGCCGCTTGACCTGACAGCTGATGGCGAGCTTGAGTCCTGCAATGAGGGCTTCGTATTCTGCAGCATTGTTTGTAGCAGGGAACTTCAGTCGGAGTCCATATTCCAGGGTAACGAGCTCTGGACTAATAAGGAGCAGGCCTGCTCCAGCACCTTCAACTCCTGAGGTACCGTACAATTATAGTGTCCATGCTTGTCCAGCCTCCGCTGGTGCGGCCTCTGCTTCAGTTGGTAGAGTGTTTTCTACGATGAAGGTTGCCAAGACTTGAGACTTGATGACGGGGCGCGGGAGGAAGTGGATGTCGAACTCGCCTAGCTCGACGGCCCACTTAACCAGTCGGCCGGATGCTTCAGGTTTCTGGAGAATGGCTTGGAGTGGCAGCTCGGTCAAGACTTTAATGGTGTGTGCTTGGAAGTAGGGGCGGAGTTTTCTGGCGGAGAAGAAAAGTGCTAAAACCGTTTTGTCCACAGCCGGGTACCGGGTCTCTGTATCAGAAAGGATTTTGCTGAAGTAGTAAATGGGGCGCTGAACTCCTCCTTCATCTTTAACTAGAACTGAACTCAATGCAGCTGGCGTGATGGCGAGGTATAGAAAGAGAATCTCTCCTGGAGCTGGCTTGGATAGAAGCGGGGGGGGAGGCAAGATATTGCTTTAAGGATTCGAAGGCCGACTGGCACTCGTCATTCCATTGAAATCCTGTGTTTCGAGCTTCTCAGAGGATCTTGAAAAAGGGGAGGTACTTGTCTCCTGTTGAAGTTGGTGACCGGGCGGTCTGGCTTGGCGGGTTGATGACCGCGCGGTCTGGCGGTTTCCCTTTAGCGGTCTGGTTGTTGTGTGTTGCTGTCTGTGGCCCAAGCGGTCTAGCGGTTTGTCACTAGCGACTTGGAGACCGGGCGGTCTAGCGGTCTCACATGGCGATCTCTCTCTCTCTCTCTGGCAGTTGTCGAGCGGTTAGCCCTTCTGTCTAACTGTGCGGCTTGTGCGGTTTGTGTATGTACAGTCCGCTTGTGTCATGTAAATTTTTAGTCCCACATCTCTTATTTGTATTCTCTCTTCTCTCCTCCATTCTATATAAGGGAGGTCATACCTTTGTAATAGATACCTTTTTCGGATAATAAAGTTTCAGTTAAACCGCTTCCGGTTTGTTTTAGTTCGTTTCTCACATGGTATCAGAGGACTCGATCTTTTCCTCCTGATTGTGCGCCCTCCCTGTCCGCGTGGCTTGCTTCGCCTGCTTGCAACCTATCCGCGCGATCTCTTTCTCTCTTTATCGTTGCCCTTTGTGTGCGCGACCTCTTTATTCTTGTGCTTAGTCACCGCACTTGTTCGCTGCGACCTGTTGCCCTGTTCGCCGCGTCCTGTTGCCCTGTGCCTTGTTTTGCCTATTGTTTCTGTTCGAGCGGACTGTCTTCTAGCCGCTCGAATTCTATCCCTCTGCTTTATTCTGCGGCTTGGTCGTGGCTTCTCTGGCCGCTAGTGTCTGACATCGTGACCGCTGCAGATCTTCTTCTTCCTAACTGCGCGGCTTGTTTCCTAACCGCGCGGCTTCCTGTTGTTTGCTCCTATGGCTCTTTCTGATGGTTCTACTGCCACCACTCCTGCCACCACCCCTATCGCCAATCTGGCTCTGCCTCGTCCTCCTACTCCTTCCGGGAACCTTGGCACCGTTTCCAAGCTAGTCGGCTCCAACTACCCGGATTGGAGCGTCTCTTTCACCTTTCTCCTTCGCTCGCAACGCAAACGCCACCATCTCGTTGATGACCCTCCTCCTACCACTTCACCTCTCTTTGATGACTGGGATGCGAGTGACGCTCTTGTTCGTACTTGGCTCGCTAACAGCCTATCCGATAAGTGCGTTCCTGTCATCCGTCATGATGAGACGGTCAAGGCCGCTTGGCTTCATCTGGCCGCTCTGTTCTCCAAAGGGGCTCAGACGTCTCGTATCTATACGTTGTATGCGGACCTCTTTGCTCGACCTTCCTTGTCTCCTGCTACTGCCTACCAACAGGTTCAGGTTCTTGGGGCTGAGATTCTTCAAAATCGCCCCTTTTCTGTGGATTTGGCTCAACAACACAAGCACTTCCAGGAGCTTCTGGTTGTGTGTTATCTGCTCCGGCTTCTTGATACTTATGATATGATCCGCCAGCAAATTCTGGGTGAGGCAGAATCTCCTACCTTAGATGCCACCGCTGCCCGCATCGCCGCTGTCACCTCTCTCCTTTAGCGCCCGCTTTTGCCTGCTCGTTTCACCGATCGAAAAAACTGGAGCGGCTACTTCACGAGAGAGCCTCCTCCTTCGCGATCTGCGACGGCAAACGAAGGATCGATCCAGCGGGATTCTTCGCGATCGAACGCGTACAGCGACGGCCGGTGCAGAGAAATTCGTGAACGGGGGTTTAGGTCACGGGAGCGGGGCTTGGGCAAGAATGAAACTTCGAGAATGTTAGAGTGCTCGAAGCATCCGCGTGACCGTCTAGTTTGGAACGGTCTCCTCGTTGCCCCTAGCTAGGGTATTTATAGGCGAAACCCTAAATCCCCGACTACGGATTTGAATGCCTATCGGATCCTAACCGACCCGTTAAGGAGCTCATTAACACTTAAATAAATATACCTCAACAATAATAGTAGTATAGATATAATAATTCATTAGAGTAAAAAATATAATAAGAGTAAATAATTTGAGGATGTGGTTTTTGATGAAGTCGGAGCCCTGACCGGCAGCGATCGTATCCTTTTTTGCCCAACGAAGAAGGAGAACGCAAATTAACCGCTACGTGAGATTATTCTTTCCTCTCCATGACTCCAACCGCAACCTCCGTCAACTTCTCTGACAAAGATTCTTGTTTCATTTGGCGCGGTGGTGGCGATCGTGAATGCGGTAGTCATGAACCATCGTTCATGAACGTCCGACCTCACCTAAAAAAACAGGTGGCGTTATCTGTACATCATAAATGATTATTTATAACTCATAGATATTTGTACATCTCAAAATTATATTTATAGCACATAACGTTACTTATATCCCAATATTTGAAATTTTTAAACAAACATAAAATGATTATTTGAAAAAACAATAATTACATCATTTTGAGAATATATTGTGATTAAAGAGCTAAATAGAAATTTATTATATTTTTCTTTCTTAATAAGTTATGGTATAATTGAAGAACCTAAATGATAGAAAAGTGTAAATACAACCAATATGAACTCTCCAAAATAATAATAATTTTTCCAACTAGAAAAAATCCAGTTGACAAATTTGAGCCTCAAATTTACACCCTTTAAAAATTAGTAGTGATATAAAACAAAAAATGAAGTTAAAAAAATGGGCTTATCAATGGTATAAGTTATGAGCTAATGTGAGTAAAAACATCCACCAAGATAACTGTTTTGGATTACGGCTCTGTTTGGGGGGCTTATTTTTACCGGTCAAGCGGTTACGGCCGCATGAATTGAATCTTAATTAAGATCAGGTTCATGCGATTAGAACCGCTTGACCAGTAAAAATAAGTCCTCCGAAACAGAGTCTAAAGCGCCATTTTACTATACACTTAGCTCTACCACAATTGAATGTAGACAGACATGAGATCAGTAAACACATCCAGACTTATCTCGGTAAAAGCATGGACAGAACAAGCCAAATTAATTTTATATTCAAAAATAACAAAAGTGCATTACCCAAAGCAAATACAAAACTCCAGCAGTAAATAATAGGGCCCAAATAATAACACCGGGTTTGGGTATTAAAAATAAAATGTTTTAATCTAAGTTAGAGTGTGAAAATAGTGAAAACTTGTGTACAAATATGAGCACCCAAAAAAGCATGCATTTTATGCTAAAAATTAATTTATTTTCTTTATAACGGTTATAAATTGTTTTGTCAAACATACATTCTATGATAATAGTGTTTTTGTCAAACATACATTTGCTTTGCTCCTCTTCCCGCGCAAAGGATCCGTGGAATTAGAGATTTTTCCTGCCAGAATGCTTTCATTAAGGTTTTGTATATTTAGACAAATTTTCAGGTCAGAATGCTTCTATCGAGGTTCCGTGAATTTAGCAAAATTTTTCTTACGGAAAGTTTCCGTCGTCCATCAAGGTTTCGTGGATTTTGCAAAATTTATAAGTCGGAACGTTTCTATCGAGGTCCGTGGACTTGATCAAATTTCCAGGCAAGGACGCTTCCATCGCGGTTCCGTGGATCTAGTATTTTTCCAAGGCCGGAGTGCTTCCATCGAGTCTTCGAGAACTTAGTTTAATTTCCTCATTTTTTGTACTTTGTAACTGTAATGGAGAAGCGACATGTCGCACTCCGAGATCAAATCTCAATTCATATAAACCCAAAGAAACTAATGAATTTTGACTCGACACAGATCCAGTCACGTGATTTTTCACCCTTTTCAGATTTTTCACTTAATTTTTTTTGTCATTTATTGTTGTTTACTTTAACTGTTTGCGCGCCCGATCCAATTCCGAACTAAGACAATCCGATTTCTCCAGACTAGAAAAAGACAAGGTGAACCTCAACAAGCACAAAACTCAAAACTAATTTATTTTCTTTATAATGATCATACCCTTTATCTTGTCAAACATACATTCTATAATAAATTGATGATAGCTTTTTTTTTTTTTGACCAAAATTATCCGAGCAAATAAATTGGGCTAAGAAATAGGCTAATCAAGTAATTATTTTCGTAATAATGTAAATATATTTATTTATATTCAAAAAGGTGGGGCGGGGGAAATGATGAGGCAGTGAGGAGGGCGGCAGCAGTAGGGGCAGTAGGCGCGTTCATCCCGCCGCATTCCCGCGACACAACGCAGGGAATCACGAGTCCGGTGGCCGGGAAACAGCACCGCGACGTGAAAAGCCGCACGGGGACGTCAGCTGGACCACCAAATCATACGGCCACACGCGCACATTTATTGTCTCGCACGTATCCACCCGCAACACCTCACACGAGCCAAACAAAGCCCCAAAAATTTCTCTACCACTTCCCTTTACAGCGAAATGATTTGACTGCCCCCGCAACATTAACCGCGATTGCAGGCCCCGCCAGGCCGCCACCGCCACCGCGCCCGACGTGCTGCTGTTCTGCAGCTCACGTGCGCCGGAGCAAATTTATTTTGGATATGCATTGATTATTTTATTAATTAAAAATAAAAACCTGAAATTTCTTAAAGGGCAAACCAAACTGCTCGCGGAACCTCCATCTCGTCTTTTATATCTTTTTTCCCTCTTTAAATCCCGTTCATTGATAGCTTCACGTGACAACGTGACCTCGCACCCGGACGGAGATTTCGGAACGGAGCCCGATCAAAATAATCACTCCTAAGGTGGCCCGCTGAGAATAAGTATGAGACACGTGATGAACCCTTCCCCGCGTACAAAAGTGTGCCTTATGGGTTTACACAATTTTTACTGCCAATCCACGAAATCAACTATCTATGTAATGATCAAAACAAATGAGTGTGATTAATTCTACCCTTCTCATAGGCTCTTTTACAAATACCCTAGTTACGAAAGAGGATGGTTATACCCACTATGACGGCCGTTCCATCTAAAATACATCATAACTCTCACAATCATATGAAGCTTCCAAGGCAACATCCAATCTAGCGTTCTGATAATACTACGACCACATGAACTCATCTAGGTCTCAACCTTAGAATGAGTGGCAATTAAATATCAACTATTTTGGCCTAATGCCACGAATAAGTTTCACACGCATTGTCTAATCTGAAATAGTACATTAGATTTTTAATGGAATCCTGTCCGGGACGCAATACCACCCTCAATGGTTCAGAATGAATCGTAGTCACCATAAGCCCTCCACTTAGAGAACTTAGGTGTCACCAATGCAATAAAAAATAATGAGAAAGCAAAGAAATAAATCACAATACTAAAGACTGATAGGAGAAGGACTATTACCTTCTTTGATTCTCTTACGACAATAAGATTTTCATAAAAAGGATATAACATTAACAAAAAAGGATCTTTACATGATGACGAAACACGAAAGCAGATCTCCGATCAAGTCTCTACATCTCCAACAGTGTGACTTCTCCTCTAAAAAGCCCCCCTTCTCTTCTACCTCAATTCTCTAAAAATTGAAGAGACATGAACCAAATGGTGTTTAACTCCACTATACACGACAAACTGTCTTTAGAAGTAAATCCTATATATTCAAAACAACAACTTACGTGATATAAGCTTAAAAATAAAACAACATTAGGAAACGTGCCTTCATCATATGTTAGGGCATGATCGTGTCCACTCCGAGTGTCAAAATATGTTTTTGGAAAGCAATTGGGCATGACTTGTCTTTAGACATGTCTATTAATACGGGTATTGACACAAGTATGTAGAGGCAATGTACAACTCTATAAATTCTACTCCAAAAAATTTGTGTGGGTGCGCCCTTGAGCATGGGCGTACGTGTCATTTGCCATGACCATGTCCTTAACTGTATGGGAGGATATGTCAAGCTCTGGAAGTGACTTCCAAGTTCTAGGTTGCAGGTTTATGTAAATGGTCGTATATCAGGTTAAAACAAAAAAATGGAGGTATTATAGTCTATTAAAGTCACCGAACATTTATCACGTCTGTAATAAAAGAAAAATAAGGCATTACACATAGAGGTGCAAATTTACCCAGGCCCGGTTTCCCGGACTGGGTCTGCCCGGGTCTAAGCTCGATTAGGCATGAACCCGATTAGGCCCGGGACAGGACCAGGCTAGGCCTAAGTGGGCTCACCAGACCCCCTTATTTGGGCAGAGCCCGGCCTGGTGCCCAGCCCGAGCTAGACCTAGGCACGGCTAATATTGTTCATGTTGGTGCAGCCCCAACATTAAATTACTGGGGTGTGATGACCCGAAGTTGGGCGCTAGCTTCTTTGGTTGCCCAGCTAGCTACTAGCAGCAGCTAGCTGCCATTTTGCAACTAGTTAGTTGCCAAATGGCACCTAGCCATTGGTGTTGAGCCCGACTTTGTGAGCTCACCACGCCCTTTATTTTGTAAGGGCTCGGGCCCTATCTGGGCCCAGTTTGAGTTAGGCCCAATCTGGGCTCGACAGCAAAAAAACCCTAGCCCATAAGGTCTAGGCTCGACAGGCCCTATTTGCACGCCTAATTACACATATACACAATATCATTTACCATATTTTGCAATGAAATATTGACATATACAAGAAAGAAGTGATTATTAAATCAAGACAATTCTTCAATTTGTAGCTTAATAGAACGAGTATTTGTTGTTTTGAAAAAGTAGAATGTACTTGGAGATATGTCACAATATAGTTTAGCAAAATTACATGACACTGTGAAAACAATATTGACATTGTATAATTATATTCTTAGGCATTCATCTAATTCAGATGCTTTGATTTACCCGTAGGCACATGAGACAAGAACATGCGAAAGTCAAACCATAATGTAAGTTCAAATTCAGATCGTGTTGCAGGTGTTCGAGTAAATGCATGGTGGGGCCGTCATGTTTTTTATAATGAATTGGGGTGCGGTTAGCCCACTCCCCATGATCCCCACTAAATTAGTGGGATCATGGGTTTGACCACCACAAGCGTGAACGCCTTGCGCGATCCCGCGCGCATCGATCTCACTATGTGCACCATCCGAGCCACCGCTACGACCGGCTGCCAGACCGGCGGCTGCCAGCAACGCCATCGTCGGCGCCGAGCATCCCGCGCCCGGCCGCAAAGGCGCCGCCCGCAAGGGGCTGCCGCACCCCACCCGCCCCTGCCCGCGGCAACCTCCCGGCCGCCAAGGGCGTAGCCAGTATAGATCCAGGGGGGCACGTGCCCCCCTGAATTTTCGCGGATTTCACCCAGGCGCACAAGATTTTGCTTTTTACTTTCCGTCATTCTGCCCTAACCTAGCCGTCAGCCCGCTGCTCCCTATCCCGCATTCCCGCAGCTGCTCCTTCACTCGTGCCCCCCCCCCCCCTGATTTTTCGCAGAGTTCCCAGCCGGCGCCCTGATTTTTCGCGGAGCTCACAGCCACAGCCGGCGGTATTCACCCAGGCGCGGTATTTGGGATCTTCTTCTTCTCATTTGGGATCTTCTTGCTGGATTTGGTTCTGATTTGGTTGATTTGGTTGATTTGGTTCTAATTTGCTGGATGTGGTTAATTTTCTTCTTCTTAGATTTGCTTTCTATTGGATTAGATTTGCTTTCACAATAGAGTACATTTATTGGATTGGATGGCTGCATATTTTATTTATTAGTTGCTTAGTCTGAGAGCACGTATGGGAAAGAGGAATCAGTTTGCAGATTTCCTCTGGTAAAATCACAAAAAAAATTTTAATCCAGAAACTGCGAGCTCTTGAATATTCTACAATGGTGGGTAGAAGTTGGGTAGAAGTTTCTTGGCAGTTCTAGTGTATAGAATATTCTACAATGGTTTGATTGTTTCATGAGTATAGTAAGTTGACTTAAGAGTACAGAAGATTTCAATAATATTGTGTGATGTATAAAAACACAACTCCCATTTGTAAATCATACAACCCAAATTTGGAATCAAAATTTTTAGCTTTAAAAGAATTATTGAGTGTGATCTCTGTTCTTCTCTGTTCTAGAATTCCGTTGCATGTGAGTGAGAAAACTAACACAAGCTTGTAAATAATTTTTCTTAACGAAATGTCCTACTTAAATACCTACATAAAGTGGTAAATAGTGAATTGATATCAATCATCAATCTTATCCTAACTATTTGTATTTGTCTTAATTATACTTCATGATAACTAGTTGATTGAAGCAAGTATTCTTGCAGTCTTTCTCCAAATTTATCTATTTTTTGATTGATTAATGATTAGTAATGCTATAAATTTATCATAATCACTATTGTGTTCTATATCTCCTAATGAAACTGGTCTATATAATTTCTTAATTATTCCTTTTCCTTCCAACAGTTCTTGTAGATCTTCTTCCGTCTTATCTAATAATAACTCCTTATCGACAAGTTAGTGAGGTACCACCACAATCTAACCAATAATGATTAAGTCCACCATCACTAGAGAGGCATAACATAATTGACCAAGGATTATATCTCACTTCAGTTAATTGTGCTTGTTGTTCAAGAAATTGGGTTCTCTTCAAAAAATCGGGTTCAGATCGCTGCCATCGCCTCATCAAAGATAGTTGTGGTAATATTTCTTTTTCTTCTTCTTCTTATTATTATGCTTCTTATAATTGTGGGTATTGTTCATACGACATATATATGATTTGATTCTTCTTAATTTATGGCTCAGATTTATGAATGTATGAATTTAGATTTGTGTTGAAAAATGATGAATACCAAATTTTATTTGTCAAATTTTAGCTATGCTACATACCATTAATCCACTAGACATTTTAACAGTCATGGAGAGATATTTCACTAAATATCATCGTGCGGAAGTGACGAAAGTCAATATGAAAAACCTTCCAACGGATCCAGGATTGCGACCTCGAATTACTAATTACAGTCCAAATGATCAAGACCAAGTTCGTAAGGCATATTTACTTGCAGGTCCGTGTCAGCCTCGTGACCATGCCTTTCCTCAAAAGATATTTGAGAACAAATATCGACGTTTTAATAAGGATTGGTTTCGATTATATTCTTCATGGTTAGAATATAGTGTATCAAAAGAATCTGCATACTGTTTATTTTGTTATCTTTTCAAGCCTGATATTGGAGATCAAGCGGGTGGTGATTCTTTTGTTCACTAAAACAAATTGCACTTATAGTAAGGACATAAATCGTTACAATAAGTACTAAAAATCGTTACCAAAACTCTTTGGTAACGAAAAAAACTTTATGTAACGGTCGTCCTCTAAAGCTCGACGCTAATACTTCTTGTAACGAATGTATGCGTGTCGTTACAATAGTAAAAAAGATTTCGCCGCCGCCGGCCGCCCGCCGCGGCCGCCCGCCGCCCGCCGCCGCCGCGCCCGCCGCCCGCCGCCCGCCCGCCCACGAGCCCGCCAGCCCAGCATATTTCAAAAATTGATTGTGGAATGGACAATATAAACCTAAAATTGATGTTTTAACTGGCGGTGTGGGACTAAAAATGATCAAACATATTGTGAGAAAAAATTACTATTCGTAACGTAACATTAGTGTTGTTACAAATACTTACATTTATAGTAACAAATTAATTTTTATTGTAACAAAATATAAAATATTCGTTACAAAAAGTAATTTTTGGTAACAACAGAAAAAATTCGTTACTAAATATACTTATTAGTAACAAACTGTGTTTTAGTTATATTTCAGTCCTTACAACAGGTGCAGTTTGTTGTAGTGGTTGGTGAGGGATTTTCAAATTAGAAAAAGAATGATAGGCTTCAATCTCATGTTGGAGGTCCTAATAGTGCTCATAATCAAGCTGTGGCAAAATGTCAAGATTTATTAAACCAAAGACAGCATATTCAAACAGTGTTTGAGAAACAAGCAAAGCAAGATGAGGATGATTATCTCATTCGGTTGAATGCAGCCATAAATTGTATACAGTTTCTTTTAAGACAGGGCATTGCTTTTCGTGGTCATGATGAATCTGAAAATTCAAGTAATCGAGGTAATTATCTTGAACTTTTGAAGTTTCTTGCTGATCATAACGATGAAGTAAAATCTGCCGCATTCGGAAATGCCCCACAAAATGTGAAGTTAACTTCACCAGATGTTCAACAAGACATTGTTACAGCTACTACAAGTGAGACACTTAAAGTAATTGTTGAAGAAATTGATGATGCAGTTTTTTCAATTTTAGTCGATGAAGCCCGTGACATATCAGTTAAGGAGCAAATGGCTGTTGTTATACGTTATGTTGACAAAAAAGGGAATGTTATTGAGCGTTTCGTGGGTATTGAGCATGTTTCTAGCACTAGTGTTATTTCCCTCAAAGAAGCTGTGGAAAAATTATTCTTTAGACTTGATCTAAGTATTTCAAAATTAAGGGGACAAAGATATGATGGAGCTAGTAATATGCAAGGGGAGTTTAATGGTTTAAAAGCACTTATATTGAAAGAGAATCCTTCTGTATATTATGTTTGGTGTTTTGCGCATCAATTACAATTGGCTCTTGTAGCAGTAACAAAGAATCATGAAGATATTGCAATGTTGTTCTTTGTGACTAATAATGTGGTAAATGTTGTTGGAGCTTCGTCCAAACGGCGTGATATTCTTAGGGGCAAACATGCTGCAAAGGTTGTTGAAGCACTTAATGTTGGAGAAATTTCTAGTGGACAAGGTTTAAATCAGGAAACCAATCTTAAACGTTCAGGTGATACACGTTGGGGCTCACACTATGGTACTTTAGTTAGTTTGATTACTATGTTTGAAGCAGTGATTGATGTGCTTGAAATTGTTAGAATGGAAGGTCCAAAAGGAGATCAACGGACAATGACAAGGATGTTATTGGGATCAAAGCAATTATTTGAATTTGCATTTACTCTTTATTTGATGAGAACAATTTTGGCTATTACTTTCGAGTTATCTCAGGCACTTCAAAGACATGATCAACATATTGTGAATGCGATTTCTTTGGTTGAAATATCAAAGAAACGACTCCAACATATGAGAGATGATGGCTGACAATCATTATTTGAGATGGTTTCAACTTTTTGTGAGAAGAATGAAATTATTGTTCCAAATATGAATGAGAGATTTATATCTCAAGGAAAAGGAAAGCGTAAAGTTCCAATAATTACAAATTTGCATCATTATCAGGTGGAGATTTTCTACAATGTTATTGATATGCAACTTCTAGGAATCAAAACTCGTTTTGACGAGGGGACTAGTGAGTTACTACTTTGTGTAGCTTGTTTGAATCCATCTAACTCATTCTTTTGTTTTGATAAGGATAAGTTGATTCGTCTGACAGAGTTTTATCCCGAAGATTTTTCCCCAATGGAGGTTTTAATACTTCAAGACCAGCCTGATACATATATTTTTGACATGAGATCGAATAAAGAATTTTCAATGCTGAATGGAATTTCCGATCTTGCTAAGAAGATGATGGAAATTGGAAGAAACAGAACTTATCCACTAGTATATTTGCTCTTGACTTTAGCTTTAATCTTACCTGTTGCAACTGCTAGTGTTGAAAGAGTATTTTCAGCCATGACTTGTGTGAAGAATCGACTCCGAAATAAATTGAGTGATCAATGGTTGAACAATGGTTTGTTGGTATATATAGAAAAAGATGTTTTTAATGGAATTGATAATGAATCTATCATAGATTATTATCAAAATATGAAGACACGTCGAATTAAGTTGTCGAGGCAGAAAAAAAGAATTGGTTGATCTACTAGGAAATGCTTTTGGACTAATATTTTTGTTACAGTATATGACACTTAAAGAATTTGTTTTGTTCCAAGTAAGTTGTTTTCCAATGTAATCAAAGAGTTTGCAGCTCTTGTTTTTACACTTAAATGTGAGGTTACATACTTTGTATCATTATTGTTAATATGAAGTTCATTTTACTTTTAAAATTACTGTTTAAAACAAATAACTTTTAATTATTATTGTTATACATATTTATATATTATTGTTGTAAAATAGTGCCCCCGCTCAAGCAAAATTCTGGCTACGCCCCTGCCGGCCGCGGGGCGCCACTCGCAAGGGGTGGTCGTTCCCAGGCCGCCCTTCCCCCGCCGCACCCCGGCCGCAAGGCACCGCCTGCAAGGGGCAGCCGCACCCCGACCGCAAGGCGTCGCCTGCAAGGGGCAGCCTCACCCCGACCGCCCCCTCGACGCGGCTGCCTCCCGGCCAAGGAGAGCCGCTTGTAAGGGGTGGTCGCACCCCGGCCTCCCCTCCCCATGGCCGCGGAGCGCCGCTCGCAAGGGGCGGCCGCACCCCGGCCGACCCTCCCCGTGGCCGCGGAGCCCCGCTCGCAAGGGGCGGTCGCACACCGACCGCCCCTCCCCGTGGTCACGGAGCGCCGCTCGCAAGGGGCGGCCTCCCCTCCCCTTGGTCGCGGAGTGCCGCTCGCCAGGAGCAGCCGCACCCCGGCCGCCCCTCCCCGTGGCCGCCTCCCGGCCGCGGAGCGTTGCTCGCAAGGGGCGTCCGCACCCCGACCTCCCCTCCCCGTGGTCGCCTCTCGGTCTGGGAGCACTGCTCGCAAGGGGCGTACGCACCCCGGCCGCCCCTCCCCGCGGCCGCCTTGCTGCCGCGGAGCGCTGCTCGCAAGGGACGGCCGCACCCCAGCCATGTTGAATTTTCTCAAGTTGATCAACAAGATAGTCCAAACACCAAATCAATATCTTCGGAGCTACCCAGATCATAACTTGATCACGCGAAAAACAAGGAGATAACTCAAGCAACAAAAGTGCATAGACAGAACAAGCAGATCAAACTTTCATTAATCTTCTTTACAAGGGGCGAGGTATACATGGCGAGACATGATTTCGCTGGTACAGAAAAAACAGAAATCCAAACAACTCAGGCGGATAGACTACGGAGACCGCCAAGATCGCCTGCCCGCAGAGACCGCCCGAACTGAGTTGAGCCGAACTGAACACGGAGTCCGCCGAGACCGCGAGGTCATGCGGACAGGTTATTGAGCTTGAGAGAGATGTTGATGCTGGTAACCGCCGAATGCAACCCGCTAACTCCACAGAGGTCAGAACCAAACTCCTGGTTTGACAATGTTAGTCGCGCCACCTGCACACAGTAACCGGTTAAGAAAACAACCCGTGTGGATACGAAAACGGAGTCTGCAGCCTAAACTCAAGCCCAACTTACTGTTCACTCTGCTGCAAAATGTAGTGTCGGGGGGTCCTATTTATAGGCGGGGTGAGGAGTGTGTTCACCACCATATGAGATAGAGTCACCGCCCCTTGGTCACAGCTAACAAAGCCAGTCCGCTGAGTCCGCCTACATGGGACCAACCAAACCGCCAAGTCCAGGCGAGAAAGCGATCTGCCCAAGGCAGTCCGCCCAGTCCGCAGAACCAAATGCCAGACTAGCTGAGACGCAGGAGCCACTAGCCGAGTACAATGCCAGTCCGCCAAGAGACGACACCGCATCTGTCCGCAAACATCAGTCCAAGACCACAGGCAGACCGCCCGGTCACAGCGGACTATGCGGACACCAACCCAGCTCGCAATGTTAATGACCATAGGCAAAACACCTGCTCACAGCGGACACTGCGGAAACCCTTGACTTCACAAAAGAACAAGTCCAGAAAAGATGGCGCGAGCTCGGCGGAAACCAACCCAGTCCGCCAGCTCCAGAGCCAGACCGCTGCTCACCATAACTCCACAAAAGATGCGCGGAATCCAAGCCTAGTCCGCATAAGCCGCGCGCACCACCTTGCAGAGCAGCTCACTGCCGGACTAAACCAGTCTGCGCAGCCCGCAAAACCTGACCGCAGCAAACTACGCAGGTCGCCAACCACCAGCCCGCCGGACTAACTACCAGTCTGCGCGGTCAGTCTGCCCAGGTCGCCCGGACTGTCCGACCACCCACTTCCACTTCACCAATTTCAACACTCCCCCTTGAAGTGAGAAGTGGTGATCAAGCCAAGTAGACCTCGTAGCCGCTGAAAAGGCCCCTTCGACAGTGGCTTGGTGAAGATGTCAGCAAGGTTATCTTCACTCCGAACATGACCGACCACAAGAGATCCTTCCAACACCTTCTCCCTTATGAAGTGGTGATCAATCTCAATATGCTTGGTCCTGGCATGACAAACTGGATTGTTTACCAGCTTGAGAGCACTTTCATTATCCCCTCGGAGCAAAGTTGGTCTTTGCACTTCCTCATGGACGTCCTCTACAAGTCTCCTTAGCCAAACGGCTTCCCGAGCTACCAAGGCCGAAGCCTTATACTCAGCTTTCGTAGTAGAGACGGATACCGAGTCCTGCTTCTTGCTACACCACGAAATACCCGCTGATCCACAAGTGAACACATAACCAGAAGTTGACCTTCGGTCATCCGAGTCACCACCATAATCAGCATCCGTATACCCTAGCAAAGAGAAACTCGCATCCCTTCTGTAAAGAAGTCTCATGTCAGAAGTTGCCTTGACATACTTCAGAATGTTCTTTGCCGCTACAAGATGAGACTTCCTTGGCTCTGCCATAAACCGACTTACTCGACCAACAACATAAGCTATATCTGGTCTAGTAATCGTCAGGTAGATCAAGCTCCCAACAAGAGCTCTGAACACCAAAGGATCAGGAAGAATCCTTCCTTCATCTCGTCGAAGCTTTAGTCCTTGATCCAGAGGAGTAGAGCAAGTCTTCCCTTCAATCAAGCCAAACCGGTTCACAATGCGTTCAGCATATCCCTTCTGGCAGATGAGGATCACACTCTCCTTCCTCTCCACTTCGAGACCAAGAAAGTGATGAAGCTATCCCAGGTCTTTCATCTCGAAGCGAATGGCTAGCTCAGCTCTGAGCCTAGTTACCTCCTCCTCAGAATTCCCTGTGATGATCATATCATCAACATACAGCAGGACCAAGACTCGAAGCTCCCCCTTCTTCTTGATAAACAAGCTTGAGTCTGAGTTTGAAGCAAGGTATCCGCAGAATTGCAGATATTCTGCTATCTTCCCATACCAAACTCTAGGAGCTTGCTTCAACCCGTAGAGAGCCTTCCTGAGCTTGCAAACGTAGTCCGGATGAATTTCAGAAACAAATCCAAGTGGCTGATCCATGAAGATGTCCTTGTCAATCTCTCCGTAAAGAAAAGCATTCTTTACATCAAGCTGCCACATCCTCCATCCTTGGCAAGCAGCCAATGCGATCACTATTCGAACTGAAGTCATCTTAGTAACTGGACTAAACGTCTCATCATAGTCTTCTCCATACTGCTGAGAGAATCCCCGAGCGACCAGATGAGCCTTGTATCTTTCAATGCTCCCATCAGCCTTCTTTTTCAACTTAAACACCCACTTGCAAGTCACCGGAGTAATGCCATCAACTCTGGGTACAAGATCCCAAGTTCCATTCTTTTTGAGAGCATCCATCTCCTCTCTCATGGCATCTTCTCACTCCTTGACTCTAGTGGCCTCATTGAAACTAGCAGGCTCCCGCTCATCAAGAGGACCTACAAAGAAACATGAGATATAGCTCACTGTGTTTCCTTCGCAGTAGAGAGCTGGAGGCTTGATAACCCTCTTTGATCTCCGAAGAGGTTGCTTCTTGCTGACCACCTCCGCTACTTCTTCTGGTTCACCTCTGTTCTCCGGCAAGCTTGGAGCAATGCTCCCCCTGCTTCCTGACCTAGAAGCATCTCCCCAGAACTTGAAGCAACTGGAGCTGCTGGTGACACAGCTAGCTCCTCTTGATAAACAACCTCAGCCACCTCCTGATCTTCATCAACCTTGCTCTCCGGTAGCTCAACCGAGCTTCCTCCATATGGCGTCAGTTCGTCAAAGATTACATCTCTTGATACCACGAACTTCTTCGTCACTGGATCCATACATCTCCATCACTTCTTTTGTTCATCATAGCCAATAAAGACAAGCTTCTTTGCCTTTGCATCAAGCTTAGTCCTCAGGGCATCAGGAATATACACATAGCAAGTTGATCCAAACACCCGAAGGTGTTCAACGCTCGGCTTCTCCTTCAGCAACATCTCGAAAGGAAACTTCATGTTGATCGGACTAAGAGGCATCTGATTGATGACATACGCTGCACAAGACATTCCCTCCGCCCAAAAAGATCTTGGGATACTCTTGGCATGAAGCCAGCATTTGCAGGTCTCCATCAGATGATGGATCTTCCGCTCCGCTACTCCGTTTTGTTGTGGAGTATGAGCACAAGTGAGCTCCCTCTGGATTCCATGCTTCCTGCAAAAGTTAGAAAAGTCGGAGGAGACAAATTCTCCGCCGTTGTCAGTTCTAAGCTTTTTGATCCTCAGGTTTAGCCGACCCTCCACCAGCTCCTTGAACTCCACAAACAATCTGAAGGCTTCAGACTTCTGCTTCAAGAAATACACCCAAGTGTACCTTGAGTAGTCATCAATCAAGACTAGCATGTATCTGCTCCCACCAAGGCTAGTAGAAGCGGTTGGTCCCATCAAATCACCATGGATAACCTCCAATGGTGCTTTGCTTCTTGTTTGTTACTTATAAAATGGAAGACGATGAGACTTCCCATACTGACATCCAGCACAAACATGACCATCACCGAAGGATGATAGCTTAGGCAAGCCTCTCACTAGGCTCCTATTTGCCATATCCTTCAGCTTATCCATCCCTACATGCCCCAACCTCTCATGCCATATAGCAGCGCTATCATTGGCCCTCATCTGATAACCATAGGAACTAGTTGATAAAACAAACAAGTCATTCACTCTCCTTTCAATGTGAGCAACATCAGCCTTAACCGCTGATATGTTGCGAAGGAACTTTACTTCTGTTGGCCCAAACAGAACATGATAGCCGGCGTCGACAGCATTGGTCACAGAGAAGAGGTTCTTCTTCATGCCAGGTACGTGATAAACACTTCTTAATGTGAGTGGCCCCTTATCACTACCCAACGTTACTATACCCTCATTATCTACTACATGAACAGTATTATCAGCAGTTATAATAGCTTCGTTACCTGAGTATGCTTGTAGCGAGGAGAACTTTGACATATCTCCGGTGAGGTGATGACCACACCCGGAGTCAACGATCCAGTCATCCTCCACGCCGATGGTCGCCAATGCACAGACACAAGTGCCCGTCATGAAAGCTCCACCCCAGCCAACTTCGTCCTTGCTAGAGGAAGCTTCCTCCTTGCCTGCAGCATGCCTAGGCTGCAGTTTGACCTTGCAGTCTCGCTTGAAGTGGCCTGGTTATGACACCTGTAGCATTTCAGGTTCTTCTTCCAGTCCTTCTTAGGAGCAAAGCTCCCCTCCTGCTGTTTAGAAGATGAAAGTTCATCTCCAGCCGCAGTCTGCTTTTTCTTCCCTTCCCATCTCTTCTTCTTCTTCTTCTCAGTGAAAAGAGTTTCACTAGCTCCTTCAGAGACAGTCATCCCAGCCATCTGCCTTGCTAGGCTCTCCTGCGAGGCAAGCAGATTTTCCAGCTCCAGAAGAGAGGGCTGAGTATCCCAGCCTTGAACAGAAGTAACAAAGGCCACATACTCCTTCCGCAGACCGCGGATTATGTGCCTCTTCAGCTTGGCCTCGGAGATCGGCTCATAAGGATCAAGTGCTGAAAGCTCAGCACACAAGCTTTTCATCTTCAAGAAGTATTTGGAGATGGAAAGGTCTCCCTGAGTTGCCTTAGCAACCTCATTCTCCAAGAACTGTAGCCTTGCTACATTCTTCCTATTGAACAACCCATCAAGGGAAGTCCAAATCTCAGCAGCAGATTCACATCCTAAGATGTGATCAAAGAGCTCAGGTTACACCGCCTGCTTGAGAGCAAACTCAGTCTTGGCATTTGTCTTCCTCCACACTCTCACCTGCTCGGCTGTTCAAAACTCAGTAGTGATTTCAACTTGATCATCGCCACCGACGACCTCCCATAGCTCCTCGCCCAGAAGATAGCTCTTCATGCACGATTTTCACTTCTTGAAGTTAGTCGGCGTCAGAAGCTCAATTCCCAGACCTCTTGCAAACCCACCGTCAATTACACTAACTTGGTTATCCTTTCAGAAAGAACACAGAGCAACAACAAGGCTTGTTGATCACCGCTCAAGCAACTGAACCTCTCTCTGATACCATGTTGAATTTTCAGTTGATCAACAAGGTAGTCCAAACACCAAATCAATATCTTCGGAGCTACCCAGATCACAACTTGATCACGCAAAAAATAAGGAGATAACTCAAGCAACCAAAATGCATACACAGAACAAGCAGACCAAACTTTCATTAATCTTCTTTACAAGGGGCGAGGTATACATGGCGAGACATGATTTCGCCGGTACAGAAGAAACAGAAATCCAAACAACTCAGGCGGATAGACTACAGAGACCGCCGAGACAGCCTGCCCGCAGAGACCGCCCGAACTGAGTTGAGCCGAACTGAACACGGAGTCCGCCGAGACCGCGAGATCGTTCGGACAAGTTATTGAGCTTGAGAGAGATGCTGATGCTGGTAACCGCCGAATGCAGCCCGCTAACTCCACAGAGGTCAGAACCAAACTCCTGGTTTGACAATATTAGTCGCGCCACCTGCACACAGTAACCGGTTAAGCAAACAACCCGTGCGGATACGAAAACCGAGTCTGCAGCCTAAACTCAAGCCCAACTTACTGTTCACTCTGTTGCAAAATGTAGTGTCGGGGGGTCCTATTTATAGGCCGGGTGAGGAGTGTGGTCACCACCCTATGAGATAGAGTCACCGCCCCTTGGTCGCAGCTAACAAAGGCAATCCGCTGAGTCCGCCTACATGGGACCAACCAAACCGCCATGTCCAGGCGAGAAAGCGATCTGCCGAAGGCAGTCCGCCCAGTCCGCAGAACCAAATGTCGGACTAGCCGAGACGCAGGAGCCACTAGCCGAGTACAATGCCAGTCCGCCAAGAGACGACACCGCATCTGTCCGCAAACATCAGTCCAAGACCATAGGCAGACCGCCCGGTCACAGCGGACTATGCGGACACCAACCCAGCTCGCAATGTCCACGACCACAGGCAAAACACCTGCTCACAGCGGACACTGCCGAAACCCTAGACTTCACAAAAGAACAAGTCCAGAAAAGATGGCGCGAGCTCGGCGGAAACCAACCCAGTCCGCCAGCTCCAGAGCCAGACCGCTGCTCACCATAACTCCACAAAAGATGCGCGGACTCCAAGCCTAGTCCGCATAGGCCGCGCACACCACCTTGCAGAGCAGCTCACCGCCGGACTAAACCAGTCCGCGCAGTCCGCAAATCCTGACCGCAGCAAACTACGCAGGTCGCCAACCACCAGCCCGCCGGACTAACTACCAGTCCGCTCGGTCAGTTCGCCCAGGTCGCCCGGACTGCCCGACCACCCACTTCCACTTCACCAATTTCAACAAGCCGCCCCTCCCCGAGGCCGCCTCCCGGCCACGGAGCGCTGCTCGCAAGGGGAGGCCGCACCTCGACCGCCCCCTCCCCGTGGAAGCCTCCCGGCCACGGAGCGCTGCTCGCAAGGGGAGGCCGCACCCCGACCTCCCCTCCCCGTGGCCGCCTCCCGGCCGCGGAGCGCTCCTCGCAAGGGGCGACCTCACCCCGGCCACCCCCCTCCCCTGCCTCCTCCCGCGGCCGTGGTCCTCCTTCTCCGAATGGAGGCCCTTCCCCGTCGTCCGATCGTTCCGCCACAATCAACGTCATTCATTTTATGGGTAACCACCATGGTTAGTGGGGGAATATTTTTAATTATATTATTGTCCTACGAATAGCAAGCATAACGAGCAAAATATATGCTCTAAACCATGCTTAGAGTAATGATATTGGTGGTTACGGTATGTGGATAGCCGCATAACTACAATAACCATCTTCTGGAGAATATAAAAGGAGTCTCGGACCTCCTCATTTCTCATCTTTTTTTCCCTTGCTTTATTCATCCTCATGCTAGAATTCTGTCGGATTCCTCCTACGAGCCGCCACCTCTCCACCAGAGATTTGTCCAAGTCCACCGCAAGAAACAAGTCCCGAGAGCTGCTCAGAGTAGCCTCCTTGTGAGCAACATCCCGCAGATCTGTACCTACATTATTCCGCACATTCCGCGTCCGTGATCAACATCCGCATGGTGTCCAAGAGTGTTTGTCATCGCCAAAGAAAACTAGTTTTAAGCTTCGCGTGAGGCGGCCTGCCGCCTACCAAGCACAAGTGTACTCTCTCGCATCCCCCATTTGTAACGACGAGCGGCATGTCTCCCTCGATTCTACAACAAATTTGTAACTGGAAGCTCACAGTGGAGATTGACCGGCACAGATCCGGTCCCGTGGTTTTTTATCCAGTTGAGAGGTTTTTTCACGCTAAAATCGTCGTTTGTACTACCTCTCTTGTTTTATGACTGTGTGCGCTTGACCGTTCTGCGGGCTAAGATGACTGAGTTTAATCAGATTTACCACGATCATTAAGTAGACCGCGACAGTGCAGATGAAATATTTGTGATGTGTGACTCCATTGTAGAACGACTATACATAGCTAATAAATAGAATACCTTTTTTTCGAATTGTTGGAGTTGTTGCCTATATGTTTTTTGAGCATCAAAGAAATGAGAAATTTTTTAATAGTTATTGTAAATTATATTTTGAGACATCATATCATTTCATAATTAATTATCGCATTTCTGCGAATAAAATACAATGACATGCTCTATATGTGATATTGTTGGTCATACTACAAAAATTGCATGTATTGTAAATTTTTTTTTTATTCACTAATTAACTTTAATTGTAAATGTTTAATAATTTCTTCATAATGACAAGCATGCAAGCGCACGAATATATTAGGAGGACTTTGAGAATTTTACATGTTCATGTGATTTTCAATAACTATAACACAATCCCTCTAGGAGAGAATTTTTTGTTTTTTTTTCAATTAAATTTTAACATTATTAATGTACATGCTTAGACGGGTGCAAAAAAAACCGGTCTGGTTGGGACCGGATCCGGTTAGGACCGGTCCGGTCCCGGATCGGTCTCAGGTGTTCCAAGGGGTCCGCCTTTTTTCATCAAAGACCGGTCCCGGACCGGGACCGGTCAAAGGACCGGTCACCCGGACCGGGACCGGTCCCCCGGACCGGGACCGGTCAAAGGACCGGTCCCGGACCGTGACCGGTCAAAGGACTGGTAAAAGACTGGTAATTTTAGTAATTTTAGTAAAACACCGATCATTTTTAGTCAATTTATTAAAAGACCGGACAAAAGACCTGTAAAAAAGACTGGTCCGGGATCGGTCCTCCGGTCCCAATCAGTCCTCCTCCAGTGGAGGAAAACCGATCCCGAACCGGGACCGGTTTGGGTGGAACCGGTCCGGGACCGGTCGGTCAAAAGAACGGTCTTTTAAAAGACCGGTCCGGGACCGGTCCGGCAGTCTTTTTGGACAGGACGGTGCTTAGTATAAAAATAATGTAAAATGCTTTTATGCGTGATGTTTTTGAAATCTCAAGTAAATAGTATTGATGAGGCTCCCTGTACCCAGTTCGATCGAGTCGTGGTCTGATGAGCACAACCCAAGTCATCAGCCGCGTCCCGTCTGGCCGCGCGCAACGCAGTGCGCGGTCCGCTCCCACGCATGCGCATGGGTGGGAAGCGCGCGCGGGAGCGCGCGCCTGGGCGCGTCCAGTGCGCGCGCACAGGGTGGTCGGCAACGTGTTTTTGCACGCTGTCGTGTTGCTCTGGACGGGTGGCTTCCAGGCCGACCGGCCTTCTCGCCTCCCCGACTGCCCAGTTAGGGCGGCCGAATTCCCTTCCGGGGAGGACGGCCCCACCGGCAGCCCTCCCCTCTTTTTTCCAGCGCCAGGGAAGCGCCACCGCCCCTAATAGGGGCGGTGGCCTTTTCTTCCAGATGGGAGGCCATTTGGCCGCCCATCCACCGCCGGCCGCCCCTAGTCAAGAGCGGCCTGATTCCCTTCCGGAGAGGGCGGCCCTACCGGCCGCCCTCCTCTCTTTTTTCCTGTGCCAGGGAGGTGCCACCGCCCCTAACAGGGGCTGTGTTTCCTTCTTCCTGACGTGCGGCCATTCGACCGCCCGTCCGTCGTCGGCCACCCCAAAAAAGGGGCGGCCCTTCCCCGCACTTGACGGGCTGCCGTGAGGCAGCCGGTCCTTGTCCATCCGCCGCTGGTCGCCCCTAATAGGGGCAACCTCTTCCTCGCTAGGGTGGGCGGCCGTTTCACCGCCCGTCCTCCGCCGGCACTGCCAATGGGCGGTTTCCCTCTTCCCCTCGGTCGGTCGGCCTCTCTTCAGTGGCCGGCCAAATCCCTTCGGTTAAACGTAACCTTCACCGGCGAGCAATCTTCCCTGTCGTCGCCGCCGCCCTTCGTCCATCATGTGTGTTCTCCGCCGTCTAACCATGCTCTCGCGATCAACGCTGTCGGTTACGAGGGTAACCACGAACGTAACAGCCTGCATGATCTCCCGTAATAGGGATAATGCATTGCCAAAAATAGATTGGTCTACGGTTAGTATAATTATTAAATATTATACGTATGAATATGTCATGAAAGCGATCTATTAATAACGATCATGGTGGTTATGGGCTGCGGATAGCCACATAACCTCCATAACCACCCATGAAGCCTATAAATAGGGCCTAAGATCCCCCTTACATTTTCATTCTTCTCTGAGCCGGAAAATCCTCCTACGGATATTCTCTCTCCTCCCTCTTTCGTCTCCTTCATCTCCTTCTCCCCCTTCGAAGATCTTCAAGCATTCTTTGAAGATCTTCTTCGTCTTCGAAGCTTCCTTCGAAGATCTTCATCTTCTTTGCCCGAAATTTCTCTTTCCTCCATCCATCTTCCTTGTGTGTTATCGCACACGTCTCTTCCTTGCGCGCTCCTGCGCACGCCGCCTCCTTACGCGCACTCACGCACATTTCTTCCTTACGCGCTGCCTCCTTTCACGCTCCCTCGCTCGTCGCTTCTTTGCGAGCTCTCGTGCGCGCCTCTCCCTCGCGCGTCCTTGCCCGCACCTCTCCCCTGAGCGCCCTCGCACACGTTGCTCCCTTACGCGGGTCTCCTCCCCCCCCCCCCCCCCCCCCGCGCTCCACGCACTCTCCTCAAACAAGCGCCACGTGCACTCTCCTTCTGCAAACCCCCTACGCTCTGTATCTCTTTACCCGCAACTGCTCCATACCGTCTAGCGCTTCACGCACTCTCCTCCAGTAAGCGTCTGGTGCGCTCTTTGCCAATAAGCGCCCCACGTTCTCCAGAGCAAGCACTACATCTATTGATAAGACAATCGAACCATGCTTCTCCAAAAGACAATAAGAGACAAGAAGCAAAGGATAGAATGCGCCCGACGCGTCGCACGAGCTTCCAAGCCCCGGACATCAGGACGAGTACAACAAGCTGCTCCCACCTCCAGGAATTATTAGAAGACTCCAGAATACAACGAGCGCATTGCTCCTCGCAACACACAAGGAAATAAATAGCCTTGTGATCGGTGGTCTGTCACCCTCCATGTTCTCTCTCTCCCTAATAATTATAACGAGAGGCGGCCTGTCACCCTCCAGGTTCTCTCTCTTCAGGCTCTTTCTCTCCCTAATAATTATAACGAGAGGCGACCTGTCGCCCTCGATTTCTTGAAAAAGCCCTGTAACAGCACTTAGATCTTGTGGAGGTTTGGTCGACACAGATCTAGCCATATGGTTTTTCACCTCTTTCCGGGGTTTTCTACGTCGAAAAATATTACTTTGTTAGTTTTCTATTTTCATTGACTGTGTGCGCACTCGACCGATCCCTGTGATAAGACGGTCCAAGTTAATCCGGTCTGGCTGGGGCATCGAGTTTGGCCGCAACAGTTTGGCGTCGTCTGTGGGAAGCAAGTTCCCAGTATCTTTAGAAGACAGTACCCTCAACACAGTGGTACTCGTGACTAGAAACCATGGAGGGAGAAGTTACCCGCACTGCAGAAGGGATGACCCTTGGGGGCCAAGTCGGTTCAGTTCTCCCTCACTTTATTGTCAACATGGTTGAAGCAGAACACCCCCCCCCCACCCCCCCCCACCCCCCGTAGATATTCAAGGTCGCGAAGCCCGTCCTGCCAGAGAACCTGAAGCTCAAAGTCACTGCAACTGCTTTGAAGTAGCGGACCTCGATGAAAGGCTCACGCACGAAGAAGTTCTCAGCTTAATCGCGGAAGAGCGCGAGAGAGCCAAGCGAAGTGCCACTTTGGCCAGCTGCCCCTCCATCATTGCTCGCCATTTGCACCTGAGGTCCTAACACATTCAATCCCCTATGGTTTCAAGCTCCCAATGATCGAGACATGCGATAGTACAAGTGACCCGTCAGAGTATGTCAGACATTTTGCAATCATGATGCAACTTTTCAATGCCCCAGATCAATTGTTATGCCAAGCTTTCCCGACGACCCTAAAAGGGATAGCTCGCACCTAGTTCCTCTCCTTGAAAGAAAGAGAAATCAAGGATTTCGCAGAACTAATACAACAATTCACGGATCAGTTCATCGTCAGCCGCTGGATATTCAACGATCCTTCCCACTTGTCTGATATCCGTCAAAGTGAAGGGGAAACCCTTAAAGATTTCTTTCGTCGTTTCACCACTTAGGCACGAAGAATCCCTGGAATAAAAACGGAACTCCTATGGGGTTTTTTTTCTTGGAGGGCTCCGCCCTGGTGTCTTCCACTCCGCACTAATACAAAATACTATACCAAGTTATCTCGATCTTGTTCGACGGATCGATGCCCAGATTGTTGCTGCTGATGCAGTTGAAGCACACCGCCAACAATTCAAAAGCAACTCAAAGAGACAACGAGAGCAGGGGTTAACACCGCCGCCGGTTTCCAAAAAGAGCAACTCACGATGCGTCAACTCTCAACAGACTGGGGGGCATCACAAACATCAACCCTTCACTCCCTTCAACGCTTCACGAGCGGAAGTGTTGCTCGCCATACGCAACCATCCTTCTCTCCAAAGGTCAATGTATCTTACTCCAAACTCAAGAGATTAGTCTAAATATTACGACTTTCATCAAGGTCATGAACATAAGATAAAAGATTGTTCAAGACTGAAGACAGAAATTGAATCATTCGCTCGCCTTGGGTATCTTGAGAATTCTCTCCAAAACAAAGGCTCTGAATCAACTTGTAAAGAATGATCATGCATAGGGTTGATCCCCAGGATGAACATCCCAAAGAAGAGTTTGCTTTTTGCCAAAGGGGTGTCCAAAGTTCCACCACCACTGCTTGTATTTTGAATTTTCAGCATTCATGTAATGAACAATAAGTGTCATATCCAATCTTACTGATTGCCTCTTTACAGAGTGTTCAGTGTTCCCAACAAGAGACTCCAGCCTCTCCCCTTACAAAGTGTTCGATGTTCCCAACAAGGGACTTTGACCTCTCCCCTTACAGATTGTTCGGTACTCCCAACAAGGGACTCCAGCCTCTCCCCTTACAGAGCGTTCGGTGCTCCCAACAAAGGACTCCGGCCTCTCCCCTTACAGAGTGTTCGGTGCTCCCAACAAGGGACTACGACCTCTCCCCTTACAGAGTGTTCGGTGCTCCCAATAATGGACTCCGGCCTCTCCCCTTACAGAGTGTTCGGTGCTCCCAGCAATGGACTCCGACCTCTCGCCTTACAGAGTGTTCGGTGTTCCCAACAAGGTACTCCAGCCTCTCCCCTTACAGAGTGTTCGGTGTTCCCAACAAGGGACTCCTGCCTCTCCCCTTATAGAGTGTTCGGTGCTCCCAATAAGGGACTCCGACCTCTCCCTTTACCGAGTGTTCGGTGCTCCCAACAAGGGACTCCAGCCTCTCCCCTTACAAAAGGTTCAGATCTCCGCAAAAGAGATTCTGACCTCTTTATCTCATAGCCCGGCTTGGTCGAGCAAACCAAGCCACGAGCCAGCCTTGCGCAAACTAAGTCGCGGTTACAACTTGCGCAAAACGAAGCTGCAAGTCAAATTTACGAAAAATAACATTTGTGCAAAAGAAAGGGGCAGAAGATCTCAGTGGTGTCACATCTGGGTCGGCGGGGGCAGCAACATCAAAAGAAATAGCAAGAACTCGTCAATTAAGGAACCCTTCTGCCTCAATGAAGATGAAGGCGCTGTATCCACATCCATATATCTCACAACAATAGCTTTCCTCCTCCGACTATGTGCAGGAGGTAACCCGGTGGCAAACTCGGGGGCACCAGAAACTCCGCATCTCCACAACCTCTTCTCCTCCACAAATAAGCGCTCAATGCGGCATACATATTACACCTTACGCACATCATGCACGATGCACACATCACACACACAACGCCCATTACACATCATACACATTACGTGATGTGCACGTCACACCTCGTGTACATGTCACACATCTTGCACCTTGTGCATATCGCGCCATGCGTGCATGAAGTCCAGAAGTGCACTTCATGCATACTGTGCCCATCACGCACATCAATGCAGAATGCTCATCGTTCACATTCGCCTCACTACGCCCTCAGCAAGCTCATCACCACGCGATGCACCCACATCTTCTAGCACCTTGGAAAAACAATAAGTACGGAGCTGAGCAGGCTTGCAATCGCTCGCCCTGTCAGAGGAGCATTCAATGGGCTGCTTCAGGAAAATTTCCGGGCACATTCTCTAGCAAGATGACCTCCAAAAATTTGGGGTATATGATAAGGCTCCCGGTACCCGGTCCGGTCGAGCCGCGGTCTAATGAGCGCAAACCAAGTCATCAGCCGCGTCCAGCCTGGCCGCACGCAACGCAGCGCGCAGTCCACTCCCACGCACGTGCACGGGGGGGAAGCGCACACGCGGGAGAACGAGCCTGGGCACGTCCAGTGCGAGCGTACCTACGTGTGCATGCTCCTATGCGCGCACACCTCTTCGCGCGCCACTGCACGCACAGGGTGGCCAGCAGCGTGCAAGCTTTTGCACGATGTCGTGTTGCTATGGCCAGGCGGCTTCCAGGCTGCCTGACCTTCTTGCCTGCCTAGCTTCCCTGTTAGGGCGGCCAGATTCCCTTCTAGGGAGGGCGGCCCCACCGGCTGCACTCCCCTCTTTTTTCCTGTGCCAGGGAAGCGTCGTCGCCCCTAACAGGGGTGGCAGACTTTTCTTCCAAATGGACGGCCATTTGGCCGCCCATCCGCCGCCGACCGCCCCTAGTTAAGGGAGACCAGATTCCCTTCCGGGGAGGGCGACCCTACCGGCCGCCCTCCCCTCTTTTTTCCTGCGCCAGGGAAGCGCCACCGCCCCTAATAGGGGCGGTGTTCCCTTCTTCCTGACGTGCAGCCATTTGACCGCCCGTCCGCCGCCGGGCACCCCAATAAAGGGGCGACCCTTCCTCGCCCTGGACGGGCTGTCGTGAGGTAGCCTGTCCTTGTCCATCTGTCGCCGGCCGTCCCTAATAGGGGCGGTCTCTTCCTCACCGTGGCGGGCGACCGCTTTGCCGCCCGTCCTCCGCCGGCACTGCCAATGGGTGGTTTCCACTTCCCCTCAGTCGGCCGACCTCTCTCCGGTGGCCGAACAAGTCCCTTCGGTCAAACATAACCTTTGCAGGCGAGCAATCTTCCCCGTCGCCGCCGTCGCCGCCCATCGTCCATCATGTGTATTCTCTGCCGTCAGATCATGCTCCCGCGATCGGCGCTGTGGGTTACAAGGGTAACCACCCACATAACCGCCCGCATGATCTCCTGTAATAGGGATAATGCATTGCCAAAAATAGATCGGTCTACGGTTAGTATAATTATTAAATATTATATGTATAAATATGTCATGAAAGCGGCTATTAATAGCGATCATGGTGGTTATGGGCTGAGGATAGCTGCACAACCTCCATTACCACCCACGAAGCCAATAAATAGGGCCCCAGATCCCCCTTTAATTCTCATTCTTCTCTGAGCCGAAAAATCCTCTTACGGATTTTCTCGCTCCTCCCTCCTTTGTCTCCTTCATCTCTTTCTCCCCTTTCGAAGATCTTAAAGTATTATTTGAAGATCTCCTTCGTCTTTGAAGACTCCTTCGAAGATCTTCATCTTCTTCCCCCGAAATTTTTGTTTCCTCCATCCCTCTTCCTTGCGCGCTATCGCACGCGTCTCTTCCTTGCGCGCTCCCTCGCGCGCCGCCTCCGTGCTTGCTCCCATGCGCGCCGCCTCTTTGCGCGCTCTCGCGCACATTTCTTCCTTACGTGCTCCCGCACACGCCGCCTCCTTGCACGCTCTCTCGATTGTTTCTTCCTTACGCGCTCTCGTGCGCGCCTCTCCCACACGCGTCCTTGCGTGCGCCTCTCTCCTGCGCGCTCCCGCGCGCTCTCGCACATGTCGCTCCCTTACGCGGGTCTCCTCCCCCCGCTCTCCATGCACTCTCCTCAGACCAGCACCCTGTACGCTCTCCTTCTCCAAGCGCCCTACGCTCTCTCTCTCTCTCTCTTTACCTGCAACCGCTCTGTATCGTCTAGCGCTTCGCGCGCTCTCCTCCAGCAAGCGCCCAACGCGCTCTTTGCCAACAAACATCTCACGTGCTCCAAAGCAAGCACTCGATCTACCAATAAGACAACTGAACCATGCTTCTCCGAAAGACAATCAGAGACAAGAAGCAGAGGATAGAACGCGTCTGACGCGTCGCATGAGCTTCCAAGCACCGAACATCAGAACGAGTACATCAAGCTGCTTCCGCCTCCATGAATGATTAGAAGACTCCATAATACAACGAGCGCATCGCTCCCCGCAGTACACGAGAAAATAATTATTCATGTGAGCGGTGACCTATCACCCTTCAGGTTCTCTCTCTCTCCCTAATAATTATAACGAGAAGCGGTCTGTCGCCCTCCAGGTTCTCTCTCTTCAGGCTTTCTCTCTCCTTAATAATTATAACGAGAGACGGCATGTCGCCCCCGAGTTCTTGAAAAAGCCAAAAGCCCTGTAGCAGCACTCGAATCTAGTGGAGGTTTGGTCGGCACAGATTCGGGCACGTGGTTTTTCATCTCTTTCCGGGGTTTTCCACGTCAAAAAAATTATCTTGTCAGCTTTCTATTTTCATTGACTGTGCGCGCTCGATCGCTCCGTGAGATAAGACGGTGCAAGTTAATCCGGTTCGACCGGGACGTCGAGTTTGGCCGCAACAAGTATTAATGTATCTGCTTATTAAAATATTAATTAGAGATTAACGCTCCATTTGAGAGACTTATTTTCACCGGTCAAACAAAGCGGTTACAAATATATTGTTACTTTCTTATTTTGAATTTTCTCAATTTTTTTAAATATTGTACCTTTTACATTTTCTCTCTCCTCATCATCTTCATGTCATATTTTTCGTATTAAGATAATGTGACATCAAATTTTTTTCATCAAGTATTAAAAGGAGTTGTTAATAAGAACATATTTTAAATTAGATATAAAATTTTGAAACCAATATCAAATTAAAAATTAAAACAAATATTTCAAGTTTATTTATAGACCAAGTTCACATTTTTGCATTTTCACATTTTTCTTATAAATCCATGAGTTAAACTGTTCTTCGTTAAGGATCACCTAATAAACATCATCTGTTTGATTCTTAGATAAGCATTGATAAATGACAATTTAATCCCCATGTTCATGACCACCACCACCGTGCCAAACAAAGCCAGAGTTAATATCACATCATATTTTTCTCTCCTCATCGTCATGTCACATTTTTCTTATAAATGTATGAGTAAAACTGTCATTCATTAAGGATCATCTAACAAACATCATTCGTTTGAACATAAAAGTGAATGAAGTTCTTTAGATGAGCATTAACGAATAACAATTTAATCCTCATGTTCATGACCGCCACCACCCTGTCAAACAGTGAATTTTTTTTCCTCCGGAACCTGGAGGAGAAGAAAGCTCCGGAACAATCAATGAGAGACCCGAAATGATGAGGGCCCCGCACAAAAATGTATTTCAAAAATATAAATTGCGTGAGCCCCACATCTTTACAGGCTCCTCATTAGTCCCGGACCAAGACTACCATCCGGATTCCGGACGCAATTATTGTTCGTCAAACAGAGCCAAAGTTAATATCACATCTTATTTTAACAAAGTTGTTAATAGGAACTTATTTAAAATAATATATGAAGTTTAGAAACCAATATTAAAAAAAAGAAGGAATTATTTTATAATAAGCATCAAAGTTTAATGACCAAATTCACATTTTTGCCCTTTAAAAAATGCACTTGTAAAATTTCAAAAAATTTATTTCCAGAACAAAGGCATCAAACCATTGATTGAGCATTGACCAATCAATTTCAAATCGATTATTTAAAAAACACGATCCGACCGTTGACTCAAAAAACCTATCAATAAAATCTCTCCATCCCTCTATTCTTCTTCTTCTCGCCCAATGGATAAAAAACAGAAGCAGCATGACAGACAGAGAGATCGAACGCAATTCTTTGGAAGAAGCTCAAGTCTTTACGCATTCGGCGGAGGAGATCGAAAGTCTGTATGGGAAAGTGTTTGCGTACTGGAAAGAAACGGAGAATCCGCCGGGAAGCGGCCGGCCGCCGTTGAGGAGGCAGTGGTTGTAGCCGAGGCGGTGGAAGACGTCGGGGTTGATCTCCCGGGCGGTGCTGAACCAGCCGCACGCCACGTGGATGTGCGCCATCGCGCAGCCGCTCGTCGCCGGGCACGTGCTCAGCACGTTCACCGTGTACGTCGGAATCCCGCTCGGCAGCGGCTCCGTCGCCTGCTGGTGCACCAGAATATCGTCCTTGGTGCACTGCGTCTCCCCCACTCGATCCAGCTCTGCAACTCCGCCGTCGCCACCACCACTCCGGCGATCTGCAGCTCCAGTCGTCAGAACAAACCAATAACAATAATAATAAAATCTCCTAGGCCCTCTTTTTTTTTTCACTAACATAAGACAAACTCATATTATGATACAGGAGATTAGAAATGTCAGTAATGTTTTTTGATAGATTTTTTTTTTTGGCATTTTGCATCCATTAAATATGGGATTTTGGCCTTGGGTACATTGAACATTTAAATTTGACATTTTGCATTTAGAAATAAATTATCTTTGACATTTTGTACTACATGCGAAAATTTTAGAGGTATTTAGGTTCAGATAGCACCAAAAATATGAACGAGGATTGTTTTGTAACAAGCTTCATCAGAAGCATGCACCTCCTGGCTTCTTCACATCTTTGTCGCTGTCTCGTGCGGGATTCACAATCTGAATGAGAACGGCTTTGCCTCGTTAATTCGAGTGCGAGGCAAGGGGTTGTTCCATGGAGAGAAGCTTGAGTCCGATTGCCTTGAATTTTTCTAAAGTCGTTCATACAGAGAAGCATTATTTTGTTGACAAACAGCTCCATGATTTCAACAACATCGAGTAACGAATCGTGGTCGAAGTATGGTGCGGGGGACCAAAATACTCCTGAAATTTTGGCATATGGAGCAAAATGACAAAGATAATGTATTTCTTTCAGGGGTGCAGCGTGTCAATTTTAAATTTTTAGGGTGCAAAGTGCAAAAGCCCCGTAATTCAGGGGTGCAAAACTGCAAATAAGCCGTTTTGCCCACAAACGGAGGAAGAAAAGTTGTGTTGTCGTTAGCACGTGGTGCTCCAAATTCAGAAAAAGACTAGAGAAGTTTCGACATGGGGTGCAAAATGTCAAAAAAAAATTGTAACTGAGGGATGCATGGTGCCAATTTTAAAAAATCACAATGCAAAGTCTTAAAAACTCATATTTCAAAGATGCAATTCCAAAAAGAAAAATTCATGTGCAAGACGTATTTCCAAAAGACACGAAAAATTAGGAAAAAATGTGGTGGGAATAGCCAAAACTGCGGTGTGGATAGCAGCTCCCGAAAAAAAAAAGTGCTAATGGCTGTAACGTATTATGATAGGTTTAGCGCACGATCGGAGGAAGAAAAAGTTGTGTTGTCGTTAGCACGGCCGGGCCGTACTGGCCATAACCACCTGCGGCTCCGATGAAACGCCAGCAGAATTCAGAAAAAAAAAAGGACATACGGAGAAGAAGAAGAAGAGCAGAAATGGGTGGCGGGTCCGCCGGCTTTCCTCCACTACAGCGATACCTGCCCCGGCCGTACGCCAGGCTCTGCTGAAACGCGCGGACGAAATCGTTGGTGACGATTTTGCGCACGCGTTCAGGCGATGGCAGGCGAAAACCCTAGGATCCACCCCGGCCGTTGGATTGATGAAATGACGGATATGTGATCGATCACCTGGCAGTTCGTCGAGAAGCTTGCGGTTGAAGGCGAATCGCAGTTCGCCGGAAGGCGCCTTGGATGTTTTCCTCAGCGCCGGCGAAAAATCGTCTCCTCCGGCAAGTACAATTCCTGGAGAATATACGTTAAATTATAGGAGAATGTAAATTGTAGAGAATGAAATCGACTGTACGCACCATGGTTGAGGATGAGGAGGAGGAGGAATGTGGATGAAAATGCCGATGCCGGAGAATGTAGCCGGTGGCTCAACTTCGTCGTATTCATATTCCCGGAATTGATACGACGGTTCTGCAATAAGACCTGCTGGAAGAAGCTAGCTACAGTTATCCCCGAAAGCCCTCGAACTTCCAACGAGAACTGCGAAGACAGAGAGAGAGAGATGAAGAAATCAGGCTGAATAAAAAGACAAGGTAGTTCACAGAAACGTGAGCGAGAAAGGTTGACCCAGGGCCTCGGGGATCGAACAAGACGGTGAAAATAGAGAGAGAAATCGACCGGATCTGATGGAATGCAGGCCGCGCTCGGCCGGAATGTATCGCAGAAATGGAAAGATGAGCCTCGATGGGACGAAGAAGCATTGCCATAAACGGCAAGCGGCCTGCCGCCTCGGGTGAAGCGAGCCTATCTAGCGCAGCGCTAGTACATTCACCGTGGTGGTCTGCCCCCCGAGAGCCCGGACATCCGTCCGCAGATCGTCGAGTTTCGATAGCCAAAAAGACAAATCCAGACAGAGATGAGGGGATTCGCGAAGTTAGAACAGAGAGAGAGAGAGAGAGAGATCACCGGAGTGCTTGTCGGCGCTTGAAAAGAAGATCGTGCAAGCGGGATTGCAGAAGAGAGAGAGGGCGCCGGAATGCTTGTCGCCGTCTGAGAAGAAGATTGTGCAGGCGGGTTTGCAGAAGATGAAGCGGGAAGGCAAACTTTGCAGTGGACTGCTGCTGCCCTCTGCGCTCTAATTCTATCGAATCTGCCATCACTTAATTTATATTTGTTAATTAGAGACCTCTAAATAGTATTTAATTACAATGATAAAATCTGCGGTATTATGATGAATATCCTATATACATATTTATTTATACCACTAATTAGAGACCCTTAAATAGTACTTCCATATAATATCAATTAATTAATACAGATACTTTTTAATTTTATACATCAATTTTCAAATTTTCCATATAATGAAGTTAATAATTTTAATGGTAGCAAAAAATTAAAATTTTAGTATAGAAGTTCTACTAAAAAAATTTTATTTTATAAATTTTGAATATTATCTTTAATTAATTTGAGGATATTAAAATTTTTTTTGAACTAAATTTTATTAAGTTGTTAGATTTAAACAATAAAGTTATATTTAGCAATTTTGCATAGTTCACCGAAATTAATACAATTGTGAAATGATTCCTATAATAAAAATTATAATGGGAGATAACAAAAATTTTAAAATAAAATAATAATGCACAAATGAACGCAATTATAAGAAATGGTAAACATTGTAACAGAGTAGGGTTAAATGTATGAATGTTTAATAATTATTTATTGTTAATAGTATTTAATAATGATAAAATCTGATGCCACTTTTTTTAAGCATAAGTTTAGGGAGAGGTGATGCAATCTTCTCCTATTTATGTATATTTTTATTTTTATTTTAAAACTATTACTCTTATACAATAATACAATAATTTGACCTATGTAACTATTGATACATGTTACTATAAATTACAAAAATAATGCAGTTGTTGCGGTCGCCGGCATTTTCTTCGATCCGGAGAATCGGTCCGTCTTAGTTCGGAGTTGGCGAACAATCAGTTAAAGTAAGCCACAGTAATGGATACGAGACGTTTTTTACGTGGAAAACCTGAAAAAGGTGGAAAACCACGTGGTTGGAACTGTGTCGAGCCAAAATTCACTAGCTTCTTGGAGTGTTACAGAAATTGGTTTGATCTCGGCGAGCAACAGGCCGCTACTCCGTTACAGATACAAAAAAGAGGAAAAACGACTAAGACCATGAAGCCTTAATGGAAGCGCTCCGATCTTGAGATAACGTCGAGCTAAAGGAACCATGGTGGGAGCGTTCCAACTAAAATATCTTTTAAGTCCATGGGGCTTCAGGAGGTTACACTCTCGTTGATGCGGAGTCTAGATGGGAGCAATCTCGCGGAGTCGGTTGACGTCACTTGAGGCGTGAGCAGTCACTGGCGCAAGGAGAAGAGCGAAGCGAATTCCTGAGCGGAGAATCAGCATAAGTCCACGATCTGGCCGAAATACCTCAGAGTTCTTTCTTACATCTGGAGTTGCGTGCCTTGAAATGAATGTCTGATGGTCTATTTATAGTTTTCTGGAGATAAACGTCTGTAATTTCGATGGAGAGTAATTTGTGTCGGCGAATGACGTCGTTCCATTTTGGTCACACGGATCACCATTTTTGCTGAAATTACAGGAGTGCCCCCTTCCCCCTTGGCAGTTCAGGCCGCTCGGGAAAGGTGCCCGGAGGCGGCTACGGTGGCCTCCGGAGGTGGCAGGAGAGGCCGAAGGCGGTGGAGGCGACCGGAGACGGAGAGGGTCGCCGGCGGCAACGGCCGCCGCCGCACGGGCGCACGCAGGTGAGTCCGATGCACGATCGTGCACGCTAAGCGGGGGCGGCCAGGCGGCGAGCGCGCGCGCGCTGCGCTCGTGCTGCACGTGTCCGTGATGCGCGCGCTGCGGCCAAGCTGTGTTGCGGGCGTGTTGTGCGTGCTGCGCCGTGCGCGTGCGCTGTCGTGGCGCTCTGGCGGGTGTGCGTGCAGATTTTTCCCCTTCTTGGATGCTTTTGAACCTTTCAGGTGAGCGCGACTCTCTGCGCACGGCTCGCTTGACCGGTTCACTTTTTGTGCCCTTGGTCGTTATGCCCCCGATTTGACTCGAAGATTTAAGGATAACCCTATCAACAGTGTACGAGCGGTTGTGCATGACTTTTTCGTGTTTAGTGTGCAAAGAAGACAATATGCGATCATCGTTCCATGCACTCAATGCAATTTTTTGACGCGTAACATAGAGACGGTCACAAACTTTATACCCGGGCTGATCGAGCATATTATTTGAAAAACAAAAGTTGCTTGAAAATCGCTCGAATATTGAGCTGATTCGGAATCCGTTAAAATTAATTCAACTCAATTTGAGTTGATTCAATTTAACTCGAATCTGATTTCGATTCGATTTTGCGAAATCAGCTCAAATATTATGTATTAATATGATTCGAATCAATTCAAATAATTATTTAAAAATATTATTCGAATCAATTCACCCCAAATATGATTCGAATCAATTCAAATTATTTAAAAATATTATGTATTTATTAGTATATCCTTATTTTAAAAAAATTAATGAAGGCTTTATATAATTATATGTTTTATTTGTCAAATTTATAAGTTGTCAAATTTAAGTTTTAGTCAACTAGGACTAAAGAAAAAACTAGCTCAATTTTGAGTCCACTTGATTCGATTTTGAGCCGAATCGAAATCGAGTCATTTCGAGTCGAACCGACTCGATTTGAAAACGATTTCAAACCAAGTTTGAGTTAAAAATTTCGATTTTAAGTCAAGCCAAAATCACTCGAACTTGACTCGAAATCAACCATACTTTATACGCCATTGACAACTTAATATAATGTATTAATTATATTAAATTAATTATATTTTGAAAGGTAAATTAAAGTTATATTTTAACATTTATCAATTATGTTATATTATTACAATATCTGTATAATTTAATTGCGTACATTTATTATGGTATAATTATTTATAATTAGTAAGTATAATTAAATTGATTAGTATTCTTTCTTATAAATTTTTATAATTTATAGCAAAATGTATTTCTTTATGCATAATTGTCATATTTGTATTAAATATCATTTCAGTTTTCAAGGGTAAAATTTTTTGCCCAGCATTATAAGGATTAATTAAATATATTATATATTGATTATATTTTTAATTTTAAGTATATTGATCGTACCCGTAGGACCGTATCTATACTATATTAATTCATTTGATTAAACATTCGCTTTCCGATTTTACTTCTTTTTATTCAAAAAATTTGATTTTTAAAATTAATGTGTTTTTATTTTTATTTTAAGAAATATTCTCCCATATAGACAAAATTCTCAATCTGTAATAAAAGATATGTTCTCTTCGTTCTCGCAAACTCTCGTGCACACCGTAAAAATAAGCGACGATCGAAGTATAACACTTAAAATTTTACGAGCGACGGGAGCGTCATCGCGTCGAGACAAAGTCGTGCCCGGGACAATGTTGCGTTGAGCACAAGAACCCTCATGCACTGTCACAATTGAGATACTGTCACGGTTGACTGTAGGGGCAAAGTCTCGTGTCTGTCATTGGTCAAATAATAAATATAAATTCAAGTTTAGGAATTGACCATCTTTTCTTTTACTAAGGCTTATTAGAGCATCTTCAACCGTTCTCCATAAATGAAGAATCTCTATTTTTGCCGAAAAAAACAACTCCAATTGGACGGCATTTGCCTCTCCATAAATGAAGATCTTGAGGGGGAGAGAAAATGCGGTCCGCTGCATTTAGTTTATTATTATTTTTTTAATTTTTTAATAATTTAATTCTTTGTTTTATGAATTATTCGTATAATCTATAAATCCTCGTAGTCACTATAATAATTTTTCAATTATGACATATAATATATCAATAAAATTATTTTTTCGAGACCTACAAAACAAGACTAATATTGAATACTATCTAATAAGTATTGATCACGGGTTTGATTGTTATGTATAAATTGTTTTTAGTATTGGGCCTACAAAATCTATTGATAAATTATTTTATATATAATCTGGTGTATTTTATATATAATCTGGTGTATTTTATATATAATCTGGTGTATTTTATATATAATCTGGAGTATTATATATATATATTATTATTATATATATATAAATATAAATATACAAATATATACATTATTATTATACAAATTATTATTTCTGCAAAAACGTTTTCGTCGAGCTGTGCTAGACGTTCGTCGAGCTGGGGTCGACGTTTTTGCATATTTATATTTATAAAATACATTTGTATATTAATAATTTATAATTTATATAAATAATAATTTATATAAATAATAATAATTGCTCGTATAGTTCGACGTTTTTGCATAAATAATAATTTATATAATAATACTGTATATATTTGTATATTTATATATATATATAATAATAATTTATATAAATACATAAAATACATATATCTATATATATACATATATAATATTAAAAAATTCATGTTCTTCAAATATGAAGAATATGATTGGAATTGGTTCTCCATGTTCTCTATATTTGAAGAACACAGTATCACTGCATCTCTAATTATAGAGATTTCCGTTGGAGATGCTCTTAATTTTGAACATGGAAGTGGATGAAAGTACTTAGACTCCGTTTGTGGGGACTTATTTTCTCCGGTCAAGCAGTTCTTGCGATCGTAATGGTTTGACCGGTGAAAATAAATCCCCCCAAACGAAACATTAATTGAGATTGGGCACACCATATTTTATAACCAACGGCAGCCACTGCAATGTCAAACGGAGTCTAAGAATTAATTAAAGTAAATATGACTTTACAATTGAAAGAATGATTTCTATTCTATTATTAATGAAATGATAGAGAAATTAAAATGTATTCATAACACCTTTAAAATTCATAAAAAAGACATATATCATCCCCATAATTTACAAATAGACACATGAGTACTTAGCACTCTGCATTTTTAAAATCAAGACAATTTATTTAAAATAAATAAAATTCAATTTAAAATAAAAATAAGGAAAAATGAGACTTATAGGTTTTAAACTTTATTTATTAAATTATACCATCTAAAGATTCTTATATCAATAGGCAACAATTTTTTTTTCAAAATATCAAGGAACAATCACATACAATTAGTGGTGGATCTAGGAATGTTAACAAGGGAGGGTCGGACATCATATATGGGGCCTTGTTAGGCCCCATAGCCTGGCCTGGGCCCGGGGCGGGCCTAGCCCGGGCCCGGGCCTAGCCGGGCTTTTACCGGGCCGGGCCCGGTTTTTATGCACACCCCTACCTAGAGATAATATACCTTCTTTACATCTATATATATTCACATATTTATCCAAAAATATATGCGTACGACACTTAAAATGACTGTAAAAATACAAACATTAATATTCCATTATTTATTTCTTAAAAAATATAAAAAAATTAACAAGTTGATGGGTTCCCCTTAAAATTTCTAAGTCAAACAAGCAAGACTCGGACCGAGTACGCATGGGCTCGACCGGACCGATTATGCACGTCGAAGACGCAAGCCCCGAAAACCCCAAGGAGGAAGCCGAACCCGCACACACGCACGACAAGCACACGCAAAAGCGCCCGACGTGCGCGGCCAGCACGCATGCGACCACACCCTGTGCACCCTGCGTGCGTGAGTACAGCGCGCACGCGGCCAGCCCACGTGGCCGCACCCCGCTAGTCCGCACTAACGCAGGGCCGCGCCCCAGCGAGGCCGCACGCCGTGCGGTTGCACGCGGGCGGCCCGCGCGACCCAATGCAGCTGGCTCACGCGCCCGCAGGGCCGCGCCCCCGCCCCCGCCCCCGCAAGGCTGCACTCCCGAGCAGCACTGCACGGTCGCGCACCCTACGACTGCCCCCCAGGTGTGAGCGAAGATCTCTTCGAGGTCCCGCAGGTGTGAGCTCACACACTTGCTTTTCACCATAAGGTCATCGACATAGACTTCCAAGTTTCTCCCCCTCTGCCCCTAGAAGACTCGATCCATCATGCGCTGGTATGTGGCTCCTGCATTTTTCAGCCCAAAGGGCATCATCTTATAGCTGAAGCATCCTTCCCTAGTGATGAAGGAGACGTATTTGACGTCGGGGGGGGGGGGGGGGGTGTGCATGCGAATCTGGTGATAACCTGAAAAAGTATCAAGAAAACTCATAACAGAAAAATCGACGGCTGAGTAAACTAGCGCGTCGATTCGAGGCAGAGGATATCAATCCTTGGGGCACGATTTATTTAATAAAGAGAAGTCAATACACATGCGCCACTTCCCTCCCCCTTTCTTAACCATTACCACGTTGGAGATCCAGCTTGGGTACTGGACCTCCGAGATGAAGCCCGCCTCCAAGAGCTTTTTGACTTCTTCGCGGATGGGCTCCTCCAGCTTGGTGGCGATGACCCTCATCTTTTGGCGTATGGGGCGAGTCCGGGGGTCCAGGTTCAGGCGATGACAGGCTACATCCGCGTCAATGCCCGGCATGTCCGCCGCGCTCCAAGCGAAGATGTCGACGTTGCTTTGGATGCAAGCTCTCATCCGCTCCTGGTCCTCGAGGCTCAGGCCCCCGCTGATCCGTACCCTCTGCACCTGCCCTGCCTTGGTGGAGACCTCCATCTCCACCACTTCCTCGGCCGGCTCCAACCGCGACTGCTCCCAGCCGTCCCTTGCTTCTTCCTCAAACTCCAACTCTTCCCCTCCTACAGCTTCTATTGCCTCCTCCGGCTTCTCCTCCTAGAGCTGACAAATCTCCATACCCCTCGGGGCCTCCTGCCCAACTCTCGCAACTTGGCCCTCCTCTTCTTCATCCATCCTTTCCTCCAGACCCTCTTGATCAACTCCAACAGCTAGCTCCTCTATCTCCATCGCCTCCTCCAGGCTCTCTTCTTGTTGTGGCTCAACTTCCTCCCCCTCTGGGCCTCCTTCTCAGCTTCTCCTACCACTTGCTCCTCCACCTCCGGGCTCACCTTCTCCTGCTCTGCTAGCTCCCTCTCCAGCTCTTCTGCCTTCGCCATCCAAGACACAACGTTAACCGCCATCACATAGCATTGCCTCGCCGCCTTTGGGTCCCCCCTGATCCTGACCTGCACCCCTCCGTTGTTGAACTTGAGACACTGGTGAAACGAGGAGGGGACACAACGAAAGGCGCTGATGAGGGGACGCCAAAAGATGACGTTGTAATTGCTTGGGGCGTCCACTATCACGAACCTACAGTTCCGTGACACACCCCCAAATTTACGTGCAGTCCTAATCCCCCTTCTACTTCTTCCTCTCTCCAGAAAACCCGAACAATGGTCCATCTGAGGCTAGGACCCTCTTCCCTTCGACCTTCATCTCATTAAAAGCTTTCTTGAAGATGACGTTCACCGAGCTCCCATTGTCCACCAGTATCCTGGAGACCGTGAAGTTCTCCATCGCCTTTTGGATCACCAGGGCGTCGCAGAACGGGTCTTCGTAGTCTTGCATATCCGCGGATGAAAAGATGATTTTTTCTTCCGGAGGGGGAGCTAAGGAGGTCGAGGCGACCCCCCTGCGGAACATGGTTTGAAGGCTCCCCTTACGGGTTGTCTCAATCCCCACCCCTCTGTGTATCACTCCGATCCCTCCTCGGGTCCCCACGTCTACCCGGTCCTCGCATCTATCTTCCTCCCCTCCCTACTGCACTTCCTCAATCCTTACCGGCGGGTCCTGTCTCCCCATTCTTCTGGCTTCCCGCATCTCCAAGAACTCCGGGCAGGTGGCCGTCGCGTGACCTTCCTCCTGATGGAAGTCACAAAAGGGTAACGCCACCCTGCCCCCTTCCTTCTCCTCCTCCTCCTCTTCTCCCAGCTCCCTGGATTCTTCTTCCTCCCCCTCTTCCTCTACCGACCTCCATCACTTCTTGTGGTGGTGGGAAGTGACCTCTCGGCTCCCTGTCTCCACGCCTGCTGGTCAAACCTTCTCGGTTCCCGAAGATTATCTCTTCCCTGAACACCTCCTCCTTAGCCCTGGGGGCGACCCTCCTGAGGCCTCCAACCCAAACGGTTGTTCGGCTTCCGGGTTCCCCATCCCTGCTGCTGCCCCTGCCCTCGGGGCTCCTCTCTCCTTCTTTCTTCCCTTTGCTCCCTCTGCTTTCCTGCTGCTGGTTCTTTATCATCTTCCTCCAACCGGGCCAGCTTCCTGGCAATTGCCGGGTTCGCCCTCTCGAAGTCTATCTTTTTTCCGCCCTCTCCATGAGCTCCTCGAAAGAGAGGGGGGGGGGGGGGCACTCTCTTCAACTCCATGCTAAAAAACCCTGGCCTCAGCCCCAGGGTAAAGGCAAGCATCAATGCGTACCCCGGGACCTCTTGGACTAGGAGAATCTCCTCTTGGAACCAGTCAACATAATGACCCAACGTCTTGTCCTGCTTCTGCCTTACCGCAAATAGGCACTCCGCCTCCTACTTCCTCTTTTTCGATGTCGAGAACCTCAACAAGAAACCCCAACGCAGATCCTCGAAGATGTAGATTGAGCTTGCTGGCAACTGGTGGAACCAGTCCCTGGCTTTCTCCTTCAGTGTGATGGCAAACAACCGACACTTGAAGGCATCGGACATCTGTCTAATCGACACCACATCCTCGAACCACTGTACGTGTTGTACTGGGTCATCCTTTCCCGAGTAGTAGGACATGTCCGGCTCATGGAACCCCTCTGGCACCGGGGCTGAGACGATGAGATCGCTAAAGGGGGTCTCGCCCCCTGCCTGGCGAGAAGGCACGTCTCGCGACCTCGGCTGGCTGGAATGATCCGCGACACTGGGCCCAGGGAACAGCTCCCGCACCCCCGCTTCCCTCTCGCCTACTTCTACCGGAACCTCCTTTCCGAGGCGCTGCCCTGGGAAGAGTTCCCGCGCTGCCACGTCTCTCTCGCCACCTTCCATCGGGACCTCCTTCCCGGGGCGTTGTCCAGGGGCGTTCTCGCCTAGAAGCGGGACCACCTCCACTGGAACCTGAGGCGTCTCCCACTCACTCCTTGCCGAGAAGGCTAGGCTGATGGTCTGTAGGACTTCTTGCCTAAAGTCCTCCAACATCTTCCTCGTCACTTCCTCCCCCGGGGTGGGGATACCCCCCGGGCTAGATCCTTCACCTTCACCTCCAGTCATGGGACCAAACTCAAGGCTTTCTTGCACCGGCTGCCTTTCACGCTCACCGCACTAAAACTGTTGAAGCCAAAAATGACCTCAACCAATGTTCAAAATAGGGGTGCAGCCAACACCTACTTCTCTCAAGCATCGATCCTCGACTGGTTGCTAAAGTCCAAGGACTGACCCAAAGCCTCAGCTGGGAGATCCCTCCTCACACCCGGAAGATCTCTGAGAGCTTCCCCTCCAAAGCCAAAAGCTGGGCTAGGAGCTCCTCAGAATGCACTGTGGATTTGGAGAAAAATGAGAGTCTGCCCTCTAAAGAGCCCTTATGGGTCTATTTATAGCCTCTTGCTGATCTGAAGTTACTGAAATACCTTTGGATGGTCTGCCAATAGCCAAATCTCGTTGTCTGAAAAGTGTTAAATGCAGCCCCCTGAGGGTATAAGGGTAATTTTACCCGGGGGAAATTAAGACATTTTACCCTGACCCCGGCCCCCACTCGGCGAGAGCTCTGTGCCGAGAACCCTCTCGCCTTCCTTTGGCGGGAGCTAAAAATGAAGTGTCAACAGTCTCATGCTAAGCCATCCCCCGCCTTCTCGCCAGCTTAATCCTTCTCGCCGACTCTGCCGAGAGCGGGTCCTGTCTGACTGAGAGTGAACGTTCTCACCCCTCTCTAGGCAGGAATTCCTCTAACCTTGATGATGTCGCTGGACGTGGTGTTGGGTGAGTGGAGCTCACTCAACGCCCTTGCTGCTGACCCCGACGTTGAGTGAGTGGAGCTCACTCAACGCCCTTGCTGCTGACCGCGGCGTTGAGTTAGTGGAGCTCACTCAACGCCCTTGCTGCTGACCGCGGCGTTGAGTGAGTGGAGCTCACTCAACGCCCTTGCTGCCGACCGCGGCATTGAGTGAGTGGAGCTCACTCAACGCCCTTGCTGCCGACCGCGGCGTTGAGTGAGTGGAGCTCACTCAACGCCTTTGCTGCTGACCGCGGCGTTGAGTGAGTGAAGCTCACTCAACGCCCTTGCCGCTGACCGCGGCGTTGAGTGAGTGAAGCTCACTCAACGCCCTTGCTGCTGACCGTGACGCTGAGAGAGTGAAGCTTACTCAGCGCCATGCCTTCTCGCCTGCTTCTGTATGGCGGGGATCTCGCCTGCTCCTAAGCAGGAACTCCTCCGGCGCGAGAGCTCTTATGGCCTTCAGGCCCGAGCTAACTTATGGCTGGTCCAACCCCAACCGTTAATGCCTCTGGGTCCCACCCAGCGAATTTGGGGTTGTACATCGATGACAAGTTAGTCAAGAGCATCAAACGGGGTCATCACCTAGAATATCTCGACAAGTGCTTCCAGGACCTCCGCCGCTTCCAACTGCACCTGAATCCTACCAAATGCTCGTTCATAGTTACCGCAGGAAAGTTCCTAGGCTTCATGGTAACACAGTGAGGAATAGAGGCAAACCCTGAAAAGATCAAGGCATTTGAATACATGTCTCCCCCCTTCCCCGCGCACAACATCAAGGAAGTATATCGCCTCAATGGGAGAATAGTTGCACTCTCCCGCTTCCTGGCCCGGACAAGTACCTCCCTTTCTTTAAAGTGCTTCGTGGGGCACGCCATGCTGGTTTCCAATGGATGAATGAGTGTCAGACTGCCTTCGAACACCACAAGCAGTACTTGACCACTCCCTCACCACTCTCAAACCCCCACCGAAAGGGAAGCCCTCTTTTTGTACTTGGCAGTCTCACAGTATGCGCTTAGTTCGGTTATGGTAAAGGACGAAGTGGGGATCCAACGTCCGATCTATTATCTCATAAAGGTCTTGTCAGATACCGAGAGCAAGTATCCCATTGTAGACATGACAGCCTTAGCCCTGATATTCTCTGCTAGAAAGCTTCAGCCCTATTTTCAAGCTCAAACCATTAAAGTTCTCACGCAGCTACCGCTTCGAGCAATCTTGCAAAAGCTCGAGGTATCAGGGAGGCAAGTCAAATGGGCAATAAAGCTGGGAGAATTTGATATTTAGTTCCTACCTAAGCCCATCATCAAGTCCCAAGTCCTCGCGGACTTCATACTAGAGTGCACACTCCCGCAAGACGACCCAACTCTGACGCAGTGGACCTTGCACTTCTACGGGGCCTCCAACGCCGCGAAGGCAGGTGCAAGCCTGTTGTTGATCGATCCCGAGGGAGCCACTCTTGAGTACGTAGGGGCTTCGGTTGAAATTCCCTGCCACCAACAACGTCGCAGAATATGAAGCCTTGATCTATGGCCTTCCCCTAGCCATCTATTGTGGGGGTGGAAAGCCTGACCCTCCACATCGACTCCTAGTTGGCGGTCTAGGGACAAAAATTTGATGAGAAATGTTTTGGATTTAAATAAAAAGATATCTTCTGAATCTATATTCGACAAAGACAAACATACATTATCGATTATAGCATAGGATATTAAAAATCAAGATCGTATTAGATCCGGGAGCGTGAATTACTTCTACTTTGAGAAAATCGTTATTATCTTATCGATCAGATTTTGAGTTGGTTTTTGCGAGTAAAATAAAAGATTATGAATATAAATGATGATTGAACTATATAAATAAAAACTAGCACTCGATCTCGTCTCACCCTGGTACCAGAATAATCAAAGGGAAATAAGAATTCTAATTCTCTTAAAATTAAATACTTTGACCGCAGGGTTCCAAAGTATGAGCGCTCCTCTCTCGAAGATTACTCAATTGAGTTCAAGTTAATCGGTCGAACTCTCGTTCTCAAACCGAACACATAAAACTCACTTTCTATTATGAACCCTGCAAATCGGAAGAATCACGCCGTCCTCTCTCGAGGGTTGCGTACAAATTCTCTTAACCCTTGAGAGATCAATTTGTACGAGAGTCTCTCGGCTAACTAAAGCACGAAAATAGATATGAAATCATACATAGACATATGAGATGAAGATAAATCAAGAATAAATTGAAGGAGATCGAAAATATAAAAGAGCGATAAATTTTCATTCCAAACTTGTAATTTTCAAAATCTACATTACTTAATAACTACTAAAAAATGACATTTGCATAAGTAAAAGCGAGATAGAAAAATAAAATATTCATTGCATAAAATTGAAAGTACATGAAATACAAATTTGCAACAAAAGAAAATACATGAAGTAAATCTGAGCTAAAAAGAAAGTCATGCAAAAATAAAAGACAAACTCTGCCCAAACAGACAGAGGAAGAGAGCGCTAGAGAGAGCCGGAATATTCAGCCTCTATATATAGAAAAGGGAGAGGATGAAGAGAAAAACATACGAAGAGTTGAAAGCATTCACGAGGGGATGAATGGGCTGCGATAATAATAGAAGAATTTAGTGCATAGGGAGAAGAACATGATAATAGTTGAATTAAAATGGAAGTGTAAGGGGTTGAATTGGAGGAGATGAATAGCGTGTGCTGCATCATGGACGGAAGTGACGGTTATAGGAAGTTCAAGGTGTGGTGAACAGATCTGGATCCGCTCGGAGGGGATTCATTAATTTCAAGATCCGGTGGATAAGAAAATGTAAGTGTATATTCGGACGAATAACGGGTTTGGGGGATTTGCGGATCTTAACCCTAGGTTTAACTATAAATACCTAGCTGGGGGCAACGGGGAGCAGATTCCACTTAGATCTTCCTCCGTATGTTTCGAGCACCCGCCTACATTCTCGAAACATTTCGTTCCCTTCGCCGGTGCTCGTCTCCCGCGCGTGGATCTAGGGCAAGCTGCCGCTCGCTGCAGGCCGATCGAGGATCTGTCTAGCCCAGCCCTTCCCGTCGCCGGTCGCCTGTTTGGGGTAAGCTTCCGCCCTCGTTTTTCGCGGATCGCTTCTTCCAGGTCGTCGGGGTTTTTTCGCTCGCGAAGTTAGGACCTGCCAATCCTTCCTCTCCTCGCCGCTCGCTTCTTCCAGGTCGTTGCCGCTAGATAGAGGAGCTCCGTCGGTCTGGGGCAACGTTTCTTCCTCGCCGATCAAGAGGTGGAGGAGATCGGCCGCCGTCGCCGTTTGCGTCAAGCCCTAGTTTTTCCGCTCCCGAAGGATCCGGTCGACGTTCGACGTTTTCCCGGTCGACGTTCGACGTTTTCTTCCCGGTCGACGTTCGACGTTTTCTTCCGGTCGACGATCGTCGAGCCTCCCGTTCGAAGCCTTCGGTCGACGTTTTCCCGGTCGACGTTCGACGTTTTTTCTTCCGGTCGACGATCGACATTCTCTTCCGGTCGACGATCGTCGAGCCTCCAGTTCGAAGCCTTCGGTCGACGTTTTCCCGGTCGACGTTCGACGTTTTTTCTTCCGGTCGACGATCGACGTTCTCTTCCGGTCGACGATCGTCGATCCTCCCGTTCGACGATTTCTCTGGTCGACGCTTTCCTGGAAGCTGATCCAAGCCTCTGTTCCTGTGCTCGGGCTTGCAGCAAGAGAAGCAATGAGAAATTCTTCCTTGTCCTCTCCGGTTCCCATGAACAAGTTGGAAAAGTTCACGGCCTCCGAGTTCAACGATTGGAAGTTGAACACGCAATTTGGGATGAAATACCTGAATGTCTTCTACACCATCAAGACTGCTCATGCTGACGTTGCTGGGACTGCAGATGAGGCACAGTGGGCTGAAGATGAGGATTTCTGCAGGGACTACCTGCTGAATTGTCTCTCTTCCAGTCTGGCCAAGAACTACATCAAGATGCAGTCTGCAAAGGAGATCTGGGAAACCCTAGAGGAGCATTTCAGACAGGAGGAGGACCTCTCCAAAGCTCATCTAGTGGACAAGTTCCACTCCTTCAGTTTCGACGAGGAGAAAGCCATTCTCCCTCAGGTATCAGATTTTGAAAATTTGGTTGATTCTCTGCTTAGTGAGTCCATTAGCCTGCCCGAAAGTTTTGTTGCCGGCACAATTGTGTATAAGCTGCCCTCCTCGTGGTACAATTTCAAAACGGAAATGTACCGCAAGAAGATGCAAGTTGGTCTGAACGACCTCAAGCGCTTCATTCGCATTGAGGACGAGAACCGGACGAAGCACGCTTTGGAAGCTGTTGGCAAGCAGAAGGCTGCTGCCAACATGATTACAAGCTCCAAGCGCGCTCCTCCCTCTCACAAGACCAAACCGCCTCACAGTAGCCCTCAGGTTGCAGGACCGAGTAGACCCTCTAAAAAGTTTAAGGGTAAATGCTTTAACTGCAACAAGTGGGGACACTGTGCATCAGACTGCAAGCTACCGAGGAAAGAAAGAACTAGAGCACCGCAAGAAGGCAACCAGGCTCATCTGGTTAGCCACGCTGAGCCATCCGACTTTGTTGCCATGGTCGGACACGCGCAGGCCAGCACGGAGTGGTTTCTCGATTCTGGGGCAACGTGCCACGTTTGCAACAACGCTAATCTTCTGACAGAGCTGAAGGATGCGAAGGAATCAGTGACTGTTGCAGATGGTGGCACAGCCGTACTGAAGGTGGGAAACGCATCTATGATGCTCTCCTCAGGTAAGTCTTTAATTTTAAAGAACGTCAAATTTATTCCTTTCTTATCTGCTAACTTAGTGTCTATTAGTTTACTGTGTGATGCTGGTATGTCTATTAACTTCTGTGGCGGTAGAGTGACTCTGTCAGTCAACTCACATTACTTTGGATGTGCTTACGTCCAGAATAGGATGTACCGTTTGAGTCTAGCAAATGAGGTAGTGCAACAAGTTCAATTGAACTTAGTTAGCCCTAGGACTCTACATGAGAGACTAGGACACGTAAACTATAGGAAAATGTTCCAAGTAGCTAGAACTCATAAGATCACACTAGACACTAAGTCTTCTCTTGGTAAATGTGAAGTGTGTGCTCAGACTAAGATCACTAGGAAACCTTTTGGCACGGTTACTAGGAGCACAACACCTCTTGAGCTTATACATTCCGATATTTGTGACTTTAAGAGTTTTGTCACAAGAGGTGGGAGGAAGTATATGATCACATTCATAGATGACTGCACGAGATTTTGTCATATTTCGTTGCTTAAAACTAAAGATGAAGCGTTTGAAAAGTTTTGTCTCTTCAAAACCAAGGTAGAAAACCAGTTAAGCATGACAATTAAAAGGTTTAGAAGCGATAGAGGAGGAGAATATATGTCCAGTGAGTTCAGATGCTTCCTTGCTTCACAGGGCATCATAGCAGAAACCACTGCTCCTTACTCCCCCCAATCTAACGGCATCGCCGAGCGTAAGAATAGAACGTTAACAGAGATGTTAAACTCTATGCTGCTCACTGCAGGCATGCCTTCCGCTTATTGGGGAGAAGCAGTCTTGACTGCGAATCACATTCTGAACAAAGTTCCTCATGCTAAGTTAGAGGTTACACCCTACGAGCTTTGGTTTAAGCGACCGCCGTCTTTAACGAGACTTAAGACCTGGGGCTGTATAGCCTATGTCAGGGTTCCTGACCCTAGACGGTCTAAGGTTGGACCTAGGACCAATACATGTGTCTATTTAGGTTGTGCCGAAGATAGTGCTGCTGATAGATTCTTAGACCTGTCTAATAATATAATTATTGAATCTAGGGATGCAGTGTTCTTTGAGGATAAATTCCTCAAAGATAAGAACTTCACTATCCCAGGTATGCAAGCAACTATTACTGAGGACGATCCTGAATCAGTACCGAGCACCTCCTATTCCGTTCCGGTAGACAACTCTGGCCTAGAGTCTAGAAGGACTTCAGTGAGAGAGCGAACCCCTAGAACCTTCGGTAGTGATTTTGTCACTTACCACGTCGAGGCCGATCCATCTAATTTTAAGGAAGCGATGAGATCAAGGGATTCCCTACTCTGGAAAGAAGCAATTGAGGATGCGATGAACTCTCTCCTTCAGAACGACACCTAGATGTTAGTTGATAAGCCAATAGGGGCTAAAACTGTCGGGTGCAAGTAGGTTCTGAAAAAGAAGTTAAATCCCGATGGTAGTGTAGCTAAGTATAAAGCACGCCTGGTGGCTAAAGGTTTCACACAAGTAAGCAGAGTAGACTATTTTGACGTATACTCACCCGTGTGTCACTTAGCAACCATTAGGGTTCTTCTTACTATTTCGGCCATTGAGAACTTTATTGTTCATCAAATGGATGTTAAGACTGCGTTCTTGAACGGAGATCTGACCGAAGAGATCTACATGAGTCAACCTGAAGGTTTCATTGTAGACGGTCACACAAACAAGGTCTGTAAGCTTTTAAAGTCGCTATACGGATTGAAGCAAGCGCCGAAATTATGGCATGAGAAGTTTGACTATACTGTAAAGAACATGGGATTCATGTCGAGTCTCTCGGATAAATGTCTTTACATACATCATAGATCAGACCACGTCGCCATAATATGCTTGTATGTGGATGATATGCTTATTCTTGGATCTGATCAATCCAAAGTGGATGACGTAAAGTCAGGTCTAATTAAAGAATTTAGCGTGACGGACCTCGGTATAGCTGACACTATACTAGGTATGCAAGTGAGCTTTGGGAAACATGGCATTTCCCTAAGTCAAAGTCACTACATCCAGTCCTTGTTGGACACGTGGGGATACAGTGAACGTAAAGCGGCTGAGACACCATACGACTATTCTAACCGCTTAAAGCCCAATGATGGAGCTGCGGTTCGACAGTTAGATTATTCTAAACTGCTTGGTAGCCTCATGTACGCTATGGTCTGTACGAGACCTGACATAGCCTTCACGGTCAGCATGTTAAGTAGGTTCACTAGCAATCCTGGCCAAGACCATTGGGATGCCCTCGATAGGATGATGCGTTACTTAAAGCACACCCGAAAGTATGCTTTATGTTATAGTGGTCATCCTCCCGTTCTGGAAGGATATTCTGATGCATCATGGTGCTCAGAAATAAACGACAGCAAGTCCACTAGTGGATTCCTCTTTACACTAGGAGGAGCAGCTGTAGCCTGGAAGTCCAAGAGACAGTCGTGCATTGCACTCTCATCCATGGAATCCGAACTCTATGCTCTAGCTTCGGCTAGTGAAGAAGCAGAGTGGTTAAGAGATTTGGTGATGGACATTCCACTGTCGGGCCTGAAACTGAGTTCTGTTGCAGTTTACTGCGATAATCAGGCTACTAAAACGGTTGCCAGGAACACTTTGTTCAATGGCAAAAGAAGGCAACTCAGGATGAAACAAGCCTGGTTGACCTCTCTCACAAGCCAAGGGATTGTGACCCTGGTAGATGTGCGAACAAAAGATAATGTTGCAGACGCCCTTACTAAAGGATTAAATAGAGCTCTCACAATCAAAACATCGGGGGCAATGGGATTAAAGTTCATAGAAATATGAAATTTTCCTCCAACGTTTATGTTTTGATATGCACGAGCCTATAGCTGCCAACATTCAAGCATCTAATAAGTGACAGACTGAAAACCCCAAATAGTTTCTTGATGAAAACCCAAGATGGTTGGATGCGGGTTATTCCACATTTGATAACCTAACGTCCTCTCATTGTAAGTTGATTCAAGAGCTATTCAACTGGGAATTGAAAGTCGTTGTATATGTTAATCTAAACATTATTGGTCACAGCACATTATTCCACATTTGATAATGTTGCACGTGATGTGTGCCCACATGTGTTGGTGAGGCACATAGTGATCAGTAATGAGTAAGGTAACGTGACTAGTCCTAGTTAGACTGGATGAGATGCTGACAGAGTTACTTCACCGTTGCTAGAAGTGCTAAGCTCATTTAGTAAGAGCTAGTTTACTTTAAATGTTACTGCATATGTTTATGAATTCATTGAGTCTGACTCATGAAATTCCTTGCAGGCTACGATGGAGATTTTGGAGGAGCTGTAGACCTGGACATGGATGACGATGATCTACTAGATGAGTAGAATCATCAAACGTTTGATTCATGTTTTTTGTTTTGTTTTGTAATAATTCAGACTATGTTTGGGATAGCATCTGTGTGGTGGTTTGCCGTATAGGCAAAACCTTATTTTGATTTATTAGTATGATCTGTCCTGTTTTGGTTTGCTTAGTTTGGATTATTATTATGTCTACGCTCCAGCACCCCGAAACATCACCGTTATTTATCACGAATATAGGAGGAGATTGTAAGTGTATATTCGGACGAATAACGGGTTTGGGGGCTTTGCGGATCTTAACCCTAGGTTTAACTATAAATACCTAGCTGGGGGCAACGGGGAGCAGATTCCACTTAGATCTTCCTCCGTATGTTTCGAGCACCCGCCTACAGAAAAAAGTGCAATACATCTAATGACTTATACTTTTTTGCTTAAAAGAAAAATATAAAAGGCCGAAAAAACTGAACCCGTCAGATCCTCCTTCACTCTATCTGGATCGTGAAATGGATCCCCTCCATTTCACCAGAAATGGAGAGATCAGGTGAACGGGCATCATTTACGTGGCAGCATATGCATTGATTAAGGTGACCGGTAATGAATAATTAATGGAGAGTGTTTATGTGATATCAGGATCCTCTCCATTTCAAGTGAAATGGAGGGGATCCATTTCACGGTCGAGATTGAAATGCTTTCGATTCAACGGGTTCATCATTTTCCATGTTTTTTTAGATTTTTTAATCAAAAAAATCTCCACCACAAGATTTCTTACCAACTTGTCTTATCCATTAGATGTTGAAATGGATCCCCTCCATTTCAAGTGAAATGGAGAGGATCCGGATCCGTTTATGTGGGGGCGACACTATTTAAGAAGACATAAATTAATGGTGGCTGAAATTATTACGAGGGAATAGGAAGATGCATGGGATTGAATGTGAGCAGCAATTAAAACAATGGGGAGCTGATGGGGCCGGCCATGCAAGATCTTGCCATGCATGCTAAACAGGAAGGGGAGGGGGCAGCATTTCATGCAAAGGTGGTGGATGATGTGCTGAAATTAAATGGAGTAAAATATGAAAATGAATGTGAGGATATGAATAGGCATTTAAGGATGGTCACATTTTAAATATTTAGGATAGTGGTTTCACGGGCATTAATGTATATAGTGACTGATAATAATAGTAGAATAGCTAAATGAGGTGGCATGCATGAGTGGTATTATGTGGACGATATTATGTGGATGTAAATTAGTCATGGGCAAAAGGACCGGGCCCAGTGGGCCGGCCCGAGCCCGGCCTGGCAAAAGCCCGGCTAGGCCCGGCCCGGAGAAAGCCCGCGCTGGGCCGAGGCCAGGATCAGGGCCCAAGTTTAGAGCAATTGCCCGGGCCGATACCCTGCCCGGGCAAATCCCGATTTTCGGGCCGGCCCGGGCCCGGAAACAAGAGTCGTTAAACGGCTCTTATTAGAGCCGTTAGCTGCTAATGGCTCTAATAAGAGCCGTTAGCAGCATGAGGCCAGCAGCCAGCTAGGTCGATGGCCCCACTGTTGTACAGCAGTACAACAGCTGTTGTACTGCTATACAGAGCCTAGGGCCTAGGCTCAAATTAATTTATTTTTATTTTATAACCCCCCTCCCTCTCTCTCAATCTCTCATTCTCTCATCTCTCCCGAACCCGCCCCCTCTCACTCTCTCTCACTCTCTCTCCTACTCACTCACTCTCTCTCATTCCCCCCAACCCGAGCATCCCCCTCTCTCTCTCACTTTCTCTCTCTCTCCAACTCTCTCTCATTTTTTCTCCAAGGCTCACACTCACTCAACGATTGTAACGTCCCCGATTTTTTTTGCGATAATTTAAATTCTCGTTTGGCGTTACGTCGACGCATTTTCTTGGCTTGCGCCATCTGTGGAGTGTGGTCTTAACTCCTTAGAACTGGGTGCCCTATTTTGTAGTGTAATACCCCAAAACCCAGTTTTGGTTTTCAGGCCAAGTGACACGGCCTAGGACACGGGCGTGTCCCAGGGCGTGTCAAGCAAATACTCGAGCTGGTCTCGAGTAAGTTTCAAAGTTGGGTTTCAGGTGTTTTTGGAGTGACACAGCCTGAGACACGGACGTGTCCTCCTCGGATTGCTGCAGGTCGCGCGTTCGACGATCGTTGAGCATCGTGATCAACGATCGACGAGAAGAGGCGACACGGCCTGTGACACGGGCGTGTCCTTCTCGACGATCGGCGAGATCATGTCGACGATCGACGAGAATAATCTCGGCGATCGACGAGATTCGTCGAGAGAGGCGACACGGTCAGAGACACGGGCGTATCTCAGGCCGTGTCAGGTTAGGCGGTGGTCACGGGCGTGTTCAACCCGTGTGGTGAGGCGGTTCTTTGCCGCTTAAGGGACACGGCTTGTGACACGGGCGTGTCACAGGGCGTGTCAGGGCCGAAATGTTATTTTCTGCAGATCTCGGCCGTTTGTTTCCCTCTTTCCAGATCTGGTGGTCTTCAGTTTTTCCAGCCCGGCCCTATAAGACCCCGAACCAGCAAACTTTTCCTCACTTTATCTTCTTAAGTGAGAAGGAAAGAGGAAGAAGGAAGGAAGAAGAAGGAGGAAGGAGAGGGAGATACAGCTAGTCCAAGCTCGGATTCGCGATCGGAAGCCATATTTGGGAAGGCAGAGCTCCAAGCAGTGCTTGCCATGGCTCCAAAACGTCCTCCAAGGGTAACGACTTCCTCCTTGGATATGTGAAATCCTTCCTTTTTGCATATGCATGAATCCTCTACAAAGGTAGAGTTGAATTCTCTTGGGATGCTGAACTCCATCCCTTGATTCTTGTTGGAGTAGTCCCGGAAATGAGAAGTACGGGTAGGCATGCTGTGTGAAGCCCATCTGGATAGGTTAGTCCGAATTGGTGATGATTGTATGCATATCAGAGCAAGATTCTGTATTATTGTGATGCGTGTGATGTTCTTGGTGGACACCTGTAGCTTGGTGCAGCAGGATAGTATGTGGATGGGTTGATGCTGTGTGATCTCAACCCTTGTAGTTGTGAATGCTACTTGTTGAGCCGGTGGGGCTGCAACTGTGGAAAAGCCTGTGTGGCGAACGGGCAAGGTGAAGCTGTACCCGTGTCAGTCCTGATCGACGTCTGACGTATGTGAGCTACGGGAAAGGATGATCTGTACCCGCGTTCTGGTTGTCTAACCGTGGGGTGCTTAAGGCCCTGTTAGGATCACAGAATGAGAATCGCTCCGGCTATTTGAGCCATGGAGGATTGGAATGCTCACGAATTGCCGTCATGTCTGGAACCTCTGAACGGTGGTGGGACCCTGGTTTTTCGGTACACCGATAATGTGCCCTGAGAGCACGGAACGTCGGGCCGTCGGGCCGACATTTGTGATGGATGATGACTTGTACGGGCGTACAAGTGTGATGTGCTAAAGCATACCCTTTTGATTGTATATAAGTGCTATGCAGGGAAGGAATTCCGCTGTCCCATGCCAGGGACAGGGTCGTTATAAATGGTCAGCCAAATGCTGACCGTTGCTTTGTTTGCCACTGCTTGGTGGATCTTTTGCGTGCAGGTCAAGAAGGGCCAAGAAGGGATGAGGGTGGGAGACCCTAAGCTGCTGCTGCTTAATGCTAGCCCTCGAAGGCTATTTTTGTAACTTGTGTTATAACTCATGTATGGCCGGCCTGCGTGCCGATGTATGGAAGTGATCTTCTTGTATAAAGAGAAACACTTGTAAGAGGCCATAAGGCCGTACTTGTGGTTTTATGCTATGGTATGTTTGGTTTAGCTGTGGACTTCTGTGTTGATGTTTGAGTTCATTCTTGCAACCCTTTAAACTTCCGCTAGAATGCTCTGTGATAAGATGCATATTTGGTATTACTTAGTAACGTCTCCGCCTGTTTGTAAGACATGGTGTGGGGCCCCGACCGGACCTTCTACTATGTTGCACGTAACGGGTAGGAGTGTTACAATTTGGTATCAGATTTTTTGGTTCCCTCCTCTGAATTCGTGGACGAATTCTTTTGTGGGGTGGCGCGTGAGTGTATAAAATTGAACTCAAACATGTCCACATAGGATTGAAATGCACTGGTGTGTTACACTTGTGTGTTTGTTTTGACTGTTTGTTGTGTGGCTTGTCACTGAATTGTGTGGTTTGACACATATAGGTGACGCGAAGTGTTGCGGGTCAGTCTGAACCTCAGCATTCTGTTGAGAGTGCGGCACCGGCAGAGGTGCCCACCCCTCCTCCATCAGCTGAAACTGTACGTTTGATTACAGAAACGGTACTTGCGGTGATGAATGCTCAGCAGGCAGGGCAAGCTCGGCCTGAGGCTCCCGTGCCTGTGGCAATGCGTCAAGAACCGATGGGCATAGCGGTTGATCAGCGTGCCGCAGATCAGTAGCTGAAGCGGTTTATGAGCTTTCATCCTCCGACGTTTACCTGGGCGGGTTCCCCAGCTCAAATAGAGGATTGGCTTGCTCGGATCAAGCACATCTTGACCGCCGTTCGGGTTGAGGAGGAACATAAAGTCACGTTAGCCACTTTTCTTCTTGAAGGAGAAGCTCGGCTGTGGTGGGATGAGGTAGAACTGCACCACTTGGCAGGCAGACAGTTGGCGGGAGTCTCTATAGACGAGTTCTCTCATTTGTTTTTGGGCATGCATTTGCCGTTGCAGCAACGGATTGCTTTGGAATTGGAGTTCCAGCAGTTGACTCAAAAGGAGAGCAGCGTGGATGAGTATCTGCATGAGTTCACGCGGTTGGGGCGTTATGCGGGCGCTATCTTTGCCGAGGAAGAGCGCAAGACCAGTCAGTTTTATGCGGGACTGCGGGATGAGTTACAGCATTTACTCTCGAGTTCCGTGAATTAGGGATTTCAAGCTCTGGTCTGCACCGCGAGGGCATTGGAAGCAGATTTAAAGTGAGGACAATCTAAAGGACTTTTGGCTGTTGCAAAACCGGAGTTCAAACCGCCGCGTCCGGAGAGAAGTGGATTTCGAAAGAAATGGGGTAAGAAGTCCAGACGTTCTGGGCAAACTCCTTCATCAGTTACTTCGGAAGCGTCGTCGGGCTATGAATCCCGCACTTGCTATACGTGTGGCAAGCCGGAAAAATCTTGCTCGGGACTGTCGGGTTGGTCCTCCGAAAGGTGATAAGAAGCCGGGTGCGTCCTATGCGGATAAAGGGAAGGCGGTGGAGGAGTCTTCTGCTTCGCAAGTGCAGCCTCGAGTTTTCAATCTGCGACAACAAGAGGCCATTAAGCAGGCCGACGTCGTCACATGTGCGCGTGATCTCTGAGTTATTTTCCCTTTGTATAGTGCTGCTATGTTTTTGGTGTTTATTGTGCTGTTGCTATGTTAGGCTTCGTCCTAATTTGGGAGCATCCGACACGAGCACTGTTTGATACTGGTGCGTCACATTCATTTCTGTCAAAGGATTTCGTATTGCGCATTGGCGCGCCGATACGAGGCACGACAGAAAGTTTGAAGGTACTCTTACCTAACAGATGTGTTTTGTGCGCGGATCAGTCTGGGTGTGTAGAAGGGAAAATAGGAAGTTGGGACTTCAGATTGGAAGTACTTGTGTTGCCGATTTCGGAATTCGACATAATCTTCGGTATGGATTGGTTGTCAGAGCAGCATGCTCGTATTGATTGTAATTCTAAGGAAGTTGTGTTGGGACAGAACACCAAACAAGAAATAAGGTTTAGCGGCATGCAGGGGATAAATGAGATGTTGATATCCGCTCTGCAAGTTTGGAAGGCCGTGAGAAAGGGTGCCGAGTTGTTCTTCACGCTAGTAGCAGCGGTAGAGCCAAAGGCTAGTGTGATTGAGGTACCTGTTGTGTCGGAATTCCTGGATGTGTTTCCAAAAGACCTTCCGGGGTTACCACCCCAAAGAGAAATCGACTTCACGATAGAACTGGTACCGGGTGCAAAACCTGTGGCCCGTTCCCCCTATCGTGTAGCGCCAAAGGAAATGGCGGAGCTGAAGGTTCAGTTGCAAGAATTGCTAGATCAAGAGTATATAAGGCCAAGTCAGTCACCTTGGTGTGCGCCGGTTCTCTTTGTGAAAAAGAAGGACGGCAGCTTGCGTCTATGCATAGATTATCGAGAACTGAATAAGCTGACAGAGAAGAATAAGTATCCGATCCCACAGATCGATGATTTGTTTGATCAGCTAGTGGGCTCTTCGGTGTATTCTAAGCCGGATTTGAAATCAGGTTATTACCAGCTGAGGGTTCGGGAAAGTGACATACCCAAAACGGCGTTTGGCACACGCTACGGGCATTATGAGTTCACGGTGATGCCCTTTGGATTGTCTAATGCACCTTCGGTGTTTATGGATTTAATGCACCGAACGTTTAAGCAATATTTGGATCTCTTTGTGATCGTCTTTATCGATGATATCCTGGTGTATTCCCGATCAAGAGAAGAGCATGCAAATCATTTGAGGATGGTGTTGCAAACCCTGAGGGAGAAGAAACTCTATGCTAAGTTTTCTAAGTGTGATTTCTGGTTGTCATCCGTGGCTTTTCTGGGCCATGTAGTTAGTGGAGAAGGCATTGCCGTGGATCCTGCCAAGATTGTTGCTGTGCAGGAGTGGCCTGTTCCTTTGTCGGTAGCCGAAGTCAGGAGTTTCCTTGGACTTGCGGGTTACTACAGGCGTTTTGTGGAAAATTTCTCAAGAATAGCATTGCCTCTCACTACCCTAACGCGGAAAGAACAAAGGTTTGTTTGGTCGCCCGAGTGTGCACGAGCTTTTGAAGCGTTAAAGAGTCGGTTGACTACGGCCCCAATTTTGACAACACCTTGTGGCATAGATGATTTGGAGGTGTACAGTGATGCATCGGGTAGCGTCTTAGGCTGCGTTCTCCTTCAGCGTGGTAAGGTGATAGCATATGGTTCGCGCCAATTGAAAGCCCATGAGCGGAACTACCCAGTCCATGATTTAGAATTGGCCGCAGTCATCTTTGCACTTAAGTTGTGGCGTCATTATTTATATGGTATAAAAGTGGATATCTATACAGACCACAAGAGTCTGAAATATCTCTTAGATCAAAAAGACTTAAATATGCGACAGAGAAGGTGGATGGAATTTCTTGGTGATTATACCTTCCAAATTCATTACACCCCGGGTAAAGGGAATGTAGTCGCAGATGCCCTGAGTCGTAGGACTCCGGCAAGGGCGAATTGGTTGTCATACCATGATGAACAGTTGATCCACGAGCTAGAACGGATGGATATTACTTGTGTGGAGAGAAACACTGCTGCGACCATGTGTTTGAATTGGACAGAGGTATAGTATGACCTAATGGATAGGGTCCGCCAAGCGACGGAATTGGATGATAGTTTGCAGCGTTATGCAGCGGAAGATAAGATCTCTCGATTTTCTTTTGACAATGGACTTTGGAGAAAAGACGATCGAGTATGTGTTCCTTGTCAGAGAAATCTTCATGAAGAAATCATGTACGAAGCCCATTTTTCAAGGTATTCGATTCATCCTGGAAGTTCAAAAATGTATAAGGATCTGAAAAAGAACTTTTGGTGGCCGAGTATGAAGAAAGATATAGCACGTTATGTTGCTAAGTGCCATACATGTGCTCTGGTGAAAGCGGAATGCCAAAGGCCAGGAGGATTCCTGAAGTCATTACCGGTCCCAGTGTGGAAATTTGATGATATTTCCATGGACTTCGTGCATGGATTGCCGAGATCTCAGCGGGGTAATGATGCGATTTGGGTGATTGTGGATCGATTAACAAAAGTTGCTCATTTCATTCCAAATCGAAGAGATGATCCAGTCGACAAATTGGCTAAAATGTACGTAGAGTCGATCGTACGATTGCACGGAATTCCCCGTAGCATTGTTAGCGATCGAGATGGACGCTTCACATCAGGAGATTGGAGGCTAATTCATCAGCTGTTGGGCACAAAGTTGCATTTCAGTACGGCCTTTCATCCCCAGACGGACGGTCAAACAGAAAGAACCAACAGGACGTTGGAAGATATGCTCTGGATGTGTACGCTAGATTTTGGAAGTCGCTGGGAAGATCATTTGTTCATGATTGAATTTGCCTATAACAACAGATACCAGGCCAGCATTCAGATGACCCCTTTCGAAGCTTTGTACGGCAGGAAGTGCCGCACACCGTTATCTTTGGCGGAGACGGGTGAAACGAAGCTTTACAAGCGGCAAGATGTGACTGATATGCATGAAACGGTGTGTACAATTCGTGAAAGGTTGTTAATTGCTCAAGATAGGCAGGCCAAATATTATAATGCCAAGCACCGAGACATAAAGTTTGCGGTGGGTGATTGGGCATATTTAAAAGTCAAACCTTTTAAAGGTGTGTCCAGGATACGGCGTCTGAAAAAGTTGAGCCCGAGGTATCTAGGACCTTTTGAGGTGATTGAATGCATCGGTGAGGCAGCCTATCGGTTATTGCTACCGTCTGAGTTAAGTAGTTTACATGATATGTTTCATGTATCGGTGCTGCGGAGAGCAATAAAAGAGCCGTCGCAAGTGATAGTTGCAGATCGAGTATCAGTCGATAGTGGGCTAACTACAAAGGTTAGGCCCATTCGGATTGACGATGCCGCCGAGAAGCAATTGAGGAACAAAACAATCAGGATGGTCAAAGTCCGGTGGGATAATTGTGGCCGAGAAGAGCTTACTTGGGAGCGTGAGCAAACCATGCGGACAGAATTTCCCGAGTTATTTTTGTAATTAGTTGTGTAGTAGATCTTGTAATAATTAATAAATATGGACTTTATCGAGTTTTCAGTCATTCAAATTTCGGGACGAAATTTTCTGCAAGGAGGGGAGGATTGTAATACCCCAAAACCCAGTTTTGGTTTTCAGGCCAAGTGACACGGCCTAGGACACGGGCGTGTCCCAGGGCGTGTCAAGCAAATACTCGAGCTGGTCTCGAGTAAGTTTCAAAGTTGGGTTTCAGGTGTTTTTGGAGTGACACAGCCTGAGACACGGGCGTGTCCTCCTCGGGTTGCTGCAGGTCGCGCGTTCGACGATCGTTGAGCATTGTGATCGATGATCGACGAGAAGAGGCGACACGGCCTGTGACACGGGCGTGTCCTTCTCGACGATCGGCGAGATCAAGTCGACGATCGGGGAGAATAATCTCGGCGATCGACGAGATTCGTCGAGAGAGGCGACACGGCCAGAGACACAGGCGTGTCTCAGGCCATGTGTAACACCTCTACCCGTCAAGAAGAATATAATAGAGGGTCCGGCCGGGGCCCCACACCATATTCCACAAACAGGCGGAGACGCTACTAAATAATATCAAAACTAACGCATCCTAACACAGAGCATTCTAGCGGAAGCTTCACGGTTGAATTATTGAACTCAAGATAATGAACATTGTCCACTAAAACTTAGGGATATATATAAACATTACAAAAGTCTGGCCTTAAGGCCCTTACATCAGTTTCTCTTAACAAGAGTGTGGATTACAGACATCGGCACGCAGGCCGGCCACACATGAACAAAAGAAACAAAACAATGCCTTCTAGGGCAGCCGCGCAACTTTGGGCTTCAGCCCGCTAAGTCCCGCTCGGACCAGCACCTCCAGTACCTGTAATAACCAATCCACCAAGCGGTGGCAACAGGGCAACGGTCAGCATTCAGCTGACCAATTATAACGACCCTGCCCCTGGCACGGGGCAGCAGAATTCCATCCCTGCAAAGCAATCATCCAACATGATATATAGCAATTCAAACAAGACGTGCACGCCCGCACAGTCACATATCACAAACGTCGGCACGACGGCCCGACGCTCCGTGCACTCAGGGCACATTCACACCGTTCAGAGGTCCCAGACATAACAGTGCATTATGAGCATTCTAGTCTGATCGGCTCACCGGCCGTCGACTCTCGCTATGTGATCCTAACATGGTCTTAAGCACCCAAGGTTAGACAACCATAACGCAGGTACAGTTCCACCTTTCCCGTTGCTCACATCGTCAGACTCACGCCTGGACTGACGCGGGTACAGTTTCACCTTGCCCGTTCCACCATTTCCTAGTTGCAGCCTCACGGCTCAACCTTCCACAAAGTAGCACTCACGGCTACCAGAGAGTCCAACTCTCAACACTTCATGGACTTCCTCCAGTACTTTCCATCACGCATACAAGCAATGATCACGGAGTCTTCTCCGATATGCAACCAAGCATCACCAATCCAGACCATGTCCAGATGGGCTTCACACAGCATGCCTAGATCCGTACTCCAATTCCGGACTCTAACAAGGGGGACTTCACATATCTACCCCAAGGGACGCCACAACCCACCGCACACTCGCGGGGAAGGGTTTTCCCTATGCAATGCAGGAATTAAGGACTTCACATGTCCAAGCAGGAAATCGTTACCCTAGGAGTTCGCTTTGGAGCCATGGCGAGAAATTTGAGACGGATGAAAGCCTTCGCAGCAGCGTTGCCTTCGCAAATCCGAACTCGGCTCGCGATTTGGACCACCGTAGCACCACCGGCTGCCGGACTCCACTTCCTCTTCTTCCTCCTTGCTCTCACCTCTCTCTTAAACTTTAGAAAGAGAAGATGAAAAGAAGAATGAGCTTTCTCTCCCCTTTTCTGACCTTATCAGCCCAGAAATGATCTCCAGCCATAGGATCATATTTAAAGAAAATGAAGGGCCAAGATTGAACTGAAAATTTCTTTTCTTTTGGCCGACACGGCCTGTGACACGCCCGTGTCACAGGCCGTGTACCCTTAAGCGGCACACGTGGCATTCTCACCGACTGAAATATTCGAGAACACGGGCATCGACACGCCCGTGTCGAACCTGACACGCCCGTGTCGGTCATGAGACACGCCCTGCTATACGGTCCTCACCGATTTCCAAAACCAGTACACGGGTAGGCACACGCCGTGTCAAACCTAACACGGCCGTGTTCCATGCCGTGTTCAAGGCCGTGTACTACTCTGACTCAAATAGGCTAATTTCGAATTTAAATGAGTGACACGCCCTGGGACACGCCCGTGTCGGAGGCCGTGTCCCAGGCTCGACTATCGTCGACCTCCGATCGTCGACTATCTTGAACACGCCCTGGGACACGCCCGTGTCCCAGGCCGTGTACCCCGACACGCCCTGGGACACGCCCGTGTCCTAGGCCGTGTTAAGCAACCTGAACCTCAAATTCACTTTTGAGTCTTTTTGGGGTGTTACAATCCTCCCCCCCTTTAATAAAATTTCGTCCCGAAATTTGAAGACAGTAGGGAGAAATTAACAAAACATTTATCTGTTTTTATTACATATATAACGAGCAAACAAATTACGAAAATAATTCGGGAAACTCGGCTTGCATGGTCTGCTCACGCTCCCATGTTAGCTCTTCTCGGCCACAATTGTCCCACCGGACTTTGACCATCCCGATCACTTTGTTCCGCAACTGTTTCTCGGCTCGATCCTCAATCCGTATAGGCTTCACCTTTGTTGTTAGCCCATACTCAACCGGCACTCGATCATTGTCAATTACTTGAGCTTGATCCTTGACTGCTTTGCGTAGCACCGAGATGTGAAACACATCATGCAATCCACTCAATTCTAATGAAAGAGCTAGCCGATAGGCGGCTTCCCCAACTCGCTCCACCACTTCAAACGGACCAAGGTATCGCGGACTTAGCTTTTTCAACCGCCGAATCCGAGATACGCCTTTGAAGGGCTTAATCTTTAAATAGACCCAGTCACCCACCGCGAACTCCACGTTCCGGTGCTTAGCATTATAATACTTGGCCTGCCGATCTTGGGCTATTAGGAGCCTCTCTCGAATAGAGCGTATTGTTGAGGTAGCATCCTCGACTTCCTTTTTGCCTAAAAGTTTAGTCTCGCCAGTTTCTGCCCAAGCTAGCGGTGTACGACACTTCCGACCATACAACGCTTCAAATGGGGCCATGCCTATACTCGCTTGATAGCTATTATTATAGGCAAACTCCACCATAACAAGATGTTCTTCCCATTTCTTACCGAAGTCCAGGGCGCACATACGGAGCATATCCTCCATCGTTCTGTTGGTTCGTTCAGTTTGGCCATCCGTTTGCGGGTGAAAAGCCGTACTGAATGCTAACTTCGTGCCCAACATCTGATGAACAAATCTCCAATCCTTTGAGGTAAAGCGCCCATCTCGGTCACTTACGATGCTCCGGGGAACACCGTGCAATCGAACTATCTGCTCCACATAGAGCTTTGCCAACGTTTCCACTGAATCGTCCCGCTTGTTTGGTATAAAGTGAGCCACATTTGTCAACCGGTCTACAATCACCCAGATTGAGTCGTGGTCACGCTGAGATCTCGGCAATCCGTGCACGAAATCCATAGAAATATCCTCAAACTTCCACTGTGGAACCGGCAACGACTTCAGGAAACCACTTGGCCGTTGACATTCTGCCTTTACCAAAGCACAAGTGCGACATTTAGCCACATACGCGGCTATGTCCTTCTTTAAACCAGGCCACCAGAACAGTTTCTTCATGTCCTTGTACATTTTTGTGCTCCCAGGGTGAATTGAATACTTTGTAAAGTGTGCTTCATATAGCAGCCCTTCTCGCAATTTACCTGCACTAGGGACGCACAATCGGCCATCTTTTCGTAATAAGCCATCATCCCAGGAGAACTGATCACCAGATCCCTCCTTTGCATAGCGTTGGAGACTTTCATCCAACTCCGTTGCCCGCCAAACCCTGTCAGCAAGATCACACTGAACTTCCAACCAGCTCATAATTGCAACGGTTGAAGAATCTTTTTCCACACAAGATATCTCCAAGGCTTCCAACTCCTGGATTAACCGCTCATCATGCATCCACAACCAATTTGCCTGCACCGGAGCCCGACGACTCAAGGCATCAGCGACCACATTTCCCTTCCCGGGAACATAGTGAATATCGAATGTAAAATCCCCAAGGAATTCCATCCACCTCCTTTGTCGCATATTCAACTCTTTTTGATCAAGCAGATACTTTAAGCTTTTATGATCTGTATAAATATCCACTTTCACTCCATACAGATAATGCCGCCATAATTTTAGCGAAAAGATCACCGCCGCCAATTCCAAATCATGGACGGGGTAATTACGCTCATGCACTTTCAATTGACGTGAGCCATAAGCGATCACCTTGCCAAACTGCAGGAGAACGCAGCCTAAGCCGCTTCCTGACGCATCGCTGTATATTTCAAATCCATCTGTACCACATGGCGACGACAACACGGGCGCCGTGGTCAAACGATTCTTCAGCTCATCAAAAGCTCGTGCGCACTCCGGCGTCCAAACGAACTTCTGCTCCTTTCTCGTCAACATAGTCAGAGGCAAAGCAATCCGGGAGAAGTTCTCCACGAACCTCCTATAGTAGCCCGCCAGTCCAAGGAAACTCCTGACTTCGGCCACCGAAGACAACACTGGCCAATCCCGAATGGCACTTATCTTTGCCGGATCCACTGCTATGCCCTCTCCACTTACTACATGGCCTAGAAAAGCCACCGACGAGAGCCAGAACTCACACTTTGAGAACTTGGCATACAACTTATTCCTTCGCAAGGTATGCAATACTAATCGCAAATGGTTTGCATGATCTTCCTCCGATTGTGAATATACCAAAATATCATCAATAAACACAATCACAAACAGATCCAGGTATTCGCGGAACGTTCGATGCATGAGATCCATGAATACCGAAGGCGCATTACACAAGCCGAACGGCATCACTGTGAACTCATAATGACCATAGCGTGTGCCAAACGCTGTCTTGGGAATGTCACCTTCCCTAATCCGCAACTGGTAATACCCGGACTTCAAATCCAACTTCGAATAGACGGTCGAGCCCGCTAGCTGATCGAACAAGTCATCGATTCGAGGAATTGGATACTTGTTTTTCTCCGTCAGCTTGTTCAGTTCGCGATAATCAATACATAGTCGCAAACCACCGTCTTTCTTTTTCACAAAAAGAACAGGCGCGCTCCAAGGTGACATACTTGGGCGTATATAACCCTGCTCCAACATCTCTTGCAACTGAACTTTCAGTTCGGCCATTTCTTTTGGCGCTACCCGATACGGCGAACGGGCTACGGGTTTTACACCCGGCACCAGCTCGATAACGAAGTCGATTTCCCTTTGGGGAGGTAACCCCGGAAGGTCCTTTGGAAACACATCCGCATATTCCGACACAATCGGCACTTCACTCACACTGGCCTTCGGCGCCACCGCCTCTATGAGTGTGAAGAACAACTCCGCACCCTTCCGAACTGCCTTAACAACTTGGAGAGCGGATAACAACATCCCACTCATCCCTTGCATACCAATGAACTTGGTCTCTCGTTCGGTATTTTGCCCAAGTGTGACCTCTTTTGAAGTGCAATCTATACAGGCACGCTGCTCTGAAAGCCAGTCCATACCAAAGATTATATCAAACTCTTTGATCGGCAATACTAGTGTTTCCACCTTGAACTCCCGACTTCCTATCTTGACCTCAAGACCGCAAGATCGATCCGTGCACATCAAACATCCGTTAGGCAACAACACCTTTACACTGTCTGTCGTGGTCCGGATAGGCACCCCGATACGGACGACAAAGTCCTCAGATAGAAACGAATGTGAAGCACCTGTGTCGAACAGTGCTCGCGCCGGATATTCTCTTATAAGGACAAACCCTATAACATTACAATTAAAACAAGCACAGCACAACAAAACAAGCATATTAAAATCTACGCGCACCTGTGACGACATCCGCCTGCTTAATGGCCTCCTGTTGTCCAAGGTTGAAGACCCTGGGCTGCGCGTGCGAGGCAGAAGACTCCACCACAGCCTTCCCCTTCTCCGCATAAGATGCTCCCGTCTTCTTATCACCCTTTGGAGGACCAAATCGGCATTCACGTGCGAAGTGTCCAACCTTCCCGCACGTAAAACAAGCACGAGATCCATTCCCAGATGTGTCCGTCACAGTCGCAGAAGGAGCTTGTCCAGAAGACTTCGACTTCTTATTCCACCTCCTACGGTAGCCAAACTTGTCCGGACGCGGCGGCTTAAACTCCGGCTTCACAACCGCCAAGTTTCCTTTTGCTTGCCCCCGTTTCATGTCCAGCTCCAAAGAACGAGCCGTACAGACTAAGGCTTGAAATCCTTGACTCACAGAACTCGAGAGCAAATACCTCAGCTCATCTCGCAGTCCCGCATAAAACCGACTAGTCTTACGCTCTTCTTCGGCGAAGATCGTGCCCGCATATCTTCCCAACCGGGTAAACTCATGCAGGTAGTCATCCACACTTCGATCTCCCTGCGCCAACCGTTGAAATTCCATTTCCATCGATATCCTTTGCTGCACCGGCAGATGTTGTGCTAAGAACAATCGAGAAAATTCCTCCATTGAAATCTCTGCCAATTGCCTACCAGCCAAGTGATGCATTTCCATCTCATCCCACCACAATCGCGCCTCTCCTTCCAGTAGGAACGTGGCCAACATCACTTTCTGTTCCTCCTCAACCCTGATAGCCCTCATAATCCTCTTGATTCTTGCAAGCCAATCCTCTGCTTGGGCCGGTGTACCCGCCCCATGAAACTGCGGAGGGTTGAAGCTCAAGAATTGCTTCCATTGTTGATCTGCTACCCGCGGACCAACTTCGGCTTCTACCGGTTCTTGCCGTATCCCAGCTTGTGCTGGCACCACTGTAGGACGTGCCTGCCCCGCTTGCTGAGCATTCATCACCGCAAGTACCGATTCCGTGATGAGACGGACTGTTTCAGCGGATGGAGGAGTTGTGGGCACCTCGGCTGGTGCCGCACTCTCAACAGAACGTTGTGGTTCGGATTGACCCGCAACACTTCTGGTCACCTATATGTGTAAAATACACCGGTTAACGACCAATGAAAATGGCAACCATACAAAAGAATACACAGGTTCAACAAACAAGTGTATTTGAATTCCTAAGTGGACAATCTTGAGTTCAAATTAAGTGTTATAACGACGGCACTGACACGTGCTCGCCCACTCTCAAAAGAATTCGTCCGCAAATTCGGAAGAGATCGACCAACAAGCTGATACCAAATTGTAACACCTCTACCCGTCAAGAAGAATATAATAGAGGATCCGGCCGGGGCCCCACACCATATTCCACAAACAGGCGGAGACGCTACTAAATAATATCAAAACTAATGCATCCTAACACAGAGCATTCTAGCGGAAGCTTCACGGTTGAATTATTGAACTCAAGATAATGAACATTGTCTGTAAGACCCCATTTTTTTTTCAATTCAAAACTCGGGGTCTTATGCCCAGAACCGCCGCTTTGCGGTGACACCTTCGCACCCGGGAAGGTCGTCACTACAACGCGCCAATTCTGCTGGCCTTTTCGATCACAATCAAGTAGCAAGTAGAACAGTAAAGAGAATTGCAGTCCACAATATAAACCACATATATATAAACTCCATGAAGGGAGTGTCCACAGTATAACATCAGAGTAAAAATAGAGTACTGAAAGGAAGAGGGCTTACGCCCGGTACAACAACACCTCACTACATAGTCACTCAAACGGAAGCTGAAAAACAAACTGCTACTAAGGAACGGAACTCACGGTCCCGGCTGTCTGAACTCCTGAGCTAGACTGCCCTGTATCCAAGCGCACCGGCCTCCTGGGCTGCTCCTCCGGGTTGGGCTCCACGATTCCCTAAAATGATGTGGTTCGAAAACCGTTAGTCTATAAGACTAAGCCCTATCATCCCCCACCCCTTCCCTCATGCCCTAAGGCACCGAGCGAAGAGGAAGAAAGGGAAGGACATGAAGGTGGAGAGTAGTCAAAAGCAGATGACGGTGGAACTAACTAGCAAGTTATGACAGGGGAGCAATATAAGTGTTGTAATAGGTAAAATAGAAAGGTAAGTAAGTAAGAAATTAAACCTCCACTTATGTGAGTACACATAAGCCAAGGGATCTTCTACAAGGCTCCCATCGTATAAATGTCCCATTCCACTTATACGTTGGGGTGTCGGTTAACAAACAGCAGCATATATATATATTGAAATTAACCTTTGATTTATAAACTTGCCCACACAAGCTTATAGACCAAGGGGTCGTTTTGCAAGTCCTAAAGTATAAGCGTCCCATTCCACTTATACTTTAGGTGTCAAGGTTGTTATGAATGATTATGGCATGCAGCTATATGGTGGGTATGATGATCAAGCAGTGCAACTCACACACCCAACTTTGTGTACACAAACCTTTAGTTCCCCCTTTTAGAGCCGTTACCTCCCAGGATACCTCCGTAGTGGCAGACGGAAGCGGTGGGTTGGGCCTCGCCCACCTCAAAACCAGTAAAAGCACCACTGGTCTGACCTATCGTACGCCCTCAACGCTTGGTGCACAAAGCGGACTCCTGCATACTCTTGCCGACTGGACCGCCGGACTTAACCTTGGCTAAGTGCTAGTCACCTTGCCGAGTCAACGATATCGGTGTCGGTGCAATCGAACTCCCCGATATCGAGAACCCACCACCTTAATCTTTCCTATTTTTATGCACATGCAACAGTTAATATAAGAAGTCAAGAGTAAAGCTCCCGGACCAAATCGTCCGGCTCAACCACAAACCGAGACTAAGCTCCCCGGACTAAACCGTCCGGCTCAAATCCAAACCTCATCCCTTTGAGCACCGCGGAATGGCGCCCCTTTGAACACCTCGGGACGACTTAACCATTACCAACCCTAACTAATGAGTGTGTGCAATGTGAATCCCTATTAGGCTAATTACTCTTTCGTTTGTTTTAAGATTTACGTTAGCCCAGGACTGCCCCCGGCATACCCCGTGAAGGGCTCTCAAAGGGCACTAGGAACCAAGACGGCGGCATTACGGCCCGAAGTTCCCTTTCGCAAGGCACTTATTATTATTGGTTGTTTTTCCCTTCCCCGTTCCCTCTATAAATTGCATCAAACTAAACCTAGGGTGGATTTGACTCTTCACTCTTACGGGGACGGCGATCTTTCGTCGGATCCGTGCTCCTTCTACCACAACCACCCACTTCTCGTCACTCCTTAGAACCTTCCATGACAACCTATCTAAATCCATCCCAATCAGCACATTGAGAAACTCTAACATTGTCCTAAGTCGTCTCCAAATGCGATCTTTTACGAAAACGCTAAATGCAGACCAGCCTACACTATATGATGACCTTGATAGAATGTCCTTTGTGTTTTCTTCCATACGGCCTAAGTTAATTTCTGGGGGCCTATCATGACATTATTGAATCGATTTTTCTGATAATAACAATTTTTCCAATTAACCTAATAATTAATTATTTTTTATTAAATCCAAGGTCTTCCAAATTTGTACAAGGATCATACTTTTCAGTCATGTATAAATCATAATAAATTTAAGACAAATATTAGTGTATCTAAAAATAACATATCCAAGGTTTGACAATTTTCTCTATGGTCTAAGGGGCCTAAACTTAATTTTGCAATAATCCATTTTCTTCATGTCTAATGAATAAACTACATCAAATACTCTTCCAAATAGTTTAGATTAATTACAGGGTACTAGAAATACTATGAAAACAGTACTATAAAGGTTTCATAATTTTCTTGCTGGAAATTAATTTATAATAAATCATTTACCAAAAACCCTAGTCTAGCATGCTTGTAAATCAAGTACTAAATCCATAACTCCAAAAATCCATAGAAAAATCCCACTGATTCATAATGATTTAAAAACACTATTTACCAACTTTTATAATTTTCCAGAGAATATTTATGCCATAAAATATTTTTAAAACATAGAGCCCTTTAATAATACTTGTGAAGGAACTATTCTATTTAATCAACATAAAATTGAACTAAAATTCATGGGCATTTCTACTGGCCAAAAACATTTAATTCCAGAGTTTCAAGGGGGCCTTATTTGGATTAAAAATCTTTAATAAATAAAACATCAAAAAGGGCTATACCCACATTCATGAATAAAGTACTAGAAATACCTATCCAAAAATTCTAGAAAAATTATCCAAGGGTCCTAACTACCCTAGAAACACACTACCCCAATTTCATGGCTTTTAAAAGAGTTTAAGATACTGTTTTGACCTAAAATCCCTTCTACCCTAAAACTAGGGTTTAAGTTTTGAGGTAGCTACCTACATCAAAATTATCTGAAATTACAACCAGAGAGTTACAAACTCATTAACAACCTTTCCACCAAATCTCAAGGCCATACAAGGGCATTTGCCCCTATGTCCTTCACAAATCCCCAAAGTCCACCTTTAGGGTTTTAACCTGGGCCCTAGGGTAAACTTACCCTAAATCATCCCATATTCCCTAAGGATAATCTTATGACCAAAATAAACCAGTGGTAAAAATCTCAACCTCTGTTGAGGTGAGATGATCATACCAGAGTGCAAGGAACCTTCTCACTAACCTTCCTTCTACTAGGTCGAAACTAGGGTTTAGAGGATTCCTAATCAAAACTCAACCAAATGAGTTGAAATTTGAACCAGACCTATATACCTATACCAGGGACACCTCACCAAAATTTGGGAGGGTTTGGAGGTCATTTGACCCTTCAACTACCTTACCCTAGCTTTTCTAGGTTTTGGGCAGAACCCTAAGTTACACTATCCCAAATGGTCTCCAATTTTTACAGGAGTTAGGTCTAGGTGATATTGAGTCCCTGTCCAAATTTCAAAGCATTTGGACCAAGAATTAGGTGTGGGGAATTTTTCAAAGATCTGCCCTATTTGTAGGACCTACCCTAGAATAATGGCCCTATAGGTCAAAATACTTGTCCTAAAATTTTCCATAACATATCAAACTGTAGATAATTAAAAATCCTACAACATTCATGTTGATCAAATTTGATGGACAAGCCTCTAAAGGGCCTAAATAATTTTTAGAAGAAAACTACCCTAGTTGTAGGACATACCCTTATTAAAAAGGCTCTACAGGGCAGTACCCTCATCCAATTTTTCACCACTACATATCAAATTGTAGGTATTAAAAATACCTACAACTTTCATGTTATGACCTTTTTCAGTAGGTGTCCATAAGGGGCCTAAATTTCATTTACAGTAAAACTGTTTTATTAAATACAGAAAATCCGAAAAATATGAGTTTATAAGTATTTATTTTGATCCTGCACGAATCTTAAAGCGATCGGACGGCAGCTGTACTTCGTCTTCTCCAAATGGACTGAACCAGAACCCGTGAAAATGACTTTCACGGGCCTTTTTCCGGCCACCATGGGCGGCGCCACCACCGGGAAACAACTCCTACATGTTCCCGGTGGTGGGGGCTAACCTTGCCGGAGGCTAGGGCGGCCGGAGGTGGCGGCGCCGCCCTACCCGAGAGCTTCAAAAACTCCATAAAAAAATGGAAATTTCTGAAATTTTAAGCTTTTGCTCCGGTTCGTTTGAGCATGAACTCAACTCCTAAACAATCCTAGGATCTAAACATGAGAGAAAAGGTGAGGGAGGACCTGATTTCGGGCTTGGATGCGAGTTGAACGGCGGGATGCCATGGTGGCGGCGGTGGCGGCGGTGGCGGCGTTTCTCTCCTTGATGGCTCCGGCAAGGGTTCACCCCCCTTCTCTGATTTCGAAAATGATCTCCCCTCTCTCCTAAGTGAGTATATAAAGAGGAGAGGGGGAGAGGGGCGGTTTTCTCCAAGAGGCAAAACACCTCTTCATGTGGGGGGGTGGTTAGAGGAGAGAGAGGGTGGAAACACCTCTTGATGGCCGGGAAAAGGGTGGGGGGAGGAGGTGTCAACCTCTAGGTGGCTGTTGGCCCCTCTTTGGCCGAACTCATGCCTCCTCCCTCTTCAAAACACCTCTTCACCTCTCCACCACCTTTTCTCTCTCCTCTATATAACCAAATACTTATTTTTTTCTCTCTCCTAGTCATCCTCACGAATTTTCTTCCCCTAGAAGCCTAAAGGCAGCCCATAAAATTAATATTAAAACCTTAAATGCCATATGAGAGGGGGGGGCTCACCATTCTACCATGAAAATACCCTTAATTCACACTTTCTCTCTCCTATATTTAGCCTATTTCTCTCTTCTTTCTCTCTCCTAGTCAACATGTTGGCTAGCCTAGGGTTTAGGCTATAGGCAGCCATAATAACTCCTAATAAAACCCTATGAGTCTACATGAGGCGGCTTGAGCCTGAGTTAACCCAATTGAGCTAGGTTTGACTTGATTTGGGTTTAGGGTTGACTTGGTCAATTTGACCTTCTGAGTCAACATCAATAGACCCCTAGGGACCCATTGACCTCCCCTAAGGCCTAGGTATGATTAGGTAGGGTAGACTTGGGGTAAAGAGGGTGAGTTGATCCAGGGCAGGGTTACTTTGGCCTAACTAGGGCTTAAGTTGACTTGGGTCAACTTAGCCATTAGGTTTGCACCCAATGGGTCCTTGGTGACCCATTGATCTCATATTAGGTCTAGGAATGCCTTGGAGTCAGATTGAACCCACTAGGACACCAAAATCAGGGTTTTAAGATTTTACTATTTGCAGCCCAAGTGAGTCTCAACTAACTAGTTGGGTCACTTGACCTCCTAGGTTCAACCTAGGACTTGGTATGACCTAGGAATGTTCAAGTCACTCCTAAGGGGGGGTCTAATTGAAAAATGGGATGTTACATTGTCCACTAAAACTTAGGGATATATATAAACATTACAAAAGTCTGGCCTTAAGGCCCTTACATCAGTTTCTTTTAACAAGAGTGTGGATTACAGACAAGACGTGCACGCCCGCACAGTCACATATCACAAACGTCGGCACGACGGCCCGACGCTCCGTGCACTCAGGGCACATTCACACCGTTCAGAGGTCCCAGACATAACGGTGCATTATGAGCATTCTAGTCTGATCGGCTCACCGGCCGTCGACTCTCGCTATGTGATCCTAACAGGGTCTTAAGCACCCAAGGTTAGACAACCATAACGCGGGTACAGTTCCACCTTTCCCGTTGCTCACATCGTCAGACTCACGCCTGGACTGACGCGGGTACAGTTTCACCTTGCCCGTTCCACCATTTCCTAGTTGCAGCCTCACGGCTCAACCTTCCACAAAGTAGTACTCACGGCTACCAGAGAGTCCAACTCTCAACACTTCCTGGACTTCCTCCAGTACTTTCCATCACGCATACAAGCAATGATCACGGAGTCTTCTCCGATATGCAACCAAGCATCACCAATCCAGACCATGTCCAGATGGGCTTCACACAGCATGCCTAGATCCGTACTCCAATTCCGGACTCTAACAAGGGGGACTTCACATATCTACCCCAAGGGACGCCACAACCCACCGCACACTCGCGGGGAAGGGTTTTCCCTATGCAATGCAGGAATTAAGGACTTCACATGTCCAAGCAGGAAATCGTTACCCTAGGAGTTCGCTTCGGAGCCATGGCGAGAAATTTGAGACGGATGAAAGCCTTCGCAGCAGCGTTGCCTTCGCAAATCCGAACTCGGCTCGCGATTTGGACCACCGTAGCACCACCGGCAGCCGGACTCCACTTCCTCTTCTTCCTCCTTGCTCTCACCTCTCTCTTAAACTTTAGAAAGAGAAGATGAAAAGAAGAATGAGCTTTCTCTCCCCTTTTCTGACCTTATCAGCCCAGAAATGATCTCCGGCCATAGGATCATATTTAAAGAAAATGAAGGGCCAAGATTGAACTGAAAATTTCTTTTCTTTTGGCCGACACGGCCTGTGACACGCCCGTGTCACAGGCCGTGTACCCTTAAGTGGCACACGTGGCATTCTCACCGACTGAAATATTCGAGAACACGGGCATCGACACGCCCGTGTCGAACCTGACACGCCCGTGTCGGTCATGAGACACGCCCTGCTACACGGTCCTCACCGATTTCCAAAACCAGTACACGGGTAGGCACACGCCGTGTCAAACCTAACACGGCCGTGTTCCATGCCGTGTTCAAGGCCGTGTACTACTCTGACTCAAATAGGCCAATTTCGAATTTAAATGAGTGACACGCCCTGGGACACGCCCGTATCGGAGGCCGTGTCCCAGGCTCGACTATCGTCGACCTCCGATCGTCGACTATCTTGAACACGCCCTGGGACACGCCCGTGTCCCAGGCCGTGTACCCCGACACGCCCTGGGACACGCCCGTGTCCCAGGCCGTGTTAAGCAACCTGAACCTCAAATTCACTTTTGAGTCTTTTTGGGGTGTTACACCATGTCAGGTTAGGCGGTGGTCACGGGCGTGTTCAACCCGTGTGGTGAGGCGGTTCTTTGCCGCTTAAGGGACAGGGCCTGTGACACGGGCGTGTCACAGGGCGTGTCAGGGCCGAAATGTTATTTTCTGCAGATCTCGGCCGTTTGTTTCCCTCTTTCCAGATCTGGTGATCTTCAGTTTTTCCAGCCCCTATAAGACCCCGAACCAGCAAACTTTTCCTCACTTTATCTTCTTAAGTGAGAGAAGGAAAGAGGAAGAAGGAAGGAAGAAGAAGAAGGAGGAAGGAGAGGGAGATCCAGCTAGTCCAAGTTCGGATTCGCAATCGGAAGCCATATTTGGGAAGGCAGAGCTCCAAGCAGTTCTTGCCATGGCTCCAAAACGTCCTCCAAGGGTAACGACTTCCTCCTTGGATATGTGAAATCCTTCCTTTTTGCATATGCATGAATCCTCTACAAAGGTAGAGTTGAATTCTCTTGGGATGTTGAACTCCATCCCTTGATTCTTGTTGGAGTAGTCCCGAAAACGAGAAGTACGGGTAGGCATGCTGTGTGAAGCCCATCTGGATAGGTTAGTCCGGATTGGTGATGATTGTATGTATATCAGAGCAAGACTCTGTATTATTGTGATGCGTGTGATGTTCTTGGTGGACACCTACAGCTTGGTGCAGCAGGATAATATGTGGATGGGTTGATGCTGTGTGATCTCAACCCTTGTAGTTGTGAATGCTACTTGTTGAGCCGGTGGGGCTGCAACTGTGGAAAAACCTGTGTGGCGAACGGGCAAGGTGAAGCTGTACCTGTGTCAGTCCTGATCGACGTCTGAAGTATGTGAGCTACGGGAAAGGCTGATCTGTACCCGCGTTCTAGTTGTCTAACCGTGGGGTGCTTAAGGCCCTGTTAGGATCACAGAATGAGAATCGCTCCGGCTATTTGAGCCATGGAGGATTGGAATGCTCACGAATTGCCGTCATGTCTGGAACCTCTGAACGGTGGTGGGACCCTGGTTTTCCGGTACACCGATAATGTGCCCTGAGAGCACGGAACGTCGGGTCGTCGTGCCGACTTTTGTGATGGATGATGACTTGTACGGGCGTACAAGTGTGATGTGCTAAAGCATACCCTTTTGATTGTATATAAGTACTATGCAGGGAAGGAATTCCGCTGTCCCATGACAGGGACAGGGTCGTTATAAATGGTCAGTCAAATGCTGACCGTTGCTTTGTTTGCCACTGCTTGGTGGATCTTTTGCGTGCAGGTCAAGAAGGGCCAAGCAGGGATGAGGGTGGGAGACCCTAAGCTGCTGCTGCTTAATGCTAGCCCTCGAAGGCTATTTTTGTAACTTGTGTTATAACTCATGTATGGCCGGCCTGCGTGCCGATGTATGGAAGTGATCTTCTTGTATAAAGAGAAACACTTGTAAGAGGCCATAAGGCCGTACTTGTGGTTTTATGCTATGGTATGTTTGGTTTAGCTGTGGACTTCTGTGTTGATGTTTGAGTTCATTCTTGCAACCCTTTAAACTTCCGCTAGAATGCTCTGTGATAGGATGCGTATTTGGTATTACTTAGTAACGTCTCCGCCTGTTTGTAAGACATGGTGTGGGGCCCCGCCGGACCTTCTACTATGTTGCACGTAACGGGTAGGGGTGTTACATGTAGCCTTTTGGCAAGATCTCCCTAGCAAGCCGAGTCGTTTTGGGTGACCCGGTGTGGCCTCTCGGGGATGCTTGTGTTTTGGCTTCGGGAGGGTATAACTCGAGTTCTGTTCGTCGAAAGTTAGTTTCGACTTCGCCGTTTTGTTCGTAGCGTGGATATTTAACTACGGTGCGAATTTCATCGAATTCCAAGATAGTTTGGTTTTCGCGTCGCTTTGGGTGTGCCATTAGTAAAGACTAGAAGTAATCCTCTTATTTTAATAAGAGAGTCGGCGGTTAGGCTTCAGTTATGATGAGCCGATGCTTTAAAGCTTGTATAAAAGCCTTATTAAGAAGTGGCGGGCCCACTTCTCCTCTCTTCTTCTCCCCAAGACCGAAACCGCTTCTCCTGTTCGCGGAAAACAGAGGAAACCGCCGGACCTGCTTCTCCTTCGGACGGCGATTTCGGGAGTGTTCGTGGACGGATTTCGATTCCGAAAGCGGCGATGTCTTGCTCTCGCTCAGATCTTCGTTTCGATGGTAAGAGGTTTGATTTTCGTGGAGTATTAGGAGGCTTTGATTATCAATTTCTTGTGGTTTCCGCCATTAAAGTGCGAGTTTGCTTGTTAGGTGCTGCTCCTTCTAGTGCAGAGTGAAGAGGAGGGAAAGCCGACCAAGATTCGCCGGAAATCGAGGCAAGTGGTATTTTTGCCCTTGCCATTGTTGTTCTTTTGAATTTTGAAATGTTTCCCGGTTAGCCCTAGGGTAGAAACCAAGCTTATTCTCTTTTATCTTGCTAAATGTAGGGCTTAGATTCTCCTACGAGCTCCCCTCCTTGTGCTGTTTGCTCAACCTGATAGTTGTGTTCACCATTTAGACTCCAAATTTGTAGTTCTAGTTGGGTTCTTTTGCGGGTGGGGCTGAGAGAGAGAGAGTGAGGGAGGAAGTTGTGGTAGGACTCTGGTTAGAACAAGTCTTGGTAGACTCTCGGGTTTTGGTGTTGAGTGTGATGCACACACTCAAAGCCAAAAGCCTCCCGGACTTGGCGTTGAGTGTGGTGGACACACTCAAAGCCATAGTTTGGTCTGTTTCTTGCGGCTGAGTGGTGGGGTGATTGAGTGAGAATTTTCGTCTAAGTCAAAATCGATGGGAATCACCAAGTGATTCCCGCCGATTTCGACGTGTATCGTCTGTGATTCCCACCGATCGGCGAGAATCATCCTTGATTCCCGCCGATCGGCGAGAATCATCCTTCATTCCTGCCGATTCGGCGAGAATCAGTCGGCATTCCCGCCGACCTCCTCTAGTTGGCGATGGTTTAGGGTTTTCCTGCGGGAGTGAACTTTGGTGTAGAGTGAGTTGACCTCACTCAACGCCAAAGATGCTTTGGCGTCGAGGGAGGTGGACTCATTCAACGCCACCGTCGGGTTTTGTTGTTTTGCTAAAGGCGTTGAGGGAGTGGACCACACTCAACGCCATAGCTGTTTTGGCGTTGAGTGAGGTTAACTCACTCAACGCCGCTGCCTCTTTTGCTGAAGGCGTTGAGGGAGTGGACCTCACTCAACGCCATAGCTGTTTTGGCGTTGAGTGAGGTTAGCTCACTCAACACTAGAGCTGTTCTTGCAGAGGGCGTTGGGTGAGTGATTCTCACTCAACGCCATGGCTGTTCTGGCGCTGAGTGAGGCTAACTCACTCAACGTCAAGGTCTGGTTAGGCGCTGAGTGGGTTCCACTCAACGCAAAGCCGTGTTGAGTAAACTTCAACACTATTTCTCTTTCCTCGATTTTCGTTCCCGAGTGAATTCCTTGATTTTATTTTGAGTTTCCTTTTCGGCCATGTTTTTCTTTCCTAAAGGCCGAATCGTGGGTCGTGGTTAGTAGTGGTGGTTTGAAGCTCTTCATGGGGGAGGTATTGTGTAATTTAGCCAAAGCCACCCTTATTCTTCTATCTTGCTCCAGGTACGGGCTAGGCAAGGGGGTGGCAGGGTTGGTGCTGTTTCCTCGCACGTAGTGCATTCCTTGTTGTCTTGCCTTGGGCAGTTGTGACTTTTTCTGCTGTGTGTTTTCCTCTTTTATTTATTCCCTGGTTGACACTTCCATACAGTTTTTCCTTGTTTTGCTTGCTGAGGTATTCTTTCTTCTTTTGAATGCCTCAGGTTCTGAGCAGTAGCCAGTTTGGTGGCTAGGTTGCGGTGGTGTTGCTGGTGGTCTCTTGGACTTTGGAGATCCTGTTGCTTTGTTAGTGAGGTAGTTTTGCTGTACTTTTCTTACATACATACGTATTTGCCTGTGGGTTCGTGTCAGGTTGTTGGCGCCCACTGATAGTTTTTACCTTTGTACTAGATATATTACTTTTGCTGCTACCATTTTCTGGAGATAGTCTACTTGCTCTGAGGAGGATTTATGCTAGGTTGCTAGTTATTTTAAAACTATAATTATTATTATTATAGGATTATTGCATGACCAACATGTTTATAAAGGTAAATCACTATTTTCCAAACAACGTATAAAGATCGTTTCCTTATATATAATATAAATTAAATGTAGAGTCTTCAGTGACATAAGTGATCCTCTTAAGGCTCTTATGCACTTCTTAGGATGTCAAACCTTAATAAAATATTTTTCCGCAGCGCTTAAGTATAGTTTTTAACTGTTGACTAGGTGATTCACCGAGCTGAGGGATACAACCTCTAAAGTATAACTGATTTTCTAATCATTAAACTCATAAACTTCTTTCATAAAGTGTAGTAGATGGTTTTGCCTGAGCGTCAGCAGTTATCCCCTGCTTGACGTGGCATTATGACGCGCGTTTTCTCATACTCTGATAATTCTTTAATTCGGAGAAAATGCGGGTCGTGACAACGATAGTATGACGTCGTCCTCCTCAATGTCAGGGTCGTCTACTCAAAGTACGCCTGTAGTGGTGTAGCACAATCGTAAGACATCCATTTGGGAGCACTTCGATAAGGTTCAAGTCGGCGCCGAATTCAAGACGCGATGCAAATTATGCCCGAAGCTGCTGACCCTTACCGACAACTCGACACTATCAAGACACTTTAAGTCTTGCGTGTCGAAACAAGCTCTTGACTCCAGTCAAACCCAAATTTTAGGAGCCTGATAAATTTGGACATACGATCAACTTCACCAACGGGACCTGCAGATGAAACATGTCATCAAACGTGAGTTGTCATTCAGCCATTACGACAACGAGGATGCGACGAAATACATACATGAAAGCCTTCAACCCAAATATCAACAGGTAAGTAGAGCTTCTCTTAGACGTGACGCCATTAAAGCATATTTAGAATCAAACAATTTGTTAATAAATTTTTTTTGAAAATTTTGAGGGTCGTGTAAGTTTAACGAGTGACGTTTGAAACATTAACATAAAAGTAGGATTATCGTTTATATGTATCACATGTCATTGGATCGATCCCGTTTTATAGGAGTTAAATAAGCGCGTAATATGCTTTGAAGGTTTCGAATATCCGCACACTGGTAAATCTATATATAATGTAATTATGAAATGTGTGCGCGAATTTAAATTAAAAGATAAAATAATGAGTATTTCTTTTGATAACGCCTCTAACAATAACGTAACTATTGATTGGTAAAAACGCGATTTTAAACCAATGATAAATAGTGTGTTTTTTCATACTCGCTGTGTTTGTCACATTTTAAATTTAGTGGTGCAAGATAGTTTAGTCGCTATGGAATCCTATATTAAAAAAATTTGTCTAATGCTTAATGCTGAAGCCAGGAAAATTCCCGACTCCAGATTCGGATCTAGGCAGTCTAAGGTTACTGATTCTACGGTCCGACGTCGCAATTCAAGTGACTAGCAAGAGAGAAAAAGAAAGAAACTATCTATAAGAACACCCCAAGTACTCAAGCAGGGAGGTCCCACCACGTACCCGGAAGTTTGTGAGAAATTTCCCCTCTGCAACTAAAAGGCTGGGCGAGGTACTAGGCTGGCAAAGATTGGGCGAGTATCCACTTGAGGGGACCTCAATCTCGTCTAAAAGTCCATTTCCAGTACCCATGTGGGGCTATTTATAGAGAAATCCTGGGGGGGGGGGGTATAGGCGAGTATCCAGCTCCTGCCAGCGAGTTCCAAGGGCTACTCACCCAAACTCGCGAGATACTCGCTCGAACTCGCCTCTGCTCGCCCCAGCTCGCCTCTGCTCGCCCCAGCTCGCCTCTGCTCGCCCAACCTCGCCCCAGCTCGCCTCTGCTCTCCCCAGCTTGCCTCTGCTCGCCCCAGTTTGCCTCTGCTCTCTCAAGCCCGCCTCAGCTCGCCTATAGTCTGCGAATAGTTGTCTTCTTGGGTACTTCTTGTCTCGACGAATTACAGGTTATACACTTAGAGTCATTTATAGTTCCAGACAACGATCTCAGGATTTTAAAATTTTTGTAAATGCACAGGTTAAAAAATAATTGAAACCTCAATTTGATATGCCTATTAGATGGAACTCAACATATAAAATGTTAAAAAGAGCGTTTCAACAAAAATCACTTCTTATGAAATATTATAATATGGTAAATAGTTATGATTTGGCCGATGCCGATTGAGATGTATTAGGACATTACATGGATTTATTAAATTATTTTTATAGGGCGACTGTCTTTTTATCCGGCATGTACTATCCGACTAGCTCACTACTAATTGAAAAATTTGTAAACAACACACAAAAATTTAATTATTATAAGCAACATGATGGATGACTTCCATTAATTGAAATAATAAAAGAATTTTTACAAAAATATTATAGAGAAATGTCTGCGATGTTTTTGTACGTCGCCGCTTTAAATCCGTTATTCGGCGTAGATGACGTAAAAAACTTTGATAGAAGAAATAAATACCAACTTAAATTTAAATTTAAATTTCGATGATTGTGATGACGTTAGTATTATAAAATTTAATTTTCTTTTTACCGAGTGTTACAATTACTATGATAACTCATACGACTTGCGACCTTGAGAAGAAATATCGCAACCTAAAACAAAGGATACTTTTAAAAATAAAATTTTAGAATTAACAGCTAGGAAAAAGGCGCACACATCTAGTAATTTAAATGAATTAGGATTGTACACTAAAACACAATTCTGTGATTTTATGAGCAGAGATGAAATTGAAAACTTCGATCTCTTAAAATGATGGAAAGACAAAATTAATATGTATCGTATTTTGACCTATATGACCCGTGATTTACAAACAATCCAAGCTAGTACGGTAGCTTCAGAGTCCGTTTTTTCTATTAGTGACAGAGTTTTGAATGAGCGGAGGAGCCGACTCAACAAAGAATCTCTAGAAATGTGTATCTCTGGAAACGGAACGCCCTAGACACGATTACGCGTAAAAGACGCTCGGGCACTTGCCCGACCGTGTCTTAGAGTGGGTCCGCCCGTGGGTGGGGGGTACGGGATATCGGCGGCGGCGCTGGCCGGGCGGTGATAGTGCTGCTCGCCGGAACGCCGAGATATAGAATCTGGCGGCCGCAAGGGAGTCCGCTGACGGTGGTGGCGCGGGTGATGTGGCGGGCTTGGTGGAACATGGGACTGCCTCATCCGCCGCAGGACAGACAACTTAACGGTTACGAGGCCGCCACGGTTCCGCACACTCGCCGGCTCAGGTTTGAACCGGTTGGCTATTTTCATTTTATAAAATACTTGAAATCCCTTTAAAATTTGATTGGGGAATATAATTAGAGCATTGTTATGTGCACCACAATTTTCGCTATGTGCACTACAAAGTTAGTAAATCTTTAAGCAAAATTTCTTCCTAAATTTAGAACTAAGTGCACGCAGGTTTCGCGCACTGCAGACCTCTCCCAAACCCTAGCTTCGTCTCTTTCGCAGTTCCGCCTAGCCCGCCCCGACGCCGTCAGCTCCGACGCTTTCCGCCCGTCCGCCCGTGGCCGCGCACCCGCCCCTTCAACCTAGCTCGCCCCGACGACGCTTTCCGCCTAGCTCGCCCCGACGACGCCGTCCCCACGTTTGCCGCCCACCCCGACGGCCGACCTCCTCCACGCCTGCCGCTCGCCCCGACGACGCCGTCCCCACGCTTTCCGCACGCCTCGACGTCGTCCGCCTCGACGCCGCCTGCCCCGACGTATTCCATTTTGTGGAAGCACGCCCACCGCTGGTTCCGCCTGGGCTTGCCCCTCCGCCCGTGGACTTTACTTCTTCCTGGTTTGCATTCCACTTTCTGGAAGCTTGCCCCTCCGTTCGTCGCCAATATGAGGTTTGTCCCTTCAACCCTAGCCCCATATGTTTTTTGTCATTTTTTTCTGAGTTATGAGTTCTTCAAAACATGATATTAGCGTTTTTCTGGGCATTGTGTGATTGTAATGGGAACACAAATATCATTTTTTGGCGGACTTCTTTAAGTGTGTGTGCATCATTTATATTGTTTGTCCATGCTAAAATAATTATTGTACAAATTGGAATAACTTTTACAGTATCGAGGGAGAAACTCCTATGATAATTAGTACTTGCGATGATAGGACAGTTGAAATTGAAGTTGGTTCTCATTTTGAGACGGATCAAGTTTTTACAGTATCAATTTAGAACTCCCTCTGTGACTACAAACATTGGGTAAGGATCTAGATTGGGCACAAGTGAGAAAAGATCTCTATACCGAACTTGAGAATTTCAAAACTTTATATGATGAGATGTTTGGTGACATTAGACGAACACAATTATTACAAAGTCTTGATTGCAAGGAGACGCCGGCACTGGTTGAGAAGTGGATGACATTACCCGATATGGGTCTCATAATAGCATCTTGTTACAATGTGGCTGTAGTGGAGCTCTCAAATGATCAGTGCTTTACATTTCTTCCATTGCATTCTGTGCCACCACCAATGCCGAAATTAATTTGTGTTGGCTTCATAAATGGGAATCATTTCGTCCTAGTAAGCCTTACTGAAAATTGTCCATTGCCACCAATATTCTCTCCGTGGAGTAGATTTCACGAGCAAAATGCGGACACATGGGCATCTCTATATATGTCAAGGATTATACTTCCACAGACAAACATGATGGGTAGTTTGGTTATTGGATTGGAAGATATGTGATAAAGGTTAGCGATCTATACATATTTTTTCATTCCCGTTGTATGTCTCACATATGTGCCTTAGTCCGGTTATTTTTTGTAGGTATATGCACACCGAAAAAATCATATGGGAGATTTCACGAGCATAATAGTCATTTTGGAGCACTCTCACATAAAGGTATGCAATCATTAATTGTAATAAAATTCGTTACTCAATTTCATTCATTAATTATTTATTTTTTTGCTTAAATTATAGGAATATGAAGAAAAAAAGATCAATGGGAGAAGTTTTTTGACAAAGAAAGCAAAAATCTAATTACTTTATTTTGAGTTTTTCCATTTTGATGAAATCATATTTTTGATAATCAATGTTATTTTTGGGTTGTTTAATTTCTAAATTATTTGTAATCTATGGTGTTCCATATTTATCTTTTATTTTTATGAAAAAATGTTGTAATTCATTGATATAAATATCAAGTTAATCGTTTAGTTTGCTATTAACAAAAATGCGGTGCACATAACAAATATGTGTGCACCTATCGTAGTGTGGTGCTCTTAACAAAAAAATGCACATAGCGAAAACTGTGGTGCACATAACAATGCTCTATAATTATTATCTACAATATTTTGATTTTAGCTAACATTATAGAAGAAATAAGTTCCCATCACCGTGCTAATTATAATATTAAATTTCTATGCTTTCTAATAAATTTTTTGTAGGTCAAATCTACATTTGAAAAATTCAATATGGTATATTACTATAAAAATTCAATACTTTGAACTTTCCTGCGCAAAATAGGCTCTAAATTTTTTTGCTTTTTTTAAAAAATTTAATATCATCAAAAATTGACTTTTTATTTTAAAATAATTTAAATTATAATATTTATTTACATAATATACATCCGGAAAATTAGTAAGTTGATAAAATCAAATTTTAAATTATCATATTTATTATAGATGTGTATCCAAGGAGGGGCGGCCGGCTTGGCCGCAAGGCGACGACCGAGGAGGGGCGGTCGGCTTGGCCGCCCCTTGGCCACGAGGCGGCGACCGAGGAGGGGCTGCCGGCTTGGACGCCCCTTGGTCACGAGGCGGCGGCCGAGGAGGGGTGGCCGGCTTGGCCGCCCGGGCGAGGAGGGGCGGCCGACTTGACTGCACCTTGGCCGCGAGGCGGTGGCCGGGAGTGGGCGGTCGGCGGTGACCCGCGGAGGTTTCCTCGATGCGCGTAATGGGATCAGCGCGCGAGGGGATCGAGCGCGGTGATCGCGCGTGCGGTCAATCCCATGATCCCACTTTTTTTGATGTGGGGATCATGAGTGTGTGGTTATGCGCACACCCAATTCTATAAAATGGGGGTCATCCCCAACAATTGCCTCCCAGATCCTGATTGTGCGAGACTGCTTCGGACGAAGACAAGGATCTTCCCTTGCTCATCTTTAATGGCGGCGATGATGGACTCCCGATGGTGATTAGTAGCGCCCTGAAAACTCGGGTAAAAATGTCAGAATATGCTATGGTGGAGGAGAGGCGAAGGTTCCCTGAGGAGGAAGCTGGCGCGCCCGTGCTCGCGCACGGGCGTGCGTGGGCTTGGCTGCGTGCGCACGCCTTGCAGCGCGCGTGCATGTGCATGACTGCTCGCGCGGTCGTGCCTGGCTGCACGCGCGAGCGCACTCCAGGCCGTGTGCGTGCGTGGCCGTGCGCACGCCTGGCCGCGCGCGACTTGCCTCACGCGCCATGTCGCGCGTGGGTGCGTGCGTGATCGCGCACCCCCGGTTTGCATGCGTGCTTTGGGCACGTTGTATGGTTTTGATTTTACTGGATGGTCATCGATCTGGCCCTTCAGGAGAAGTTTCAAGCTACGACAGACTCCCTTATCGCCCTGAAGGATGATCATGACTTGGACGTTTATCAATTTTGTCGGATTGGATCGGAGCTGAAAGCAGAATTGGAGGAGACTCAAGCGTCTTTGGAGGTGGAGAAATCTCTTGTGGAAAGGTCTACACAGATGCTAAAGCGTGCTCAAGAGGATACTTCTCGTTTGGAAATGGAGCTTGATGCGGCGAAGTCCCAAGTGGAGGCGTTATCTTCTGATAGTCGTGTGTCAGAGTTGAAGGCTGTCGGCCTTGCAGAGTACATGGAATCTCTGGGTTATATACGGGACCGGTGCTTGATCAGCGAGGAAGTTCACGATGAGATTTGGAGCAAGGAGGTAGAGCCTCAGATGGAAGATGTTCGAGAGTTGGCCCTTAGACGTGGAGACTCGAAGACATTTCGTCCTGTTAGCAGGAGCTTAAGATGTGACGTATCCGGTCTTGGCTTTGACGATATCTCTGGCGATGAGAGCTCTGATACGAACGTGGCTGACGCGTAGCGGTGCTATTTCCCTGTATTTTGCATTTTTTGCTTTTCCAATTGGGTATCTTGTATGTCGTTTTTATTGTTTGACAGCTCTTGGTTGACGCGTTTGCGCATGTATTTGCACGTTGCTGTGATGATGATTGCATCCTTCGTCATTTGACTCGTAGTGCTTGTTTTGTGGGGGCTGTAGTTGTGCCTATAGCTAATTAGTAACTTAGTTCGCACGAGGATCGCTCACGACTTAATTCGCACTAGGATCGCTCGTGGCTTAGTTCGCACGAGGATTGCTCGCGGCTTAATTCACACAAGGATCGCTCATGGCTTAGTTCGCACGAGGATTGCTCACGGCTTGGTCGTGAGGGGGGTAGGCCCTGACGACGTCATGACGAAGAAAGACGGGTTCGGTGAATAAATTTTGTATTCAAACCACATACGCAGTCTTACTTATTTCGCACGATAATCGCTCGCGGCTTAATTCACACGGGGATCGCCCGCTGCTTAGTTTGCACGGGGATCGCCCACGGCTTGGTCGTGAGGGGGGCAGGGCATGATGACGTCATGACGTAGAAAGGCAGGTTCTGTGAATAGCTTTTGTATTCAAACCGCATACGCAGTCTTACCTTTTTTACAAAAGGATTGCTCGTGGATTAATTCAGAAGGGGATTGCCCGCGGCTTTGTTGTACCTTAAACTAGTTGGACAATGTTGAAAAGGGACACTATACTTTATGTAAAAAACAGTTTTCACAAGTTTAGGCTTGTTGAAGTTGGAGACCGGGCGGTCTGTCGGTCTGGCTTGGCGGGTTATTGACTGGGCGGTCTGGCGATTTGCCTTCAGCGGTTTGGTTGCTGTGTTGAGCTCTGAGGTTCAAGCGGTCTAGCGGTCTGTTACTGGCGACTAGGAGACCACGCGGTCTAACGGTCTCACATGGCGGATTGTCTCTCTCTCTGGCAGTGGCCGAGCGGTTAGCCCTTCTGTCTAACCGCGCGGCTTGTTCCGGTCTGTTATTCTAGCCGCCCAGATTTTTTGTATAGTTTTAGTCCCACATCTCTTATTTGTATTCTCTCTTCTCTCCTCCATTCTATATAAGGGAGGCCATACCTTTGTAATAGATACCTTTTTCTGATAATAAAATTTCAGTTATACCATTTCCGGCTTGTTTTAGTTCGCTTCTCACATGGTATCAGAGGAATCGATCCTTTCCTCCTGATTCTGTGCCCCTCTCTGTCCGTGCGACTTGCTTCTCCGGCTTGCGCCCTGTCCGCGCGGTCTCCTTGTCGTTGCCCTCTGTGTGCGCGACCTGTTCGCTGCGATCTGTCGCCTTGTTCGCCGCGACCTATCGCCGTGTGCCTTGCCTCCTCCTGTTTTGCTCTTGCTCTGGTCGTCGCGACCTGTTGCCTTGTTCGCTGCGATCTGTCGCCAAGTTCGCCGCGACCTATCGCAGTGTGCCTTGCCCTCTCTTGTGCTTCTGTTCGAGCGGACTGTCTGCTTGCCACTCGACTTCTTCCCCTCTGCTTGATACTGCGGCTTGGTCGTGGTCTTTCTGGCCGCTGGTGTTTGACATCCTGACCGCTGCAGTTCCTCTTCTGCCTATCCGCGCGGCTTGTTTCCTAACCGCGCGGCTTCCTGTTGTTTGCTCTTATGGCTCTTTCTGATGCTACCACTGCCACCACTCCTGCTGCCACCCCTGTTGCCAATCCGGCTCCGCCTCTACCTCCTACTCCTTCCGGGAACCTTGGCACCGTTTCCAAGCTTGTCGGCTCCAACTACCCGGATTGGAGCGTCTCTTTCACCTTTCTCCTTCGCTCGTAACGCAAACGCCACCATCTCGTTGATGACCCTCCACCTACCACTTCACCTCTCTTTGATGACTGGGATGCGAGTGACACTCTTGTGCGTACTTGGCTCGCTAACAGTCTATCTGATGAGTGCCTTCCCGTCATCCGTCATGATGAGACGGTGAAGGCCGCTTGGCTTCATCTTGCTGCTTTGTATTCCAAAGGGGCTCAGACATCCCGCATCTATACGTTGTATGCGGACCTCTTTGCCCGGCCTACCTTATCTCCTGCTGCTGCCTACCAACAAGTTCAAGCTCTTGGGGCTGAGATTCTTCAGAATCGCCCCTTTTCTGCGGATCTGGCCCAACAACACAAGCACTTCCAGGAGCTTCTGGTTGTGTGTTATCTGCTCCGTCTTCCTGACACTTATGACATGATCCGCCAACAAATTCTGGGTGAGGCGGAATCTCCTACTTTAGATGCCACCGCTGCTCGCATCGCCGCTGTCACCTCTCTACTTCAGCGCCCGCTTCTGCCCGTTCCTTCTCCTCCGGATAACTATGCTCATCAAACTCAGCGGAGTGGCTCTCGTAGCCGCAGTCATCAGTCTGGCGGACGTCCTTCTTCCCGCTACCTCTGCTCTCACTGCGGCCGCACCGGACACACTCTTGACCGCTGCTGGACAAAGCATCCCCATCTTCGCCCCTCGGGTGACTCTTCCGCCTCCTCTTCCAAGCCGTCTGCTTCCGTGGTCACATCATCAGGTAGTGCCCATGTGGTCACTCAAGGTAAATGGCTTATCGACTCCGGTGCCACTAATCATATGACGGGCAATCCTCAGTGCTTCTCTCTCCTCGAACAGCATGATCGGTTGCCCCCGGTCCTCATTGCAGACGGTTCTCCCTCCCCGGTTCATGGGTCGGGAGTGGTTCATGTTACTCCGTCCCTTCGGCTAGAGGACACTCTCTATGTGCCCAAGTTTCCGTGCAATCTGTTGTCGGTTACTTCTTTGTGCAAGCAGCTTCAATGTTCTGTAACGTTTACTCCATCTTCTTATTCTTTTCAGGATCCGAGCTCCCAGCGGACGATTGCTACTGGGACTGAGAGCGGCGGCCTCTACTTCCTCGACAACGTTTCCGCTTTGTCCGCCTTCTCTTCTTCTTGTACGGATCTTCTCCAGTGGCATCTCCGTCTCGGTCATCCTCCACCACGGCTTCTACATCAGCTTCTGCCCCACCTCCCTCCCTCCAATACTCCTCTCAACTGCGAAGCATGTCAACTTGGCAAGCATCATCGTTCCTCCTTCCCGCCGAAGCAAGGTCGGGGCTCTACCCGTCCGTTTGATCTAGTCCACTCCGATATCTGGGGACCTGCTCCTACCCTTACTATTGGTCGGGGTAGTTCTTATTTTGTAACCTTTATTGATGATTTTTCTAGATGTACTTGGGTGTATCTCTTACGAGATCGCTCTGAACTTTTTAATGTATGGACCTCCTATTACCATTTAATCAAAAATCAGTTCGGTGTTGGTATTAAAACTTTTTGCTCTGATAATGCGCAAGAGTACTTAAGTCATGCTTTTACCTCTTTCTGTGTCCAACATGGCGTTATCCATCAGACAAGTTGTGTCTATACATCCCAACAAAATGGGGTGGCGGAACGCAAAAACCGTCACCTCCTCGATGTTGCTCGCACATTGATGACTCAAATGCATGTCCCTCGCTCATATTGGGGCTATGCTGTTCTTCTTGCCTGCTATCTCATCAATCGCATTCCCTCCTCCGTTCTCGAAGGGAAACACCCCTTTTTCCATCCTTTATCCAGGAAGGAGGCTTTTCCTCTCCCTCTCCGAATCTTTGGGTGCACTGCCTTTGTGCATGCCCCATCTGCCACCCGTGATAAGCTCTCCCCTCGCTCCACCAAATGTGTCTTTCTGGGGTACTCGGCCACTCAGAAAGGCTACTGCTGCTTTGATCCTGTTCTTCGTAAGCAGTTCGTCTCCGTTGACGTTACCTTCTTCGAGAATGTCTCCTACTTCTCGGATGACTCCTCTTCTCTTCCCCCCACCTCTGATTCTCCTGTTATTCCGTTCGTTCCCTCGTCTCCTACTGCGATATCCGCCCCTCCTCCGTCTCCGCCCACTCCTCTCCCTCCGCCTCTCTCTCCGCCTCCATCTCCCTCATCTCCGCTGCCGTCGCTCTCTCCTCCCGGGCCAGCTCTCTCTGCCACGGATGCTCTGGATGCCGAGGAGCCCGCCGACCTGGATCTTCCTGTAGCTCTTCGCAAAGGGGTGCGGACGTGTACCCTACACCCCCTTGCTGCTGTTGTTTCATATGATCGTCTTACACCTTCTCGCAGGGCCTTTGCACTGGCTATCTCTGCTACTACCACACCTCGTTCCTACCAGGAGGCCCTTGCCATTCCTCACTGGAAGATGGCCATGGATGAGGAAATGGAGACCCTCACAGAGCGGGGTACCTGGACTCTTGTCCCTCCTCCCTTTGATACAGATGTTGTTGGTTGTCGCTGGGTCTTTGTGGTCAAATTTGGCCCAGATGGCACTGTGAACCGTTACAAAGCTCGCCTGGTGGCTAAGGGCTTTACTCAAACCTATGAGGTTGATTACTTTGACACCTTCTCTCCCGTGGCTCGTCTCAGCACTATACGGGTCCTTCTCTCTGTGGCGGTCAACAAAGACTGGCCACTTTCCCAGCTGGATATCAAGAATGCCTTCCTTTATGGTGATCTTCAGGAGGCCGTCTACATGGAGCAACCTCCAGGGTATGTTGCTCAGGGGGAGACACGAGTATGCCGGCTACAGAAGGCAATCTATGGCCTCAAGCAGAGCCCTCGAGCTTGGTTTGACAAGTTCAGCGGCATCGTGGCGGCCGTTGGTTTTGCTCGCAGCGCTGCTGATCACTCTCTATTTATTCGCAAAACCTCTTCGGGACTGGTGGTTCTTGCAGTATATGTTGATGATATTCTTCTCACTGGTGATGACCAGGAAGGGGTAGCCTTGACAAAGCGGCATCTTCGCCAACATCTAGTCACGAAAGATATGGGTTCTCCGAAGTACTTTTTGGGGATCGAAATCTCTCGGAAGCCCAACTCTTTAGTCCTCTCTCAGCGTAAGTATGCTCTTGATATTTTAAAAGAAGCAGGATTGACTGGGGCCAAACCTGCCCGATGTCCCATGGCTGTTAGGAGAAAACAAAACCTGGACAGATGATTCGCCTCTTCTTTCAGATGCTTCGCGGTACAGGCGTCTGGTTGGTAAGCTCATATACCTCACCGTGACTAGGCCCGACATTTCCTATGCTGTGGGCAAGGTGAGTCAATTCATGTAAGCTTCCCAGGGAGTGCCATCTACAGTCCGCCTTGCGGATCTTGGAGTACGTCAAAGCCGCCCCTGGGAAAGGATTACTCTTTCAGAAGAATGATCATCTGAGGGTTGAAGCTTACTCAGATGCGAGTTACGCTGATGACAAAGGGGACCGCAAGTCTACCTCCGATTTCTGTACCTTTGTTGGGGGCAATCTGGTAAGCTGGAAGAGCAAGAAGCAATCTGTTATCTCCAGGTCCAGTGCTGAAGCAGAGTATCGGAGTATGGCATCGACCACTTGTGAGCTAAAATGGCTACGGGCTCTCATGTTGGATTTAGGAGAGGTCTACAACCATCCTCTACCTATGTTCTGTGACAACAAGGCTGCTATATACATCTCCAAAAATCCAGTCTTCCATGAGAGAACCAAGCACATTGAGGTCGACTGTCATTTCATTCGTGAAGAGATTCTGAAGGAACAAATTTGCACCCCCTTCGTCACGTCTGAAAAAGAGCTGGCTGACATCTTTACCAAGCCAGTATCCGCCTCGTTTCTTCATATATGTGACAAGCTAGGCATGATCGACATATATGCTCCAGCTTGAGGGGGAGTGTTGAAGTTGGAGACCGGGCGGTCTGTCGGTCTGGCTTGGCGGGTTATTGACCGGGCGGTCTGGCGGTTTGCCTTCAGCGGCTTGGTTGCTGTGTTGAGCTCTGAGGTCCAAGCGGTCTAGCGGTCTGTTACTGACGACTAGGAGACCACGCGGTCTAATGGTCTCACATGGCGGATTGTCTCTCTCTAGCAGTGGCCGAGCGGTTAGCCCTTCTGTCTAACCGCGCGGATTGTTCCGGTCTGTTATTCTAGCCGCCCAGATTTTTTGTATAGTTTTAGTCCCACATCTCTTATTTGTATTCTCTCTTCTCTCCTCCATTCTATATAAGGGAGGCCATACCTTTGTAATAGATACCTTTTTCTGATAATAAAATTTCAGTTATACCATTTCCGGTTTGTTTTAGTTCGCTTCTCACAAGGCTTGTGGCTTGTACAATAGTTAGTTGGGGAGCAATGATAGAGAAAAAAAAATTTGTTTTAGAGTTTAGGGAAAAATGCGGCGTGAGCGTGTTTGGAAGACGTCTAAGAGTGATTGTTGCACTATCGCGGTGCGATCACAATCAGCCTGGATGATAAGAAGTTGTACATCATAGATGGTCTGTTCGAGTTCTTCTCCAAGAGTGACGGGAAGGATGATGATGCATACGACTGGTACTGAAGTTGTAACACCCCTATCCATCACATAGCATATAGCAGTAGGTCCGGCCGGGGCCCGATACCATATACTACGGACAGACCGGTTGGTTACGCGTTGAAACCATTCAACCAATCATGTCGTCCTACACAACACCTAGCGGAAGCAAATTATTAAGTTGCAAAAGAAGATAAGAACCCTGCTATAAAGAATGAATGTCCACTACCAACTCAGGAATGTAATCATACACAAAAGAGAACTGGCCTTAAGGCCTTACATTGTTCACTTAACAAAATAGTGTTTTCCAAACTTCGGCACGCAGGCTGGCCATACATGAAAACGGGAAAGATACATAAGCAATTAGGCCTTCGAGGGCCGGCACAGCAACAAGGGCTTTAGCCCGCTATTTCCCGCTCTGCTCCGCAGCACCTGCAAGCCACAAACCACCGCCCGGTGGCAAACAATAGCAACGGCCATCAATGCTGACCAAATTATAACGATCCCGCCCCCAAAATCGGGGCGGCGATGCTTTTTCCCTGCACTTCATTAGTATAGGCAATGCTATTAATGTGAACACACATCAACACAGGCGTAGGCTCGCACGGCCACACACCCCGTGCACTCAGGGCACATTCTCGGCGAACCGGCCAACGTCACGTCAATTCAAGCCATAGATGTTCCCAATCCACCACCGCCTCTTGAATGGTCGTCCATATGAGCATTTTGCCTTCCTGGCCTTGGTCACGGCAATTTAAGACATAGACCACCGAAGACCCTCATCCATGCCAACGGTCCTACCGAACGACATAGACCGGGTACGGTTCCGCCTGACCCGTGCTCATACCGCAACAGCAATTTAAGCCATATGCGCAGGTCAAGACTCACCGAGTCCCGTTTCCGCCACAACAATCACATAACCCGGTTATGTTCACGTTGGCTCCCGGCCACCGTGTTGGCAAAAACCGTCTTTGCCCAGTTTTCCGGGTGCACCTTGGAGTTAATCTCCAAGGCTCCCTGATGCAATCTACCACGTAGAAAACCCGAAAAACACCCAAACACCCAGAGTCTTCCCTGGTTCATATGCAATGCAACATCACCGATCCGGCTCTACTTGTCCGGATAGGCTTCACACACAATGCCTATGTCCGTTTTCGCATACGGACTCTACACAAGGGGGACTTCACATATCTACCCCAAGGAACGCTCCAACTCCTCGCTCACTCGCGAGAGCGGGCTTCCTATGCAAAGGAAAAGAGGGCTTCACATGCCCAAGGATGAGAAATCGTTACCCTTGCATTCTTCCGCGGCGCCATCGAAAACTATACGGTTGGAAAGCACCGCAACGGCATCGCCTCCGCGGATCTGGACTCGGATCGTGATTCGGAACTCCGAAGCTCCTCCGGCGGCCGGATCTAGCCCTTCTTCCTCCTCCTTGCTCTCTCCTCTCTCTAGCTTTAGAAAGAGAACCACTCAAGAGAAAATGAGGGTTTTTAAACCCTATTCCCGGGTAAAACCATCCAGGAGCAGCCCCCCACCGTCGGATCCAAAGCCAAGGAAATGAACGGCCACGATTAAGCCTCAAATTATAAAATCTGGGCTGAATACGGGTTGGCACACGACCGTGTGCCTGGCCATGTAGCTCATTCGCCGTCTCGACCCAGATTGAAAACCAGCACACGGCATGTGACACGGCCTGCGACACGCCCGTGTCGCCTGCGACACGCCCGTGTCGGGACCCGTGTCACGCCCCCCGTGTGCAATAAATCGACACCTTGCAGTCAGAGTGGTACATGGCTTGGTGACACGGCATGGGACACGCCCGTATCACATCTGACACGCCCGAGTCTGTTCCCGTGTCACGGCCCGTGTACCACTACGACGATTCCCTTGAGTGACACGGCCTGGGACACGCCCGTGTCCTAGGCCGTGTCCCTCCACACGACCATCGTCGACCTACACTGGTCGACTACACGGCCAGTTCGACGATTCGAACTCGACACGCCCGACACGGCCTCCGACACGCCCTCCGACACGCCCGTGTCGGGGCCCGTGTCACCTGCACCAAAAATCTGACTTGGCCAAAAATGATCCCCGCCGCTCCTACGACAAATTGGGGTGCTACAATTCTACCCCCCTTAAAGAATTTCATCCATGAAATTAATAAAAGAAGACAGGACTTAACGTAAAACAGTACCTGAGCGGAATAATTCCGGGTACTCCTCGAGCATAGTCTGCTCCCATTCCCAAGAGAGCTCCTCACGCCCGCATTTATCCCATCGGACCTTAACCATCCGGATCTCCTTGTTACGAAGCCTCTTGACCTCAACATCTTCAATACGAATGGGCTTGACCCTTGTCGTCAACCCTTCGTCCACCGGCACTTGGTCAACCGCGATCACCTGCGAAGGCTCTTGCACCGCCTTCCGCAACACAGAAATGTGGAACACATCATGTAATCCACTCAAACTCCACCGATAGCTTCAAACGGTATGCAGCTTCGCCGACTCGCTCCAGAATCTCAAAAGGTCCAAGGTATCTTGGGCTCAGCTTCTTCAAGCGTCTCACACGCGAAACCCCCTTGAACGGCTTCACTTTCAGGTATACCCAATCGCCTACCGCGAACTCCACGTTCCGGTGCTTGGCATTGTAATACTTCGCCTGCCGGTCCTGAGCGATCAACAAGCGCTCCCGAATGATCCGTACTAACGAGGTAGCACTCTCCACCTCCTGTTTCTTGTACAATCTTGCCTCACCTGCTTCAAGCCACGATAACGGCGTGCGACACTTCCTACCATACAGGGCCTCGAAGGGCGCCATTTGTATACTCGCTTGGTAGCTGTTGTTGTACGCGAACTCCACCAAATAAAGGTGGTCTTCCCAATGCTTCCCAAAGTCTAGAACACACATGCGGAGCATGTCCTCCATCGTTCTATTGACCCTCTCGGTCCTGCCCATCCGTCTGCGGATGGAAAGCTGTGCTGAACTTTAACTCTGTTCCCAGCATCTGCTGCACCAACCTCCAATCATTTGACGTGAACCGCCCATCGAGATCACTCACAATGCTACGGGGCACACCACAGCCTATATTGTCGACATACAACTTTGCCAATTTCTCCACTGGATCATCCTTCCTATGCGGAATGAAATGCGACACCTTGCTTAGTCGATCTACGATCACCCAGATGGCGTCGTTCCCCTTCTGCGACCTTGGCAACCCGTGCACAAAGTCCATAGATATATCATCGAATTTCCACTCCGGTATAGGCAAGGACTTCAGAAATCCTTCTGGCTTTTGGCACTCAGCCTTCACCAAGGCGCACGTTTGGCATTTAGCCACGTACAACGCCACATCTTTCTTAAGCCCCGACCACCAAAACAGCTTCTTGAGATCACGATACATCTTCGTGCTCCCTGGGTGGATTGAGTAGTTGGTATGATGAGCCTCGTACATCAACTCTGCCCGGAGGTTACCCCCACTCGGGACGCACAACCGATGATCCTTCCTTAACAAATCATCATCCACCGAGAACTGGGAATTTGACCCATCCAGAGCGGCCTCCAAAAGCTCCTTCATGGAGTCATCTAACTCCAATGCCTGCCGAACCCGGTCAGCACAGTCATACTGCACCTCTGTCCAGTTTAACATTGCTTTGGCGCTCGTCTGCTTGTCAACGCAACAGATCTCAAGCTCCTCCAACTCCCGCACTAGCCGCTCATCATGCACCGACAACCAGTTGGCTCGGGCGGGAGTCCTGCGGCTTAGCGCATCCGCAACTGCGTTGCCCTTCCCGGGTACATAATGTATCTTGAAGGTGTAGTCCCCCAGGAACTCCATCCACCTCCTCTGCCTCATATTAAGGTCCTTTTGATCCAACAAGTATTTTAGGCTCATGTGATCGGTGTATATATCGACTCTTACGCTGTATAGGTAGTGCCTCCATAACTTGAGTGCAAAAATCACGGCCGCCAACTCCAAGTCGTGCACCGGATAATTCCTTTCATGCACTTTCAGCTGACGCAATCCATACGCGATCACACTTCCATGCTGCAACAACACGCAGCCCAAGCCACTACCCGAAGCATCGCTATACACCTCAAAGCCCTCGGTCCCACTCGGCGAACTAAGCACTGGCGCCGTGGTCAACCGCCTCTTCAGCTCCTCAAAAGCTTGCACGCACTCTTGCGTCCACAAGAATTTCTGATCCTTCCTTGTCAACTTCGTGAGAGGTAACGCTACCCGCGAGAAGTTCTCTACGAAGCGCCTGTAATATCCGGCAAGCCCGAGAAAACTACGGACTTCCGCGACAGAAGATAACGCAGGCCACACCCGTATCGCAACAATCTTCGCCGGATCCACCGCTATACCTTCCCCACTCACTATATGACCAAGGAACGCTACCTGTAAGTGAGGGTAAGATCTATCTCAACTCTAGAGGGGGGGGGTGAATAGAGTATTTTAAAATAATTTTTCACAGTTGAAATAAATAGCACATATAAAATTCAATTTATGATATAGTGTAGAGTGCTAGTAAGAGGTTAAAAACCAAGAAGTAAAGAGCACATCACACAGCAAACAAATCACACAAACAAACCAGAAGACACAAGGAAATATAGTGGTTCCCCAAAAACCTGGGTACATCCACTCTTCTACCACCCTTGGTAGGAATCCACTCAGGATGAGTTGATCAGGTGTCCTGACACCAATGAGCTTTTGATAAGGTGCCCAAAAACCAAAACTAGATTTTTTGATAAGGTGTCTTGCCACCACTGAGTTTTGACAAGAATCTCAGAACCAGACAGAACTTTTGAAGGGAGTTCAAGAACCCTTTTACAGCAGGAAAAGAAAAATAAGAGTGAAGGGTGTCTTCTCTGTTCTCAATCAAATGAGAGAAGCACAAGTGGATTGATGATGTCAAAGCTCCCCCTGAGATGTAGAAAGGTTCAGGAAAAGAAGCTTTGCTCTAGGGTGATAGGTCTTCAGAACTTTGATCTCCAGCAAAGGAGGATTTCAGCAAGAAGGCTGAAAAATGAGGTGTCTGGAGTTTTGAGATGAGATTGTGAACACTTTTCAGTCAGCAAGAAGATTTTTGAAGTCACAGTTCTTCTGTTGTTCTTCTGCTATCAGTATTCTCTATTCTGTGTGTTCACTTTCTTTCTTGTCAATCTGTGTATATTTTTTTCTCTTGTGTATTCTGTATATCTTAAAAACACAGAAGAAAGGAATTGAAATTTTCTGAAGTTTCCTTGTCCAAGTTAGCCGTTGGGAGTCATAAATGTCTTCCAAAAAGAGTCTTGTCTTCTAGAGGAAAGTCCAGCAAACATTCTCTGAATAATTCCTTGAAACTTGCTCCAGAATAAAGACAAATGGCTGGGAGATCTTCTGACATAAATGCTGATAATATTCAAAAACATTCCAAAGAACAGCAGCATTTGAATTCCTGAAAGCGTCGATCTCTCCAAAAAAAACGTCGATCTGAGCTCTACGATCGTCGAACTGAGCTCAGAGATGAAATGAGACAAGCAGACAGAAAACGTCGATATGAGCTCGAAGATCGTCGAACTGAGCTCACCGACCTGAGAAATAACTTGAAGGAGGGATCGTCGAACTGAGCTAGAAGATAGTCGAGGGGAGTTCGATGACTAAGCAGAAGCTAGCCAAAAGCAGATAGTCGATCTGAGCTCGAAGATCGTCGACCAGAGTTCGACGATTTATTGAAGTTGAGCTCAGAGAGCGTCGAACAGAGTTCGACGATTCGTCGACCTGAGCTCGACGAAAATTGCCTTAGACTTAGCTCTTCAACCTTGATCTTGGAATGGTCCTGGGGGTAGCTCCAAACCTAAGTTCTAAGCCCTAGACTCATTCTAATGTTGACCTTCTCAACTATACAACTAGGTCAACTGGGATTCCTAAGACAAGCATAGTGATCCTTACCCAAATTAGTAATAGGGTGTTCCAACAATCTCCCCCTATTTGGGTTAGGATTACTATTTACAGACAATCATAGGGAATAAAAAGCATACAACAATACAGAAGCTAATACAAAATTGCAGAGAAGATATATAGCAGCAAAGCAGATCACAGATAAATAGCAGCAGATATCCAAAGGTGGATGAAATGTTTAGCTTACACAGTTCACTTCCTTTCAGTTCCCTTTTTAAATAAAATTTCTCTATTAGGATTCTGACTTTCTTTCTTTGACCTTCTGTCATCCTCTGCACCTAGAGAAGTTTGAGATTTGGGCCTTGGAACAACAGCCTCAGGGTGCAGCTTCATATAGTCTTCTGGATTGAAGAATTTCCTTGATGCATATCTCTCTAGTTCTTTCTTTCTCTGCTCTGATAAAGTAGTTATGTTTGAAGTATCCTTGCTTTGTTCTCTGGCCTTTTTTATTTGATCAAGGGCAGCCAATTCTTTCATTCTGGCTGTCCAGGACACAGGGTTGTTCTCAGGATCTTCAAAAGGAATAGGAGGTTCATATCTGTTGATGATTTCAGAATCAGTAGAAGGAGTCCTAGAGACAATTGTGTCTTTCAGCTTGTAAGGGAAAGGACCTGAAGAAGGGTCAGAGTGACCTTGCCCTTCCCTTGGATGAAGTCTATGCCCTCTCTGGCTTCCTCTAAATTGATCTCTTCTGGATTGATATCCCCTTTGATGCTGTCCCCTTTGATAGGATCTTTGATAATACTGGGAAGAACTGTGTCTGGAAACTGGAGCTTGAGGGGCTGAGCCTGAGCCAGAATCTGGAGGAGGAGGAGGAGGAGGCTGATATTGAGAAGATCCTTTTTCATATTTGTCTAGCTTCCTCTTCTTCTTCATAGCTTTCTGTTGATTCTTGGAGTATTGCATCCATGGCTCAGAGATGGGGCAGTCATGCAGGATGTAGTATGAAATATCATTGGAGTCTTTGGCTTTGGCAGGAGGGACTGACATCATTTCTTTACTTCTAGCTTTTCTCTTCTTGGCAATAGTGCTAGCAGAATCATCAGAATCAGTCCTGTACTGATCACTCTCAGAACTTTGAGGTTGATCATACAGATCATCAATTCTTCTGATATGCTCTTCTTGAGCTTTAAGTTTTGCAGAAACAGCAGGAGCAGGAGGAGAGAGAGCAGCAGCAGAGCAGACAGAATCAACAGCAGACATTAGAGCAGGAGCAGCAAGAGTGGGATCTACTAAGTATGAGGCAAGCTCTTCATCAGCAGTCTCAACAGCAATTTCATCAGCATCAGTTGCTGGAATCATCTCTATGTCAGCAGTAGCAGCAGCAACAATTTCAACAGAAAGAGGCACAGTGGCCTTAGTAGCAGCATCAGAGATATCCACAGCCTTCCAGGACTTGATGTAGGAATCAATATGGCTGGGATCACAGATAGATACAGGCACAATGGCCTTAGACAAATCTTCAGCAGGAGTTGCAGGCAGACAGCTGAAATGGACTGTATCAAATATAGATAGCAGCCTCTGCAGATTCAGTGCAAAAGCACATCCAAGAGCTGGAGCTGGAGCAGACATATGATCAGCAGCTGGCACATCCACTTCTTCATAAGGCATCTCCCCCTGCCTTGGTTCAGAGAGAGGTGAATCAAGGCACCCAGAAGAAGGGATAGCCAGGGAGGAGGAAAGGGAGGCAAGCTTGGTAGACAGCTCCTGGACTTGCTTCAGGAGTGGAGCCAGGGAAGACTCCAGTAGAGATGCCAGCTTGGGAGCTAGCAACTCAAACAGCCTGTCTGCCAAACTAGGAAGATCCACATGCTCAAGTGGGGCTTGAGCAGAGGTAGGAGCAAAGGTGGATGGAGGGATGGTGGCTGAAACTGAAAATGTGGAGGAAGGTGGAGAGGGAATGGTTGGTTTAGAAGATGGAATTATGGAGATAGAGGAGGTTGAGGTGGAGATAGGGGAAGTAAGAGAGGGTGTGAAGGAGGGTTGAGAGAGAATGTCATGGAGCATTTGTTGAAAGGAGGAAGTTGAGGGTGGCTCAGGAGGAGTAGAGGGTGAATCATCCATGAAGGAATCATCTATAAGTGAGAAGGATGGTAGGGTGAAGGTTGAGTAGGAAAAGAGAGGATGGAATTCCTCTGAGGTGGATAGTGGAGGGGATGACATAGGTGAGGAAATGGTAATTGGGGATGAGATGATTATGGTGGTGACTGGTGGTGAGGAGGTGACGGCTTGGGTGCATATGGCTGGAGGAGGGGAAGAAGCAGGCAGCTCTTCTGCTGGAGGAGTGACTGAAATAGTCCTTGTGCCTGAATGAAGTGGTGCAGCAGCCCTGGAGGGGTTTATGATCTTCCTGTACCATTTACTGAAGAGGGTACAGGAAAGCCTCTTGGATGCATTGATGAACATGCTAGAGGAGGTTAAAAGGTCAGGGCACCTGTTGTGCAGATAGACCCCTAAGATTCTCCCACAACTAACTGCATTCTTATTGATCTTCTTCTTAATCAGAGTGAAGAAGATGGAGCCCCAGTCAAGGTGTTTCTTATCTAATAAAGCTCCCATCAGGCAGAACTGATATCTGGATATGGTGTCATGAGCTGAGTGCTTGGCCAACAGCACCTTCCCAACTACATCAGCCAGGAATTGAAATTCTATAGCCTGGTTTTTCTTCAATAGCTTATGAGGGTTGACTGCATTGTGACCCATCCTATCCAGCATGGAGTCATACTCCTCTCCAAACAGTTCAATGGAGTCTTCTCCAGTACTGAGTTGAAAAACTTCTGTTAAAAGAGCCGGAGATAGAAGTACCTGAGTCCCCTTAATGGTGCCGACAACAGAATTCTCAGTCTCGTCTGTTGCGGTATAACACCACTCTTTAATTTCTTCTGAGGCGATCTTCATCCTTGTAGTCATTATTGGAGTCAGCTGTTGTTCTCTGAATAAGTTTAGGATGTCCTTGAAGCGCTGGTCGCTTCCATCGAAGGAGTTTATGTCGATGTCAAAGCCTGTGTCGAACTTCATCTTAGCAATAGCAGCACTTGATTCAGCCATATTCACCTGCAACAGAAAACCAAAAATGACCAAGCGTAGAGAATTTGGAGGGAAAAGAAAGAAAGTTGCAGAGTATGAAAGCGCAAAAGGAGAACGACGGCTGAAAGAAAGATTTTATATTAGGGTTCGACGGCGAAAAGGAAGATCGTTGAGCTCAGCTCGACGAAACGTCGAGCTTGCTCGACGCTACAGAGGGAATCTGAAGAGTCTTAAAAATCGGCGATCTTCGTTCGACGATGTTGAAAAACGTCGAGCTCAGCTCGACGGCCTCTGATCAGAAAGAGAGAAAGCCTAGTTCTAGCGAGTGGCTCTGAACTCAGATCGACGACTGCAAAAGCGTCGATCTCTGGTCGACGATTTTTGGAAAATCGTCGATCTCTGTTCGACGATTTTGGGGAAAACGTCGAGCGCAGTTCAGAGTCTAAACTCATTCTACAGACACAAAAAGAAGGATTTTTGGCCTAGTCTTGGTCTGTTTTAGCTTTTCAAAATCTTGTAATTTAATTAAGGCTTCCTCCATCTAACATGCCTAACTGATTTAGGAAGAAACTGTGTTTCTTTTCATCCAAAGGTTTGGTGAAAATATCTCCCCTTTGCAAATCAGTAGAAATATATTGAAGTTCAATTTTATTTTTCTCTACATTATCTCTTAGAAAATGATGCCTAATTTCTATGTGTTTTGTCCTACTATGGAGGACTGGATTTTGTGCTATAGAGATAGCACTAGTATTATCACAGAAAATTTTAGACTTCTCTAAGTTGTAGCCATAGTCTAAGAGCTGATTCTGTATCCACAATATTTGTGAACAGCAACTGCCTACAGCCATATACTCAGCTTCAGCAGTTGAGGTTGACACAGATGTTTGCTTCTTACAAAACCAGGAGACAAGTCTGTCACCAAGGAACTGACATGTTCCACTGGTGCTTTTCCTGTCTATTCTGCATCCAGCATAATCAGCATCTGAAAATCCAGTTAAATCAAATGCTGAATCTTTTGGATACCAGAGACCTAGATTTGGACAACTTTTTACATACCTAAGAATTCTCTTAACTAAGATTAAATGTGACTCTCTAGGGCTAACTTGGAATCTAGCACAAATACATGTAGCAAACATTATATCAGGCCTACTAGCTGTAAGGTACAATAAAGAGCTAATTATTGCTCTATATGTTGTCTGATCAACAGTTTCCCATGTTCATCAGCATCTATTACAGCATTTGAGGGCATGGGTGTTTTCATACATGATGCATCAGACATACCAAATTTCTTAACCAATTCTTTTGCATACTTGGTTTGAGAAATAAATATGCCTTCAGCATGTTGCTTGACTTGCAGTCCTAAGAAGAAGGACAGCTCACCCATGCTACTCATTTCAAATTTAGAGTGCATAAGCTTGGAAAACTTTTTGCACAATTTTGAATCAGTAGAACCAAAAATAATGTCATCTACATAAATTTGCACTAGTAGGGTATGGGACTTATGGGTTCTAATAAAAAGAGTTTGGTCTACTCTCCCCCTAACAAAATCATTTTCCAGAAGAAAGCATGCTAGGGTCTCATACCATGCTCTAGGAGCTTGCTTGAGACCATATAATGCTTTATGCAATTTGTAAACATAATCAGGGTGAGTTAGAGAGATAAAACCTGGAGGTTGTCTAACATAGACTTCCTCTTTGATGTCCCCATTGAGAAATGCACTCTTTACATCCATTTGATACACTTTGAAACCTTTGTGAGCAGCATAGGCTAGGAATATTCTGATGGCTTCCAACCTTGCAACTGGTGCAAATGTCTGATCATAGTCTATTCCTTCTTGTTGAGAGTACCCTTGAGCAACTAGCCTTGCCTTGTTTCTGACTATAACTCCTTGATCATCCAGCTTGTTCCTGAATACCCACTTTGTTCCAACAATGGGATGATCCTTTGGCTTAGGCACTAGTTCCCAAACCTTGTTCCTTTCAAATTGATGCAACTCCTCTTGCATTGCAATGATCCAGTGTGGATCTTGCTCTGCATCTTGTATGGATTGAGGCTCAATTTGAGATAGGAAGCAAGTGTGCATCAGGTTCTGGTTGACCTGATTTCTAGTTTGCACACCAGCTGAAATTTCTCCAATTACTTGGGTGATTGGATGATCTCTTGTTGTTACTAAGTCAACAGGGAGTGTTGATTGTTCACCAGCCTGTGTTGTTGTCTCCTCTAGTGGAGCAGCAACTGGCTCTTCAGGATGATTTTCTTCAAGATGTTGAACTTCTTCTTCATCATCACTGCTCTCATTCTTTTCAGCAACTTGCAATTTGTTCAAGTCTTCAGCTAGAGAATGTACCTGCAAAGGTTCTATGGTAGAAGCATTCTTCTCCTTGAAAGACATGTTAGCTTCATCAAAAATAATATGAACAGATTCTTCAATTTTACAGGAAGATTTATTATAAACCCTATAGGCCTTGCTGATCATGGAGTATCCCAGAAACACTCCTTCATCAGCTTTAGCTTGGAATTTTGCTAGATATTTCTTGTCATTATTATGAATAAAACAAGTGCAACCAAAAACTTTAAAATAGCCTATTTTAGGTTTCTTCCCTTTGAGCAATTCATAGGGAGTCTTGCCCTTCAGCTTGTGTATCAGGCTTCTGTTCAACACATAGTTGGAGGTGTTCACTGCCTCAGCCCAAAAGGATAGAGGTAGGTGAGCATCTGCCAATAATGTAGTTGCAGATTCAATGAGTGTTCTATTTTTCCTTTCAGCTACCCCATTTTGTTGAGGAGTTCTAGGAGCTGAGAAAGTGTGCCTGATCCCTTCACTTTGACAGAACTCTTGCATGAGAAGAGAATCAAACTCTGTCCCATGATCACTTCTGATCAGGGCAATGTGAGTGTTGAACTCAATCTGAATGCATTTGAGAAAATCTGTCAAACACTTGAAGTTATCAGACTTCTTCCTCAGAAAGAATACCCAAGTGAATCTTGAGAAGTCATCTACAACCACTATAGTATAGGATTTCCCTCCTAGGCTTTGTACAGATATGGGTCCAAAAAGATCCATGTGCAATAGGTACAAGATCCTAGGTGAATCACTCTTATTAATTGATTTAAAACTACTTTTAGTTTGCTTGCCTAATTGACAAGCCTTGCAAGGTCCTTCCTTCTTGTAGGGACCAGAAGGTAGTCCTCTAACAAGGTTGTCTTTAGATAGCTTAGCAATGGTTCTAAGGTTAATATGCCCTAGTCTCTTATGCCATAAAATATTAGATTTTGAAATGGAATTGAACAGGCAAATATCTACTATAGGTGAATGAAAATCCACTAAGTAAATGTTACCTCTTCTGTTACCTGTCAACACAGTTGTGTTGTCCTCTGACTTGACCTTGCATATGGCTTTGTTGAATGTCACTTGATATCCTTCATCACACAGTTGACTGATACTTATCAAGTTGTGCTTGAGTCCTTCAACATATGCCACCTTCTTGAATGTGACTGAGCCAATTTGGACTGCACCATATCCTTTTGTAGTTCCAAAGCTTGAGTCTCCAAAAATTACTTTGGGTCCAAGCTTGGCTTTGAAGGAAGTGAAGTTGTCCTTGTCCCCTGTCATGTGCTTTGAGCACCCACTATCCAGATACCATTGATGGTTTGATGCTGGATAGGTCTTCACCTGCACAAAAACAGCTTATTTGTTTTTGACCCAGTTAACCTTGGGCCTAGGTTGATATCCCTTGAATTCTGAAATAAAGGACATCCCAGGTTGATCCTTATAACCTTCAGGATGGTATCTACTAGGAGGTACTATCCATTCAGTATAGGGATTAAAGCCTTGGGATGTGGGACTTCTAGGATTGAATCTAGATGTGCCATTGAAGGAATGTTCACAGTCCTGATTTCTGTTCGACGATCGTCGAACTGAGGTCGACGATCTTGGGTCAGATCGTCGATCTCTGTTCGAAGATCGATTATGCTGAAGTTCAGAGTTTGGATATCGTCGAGCTGAGGTCGACGATCTGTAGTTAGATCGTCGAGCTCTGTTCGACGATCGTCGAGCTCTGCTCGATGCCATCTGTTGAACTGAATTTTTCTCTGACAGATCTGCATTCTTCCTGGGTACCTCTATTACTCCCTTTCCTTTGTCAGAGACAAACTTGATTGGAGTTGTCAAAATTATAGGTTGGCTGGATGAGGCACCCAAGCCCAGTGTGCTATTAAATCTAGAGTTCACTGTGCTTGTGATGTCCATCAGTCTGATACTTCTCCCATTTAGGGATTCTTCAAACTTTTTGGCCTTTGATAGTTCACTTTTCAGTGAGGCTATCTCCTCCCTACAGCATTCTAACTCCTCAGAGAGTTTGAGGTTCTTTGAGTTTAGGACACTATGCTCAGATAATTGATTCCTGAGAGAGATTATCTCCTTCTCAGATTTTAATAGATCTAGACACAGTGTCTTAAATTCATCTTTGAAGTCCTCAGAATTAAAATCAAAAGAGTTGATTACCTGATCTTCATCTGGTTGAGTTTCTGAGTCTGATTCTGATTCTTTATCAGAGTTTTGCTGTGAGGCATTGACAGCCATCATGCAAAATTCTTTTTCATCTGCATCATCCTCATCATCACTGGAACTGGATGAGGCTTCAGATTCTTCTTCAGTCTCACTCCATGTCTCAGCAACAAAGCCCTTCCTTGTATGTTTGTTCTTGCTGGAGGAGGCTTTGTCTGAGCTATTCTTCTTGTAATCCTTTTCTTTTCTTCTTTCTCTTCTTTCCTTCTTGTCCTTATTCTTGTTTTCTGGACAGTCAGGCACAATGTGGCCTGGTTTTCCTGCAACCAAAGCATATAATTTCTTTATTATTGTTTGATTTATCATACCTTGGTTTATCATGACCCTTGTATGGTCTCTTTCTGAAGTCTTTTCTGGCCATCTTGTAGAATATTTTGGCCAGTAGACTTATGAGCTCATCATTTCCTGTAGCTTTATCTTCAGGCTCCTCTTCTACAGCTTTGAAGGCTATGTTCTTTTCTTTCCTTGTGGCTGGAGAGGTAGCCTTTTGTTCTTCTTCTCTATTTTTAATGAGCAGCTCATAGGATTTGAGCTTGCCCAGGAGAGCTTCAGTAGTAATCTCATTTAAACTTCTGGCATCCTTGATTGGCCAGATTCTTGAATCCCAAGTGCTGGGGAAGCACATCAGGATTTTGTCATTCAGCTCAGTCAGTGAGATTTCTTTGTCTAGGGTTTTTAGCTCATTGACAATTAGACTTAGTCTATTGTACATGTCAGCCACTGATTCAGCTTCTCCCTTTTTGAAGTTCTCATATTGGCTTATCAGATGAGATCTTCTATCTTTCCTTTCATCAGCAGATCCTGAGACAATTTCAGAGAGTTTGTCCCAGATTTCTTTGGCTGAGTGGCATTCAGCTACCTTCTGAAAAATTTCATCAGACATTGTTTGGGCTAAGATGTTCATAGCCTTAGCATCTGCAGTCTTCCACTTCTTTATATCTGCATCTGTTCCAGAAGGAGGTGGAACAGCACTTGTACTTGAGCTTGCTGGTGGAGTTGGACAAACTGTCAAGACAGAATTGAAAATGTCTTCATCAATAGAATTCATGTATAATCTAATCCTTGCCTTCCAGAGTGCAAACTTAGAAAGGTTGCACACTGGTGGTCTGGTGCTTGCATAATCTTTGTTCTGTGCCATGTCTTTAAATAAAAAGCTAGATGTATAGAAAATAATCCTCTTAAGAGATTGATCTTATCAAGGATCTTTTGGTTCAGGTGTTAGCCTGTATGAGCAACCAACCTCCCTCTGATACCAATTGAAAGTGAGGGTAAGATCTATCTCAACTCTAGAGGGGGGGGGGGGGTGAATAGAGTATTTTAAAATAATTTTTCACAGTTGAAATAAACAGCACATATAAAATTCAATTTATGATATAGTGTAGAGTGCTAGTAAGAGGTTAAAAACCAAGAAGTAAAGAGCACAGCACACAGCAGACAAATCACACAAACAAACCAGAAGACACAAGGAAATATAGTGGTTCCCCAAAAACCTGGGTACATCCACTCTTCTACCACCCTTGGTAGGAATCCACTCAGGATGAGTTGATCAGGTGTCCTGACACCAATGAGCTTTTGATAAGGTGCCCAAAAACCAAAACTAGATTTTTTGATAAGGTGTCTTGCCACCACTGAGTTTTGACAAGGCTCTCAGAACCAGACAGAACTTTTGAAGGGAGTTCAAGAACCCTTTTACAGCAGAAAAGAAAAATAAGAGTGAAGGGTGTCTTCTCTGTTCTCAATCAAATGAGAGAAGCGCAAGTGGATTGATGATGTCAAAGCTCCCCCTGAGATGTAGAAAGGTTCAGGAAAAGAAGCTTTGCTCTAGGGTGATAGGTCTTCAGAACTTTGATCTCCAGCAAAGGAGGGTTTCAGCAAGAAGGCTGAAAAATGAGGTGTCTGGAGTTCTGAGATGAGATTGTGAACACTTTTCAGTCAGCAAGAAGATTTTTGAAGTCACAGTTCTTCTGTTGTTCTTCTGCTATCAGTATTCTCTATTCTGTGTGTTCACTTTCTTTCTTGTCAATCTGTGTATATTTTTTTCTCTTGTGTATTCTGTATATCTTAAAAACACAGAAGAGAGGAATTGAAATTTTCTGAAGTTTCCTTGTCCAAGTTAGCCGTTGGGAGTCATAAATGTCTTCCAAAAAGAGTCTTGTCTTCTAGAGGAAAGTCCAGCAAACATTCTCTGAATAATTCCTTGAAACTTGCTCCAGAATAAAGACAAACGGCTGGGAGATCTTCTGACATAAATGCTGATAATATTCAAAAACATTCCAAAGAACAGCAGCATTTGAATTCCTGAAAGCGTCGATCTCTCCAAAAAAAACGTCGATCTGAGCTCTACGATCGTCGAACTGAGCTCAGAGATGAAATGAGACAAGCAGACAGAAAACGTCGATCTGAGCTCGAAGATCGTCGAACCGAGCTCACCGACCTGAGAAATAACTTGAAGGAGGGATCGTCGAACTGAGCTAGAAGATAGTCGAGGGGAGTTCGACGACTAAGCAGAAGCTAGCCAAAAGCAGATAGTCGATCTGAGCTCGAAGATCGTCGACCGGAGTTCGACGATTTATTGAAGTTGAGCTCAGAGAGCGTCGAACGGAGTTCGACGATTCGTCGACCTGAGCTCGACGAAAATTGCCTTAGACTTAGCTCTTCAACCTTGATCTTGGAATGGTCCTGGGGGCAGCTCCAAACCTAAGTTCTAAGCCCTAGACTCATTCTAATGTTGACCTTCTCAACTATACAACTAGGTCAACTGGGATTCCTAAGACAAGCATAGTGATCCTTACCCAAATTAGTAATAGGGTGTTCCAACACTACCGAGAGTAGCCAGAACTCGCACTTGGAGAACTTTGCGTAAAGCTCATTCCTCCTCAAAGTCTCCAACACCAAATGCAAATGCTTGAAGTGGTCTTCTTCGCACTGCGAGTACACCAAAATATCGTCAATAAAGACGATCACAAAGCGATCCAGGAAATATCTGAACATCCTGTTCATCAGATCCATAAATACCGATGGCGCATTCATCAGTCCAAATGGCATGACCGTGAACTCGAAATGCCCATACCTCGTACTGAACGCCGTCTTCGGGATATCACACTCCCTGATCCTCAGCTGATAGTACCCCGACTTCAAGTCCAACTTGGAGTATACCGACGATCCGACTAACTGATCAAAGAGATCATCAATCCTCGGGATCGGGTACTTATTCTTCTCCGTCAGCTTGTTCAACTCTCTGTAGTCGATACACAGCCGCATACTCCCGTCCTTCTTCTTAACGAAGAGGACCGGTGCGCTCCAAGGCGACGAGCTTGGACGCACATATCCTTGCTCCATCAGCTCCTCTAGCTGAACTTTCAACTCTGCCATATCCTTAGGCGCCATCCTATACGGAGCACGTGACACCGGTTTGGCCCCCGGTACGAGCTCGATGGTGAAATCAATCTCCCGCTGCGGTGGGGCTCCGGGAAGGCTATCCGGGAACACATCGGGGTATTCGCAAACCACGGGGATGCTATCCAACGGGGACTTTGGCTCCACAGCCCCCACTATTGCAAAGAACAGCTCTGCACCAGCACGAACTGCCTTCACCACCTGAAGAGCAAACATCAGTGTCCTGCTCGACCCCTTTAACCCCTCGAATGTAGTCTCCCGCCCTACACCCAGCTTGACCTCCTTCCGGTCACAGTCAATCCAAGCTTTCTGCTCTGACAGCCAATCCATTCCAAAGATCACGTCGAACTCTACTAGCGGCAGCAATGACGCTAGCAAGTCGAACTCTTGGCTCCCAATGTGAACCTTTACGACGCACACCCTGTCCGCATGCATCGAGCACCCATTCGGTAGCAGCACATTCAACTTGTCCTTCGCCATCGAAGAAGGGACTCCGATGCGCGATATAAAGCTTTCAGACAAGAAGGAGTGTGAAGCTCCCGTATCGAACAGTGCCCGTGCCAGACTATCGCTAATCACAACAAAGCCTATACAAACAATATTAGGCTAACAAGCAATAGATAACGGTATTAAAGCTAACTTGCTATAAATTAACTCATACCTGTCACCACATCCGCTTGCTTGATGGCCTCCTGCTGGCCCAAGTTATAGACTATAGGCTGAGTCGGAGCATAGTGGGATGCGGTCGACTCCACCGCTTTGCCCTTCTCCTCGTAGGTAGCTCCTTGTTTCCTTTCGAACTTTGAGCGTCCACTCCAGCAATCACGGGCAAAGTGCCCCGGCTTCCCACACATGAAACAAGCGCCCGGGGTTCGATTGTTAGTTGTCCCCGAGGCACCTGAAGCAGCTGGACCCGACATCTTAGCTTTCTTATAGAATCTGCGGTAGCCCGACTTCGACGTAGTCGGTGCCTTGAACTCCGCTTTCTTGTTACCGGATTCCTTCTTTGCTTGGACATTCTTCATGTCCTTCTCCAAGGACCGGGCCGAATTGACCAGGGTCATGAAACCCTGCGCCTTGGGCCCCGATAGTAGCAACCTTAAATCATCTCTTAGCCCTTCATAGAAGCGACTCGTCTTGCGCTCCTCGTCTGCGAAGGTAGCGCCGGCATATCTCCCCAACCGAGTAAACTCGTGGAGGTACTCATCAACGGTACAATCCCCTTGCACCAACTTCTGAAATTCGCTTTCTAGCGCAATCCTCTGCGCCGAGGGGAGGTATCGAGCCATGAACTATCTCGCAAACTCCTCCATCGAAACTTCGGCCAACGGCCTTCCCCGCAACTGATGTAGCTCTAGGCCTTCCCACCATAACCTTGCGTCCCCATCCAAAAGGAACGTCGCTATAGTGGTCTTCTGCCACTCTTCCGTTTCCGTCGTAGTCATCACCCTGTTGACCCTTGAGAGCCAATCCTCAGTGCTTGGGTCGGGGTTTCTGCGCCCGTGAATACAGGTGGGTGAAAGCCCATCACGTGCTTCAGTTGTCTTTCCGTTGCTCTCCGAGGCAACTCTGTCTCCAACACTACTTGCTCAACCCTCCTTTGCTCTACCGTCTGAAGCGGTACTTGCTCCATAGCAGGAGCGGGCTGCTGCACCTGCCTTGCAGGCTGCGCATTGATCATTGCCATGACCGCTTCTGCCACCAACCTAATGGTCTCGGCAGACGGAGGTGTTGCAGGCGCATCGCTTGGCGCACTGCTCGCCTCAGAACCTGGCCGTTCAGACGGCCCAGCACCACTTCTGGTCACCTATAATCGTGCAAAACACCGATAAGCGACCCAAAAATTACTGCAAACAGCAATTATAGGAACACGCAGGTTCCTCAAACATGTATATTTTCATTCCTAAGTGGACATTCAAGGGTTCTTTTCATGTTATAACGATGACACACGCATGTGCTCACCACCCCTTAAAGTGAATTCGTCCACGAATTCATTTAAGCTTGACCGAAACCAGTAGTCTGATACCAATTTGTAACACCCCTATCCGTCACATAGCATATAGCAGTAGGTCCGGCCGGGGCCCGACGCCATATACTACGGACAGACCGGTTGGTTACGCGTTGAAACCATTCAACCAATCATGTCGTCCTACACAACACCTAGCGGAAGCAAATTATTAAGTTGCAAAAGAAGATAAGAACCCTGCTACAAAGCATGAATGTCCACTACCAACTCAGGAATGTAATCATACACAAAAGAGAACTGGCCTTAAGGCCTTACATGGTTCACTTAACAAAATAGTGTTTTCCAAACTTCGGCACGCAGGCCAGCCATACATGAAAACGGGAAAGATACATAAGCAATTAGGCCTTCGAGGGCCGGCACAGCAACAAGGGCTTTAGCCCGCTATTTCCCGCTCTGCTCCGCAGCACCTGCAAGCCACAAACCACCGCCCGGTGGCAAACAATAGCAACGGTCAGCAATGCTGACCAAATTATAACGATCCCGCCCCCAAAATCGGGGCGGCGATGCTCTTTCCCTGCACTTCATTAGTATAGGCAATGCTATTAATGTGAACACACATCAACACAGGCGTAGGCTCGCACGACCACACACCCCGTGCACTCAGGGCACATTCTCGGCGAACCGGCCAACGTCACGTCAATTCAAGCCATAGACGTTCCCAATCCACCACCGCCTCTTGAACGGTCGTCCATATGAGCATTTTGCCTTCCTGGCCTTGGTCACAGCAATTTAAGCCGTAGACCGCCGAAGACCCTCATCCATGCCAACGGTCCTACCGAACGACATAGACCGGGTACGGTTCCGCCTGACCCGTGCTCATACCGCAACGGCAATTTAAGCCATATGCGCAGGTCAAGACTCACCGAGTCCCATTTCCGCCACAACAATCACATAACCCGGTTATGTTCACGTTGGCTCCCCGCCCACCGTGTTGGCAAAACCCGCCTTTGCCCAGTTTTCCGGGTGCACCTTGGAGTTAATCTCCAAGGCTCCCTGATGCAATCTACCACGTAGAAAACCCGAAAAACACCCAAATACCCGGAGTCTTCCCCGGTTCATATGCAATGCAACATCACCGATCCGGCTCTACTTGTCCGGATAGGCTTCACACACAATGCCTATGTCCATTTTCGCATACGGACTCTACACAAGGGGGACTTCACATATCTACCCCAAGGAACGCTCCAACTCCTCGCTCACTCGCGAGAGCGGGCTTCCTATGCAAAGGAAAAGAGGGCTTCACATGCCCAAGGATGAGAAATCGTTACCCTTGCATTCTTCCGCGGCGCCATCGAAAACTATACGGTTGGAAAGCACCGCAACGGCGTCGCCTCCGCGGATCTGGACTCGGATCGTGATTCGGAACTCCGAAGCTCCTCCGGCGGCCAGATCTAGCCCTTCTTCCTCCTCCTTGCTCTCTCCTCTCTCTAGCTTTAGAAAGAGAACCACTCAAGAGAAAATGAGGGTTTCTAAACCCTATTCCCGGGTAAAACCATCCAGGAGCAGCCCCCCACCATCGGATCCAAAGCCAAGGAAATGAACGGCCACGATTAAGCCTCAAATTATAAAATCTGGGCCGAACACGGGTTGGCACACGGCCGTGTGCCTGGCCGTGTAGCTCATTCGCCGTCTCGACCCAGATTGAAAACCAGCACACGACATGTGACACGGCCTCCGACACGCCAGTGTCGCCTGCGAAACGCCCGTGTCGGGACCCGTGTCACGCCCCCCGTGTGCAATAAATCGACACCTTGCAGTCAGAGTGGTACACGGCTTGGTGACACGGCATGGGACACGCCCGTGTCACATCTGACACGCCCGAGTCTGTGCCCGTGTCACGGCCCGTGTACCACTACGACGATTCCCTTGAGTGACACGGCCTGGGACACGCCCGTGTCCTAGGCCGTGTCCCTCCACACGACCATCGTCGACCTACACTGGTCAACTACACGGCCAGTTCGACGATTCGAGCTCGACACGCCCGACACGGCCTCCGACACGCCCGTGTCGGGGCCCGTGTCACCTGCACCAAAAATCTGACTTGGCCAAAAACGATCCCCGCCGCTCCTACGACAAATTGGGGTGCTACAGAAGTGCCCCCCGTGATATGCCGTTGTTGATTCTAGCTTGAGCCTGTCGGCGGTTAGTTTGAGCTGAAGCAGCGTTGAAAGGAACAACACAATCACTGTAATTTCTTCTTCTACCAAGACTTGGTCTAACTTGACTGTCATAACCCGCATTTTCCCCGAGGTTAAGAAGTATCAGAGTACGGGAAAACACGCGTTGTGATGCCACGTCGAGCAGGGGATAATTGCTGACGCTCAGGCAACACACTAAGATTTCAAATCACAAGTTTTAAAATAGTAGAAAACCAGTTTATTTAAAGGCCGTATCCCTCGACACAGTGTATCAGCTAGTCCACGATAGAAGAATATATTTGCTTGCAGCGGGAAAATACTTTGATTTAGTTGATTTGATACCCTAAATGAGTATAAGGGCCCTCAAGGGACCCCTTATGGTATGCACGACTCCTAAGGTGAGTATAGTATTTATATATGAAAGATATCCTTTACGCTTAAAAAAGATAGTGTTTTAGTTTTACAAATATGATATGCATGAGATACATATAATAGTTTAGGGTTTTAAAATACCTAACATGCATCCTAGCATAAAACCTTCCCAGAAGCAAGTAAGCAACCCCAAGAGGGCAAAACAACAGTTTTAATTCATATCCAGCAAAACAAGTAAGCCATCTGTGGGCGTCGATAACCCGACACGAACCCACCAGTGAGTGTGAATGTCCATACCGAAAAGAAGAATAACTACCTCACAAGGTGGAAGATCTGCAACTCAGCTACCCTGGAGGCTATCAGCAAAACCCACTAAAAGGGAATAGCCGCTCTATCGACTACAACCTGCACCTGAGGCATTTAAGAAAGAACGCCTCAACACAAAATCAAAGCATGAAGAATATATGATTTAAGTGCGAGTAAAAAGGGTTTACCAACCCGGTAACAAAAGCAACAGCTAACAGTAAGTGAAAAGTATGACAGTAAGAAGGAAAACTATCAAAAGGTCAGTAAAGGTAAATCACACCAAGTGTGAGCACAAAAACTACCTGCTCGGCAGAAAGAAATAACCTGCAGCAGTAAAACATCAGTATACTAGCAGGAATAACCAAAGCAGGAAAAGAAAGAGCTAACAATCCTAACTTTGTGGGCAAATGACCGGGGTGAAAATAATAAGGGGCTGGAGTGGGTGGCAGTACCAGCACCAACAACCAGACCCCAAAATAAATACTCAAGGGTGAACACAACCGGTGGAAGCCTTAGGGTCCACACACCTAAACAAGTCGGCCCCATTGTACAGACTTCGTGGTGTCCACAGCTCAACACACACATTTCACCCCTCTAGAGTCCAGAAAACACCCCCTCCGGCCATAGTCCACGAGTCGGCATGCAAAAACTAGCCGAACACCCCAACATCCCCCTTAGGAAGGAAAAACTCCTCTAACAGTCCTAAAGAAGCACACATCCCAAGGCTAAAGACTTAGCCAAAAAAAAAACACTGCGGCGTTGAGTGAGTCTACCTCACTCAACGCCAAAACAGCCACGGTGTTGAGTGAGGTACCCTCACTCAACGCCAAAGACTCAATCGCAAGCCCTGACTGTGGCGTTGAGTGAGTCTACCTCACTCGACGCCAAACCTGCTTTGACATTGAGTGAGGTCGACTCACTCAACGCCATCAGACTTAACTGCTGAAAAGACTGCGGAGTTGAGTGAGTCTACCTCACTCAATGCCAAAACAGCTGCGGCGTTGAGTGAGGTCTACTCACTCAACGCCAAAGACTTAGCTGCAAGTATTAGCTGTGGCGTTGAGTGAGGTCGACTCACTCAACGCCTCGGCACCCTTAGCCGCAAAAATACCTGGAATTGAGTGAGGCCCACTCCACTCAACGCCTGGACCCTTAGCCTCAAAAACAACCTGGCGTTGAGTGAGGCCCACTCCACTCAACGCCTAGACCCTTAGCCGAAAAAACAACCTGGCGTTGAGTGAGGCCCACTCCACTCAACGCCTGGACCCTTAGCCGCAAAAACAACCTGGCGTTGAGTGAGGCCCACCCCACTCAACGCCTGACCTGCAGAGCCTTGGAAAATTAATTCCAAGGCTCAGGTTGCTTCTCCTTACCCGATCTACCAGCAACCTAAGCTAGCTAAGACAAGTTAAATACTTAGATTAATTAACACTAAACCTACAGCAAACATGATCCTCAACCCGAACAGGATACACCCCTCCCAGGTAAATAAATAAATAAATAAATAAATAAATAAATAAAAACAAGAAGGAAAGAGAACGCTTGCAAGGGCAGGGGCCACTTGCCTTACTTCGGATGGAAATGGCAGCCGCACGCCCAGCTCAACACCGACAGTAAGGATCGGCCACCACCAAAAATAAAACAAGCTGGAGCAAACCAAAACTTAGAGAGGAAGAAGATGAAGCAGAACAAGAAACCCTAATTTCCTATAGACTGCCCGAAAAGCTTAAAGACTTACCTGGGAAGCTAGCTCTCGGCGAGAGCAGCTCGGATCCAACGTCGCTTGAGAGAAAGGACTCCTAAACTAGCGGCCACCGCCGGTCAAACTGCAGCTCCTCCGCCAGTTCCTTCTGTAGGAAGCCTGCTGATTGCTTGGGAAGGAGGAGAAGTGAAGCTTGAAACCAGCTGTCTTCCTATAAATATCTCCAGCCACCTTCTCCCAAAAGATAATATAAAATAGCCTAAGCATGGGGAGTTTCGGCCACCAGCTACAATAATCCTACCTCCTCACCCGCCAGCTAACAACCACTCTAGCTTAAGCACATATATATATACATGTATACTTATCTTAACGTCACCTCAGCTAACCGAACTCCGGCCACCCAGCTGACCTTACCCGAGCTAAGCTAGGCCGAAAGCTTGAGTCTGAACAGCTAAAGCTACAGGTTTAGCTAAGCTTAAACACCACCCGAGCTCCATCTACTTATATCTAAACACAACAGCACCAAAGAATATACATATACCTAAATATATGTATACTTAGCTTAAAAGACAAGACCAACTCAAGATCAGCAAGCTCAAACTCTGTACTTACCTATACATATAATTAAACAATCCACCACCACAAGCTAGGCTACACACAACTAGCTAGAAGCAAAACGTCGAAACTACGCGAAAAACATACGATCCTTGATTTCGACAAATCTCACATCGTAGCTAAGTACCCAAACTACGAAAACAACGGCGAAGTCGAAAACAACACCTGACGATCGAACACTCGGGCTTACATCACCCAAGCCAAAGCACAAGCATTCCCTAAGAGGCTCAGCCGAGTCATCACAACTGACACAGAATAGCTGGGGAATCTTGCAAACATGATACACAAGGAACCTAAAGAGTTAAGATTACGCTCTAACAACGGCAAAAAGCCGGAAACGCGTCAACGTAACGCCAAACGATAAACAAACAAAACACCAAAAAAAACCCGGGGCGTTTCACTTGACTGACGACTTGCCGATGCCGATGGTTATGCTTCTTGGATTCTGGGCATGCGACTCATTCTTTTTTGCTAGGAATTGGTCGACCTCCCGTAGGCTTGCGAGTCGCTGAATCTCTTCCTTCAGATGATTGCATTCATCCGTGCTGTGTCCGGGCCCTTGGTGATATTGGCAGTATTTTGATGAATCTTCTCGAGCTCGAGAGAGCGACTTGAGCTTGCGCAATGCTGAATGATTATGAATTGCTTGTAAAATCTTACTCTGAGGGGCATTCCGTGGTGCGAGTTCTCGGTGTCGGCGTGACTTCTTTGCTGGGCAGGTGTCAGCGTGTTGTTCTCAGTTCCTCTTATGCTCATGGTTTGATTCACTTTCTTGTTTCCTTTTTTGAGTTCCGTTATTTATTGAGTTTCCGATGCCCCTTGTATTGGTGGCTATCGAGGTAGTGATATTGCGTGCTTGGGGTTAATGTTGCTGGAGTGGGGGAACTACTGGTACTTGAGAACTCCTTTTTTACATCGTACTCCTTATAGGGGGTGTCTTGGTCGCGATCAAGAGTTCTTCAGGTAGGGGTGACTCAACTTGCACGAATGGTGGCACGGAGGATGGTTTTACTTCCTGACATATGGCGAGCATTATGGCTTGGAGTTCGTTAATTTTGGAGGCGTGTTTGGCCAAGATGCCCTCTAGCTTGCCTAGGGTAGCCGCTTGATCAATTTTGTCAATGCGAGAGGGGGCTGGCTTGACGGGCCCTCCGGGGACAGATACTCTAGCTGTCCAGGTGCTTCTCTTTACCATTGAGGCGGCTCCTTAAAATTGGTTGGGTTTGAAGTTTTTCCGTGAGTACCGTTGCGCGGGGGTACAATCACCTGAGGATGTTGGGAGCTCTTTCCCCACAGGCGACGCCAAACTGTTGTGGTCTAACTCGACGTCCTGGTCGGGCCAGAATATCTGGATTGTCTTATCTCTCGGAACGGTCGAGCATGCACACAGTCAAATGAATAGGTCGATTGTACATAAGCATTTTTAACGTGGGAAAACCCCTCAACTGGGTAAAAAATCACGTGATCAGATCTATGCCGGTCAAACTCCACTATTCTTGGGTTGTTACAACTTGTTTGTGAAGTCGGGGGTGACATAACACCTCTCGTTATAGTTTGGGGGTGAGAGAATACTTGACATACGACAGCCGACATATCGTCTCGCCAGGAGTTATTACAAGTTGCGTTTCACGCTGATGGTCTTTAGTTTAGTGGCTTGCTGAGTGGAGCGGAGCACTTGAACTTGCAGTTGCGGAGGCTTCTTAGAACTTGAGAGGTTTGGCTTCGTCGGATGGCTTTGACTTGACCCGCTTGTAGCTCATGTGCGGCTCGGGTGTTACTTGTAGGAGGAATTCGACAGAGCTTCAACCTGAGGAAGAAGAAGGCTCAGAGGAGAAAAGGGTGAGAAATGAGGAGGCCTGAGACTCCTTTTATAGGCCCCGGGTGGTGGTATGCGGCTATCTGCACACCATAACCACCGTCATGATTATTTTTAGTATAGTTTTAATGCTCGTATTTTACTATTCAGAGACCATTTATATAAATAGTAACATATTAATTTAATCCTTTCCCCACTAACTAGGTGGTTAGTGGGTGGTTATGCGTAGATCGGACGACCGAGAATTCCTCCCATCGATCGTACGATGGAGGGCGACCTCCACGGGCGGCCGACAATCTTGCCGCCAAGATTGCCGGCGAGGGAAGGATCGCCGGCAGCGGCCAAGGAGGGTCAGCCGGCTTGGCCGCCCCTTGTCCGCAAGGCGACATTTAGGGAGAGGCGGCCAGATTGGCCTCCCCTTAGCCGCACGACGACGTCTAGGGAGAGGCGGCCGGCTTGGCCGCCCCTTGGACGCCCGCCGGCGTCTAGGGAGAGGCAAGCGGCTTGGCCGCCCCTTGGCCGCACGACGGCGTCCAAGGAGAGGCAGTCGGCTTGGATTCCCCTTGGCCGCACGGCGGAAGGCCAAGGAGATGCGGTCGCCTTGGCCGCACAACGGCGGCCAAGGAGAGGCGACCAACTTGGCCGCACAACGGCGGCCAACTTGGCCCCCCCATGGCCTCACGGTGGCGGCCAAGGAGAGGTGGCCGACTTGGCCGCCCCTTGGCCGCACGACGAAGACCAAGGAGAGGCAGCCGACTTGGCAGCCCCTTGGCCGAACGACGACGGCCAAGGAGAGGAGGCCCGCTTCGCTGACCCTTGGCCGCAAGGCGGCGGCCAAGGAGAGGGCGGCCGACTTGGCTGCTTTTTGGCCGCAAGGCGGCGACAAAGGAGGGGCGGCCGGCTTGGCTGCCCCTTGGATGCAAGGCGGCGACCAAGGAGGGGCGGCCGGCTTGGCCGCCCCTTGGCCGCAAGGCGGCAACCAAGGTGGGGAGGCCGACTAGACCCCCCTTGGCCGCAAGGCGGCTTCCAAGGAGGGGCGGTCGGCTTGGCCTCCCCTTAGACGCACGACAGAGACCGAGGAGGGTAGGCCGGCTTGGCACACCCCTGGCCGCAAGGCAGCGACCAAAGAGGGGCGACGACCAAGGAGGGGCGACCGGATTGGCTGCCGCTTGGACGCATGGTAGCGGTCATGGAGGGGCAACCAGCTTGGCCGCTTTTGGGCCGCACGACTGCTGCCGAGGAGGGTCTGCCGGCTTGGCCTCCCCTTGGTCACAAGGCGGCGGCCGAGGAGGGGCGGCCAGCTTGGCTTCCCCTTTGACGCACGACGGTGGCCGAGAGTGGGTGACCGGCGGTGACCCGCAGCGCTTTCCTCGATGCGCGTGATGGGATCGGCGCACGAGGGGATCAGGCGTGGTGATCGCATGCGCGGTCAATCCCATGATCCCACTTCTTTTGAGGTGGGGATCATGGGTATATGGTTATGTGAACACCCAATTCTTTAAAATGGGAGTCATCCCCAACAATTGCCCCCAGATCATATCCTTGTTGTGCGAGACTGCTTCAGACTAAGAAAGACAAGGATCTGCTACTGGAGGGCTATGACAAACCCACGACAACAAATCCTGTCACTGGTTGGGAGCCAGACAAAGTAAAAGAATATGCAGAAAACTATAAAAGAGACGCAAAGGCTCTGCTCTACATTCAGCAAGGTGTGGCCAGAAGCATATTTCCAATAATTATGGGGGCCACCACTGCCAAGGAGGCATGGGACTCTCTCAAAAATGACTTCCAGGGCTCAACCAAGGTAATAGCTATTAAACTTCAAAATTTGTGGCAAGAGTTTGATACTCTGAACATGAAGGAAGATGAAGATGCCCACTCTTATTTCTCTAGAATATCCTCTTTAACAAATCAAATTAGAAGTCATGGTGATGTGTTAGAAGAGAAGAAAATAATAATAAAAATTCCGAAAACACTATCTCAAAAGTATGCCTTCGTTGTGGCCATTGAAGAGGGAAAGGATGTTAACACCCTAACCTTGCCAGATCTTCTAGGATCCCTTCAATCACATGAAGAAAGAATGAGAAGATATGAGCACCAGTCCCTCGAACAAGCTTTTCAAAGTAAAGCCTACATTAAACAACCCTTAAAAGCTGAAAAGGAACCTCAACAAGGATACATAAGGGAATCAAAAGCAAAACAATTATATTATAACTTGTGTAGAAGGAACAACCATGAGGCCCATGAATGCTTTTATCGATGCAAAAGGTGTAAACATCCGACTCATATGGAAAAAGATTGCTGGTCAAAACATAAACAAGAATACAGACCTAAGGAAGAAGCTCACTACACTGAACAGGAGGAGGAGGACCTTGTGTTTTACTCTAGTAATGATTATGGGGGAAGTGAGGATGATGTGTGGTACTAAGTGTTGAAGTTGGAGACCGGGCGGTCTGTCGGTCTGGCTTGGCGGGTTATTGACCAGGCGGTCTGGCGGTCTGGCGGTTTGCCTTCAGCGGTTTGGTTGCTGTGTTGAGCTCTGAGGTCCAAGCGGTCTAGCGGTCTGTTACTGGCGACTAGGAGACCACGCGGTCTAACGGTCTCACATGGCGGATTGTCTCTCTCTGGCAGTGGCCGAGCGGTTAGCCCTTCTGTCTAACCGCGCGGCTTGTTCCGGTCTGTTATTCTAGCCGCCCAGATTTTTTGTATAGTTTTAGTCCCACATCTCTTATTTGTATTCTCTCTTCTCTCCTCCATTCTATATAAGGGAGGCCATACCTTTGTAATAGATACCTTTTTTTTCTGATAATAAAATTTCAGTTATACCATTTCCGGCTTGTTTTAGTTCGCTTCTCACATGGTATCAGAGGAATCGATCCTTTCATCTTGATTCTGTGCCCCTCTCTGTCCGCGCGACTTGCTTCTCCGGCTTGCGCCCTGTCCGCGCGGTCTCCTTGTCGTTGCCCTCTGTGTGCGCGACCTATTCGCTGCGATCTGTCGCCTTGTTCGCCGCGACCTATCGCCGTGTGCCTTGCCTCCTCCTGTTTGCTCTTGCTCTGGTCGTCGCGACCTATTGCCTTGTTCGCTGCGATCTGTCGCCTAGTTCGCCGCGACCTATCGCAGTGTGCCTTGCCCTCTCTTGTGTTTCTGTTCGAGCGGACTGTCTGCTTGCCGCTCGACTTCTTCCCCTCTGCTTGATACTGCGGCTTGGTCGTGGTCTTTCTGGCCGCTGGTGTTTGACATCCTGACCGCTGCAGTTCCTCTTCTGCCTATCCGCGCGGCTTGTTTCCTAACAGCGCGGCTTCCTGTTGTTTGCTCTTATGTCTCTTTCTGATGCTTCCACTGCCACCACTCCTGCCGCCACCCCTGTAGCCAATCCGGCTCCGCCTCTACCTCCTACTCCTTCCGGGAACCTTGGCACCGTTTCCAAGCTTGTCGGCTCCAACTACCCGGATTGGAGCGTCTCTTTCACGTTTCTCCTTCGCTCGCAACGCAAACGCCACCATCTCGTTGATGACCCTCCACCTACCACTTCACCTCTCTTTGATGACTGGGATGCGAGTGATGCTCTTGTGCGTACTTGGCTCGCTAACAGTCTATCTGATGAGTGCCTTCCCGTCATCCGTCATGATGAGACGGTGAAGGCCGCTTGGCTTCATCTTGCTGCTTTGTATTCCAAAGGGGCTCAGACGTCCCGCATCTATACGTTGTATGCGGACCTCTTTGCCCGGCCTACCTTGTCTCCTGCTGCTGCCTACCAACAAGTTCAAGCTCTTGGGGCTGAGATTCTTCAGAATCGCCCCTTTTCTGCGGATCTGGCCCAACAACACAAGCACTTCCAGGAGCTTCTGGTTGTGTGTTATCTGCTCCGTCTTCCTGACACTTATGACATGATCCGCCAACAAATTCTGGGTGAGGCGGAATCTCCTACTTTAGATGCCACCGCTGCTCGCATCACTGCTGTCACCTCTCTACTTCAGCGCCTGCCTCTGCCCGCTCCTTCTCCTCCGAATAACTATGCTCATCAAACTCAGCGGAGTGGCTCTCGTAGCCGCAGTCATCAGTCTGGCGGACGTCCTTCTTCCCGCTACCTCTGCTCTCACTGCGGCCGCACCGGACACACTCTTGACCGCTGTTGGACAAAGCATCCCCATCTTCGCCCCTCGGGTGACTCTTCCGCCTCCTCTTCCAAGCCGTCTGCTTCCGTGGTCACATCATCAGGTAGTGCCCATGTGGTCACTCAAGGTAAATGGCTTATCGACTCCGGTGCCACTAATCATATGACGGGAAATCCTCAGTGCTTCTCTCTCCTCGAACAGCATGATCGGTTGCCCCCGGTCCTCATTGCAGACGGTTCTCCCTCCCCGGTTCATGGGTCGGGAGTGGTTCATGTTACTCCGTCCCTTCGGCTAGAGGACACTCTCTATATGCCCAAGTTTCCGTGCAATCTGTTGTCGGTTACTTCTTTGTGCAAGCAGCTTCGATGTTCTGTAACGTTTACTCCATCTTCTTGTTCTTTTCAGGATCCGAGCTCCCAGCGGACGATTGCTACTGGGACTGAGAGCGGCGGCCTCTACTTCCTCGACAACGTTTCTGCTTTGTCCGCCTTCTCTTCTTCTTGTACGGATCTTCTCCAGTGGCATCTCCGTCTCGGTCATCCTCCACCACAGCTTCTACATCAGCTTCTGCCCCACCTCCCTCCCTCCAATACTCCTCTCAACTGCGAAGCATGTCAACTTGGCAAGCATCATCGTTCCTCCTTCCCTCCGAAGCAAGGTCGGGGCTCTACCCGTCCGTTTGATCTAGTCCACTCCGATATCTGGGGACCTACTCCTACCCTTACTATTGGTCGGGGTAGTTCTTATTTTGTAACCTTTATTGATGATTTTTCTAGATGTACTTGGGTGTATCTCTTACGAGATCGCTCTGAACTTTTTAATGTATGGACCTCCTATTATCATTTAATCAAAAATCAGTTTGGTGTTGGTATTAAAACTTTTCGCTCTGATAATGCGCAAGAGTACTTAAGTCATGCTTTTACCTCTTTCTGTGTGCAACATGGCGTTATCCATCAGACAAGTTGTGTCTATACATCCCAACAAAATGGGGTGGCGGAACGCAAAAACCGTCACCTCCTCGATGTTGCTCGCACATTGATGACTCAAATGCATGTCCCTCGCTCATATTGGGGCTATGCTGTTCTTCTTGCCTGCTATCTCATCAATCGCATTCCCTCCTCCGTTCTCAAGGGAAACACCCCTTTTTCCATCCTTTATCCAGGCAAGGAGGCTTTTCTTCTCCCTCTCCGAATCTTTGGGTGCACTGCCTTTGTGCATGCCCCATCTGCCACCCGTGATAAGCTCTCCCCTCGCTCCACCAAATGTGTCTTTCTGGGGTACTCGGCCACTCAAAAAGGCTACTGCTGCTTTGATCCTGTTCTTCGTAAGCAGTTCGTCTCCGCTGACGTTACCTTCTTCGAGAATGCCTCCTACTTCTCGGATGACTCCTCTTCTCTTCCCCCCACCTCTGATTCTCCTGTTATTCCGTTCGTTCCCTCGTCTCCTACTGCGATATCCGCCCCTCCTCCGTCTCCGCCCACTCCTCTCCCTCCGCCTCTCTCTCCGCCTCCATCTCCCTCATCTCTGCTGCCGTCGCTCTCTCCTCCCGGGCCAGCTCTCTCTGCCACAGATGCTCTGGATGCCGAGGAGCCCGCCGACCTGGATCTTCCTGTAGCTCTTCATAAAGGGGTGCAGACGTGTACCCTACACCCCCTTGCTGTTGTTGTTTCATATGATCGTCTTACCCCTTCTCGCAGGGCCTTTGCACTGGCTATCTCTGCTACTACCACACCTCGTTCCTACCAGGAGGCCCTTGCCATTCCTCACTGGAAGATGGCCATGGATGAGGAAATGGCGACCCTCACAGAGCGGGGTACCTGGACTCTTGTCCCTCCTCCCTTTGATACAGATGTTGTTGGTTGTCGCTGGGTCTTTGTGGTCAAATTTGGCCCAGATGGCACTGTGAACCGTTACAAAGCTCGCCTGGTGGCTAAGGGCTTTACTCAAACCTATGAGGTTGATTACTTTGACACCTTCTCTCCCGTGGCTTGTCTCAGCACTATACGGGTCCTTCTCTCTGTGGCGGTCAACAAAGACTGGCCACTTTCCCAGCTGGATATCAAGAATGCCTTCCTTTATGGTGATCTTCAGGAGGCCGTCTACATGGAGCAACCTCCAGGGTATGTTGCTCAGGGGGAGACACGAGTATGCCGGCTACAGAAGGCAATCTATGGCCTCAAGCAGATCCCTCGAGCTTGGTTTGACAAGTTCAGCGGCATCGTGGCGGCCGTTGGTTTTGCTCGCAGCGCTGCTGATCACTCTCTATTTATTCACAAAACCTCTTCGGGACTGGTGGTTCTTGCAGTATATGTTGATGATATTCTTCTCACTGGTGATGACCAGGAAGGGGTAGCCTTGACAAAGCGGCATCTTCGCCAACATCTAGTCATGAAAGATATGGGTTCTCCGAAGTACTTTTTGGGGATCGAAATCTCTCGGAAGCCCAACTCTTTAGTCCTCTCTCAGCGTAAGTATGCTCTTGATATTTTAAAAGAAGCAGGATTGAATGAGGCCAAACCTGCCCGATGTCCCATGGCTGTTGGAGAAGACAAAACCTGGACAGATGATTCGCCTCTTCTTTCAGATGCTTCGCGGTACAGGCGTCTGGTTGGTAAGCTCATATACCTCACCGTGACTAGGCCCGACATTTCCTATGCTGTGGGCAAGGTGAGTCAATTCATGCAAGCTCCCAGAGAGTGCCATCTACAGTCCGCCTTGCGGATCTTGGAGTACGTCAAAGCCGCCCCTGGGAAAGGATTGCTCTTTCAGAAGAATGATCATCTGAGGGTTGAAGCTTACTCAGATGCGAGTTACGCTGATGACAAAGGGGACCGCAAGTCTACCTCCGGTTTCTGTACCTTTGTTGGGGGCAATCTGGTAAGCTGGAAGAGCAAGAAGCAATCTGTTGTCTCCAGGTCCAGTGCTGAAGCAGAGTATCGGAGTATGGCATCGACCACTTGTGAGCTAAAATGGCTACGGGCTCTCATGTTCGATTTAGGAGAGGTCTACAACCATCCTCTACCTATGTTCTGTGACAACAAGGCTGCTATATACATCTCCAAAAATCCAGTCTTCCATGAGAGAACCAAGCACATTGAGGTCGACTGTCATTTCATTCGTGAAGAGATTCTGAAGGAATAAATTTGCACCCCCTTCGTCACGTCTGAAAAAGAGCTGGCTGACATCTTCACCAAGCCAGTATCCGCCTCGTTTCTTCATATATATGACAAGCTGGGCATGATCGACATATATGCTCCAGCTTGAGGGGGAGTGTTGAAGTTGGAGACCAGGCGGTCTGTCGGTCTGGCTTGGCGGGTTATTGACCGGGCGGTCTGGCAGTTTGCCTTCAGCGGTTTGGTTGCTGTGTTGAGCTCTGAGGTCCAAGCGGTCTAGCGGTCTGTTACTGGCGACTAGGAGACCACGCGGTCTAACGGTCTCACATGGCGGATTGTCTCTCTCTGGCAGTGGCCGAGCGGTTAGCCCTTCTGTCTAACCGCGCGGCTTGTTCCGGTCTGTTATTCTAGCCGCCCAGATTTTTTGTATAGTTTTAGTCCCACATCTCTTATTTGTATTCTCTCTTCTCTCCTCCATTCTATATAAGGGAGGCCATACCTTTGTAATAGATACCTTTTTTTCTGATAATAAAATTTCAGTTATACCATTTCCGGCTTGTTTTAGTTCGCTTCTCACACTAAGATAGTGCTTGCTCCAATCATATGACCAATAATAAAAAAAGCCTTCATCTACTTAAATGAAGAAATGAAATCCCAAGTTGTGTTTGGAGATGGATCAACAAAGACTATAAAAGGTAAAGGGACCATAGCTGTTCAAACCAAGAAAGGGAAAACTTTTGCACATAACTGAAGTACAATATGTCCCTGAACTTGCTCAAAATCTTCTAAGTGTTTGACAACTAGTTAAAAAGGGATATAAATTAACTTTTGAAAAGGACTATTGCATCATTTATACCAAGGGTACTTCACACATTATGGCCAATATCAAGATGGCCAACAACAAAGTTTTTCCCTTAACATTGCCCTTGGGAGATATCAGCATGCATGCAGTCAAAGTAGCTGAGACTAAAAAATGGCACCTGAGATATGGGCATCTGAACTTACAAGACTTACAAAAATTACAAGCTAAGGAGATAGTTTATGGTTTGCCAAAAATAAGAAAGTTAGAAGCAGTGTGTGAAGACTGTGCTTTATGCAAGATACACAAACTCCCTCATCCACCTTCAATCACAAAAAGGACAGCTGCTCCCTTAGAGCTTGTCTATGCTGACATTTGGGGACCTTCAAGAACCAAATCTCTCTCAGGTAAGATATATTACCTCCTCATTGTAGATGATTTCACTAGAATGATGTGGATTCATATCCTAGCTTATAAATCTGAAGCTTTTCAAAAATTCAAAATCTTCCTAAATCAAGCTGAAAAAGAAACTGGGTTGAGGGTGAAAGCTATAAGAACAGACAGAGGAGGTGAGTTTTTGAGTCAAGACTTCTGTAATTACTGTCAGGAAAATGGGATTAGAAGGGAGTTAACAGTTAAGGGAACTCCTCAACAGAATGCTATAGCTGAAAGAAGAAACATGACAATTGTCGAAATGGCATGATGTATGCTACACCACAAGTGCCTGCCAAAATCATTCTGGGCAGAAGCAGTGTGCACTGCTGTCTATTTCTTAAATAGGGCACCTTGTCGATCACTTTATCTCTCTACCCCAATTGATGAATGGTCTGGCCATAAACCCTCTGTGGAATATCTCAGAACATTTGGTAGCATAGCCTTCATCATTGAAGCAAAAAAAGGAAGAGACAAGCTTGTAGAAAAAGGGGAGAAAGGAATTTTAATAGGCTACAGTGAGACATCAAAAGTCTACCGGGTTTACAACCCTCTTACCAAAAAGATGATAATCACCAGAGATGTCATTATTGATGAAAACAGTAGCTGGGAATGGAAACAAGGCTCAGGTTCAGAATCTGACGCCGGAGGTTGTCCTTGATCCTATGCCAATTTTGGATCAAGCACCATCCATTCCGAAAGAAGAAGAGGTTCAACACAACTCCCCTATCATGCAAAATTACCCTCTTGATTCATCATCCCCTTCATCACGCACAAAATTTCGTCGCTTATCTGACATTTATCAAAACTGTAGCATAACATTTCTTGCAACTGAACCATCCTCATTTAAAGAAGCTGAAAAGGATTCTAAGTGGAAAAGTGCCATGGGCACTGAGCTGCAAATGATCATCAAAAATGACACTTGGGAGCTCACTGACCTGCCACCCTATAAAAAGGCCATAGGAGTAAAATGGCTATATAAAATCAAATACAATGAACAAGGTGAAGTCTCCAAATATAAAGCTAGACTTGTAGCCAAAGGCTACTCTCAAAAAGCAGGGTTAGATTACTTTGATACCTTTGCTCCTGTAGCCCGTTTTGAGTCAATTCGTTTGCTCATCGCTCATGCCACACAACATAACCTATTGATTTATCAAATGGACATAAAATCTGCCTTTTTGAATGATGAGATCAAGGAAGAAATATACGTCACCCAACCAGAGGGGTACATCATACCAGAACATCCAACCAAAGTCTTTAGATTAAAGAAAGCCTTGTATGGTCTTAAACAAGCTTCTCGGGCCTGGAATCAGAAGATTGACTCACATCTCCTCAGCATGGGTTTTAACAGAACCATCAGTGAACCAGCCATGTACATAAGAAAGGAAGGAGAAGGAAAGTATCTGATCTTATGCTTATATGTTGACGATATTCTCATTACAGGAAACTCCCAAGAATCAATCATCAAATTCCAAGCCCATATGAACTCTGAATTTGAAATGACAGATCTAGGAATAACTAGGTACTTCCTTGGACTTCAAATCTATCAACTGAAGGGTTGTACTTATGTTTGTCAAACCAAATATATCGAAGACATTCTCACTCGCACTGGCATAAGCAATTCCACCCCTTGCCACACCCATATGAGTACAGGAAACAAACTAAAGAAGGAAGATGATGCTGAGAAAGCAGATCCAGAAGATTACAGAAGTATAGTAGGGCCTCTATTTACCTTACTAATATACGTCCAGATATTGAACATGCTGTAAGCATTGTCTCTAGATACATGCAGAAGCCATCAGTCAAACATCTTGCTGCTGTGCTAAGAATACTTAGGTATATTAATGGGACGAGAAACTATGGTCTTAGTTACACTAAAGAGGATAACGACACCTTGGTGTGCTACTCAGATAGTGATTGGGGAGGATGTGAAGATGACCACAAATGCACCTCAGGTTTTATTGTGTTCATGGGGACAAAGCCAATTTCATGGTGCACCAGGAAACAAAAAACCGTGGCACTATCTTCCACAGAAGCAGAATACTCTGTGTTAAGTGAAGCAATAAAAGAAGTTCTATGGCTAAGAAATTTGCTATCGGAAATCATGGAAGAAATGAAAAAGCCTACAAAAATCAAAGTCGATAACTCCTCAGCTATAGCCCTAGCTTACAATCCCGTATTTCATAAACGATCCAAACACCTGGATTTGAAGCTGCACTTCACAAGAGAATGTGTCAGTAAAGAAGAAATCAATATTAGCCACTGTAAATCAGAAGATCAAGCTGCCGATGTCCTAACTAAGTCATTATCCTGCGAAAATTTCATCCGCCTGCGACAATCTCTGGTCAGTCCCGCAACTGGGAGTATGGGAGGATATGAAGAGGATAATCCCATCTGCAGGACCTTACCTGAGAAAGAAAAAGAATGAAGTCACTGTTAGAGGAGGAAAGGAGGAGAAGTCTTTTTTGAGCCCCGGGCCGCCGCTGCCACTGTGCTCCTTTTTCTTTGTTTTTTTTCTTTACCCTCGGTTTTGCCCTGCTATATAAAGGGGCCGTTTGTGCTGCTGTAAGGGTAGAGAAAGAAAGTTGTAAAACCTTTATGTAGAAGAAATGAATGATCGGTAGTACCGTCTACCTTCCCCCCTCTTTGCTCTTTTGTTTTTCCTTTAATCTCTCTGCTGTTTCTGTGTTGAGCAAATAGTATATCTTGTATGTGTAATTTGGTTCAATTATCAAAAGTGTTTCAATTAAAAGACTCGAATTATTATTTCTCCCGCTCTCGAGCAACACAAATTTTAAATGGACGGAGACACCAACCCTGCATGTGATGGGGTGTGCTGAGAATATATAGTGTAGCATATCGGAAACTAACAGTACCCTTTCATAACTATTAATTTCAACCAATTGATTTTTGGTTGGGTGTTTTGATTCAAACAAAGGGAACAATAATAACTTATCAGTTTAATCGTTGATATTAAATGCGCCTTGGAACATATTTTCAAAACCCATCATCTAGGTACTTATGTTAGAATTTATTACTATCAATTCAAACGAGCGACAGACACGGGGTTCCCCAAAAATTATTTGGTCGAACCAATAATTCCAAGGGGATCAGTCACGTGCAATTCCGAGCCTGTTTGGTCTCCCAATTCCAACACTCGACATTAAATTGTTCTAAGTCAGTAGTGTGTTTGAATCTCTATGCCTCTTCTGCTGGTGCATAGATGCCTAAACATCTTCAAATTATCTTCTTTGCAAAACATACATAAACTCAAAAAGAAGTACTTATGGTCGATCTTCTTCCTCCAATGATGGATAAATAAAATTGGAAGTATTCTTCTCCCAATATGATTTTTTTTAAAAAAATTCATTGAGGGTTTTAACATATGTAATAGAACTACAAATTTCAAAATATTGCAAGGAATTCTCTGGCAATGACATAAAAAATTTGTTAACGTGTAATCACATCTACTTTTTAGTGATACTTTTAACATATTCTATAATATTAGATAAGGATAGTGCACATACCATTCATAGTATATGATAAGATAATATTAAGATCTTTCGATGCAGAAAAATACACCACCAGCTAACGGTTCGCTCACGGGAGAAAGGGGGAGGAGAAAATTGACGGATAGTCTGTTACTTGAGGATAGAGGTGGCGACTAGAACAGAGAGAGGTAGAGAGAGAGAGAAGAGGCCACTGACAGCGGCAACAACAGACTTCGCCCGCCGCGGCAAATGCCACTCCTGCGGCGGGCTTCCCTTTTATAAAGAGAAAGCGGTTACAACGGTTAAGAAGTAAGAGCCCGAGCGAACAAATATCCGCTAAAGGAAGAGTTCGAGTCCGCTGCCACAGGAGGCTAGCTTAAGGATTCGAACTTGGTCCATTAGGCAGTACTATTCATGCCTATTTATAGACTCGGAGGCCTGCCCAAATGGGCAGGACTAAGAACACCAGCTGCCCGTGTACAGGAGAAACAGGCAGCGGTGACTAGATGCAGGAAGAAAAGAAAAAAGATAGACCCCCTAACCATGCGGCTAGGCGGTCCGATCTGCAGCCGATCGGCTCTCCTCGGCGGCTACTTTGTCGGGGAGAACCCGCGAAAAGGCGGACATGCGACCAGAAAAGGCCTTGCCCCCAGGACCTGAGGACATCCAAGAGAGCGGCCAAATTTGGCGTTAACATAATCTCCGCATATTTTTAAATTCCGAGGAATTTCGAAAATGTATACGTTAACCGCTTGATCGCGAACGCAGTAAATGCTCCGAAAGCTATAAATATTTATGTTGAAGCAGCAGTTTTCACAAAACAATTTTCGAGACGGGTCGCTTCTCCCCTACTGCTGTTAGAACTTTGCTATCTGAAATGTCCGGGAGAAAAAGTATCCTTGTTAGGATGAGCGATAAGGGCCTTGCCGCGACAAAGTCTCCGTCTAAAGGAACATCTAGCCGCGAAGTCGACGTGAAGACCCCAAAAATGAAGACTGCCACTGTAGTTTCGCTGAAAACACATCGGTTAAGCGAAGTCTTACTGGACAAACTTGAGGCTAAGTCCACTGAATCTGGACAATCTACGAACACCGCTGTCGAGAAGGTAACCACGCGAAACCCTGAGCGACCTGACGAGAAGGTTGCTGAAAAGTCTTCTGAGCTACCCGCCGAGAAGCTTGCTAAGGAACTTGCTGAGCTACCTGCCGAGAAGCTTGCTGAGCAACCTGCCGAGAAGCTTGCTGAGCTACCTGCCGAGAAGGTTACCAAGGAACTTGCTGAGCTACTTGCCGAGGAGGTAGCAGATAAACCTGGAGAAGAGAAGTCCGCGACTACTCCGGATGTCGACATCACGTCCACCTTATCCAGTGAGGCTGGAGATAAGGCAGATTCAGTCAGCACATCCACGCGTGAAGATGGAGGAATCGCCGATACCATCGGTAAAGAGAAGACTTCGACCAAGAATGCTGCCGACAAACTGAGAGAAAATCTTGATGTGGTGCTGACAATCCCGACGAAGAAGCGTAAACACAAGTCGACTTTAACTGCCGAAGAAAGGATAGAGGAAACCCTTCGACAATTGAAGCAAGAAAACAAAAAGCCCCCGACGATTATGGCGGCGACTAGACAAGCAGAGGTAACCGAGCGGTTTGAAGAGGTAACTGCGCTGAACGAGCTTGAATGCTTTCTTGAAGCAGAGGATAGCTTTGCGGTTAACTCTAATCTTCCTGCTGACTACGGTTTCTTGTAGGAGATGGAGGATATAGTTAACCGTCATCAAAATTCTGGCGGCAACTCCGACTTGGAGGTCTTGTCAGTGAAAACTGGAAAAGAGATCCCCGGACCATCTGAAGGAGATGACAAGGTTATGCTGCAAGAAAAGATTCTTGCCTAGAAGAAGCTGCTAGCCGTCGGAGAAGAATCCAGCGCTCTTCTTGTTCTTTCGGCTGAAGAACAAGCTGAAGCTGACCGTCAGGAGCTGCCAAGCTTCTGCGGACAGGTATGATTAAACCTGCCCCAAAGGTAATAAAAATTCCCCCACCTTAAAAGGAACCATCGCGGTTAAAGAGATCTATCCACATAATCACTGAGACCGACGACATACTCTTGTCGCACGAAGAGCTTGAGAAGAACATGCGAACCGAGCGACTTCTGAGGGACAATTACCTGAACAAGACGGATTCTGAGCGGTTGAGGCGACCTATTTTTTCTAGCCGTTAGACCGCAACAACGACTAGAGAAGACAAGGGCCTCTTCTCGGGTGCCCATTCTCACAGTATTATTGCTGCTTGCCGATCTTGCCGCTCGACAAGACAAATTCTGACCGTTTGTTGCTTTGTGGTGTAGACTTTGGGGAGTTGAACTCTTCAGCGGTCTTGGATGAATCCGTGCGGCGACTTCGGGAAGATGAAGGTCAGCGTGCCTTCTCCCAACTATTCGTGGAATTCGAGCGGCTAAGGCGGCGCTCAAGGTTGAAGAGGAGTCCAGGAAGGCCTTGGAGGAGCGGGTAACATCCCTATCCGTGGATCTTACAGCTTGTCGCGGAAAGGAAAGCGTTCTATCTGCAAATCTAGAGGTTATCCGCGACGGGGAGAAGGCTTCCCGCGATCATGTCGCGATCCAGGCGAGGCGACTTCAGAAGTTTGAAGAGGATGTTGCACACTACAAGAAAAAAATATTACGAAACGATGGAAAGTGAGAAGGGCAGGCGACCTAACGAACATGCTAATGTATCAGTGCGGTCTACTGAACAGGATAACGTATCTGTGTGGCCTATCGAACAGGCAGCTCTCAATGAGCCCACTGTGCCGATTAGCCACATAATACAGGATACTGCCCGGATACATCGGTCTCAAAGTGTCCTGATCCACCACATGATAGCCGCGATGTCAGTCGTATTGCAGGCCCTGCTGACCGTAGCGAGGAACGGCGAGAAGAGAGGGACCGTCGTTTGTAGAAAATTGAGTTTGAGCAAAATTACTTCGTGTTCGGCTGAAAACATTGACATTTTTCATATCTTAAAATGCTTGCGGTTTGATTTATTGTGTCCGCACGATCTGTGATGTTTTATCCTGCTTGCCATGATATCTTGCCGCTGCGACTATGTCGGTTATATTATTCTGTTTATAGGGAATGAACTGCAGATGAAGTGACCATGCTGTTTCTTTATCTAGTCGGGCGACTAGAAACTTGTTTGCAGGTTCTATAAATACAACCTTGCTCCGCATTCTACGAAAAAATATCAAAGTATTGTTTTCTACGACAAGACTTAATGGCTCCCGCGCGAGTTGCTGCTGCTTCTGCTTTCCTGGATGCTGAGCATAAAAGGTCTGAGATAATGCAGACAGAATTAGACCGCTTTGTCGCTCAACATATGACGAACCCCGAAGTAGTCACGCGACTACCAAGGATGAGTGAATAAATTACTCTAACCGGAACCTGGTGGCCATCCCGATTGACCTCTTTGACTCCGGTTTCACCTTACCGCCGCTGATAGAGTTTGTGGAGATTCTTAACTTCTTCGGTATTGTTCCTGGCCATCTCTCACCGAACACAGTCGCCTCGGTGATGTGTTTCATTATTTATTTGCGGACTGAGCGGGTAAAGTTCTCCATGGAGCTTTTCCGCCACTGCTTCGTTGTCAGATCCATCACTTCCGGCAAGAAAGATGGCCAGGTCTTCAAAGGTTTAGTGTACTTTGGCTGCACCGGGATGAAAGCGGTAAACTTGACGAACAAGTTTCCGAACTGGTTCACCGGGTTCCTCATTTTTGAGGGGAATCTGGGTCTTCTTCCTGTCTGTCCGCAAGCCCGGGCGGCAACCTTGTTCGAGCGACTTGATGTTGACGGCGTCGAGAAGGAAATCGCTGGATTTCTTTCCGGCTCGAGGTTGGACATCCATCACTACATTCCCATGCTTCCAATAGTGGCAGAATGACTCGTATAGGAAGGTAAGTTTATATAGAGGTTAGTTACAAGTATGTCCGCCTTACCGGGAGACTAAAGGCTTTTTCCCTTCGCAGCAATTTTGAGTGTCCCGGAGAATAGGCCGGAAACACCTAGAGGGCCCGTTCTGACACAGAGCGAGGCGAGAAGAAGAGGGAGGGTGATCGCCGCGAGCAGAAAGATGTCGCCGCGGGTTATGACTCCACCGAATCTTTCACCCCCCCCCGAAATCGTCGAGAAACTGAAAGACCGCCGCGACAAGGCATTAATGAAGTGGCATCGACGCTGCAAGCACGTTCAGGTCTCCACTGCTCTTCCTTCATGGAAGAGCGAGAAGATCACCAAGCATGCCCGCACGGTTAGCTGGGCTTTATACGGAAAGCAAAACTTGGCCGAGTTGTGGACAATCCCTACAACAAAACTTCCTACTCTATCCACACAAAATCGCGTGAGAAGCTTCGTCACGGACCATTTTGTGGCTGAAGCTCTTGCCGAAGTTGTTTCCTTAACCGAGCGACTAGATGAGGAGAATAAGCAACTAAAAGAAGAGAATAAGAATTTGAAAAAGGCTAACGCGGTAAATCTTACCTCGCGGCTTTACAGTTAGCATAACCTTAGCCGCAAATTTACCTGTCTTCTTTTGCAAAAAGTCCAGGATCATGAAAATCCAGCCTTCCTGAATGAAATCGCAATTCACTTGCGGGAAGGCGGAGAGGACTTGCTTGACATCCTGAGGGAGCGGCAAACTTTCAAGGCTGACCATGAAAAAGTTTCCTTCGATGAGCTTTTTCCTGGATTTCAGCAAGCCGAGGCCGCGCGGGATGTAGCGGCAAGAGATGAGGTTGAAGGAATCCTCGCGGAGGATGAAGTTGATGGCGATCAAGAGGATCAACCCTCCGAGACCGCTGCGGACAGAAGCTCAAGCCAAAGCGACAGCTCGAGCGGAGAAGAGTCTTTGGGCTCAGGATCAACCAGAGCTAGTTCTTCGAGTTCTTCCAGTTCGGGCGACTCGGACCAGCAAAGAAAAAGAAGAAAATAGATGTGTAATTATTTATTCAATTTTTGATCCTGCGGTAAATATTATGTAAACCGCGCGGATTTTAGACTTGTAATATTTTTTGGGCAATAGAAATGACATTACTGGACCACTTCTTCTTGATTTCTGCTGGCCGATGAATCAATATTATCTGAGCGATTACTTCTTCATTATCGCTCGAGTACAATAAAATAGACCTTGATAACCTGTTAAAGGAAAAAGTAGGCGAATAGAGAAACTAGTATAAGCGAGTAGCATTTGCTCAGTTGCTCGGATCTTGCTGTGATTTAAATATCTCATTGGAGAGATGCTGATAAGGCAAGATATTTCTTGCCGGGCGGCTAAGCACCTGTATTGATTTTACTGAGTTTGGCCAGCAGGAAAAACTTTGCTATTAACTAGATGAAAAGAATTGAACTCGCAGCCATAGCAAAAACCATCTCGCGCGGTTAGGAACCATATCCGCAATATGAACTATGAAACCAGTCAGAGAAAATCAGGCTGATTAACTTCTAACCGAGCAGTTATAAACCATATCCACAATATGTACTATAAAACCAGTCAGAGAAAACCAGGCTAATTAAATTCTAACCGAGCGGTTATAAACCATATCCGCAATATGAACTATAAAACCAGTCAGAGAAAACCAGGCTGATTAACTTCTAACCCAGCGGTTATAAACCATATCCACAATATGAACTATAAAACCAGTCAGAGAAAACCAGGCTGATTAACTTCTAACCGAGCGGTTATAAACCATATCCGCAATATGAACTATAAAACCAGTCAGAGAAAACCAGGCTGATTAACTTATAACCAAGCGGTTATAAACCATATCCGCAATATGAACTATAAAACCAGTCAGAGAAAACCAGGCTGATTAACTTCTAACCGATCTGTTATTAACCATAAGCCTTGTAACATTAGACCGTAATTCTTGCGGATAGGCTGGCTTTAGCCGAATATTCTAACCGCTGGATATAACCGCTGACCGCCGGGTAGACTTCTGTCAACTGCTCTTAGCTGCCGACTATTGGGTCCCTGAAGAAAACGAATGCACTGCTCTCTTGCCTGGGATACAGTCCGGGTTGATCAATTGGGCAGATGCACCAGAGTGTATTGCTTGTCGCAAAAGATCAACTAGGTCGTGGATTCCGTGCAGGCACCACTTGAGAGTATCAAGGAGTATTCGAGGGTCACAAACTAGGATGATCTGTGGGACTTGCGTGTGAAGATGTTGCTTTCCGCGCAGAATCATCCAAGTTGTAACGATATTCCATATGACGGATAGTAGAGCTGACAACCACCCTGACCCTCCAAAATGCAAAGGTGGAGTCAGATACCAGTCGGGATCCATAATCCAGTAGCCCACCGCATGAAATCTGCAAGCTCCCACTACACGGTGCGAAATCTCCCCGCAACACGTGGTCCTCATGATATTACGCTAATGACAACGATTCCATGGGGGGTCCAAGCTGGACCCGACGATGTCTCCTGATCCAGTGATCTTTAATTTTGAGTTATAGATAAAGAGGAAAAAGTGTTAGTACAGGATGAAATCAATGATTTAAACGTTCAGAAAAGGAAGTTAAAAACCGACTGGCATGGCCAACAAATTGAACGGCAAGGTTGTCTCCATTGTTTGCGTTGATGTGTTCGTGTCCAAGATTGAGAATGAAATCCTTGCTGATTTTATTCACTTTCTTCCCAAGTTGTGGAGAGTATCCTCCCCTTCTTTGCCCTTGAAACTTATGAGTGTCTCGCCTTCTAGATCATGTCCCGGAAATTCCCTTGTTTCAACATTTTCTCCATCAATTGGAAAAGAGCTATAAAATCTTCCACTAGATTCCCTCTTTATTTGTGGAATTCGCAGTATTGGTCATTGCGTCTGAACCTCTGATTTGCAGACTGAACTGGTTTCTTGCAACTTGGACTGCTCTTCATGACGCGATTTGAGTTACTTACTTCAATGCGAATGTACTTGTTGGCGAGACCAAGAATCTCTTGGAATGTTTATGGTTCTTGGCAGTTGGCCTCGAACCTGAGTGGTCCTTCTTTCAAGCCAACCATCAAAGCTACTTTGTAAAAATCAGGATTCATGCCTTCGAATTCCAAGATCTCCTTTTGAAAATGGTTGACAAAGTGGGCTAGGGTCTCATTCTCTTGTTGTTTGATCTGGAATAATTCTGATGAATTTCTTTTTCTCTTTGTAGACGTGGAGGGTTTGAACGATTCTCTCCCAGTAAGTTGAGGCTGCAAAGGGACTACAACTTGCACAGGCGAGTGTGTTGTCGGATAGGCCGGCGGATAGACTGGCGGATAGGTCAGCGGATAAGTAGGCGAGTAGGATGGCGGATAAGCCGGCGAGTAGGTAGGCGAATAAGCTGGTGGATAAGCCAGTGGATTGAATTGTGGGCTCTCCACCGATATCGGGCGGACTGGCGTAACCGGAGCAGTTACAGGCAGCGAGTCTAATCGCTGACCGATTGCGACTAGACTGGTGTTGATTGCTACGAGCTGCTGGATAATCTCTTGGCGATCTTGGTTAGCTTCCCGACGGGCTTGGTCAGCTTCCCGACGCAACTGTAGGAGAGCTTCCAAAAAAATAACCTCGCTGGGACAAAGGATGTCCTGAGCGGTCTGGCGGTCTGGCATTGTCTTACCGTCGAACTTCATCAACTGACCGAAATCTGAAGGCCGGGTGTTAACTGTTGATGCAGAAAAATACACCACCACCTAACGGTTCGCTCACAGGGGAAAGGGGGAGGAGAAAATTGTCGGATAGTCTGTTACTTGAGGCTAGAGCAGGCGAGTAGAACCGAGAGAGGTAGAGAGAGAAGAGGCCGCTGGCAGCGACAACAACAGACTTCGCTCGCCGCGGTTTAAATGCCACTCCTGCGGCGGGCTTCCCTTTTATAAAGAGAAAACGGTTAATACGGTTAAGAAGTAGGAGCCTGAGCGAACAAATATCTGCTAAAGGTAGAGTTCGAGTCCGCTGCCACAAGCGGCTAGCTTAAGGATTCGAACTTGGTCCATTAGGCAGTACTGTTCATGCATATTTATAGGCTCGGGGGTCTGCCAAAACGGGCAGGGCTAAGAACACCAACTGCCCGTGTATAGGAGAAACGGGCAGCGGTGACCAGATGAAGGAAGAAAAGAAAAAAGAGAGACGCCCTAACCGCGCGGCTAGGCGGTCCGATCTGCAGCTGATCGGCTCTCCTCAACGGCTGCTTTATCGGGGAGAACCCGCGAGAAGGAGGACATGGGACCAGAAAAGGCCTTGCCGCCAGGACCTGAGGACATCCAAGAGAGCGGCCAAATTTGACGTTAACAAGATCGTATTCCTCTGGCCCTACTTATTGAAACTGGGAACCGACTTCTGTGGAGTTCAGATCCTAAAAAGGGGTGACTGCACACTTACTTCTCCGGATGAGTTCGCTCGACCAGAAACTTAGGATTTGAGAATGACCCACAGTTGCAGCTTGGAGGTCCCTCCACACACCCGAAAGATCTTAGAGCGCTTCCCCTCCATAGCTAATGTTGAGCTAAGGGCACCTAAGAAAACACTACAAGACCAGAAAATGAGAAGCTTGCCTTCTGAGGTACCCCTGAGGATCTATTTATAGATTTCTGAGTTTGGCCTGCAAATAGCGTAACTCTGCCTTTTTATTTTACTATATGCAGTCCAAGGTGGGCTTGCCAACATCGAAACTCCGCTGTTTGGTGAGGCTACTGGCAGAACAAATAACATTAAATATACGATATCTATACCCCACGTACGAGGGAGGGCGCAAACTAGCTCGCCAGTCACCTGGACTGGTGCGGCCTGGCTCCCATAGCTCGCATCCCTCTTAGGCGAGTGCGGGCTGGGTACATGCGGCTCGCCCGCCCCTTATACGGAGGCAGGACGGCTACCTGTGGCTCGGCTGCCTTTTAGGCGGATGCGGGCCAGCTGCACTGGCCCGCTCGTCTGCCAGGTGGATGCGGGTCGGCTTTCCTGGTTTACCCGTCTGCTTAGGCGGGTGCGAATCGGGCTATATCAAGGGCCGCGTTCTGCCTTGTTAGATCCACTCGGTGAACTCGGGGTTGTATATAATCCCGGCTCTTTATGAGCTTTTGCAAAGATAAAAAAGAATCATACAACCCCACATATTCGATGAGTGTTTGCTGAGCTAGAGGGAATATTTTGGTGGGTCCCACCTTCATGCTCTCTATATATCTGCGGTCTAAAAGGAATTCACTGACTTTGCCCTTCTTTCTTTTTGACGTATTCCTGTAGTAGTGTGAGTGATGCCTATCTCAGAGGAGATTCGTGCTCGCCTGGAGGCTGCGAGAGAGGGCACACGGTCGTAGGTCGTCAATGTCGCCCCCTGGCTGGCTCGGGGGTCTCCCATCTATTCTTTTAGGCCTAAGAAGGCCAATATGATCAAGCGGCCTCCTCAGGATGGCCCCCTCCTAATCTGGTGGCCGGTTCGGAAGTCATCCATCAGGTACGTGGGCCGGTTACTTGATTCCATGTTACTACGATTCTGATATCTTCTCTCCCGTAGGAGGCACCTTGCGAGGATGGAGATGGGGGAAAGGATCTAAGACATCCTTGCCCACGTTTGTCCGAGCGGGCCGTCAGCCCCTCGGTTGCGGGATCCACCCTTCTCGCGGTCCCGAGCATTCCTCCTCTCTTAACCGGTGATTTCTCGACTACTCGTCTTTGCTTTTCGCCAGATTTCCCCTCACTTCTGATCACTTGTTTTTGCAGCTTCCACCCCAGGGGCCGCCGACTTGCCTCTGCGGGTTCCACAATTGCCGACCTGCCCCGGGTTTGGAAAGTCTTTTGCGGCTCTCGAAGGCGAGCACTTCCAGGGCCAACCAAGCACTTTCCGCGCGCATGTCAGCGCGGGAGATGTGCTGATCCCGGGTTAGTTCATGTACTCTCTCTGTACAACCTCGGGCTCGCGGGCAAGAGGGCCCAGACAAGAGGGCCCAGGCGAGAGGGCCCAGACGAGAGGGCCCAGGCGAGAGGGCCCATGCAATGAGAGCCAGGCGAGAGGAGTTATGCGAGACGGCCCAAGTGCCATGTGGCAGGAGATTGGCGAGTGAGTGCTGAGAGGGGAGGCTTTCCCGACGAGTGGCCAGTTCGCCATGCGAGAGGACTCTAGGGGTGGAGATCTCGCCAAGAGGCGGTCCTCTCGTTAGGCGAGATGACCCTATAGGGGAGTTCTTGCCAGGTGCCATTTTGGTTCAAGGCCGGTTCAGATAGGGCTGGGCCCACCTTTTGGGCCCCAGGGGTGTTTTACTCTTTTACCCGGGTGGTCTGCATTTAGCCCTTTAGAACAGCGGAGTTTGGCTGTTGGCAGACCTAGCCAAGGGTATTCTGGTAATTTCAGGATGGTTCGATTTGGTTATTTGCAGTTCAAATCTTGAGGCCTATAAATAGACCGGTAAGGTGCCTTAGAAGGGCAAGCCTTCTCGACTCTCTTCACTTCTTCTAAGGCACCTAGCTCAGCATTGGCTAGGGAGGGGGAGAGCTTTAGTCTCTTTCGGGTACGAGGTGGGACCTCCTCGCTAAAGCCTCCGGTCTAGTTCTTGGCCTTGAGCGTAATCCTAAGGGAGTAAGCGTGAGCTGCCCTTTTAGTTCCGAGCTTTAGGAGGAATCGACCTTATCGGTTCCAACATTTTTGGTGCGGTGAGTGCGGAGCATCAGCTTGTGTGGAAGAACGTAGGGTTACCTCATGGCGGGAGATATAGGAGGAGAAGATGAGGGGTCCCCAATCCAGGGGGGGGTACGTCGGGAGGGCAGAGTTCATGACGTCCATCGGCGGGATCATGGACATGCTGAAGCAGATCGCACAGAGAGGGGAGTGCGAGACCCCCCCCCCCCCCCAAGTGCCGGGCCTCGCGCTCCGCGAGGGGGCCGAACCGACAAGGGTAGGCGAGGATGCACCCGGGAGGCGACTGGGAAAGGAAGTGGCGGCGGAAGGGACTCGGCGAGAGGTAGAAGGAAGAGAGCTTTTCCCCGGCCCGGCGAGTGCCGTCTCGCCCGCAGGGCTAGTCGCGCGAGTTGATATGGCAAGACCACGGACGAGAGAATCCCCCTTTTGCGAGTTGGTCCTCTCGGCCCCCGTTCCGGAGGGGTTCCGCGAGCCGGAGATGACCTACTATGTGGGGAAGGATGATCCTCTCCAACATCTGCAATGGTTTGAAGATGCGGTCTCCATCAGACCAATGACAAACGCCTTCAAGTGTCGCCTCTTCGCCATCACATTGAAGGACAAGGCCAGGGACTGGTTCCATCAGCTCCCGGCAGGATCGATTTATTGCTTCGAAGACCTGAGCAGAAGCTTCCAGTTACGTTTCTCGACCTCTAAGAAGAGGAAGAAGAATCCGGAGTCTATCTTTTTGATCAAGGAGAAGGCGGACGATTCCTTGGCTCAGTACGTGGATCACTTCCAGGAGGAGATTCTGGACATCCAGGAGGTGCCTGGTTTCGCCCTCCAGATGGCCTTCATCGTGGGGTTGAGGGAAGGCTTCTTCAAGATGAGCCTAACCTGGAAGGCACCGTTGTCCTTTGAGGGGTTGATGGAAAAGGCAGCGAAGGAGATAGCCATGGAGGTAGCGAACCCGGCATTTGCCAAGAAGTTGGCAAGATTGACAGAGTTAGAGCAGAGAGAGCCCGGAGGAACGAGGCAGCAAGAGGGAAGGAGAAGGGAGGAGCCAAGGGGGCCCGCTCACCCGTAGTTGGGCTGGCGGCAACCGGGAGGTCCAGTTCCGGGACCAGGAAGAGGTCCTCTTCAGGGGGGAAGAAACTATTATCCAGGACAGGGAAGGTTTAATCCGTTAGGGTGGGGGCATGGTCCGAGGCCACTCCCACCCCCGCCTCAACAAGCAATGGCCATCGGCCGAGGAAGAGGCAGAGGGTGAGGAAGAGCGGGAGCGGGGAGGAGGAGGAACCCCCAAGAGGAGAGGCAGGATGGGGGGGGGGGGTAGCCTTGCCGTATTGTGACTTTCACGAGGAGGAAGGCCACGCGACGGCTACTTGCCCAGAGTTTCTAGAATTGAAGGGAAGAAGGGTAGCAGGGGAGCAGCAGCTACCGGTGCGGATTGTAGAGGTGACGTGAACAGGCGAGGAGGACCGGTGTGTGGATCGATCAGATACGGGAGATCGAGGGGGAATCAGGGTGATCCACGGGGGGGGGGGGGGGGGATTGAGGCTACCCGCAAGGCCATGCTCCACACCATGTACCGTCGGAGCGTCGCCTCGACGTCGCAGGCCCCGCCCCAGATGAGAAGATTACTTTTTCCAGGAGGGATCTGCCAGATCACGAAGATCCTTTCTGCGATGCACTAGTGATCAGGACCTCCATTGAGAACTTCACGGTGTCCCGGACCTTGGTGGACAACGGGAGTTCCGTCAATGTAATCTTTAAGAAGGCATTTAACAAGATGAGGGTGGAGGCCCGAAGGGTGTTGGCGGCGGATGGACCATTGTTTGGTTTCTCGGGAGAGAGGAAGGAGGTCGAAGGAGGAGTAGGACTCCAGGTGACTTTAGGGGGGCTGTCCAGGAACTACTGTTTTGTGATAGTGGATGCCCCCAGCAGCTATAATGCGATTTTTGGGCGCCCTTTGATCAGCGCCTTTAGGTGTGTACCATCCTCATTCCATCAGTTCTTGAAGCTCAATTCGGGAGGAACCCATATCAGGGTAAGGGGGGATCCAAAGGTGGCTCGGGAGTGCTACGTGACGGCGGTCAACCCCATCTCATGGAAGGGTGACGCGGAGGAGCTAGAGAAAAGAATGGGACGAGAAGAGTTGGAGAGAGAGGAAGCAGGAGTGGAGAAAGGCAGTGCGGTGGAGCCAGCAATGGCGGGAGAGCAAGTGGCTGGAGGAGAGGAGCTGGATAGAGAGGGAGCAGGAGTGGAGAGAGGCAGTGCAGTGGAGCCAGCAATGGCGGGAGAGCAAGTGGCTGGAGGAGAGGAGCTGGAGAGAGAGGGAGCAGGAGTGGAGAGAGGAAGTGCGGTGGAGCCAGCAATGGCAGGAGAGCAAGTGGCTGGAGGAGAGGAGCTGGAGAGAGAGGGAGCAGGAGTGGAGAGAGGCAGTGCGGTGGAGCCAGCAATGGCGGGAGAGCAAGTGGCTGGAGGAGAGGAGCTGGAGAGAGAGGGAGCAGGAGTGGAGAGAGGCAGTGCGGTGGAGCCAGCAATGGCGGGAGAGCAAGTGGCTGGAGGAGAGGAGCTGGAGAGAGAGGAAGCAGGGGTGGAGGGAAGCCTTGCAGTGGAGTCGGAGATGGCTGGGGAGCAGGAGCGTAGGGGGAATGGAGGAGGTGTTGGGGGGAAGAAGAGAAAGAGGGCATCATCAGAGGGGAGCCTTGGAGAAGAGAGAGGAAGGGCCCAGGATAGGGTGGCTGCAGTGGAAGGCTTGGGAGTGAAGGAGTACGGGTCAAAGGAGCTGGAGGAAGACCTGAAAGAGCCAGAGGAAGAAGAACCTTCGAGGTTAAGGGCGGCCGTGGAAGTTCTAGAGATGGAGATCCTAACAAAAGACGAAAGAAAGGAAAAGATCAAGATCAGCGGAGAACTCACTCCCGAGGACCAGGAGGAGATCCAGAGGTGCGTGCAAGAGAACATCGATGTCTTCGCCTGGAGCGCAGCTGACATACCGGGGGTCGACACGGACGTGGCGTGCCACAGTCTCAACCTCGACCCCAAGGTCCGCCCCATCCAACAGAAAAAGAGGGCCATCGCCTCCAAGATGGCCAGACCTATCAGAGAAGAGGTGGAGAAGCTGCTCCAGGCAGGATTCATATCGGCCAACAGGTATCCGGGGTGGGTGAGCAATGTTGTAATGGTAAAAAAGGGGGAGGGGAAATGGAGAATGTGTATTGATTTCTCTCTTTTTAATAAAGCCTGCCCGAAGGATTGTTACCCTCTGCCTCGAATCGACGCGCTGGTTGACTCAGCCGTCGGCTTTTCACTAATGAGTTTTTTAGATGTCTTTTCAGGATACCACCAGATACGCATGCATCCCCCGGACGTCAAGGACGTCACCTTCGTCACGGAGGATGGGTGCTTTAGTTACAACATGATGCCCTTCGGGCTAAAAAACATGGGAGCAACCTATCAAAGGATGATGGACCGGATATTTCGGGAGCAGAAGGGGCGGAACCTCGAGGTCTATGTGGATGACTTGATGGTCAAGAGTCGGGGCCTCGAGTCCCATGTCTTGGACCTGCAGGAAACTTTTACAACTGTAAGTATAAGATGAGACTTAACCCCCTGAAGTGTGTATTCGGGGCCAGCAGGGGGAAGTTTTTGGTGCATCTCCTTACCCCTGCGGGGGTGGAGCCCAATCCAGACAAGGTAAAGGCGATCCTAGAGCTAGGGTCTCCTAAGAATGTCAAGGAGGTCCAACGTCTCACTGGCAAGTTGGCAGGGTTGAGCAGGTTCCTCTCTAGGGCAGGCGAGAGGTGCTCCTCTTTCTTTCGAACTCTAAGGGGAGGAAAGGAGTTTGAGTGGACCCCAGAATGCGAAAGGGCCTTTGCGGCTCTAAAGCAGCAGCTCACCCAAACGTCGCTACTTCAAGGGCCGAGGGAAGGGGAGAGTTTGTTCCTCTATTTGGGGGTAGGGACGAGGGCGGTTAGCTCAGTCCTCGTCCGAGAGGAAGGGAAGAAACAGTTCCCTATTTATTACGTGAGCAGGGTCCTCAAAAAGGCAGAGCTGAAGTACCCCATCTTGGAAAAACTGGCCTTCTCTCTCATCGTGTCGGCCCGGAAGCTTAGGCCATACTTCCAAGCCCATGCAATTCAGGTCGTGACGGACCACCCTCTTTGCCGCATCCTCGAGGGGGTCGAGCACTCGGGAAGATTGGCCAAGTGGTCGATAGAGCTCAGCGAATTCGACCTCTCCTACGTCCCTTGAGAGGCTATTAAGGCGCAGGTAGTGGCAGATTTCTTGGCGGACTACGTGGTAGAGGCCTAGGAGGTGGAGGTATCTCCCGTGGTGGCTTGGGAGATGCTGGTAGATGGGGCCTCGAGTAAGAATTCTTTCGGGGGAGGGGTCATCTTGACAAGTCCCGAGGGGAGTAGGATCGAGCAAGCCTTGAAGATACATTTCACCCTAACAAACAATCAAGCCGAGTACGAAGCAATCATCGCCGGGTTTAGGGTGGCTAGGGAGTTAGGCGTACAGGATATCAGAGTCTTCACGGACTCCTTGGTGGTGGCAAGGCACATCAACGGAGAGTTCGAGGTGAGGGAACCGACCCTCCAGTTTTACATGGTAAAGATAAAGGGTATCGTTGGGCGGTTTCATAGCTTCGCCATCCAGCACGTTCCTAGGGAAGAGAGTGCTAGGGCAGACCTGCTCGCGAAGCATGGCCCTCAGGTCGGGGGGACTATGACCGAACTCTTCAGGCCTTCCATAGAAGAGGGGTAGATAATGGAGGTCGACCAGGAGGTGTCTTGGATGGATACTTTTTTGGCCTTCTTGGCGTCGGGACGTCTACCCGAGGGGGATCTCGAGAGGAAGCGGATTAGATACAAGTCGGCTTATTACTTGTTGAAGGAAGGAGTACTTTACCGAAAAACATTGTCCGGATTGCTAGCCCGGTGTGTGTCCGAGAAGGAAGCATCAAGGGTACTGGAGGAGGTTCATTCGGGGGAATGCGGAAGCCATTCAGGGAGTCGGACCTTGGAAGGGAGGGTACTAAGGCAAGGATATTTCTGGCCCACCCTCCAGAAAGATGCGGAGGAGCTCGCCAAGAGATGTAGAAAGTGCCAGGAGTTTGCTCCCTTACAGCTCCTCCCAACACAGAGGCTGCGAACGATCACCTCTCCCTGGCCCTTCGCCATATGGGGACTGGATCTGGTGGGGCCGTTCCCTCAAGCCAGCGGTCAGAGGAGGTTCCTACTGGTCATGGTGGATTACTTTTCAAAATGGTTATAAGTGAAGGCTCTGGCAAAGGTGACATCGCAAGTGGTCAAGAACTTTGTGTGGGGAGAGATTATTTGTCGGCACGGGCTCCCTTTGGCCATCGTCACTGACAACGGGCCACAATTTGCCAGCAAGGAGTTTGTGGATTTTTGTGTACAGCTTGGCATAGACCTTCGGTTCGCTTCAGTTCACCACCCTCGAAGCAACGGACAGGTGGAAGCGGCAAATAAGATCATTGTAAATCTCTTAAAGAAGAAAGTGGAGAACTTGAGGGGGAGCTGGGTGGAACAACTCCCCTCCGTCCTGTGGGCTCTGCGAACTATACCGAATACGGCCACATGAGAGACACCTTTCAAACTCTCCCATGGCTCGGAGGCTGTCATACCCATAGAATTTGAGATTAAATCTCCTAGGGTAACGGCAGCAAGGGAGGGGGATGAAAGGTGGCAGGTAGATAATGGAGAGGAGCAGAGGCTCTCACTCGACCTCGTGGAGGAGCTCAGGGAGCTAGCATCAATCCGGCAGAAGGAGGTCAAGCGCCGGATGTCCCGGTACTTTGATAAGCACATCAGGATCAAGCAATTTCAGAAGGGAGACTTGGTCCTCAAGAAGGTGGATGCCGCGGGCAGGGGGGCCTCGGTAGGAAAGCTCAACCCCAATTGGGAGGGTCCCTTCATCATAAAAGAAGTCTTGAAGTCAGGGGGGGTATCACCTCCAGGATGTGGACGGGGTACCCCTGGATCGCACCCGCAGCGGTGATGATCTGAAGCGTTTCTATCCATAATGATAATTTTCTTCTGAATTTATTTGAGTATGATTTTTAATAATCTTCCTTTCTGAGGGTATGTCATGATTTCCTAGCACAATGCACCTCAGGGCGTCCTTCTTAAAAGACGGGATTACCGTGGAGAAAGAGGAGAGGAGACACCGAGCAGACCCGCTGGCCAGGCTCTCATCAAGCTGGCAGGGCTGTAGGCTCACTCGGTGGTTGGAGGAGAAAGAGGAGAGGAGACCCCGAGCAGACCCGCTGAACAGGCTCTCATCAAGCTGGCAGGGTTGTAGGCTCACTCGGTGGTTGGAGGAGAAAGAGGAGAGGAGACCCCGAGCAGACCCGCTGACCAGGCTCTCATCAAGCTGGCAGGGTTGTAGGCTCACTCGGTGGTTGGAGGAGAAAGAGGAGAGGAGACTCCGAGCAGACCCGCTGACCAGGCTCTCATCAAGCTGGCAGGGCTGTAGGCTCACTTGGTGGTTGGAGGAGAAAGAGGAGAGGAGACCCCGAGCAGACCCGCTGACCAAGCTCTCATCAAGCTGGCAGGGCTGTAGGCTCACTCAGTGGTTGGATGAGAAAGAGGAGAGGAGACCCCGAGCAGACCCGCTGACCAGGCTCTCATCAAGCTGGCAGGGCTGTAGGCTCACTCGGTGGTTGGAGGAGAAAGAGGAGAGGAGACCCCGAGCAGACCCGCTGACCAGGCTCTCATCAAGCTGGCAGGGTTGTAGGCTCACTCGGTAGTTGGAGGAGAAAGAGGAGGGGAGACCCCGAGCAGACCCGCTGACCAGGCTCTCATCAGGCTGGCAGGGTTGTAGGCTCACTCGGTGGTTGGAGGAGAAAGAGGAGGGGAGACCCCGAGCAGACCCGCTGACAAGGCTCTCATCAAGCTGGCAGGGCTGTAGGCTCACTCGGTGGTTGGAGGAGAAAGAGGAGAGGAGACCCCGAGCAGACCCGCTGACCAGGCTCTCATCAAGCTGGCAGGGCTATAGGCTCACTCGATGGTTGGAGAAGAAAGAGGAGAGGAGACCCCGAGCAGACCCGCTGACCAGGCTCTCATCAAGCTGGCAGGGTTGTAGGCTCACTCGGTGGTTGTAGGAGAAAGAGGAGATGAGACCCCGAGCAGACCCGCTGACCAGGCTCTCATCAAGCTGGCAGGGTTGTAGGCTCACTCGGTGGTTGGAGGAGAAAGTGGAGAGGAGACCCCGAGCAGACCCGCTGACCAGACTCTCATCAAGCTAGCAGGGTTGTAGGCTCACTCGGTGGTTGGAGGAGAAAGAGGAGAGGAGACCCCGAGCAGACCCGCTGACCATGCTCTCATCAAGTTGGCAGGGTTGTAGGCTCACTCGGTGGTTGGAAACAACAACGAAAGAGGAATCAGGTCCTCTTCCATGGAGTGGTTGTCTCCCCCCATCCCCATTCATCTCCTTACTCTACCATGCTACGGTTCTTCGTGAACAAGGTCTTGTTTTCATTCCCATGCTTGATATGGACATGGAAGCTATAATTTGGAAGCAGAAATGTGTCGAACAGCTATAATTTGGGTTGGGTGTTTACCGGAGTCAGGTAACGAGTGTCTTGGTGTAAAAGCTGATTAAACAGAAAAAACACCGACCCTTGACACAATAATAGAAGAGGGGGTACTTCAAGAAAACTCCCTGCATAAGGAAGAAAAAGAAGGGGGGGAGTTCACCCTCCAGGTCCACTCGCGCCGAGAGGTACCGATAGGCAAGGCGAGAGCGCGGAGCGAGTGTCCTCATGCCCGCGAGAGCGACGGGGGTTGGCCAGCTCGTCCCCTGAGTCATGTCTGCCAACGACAATCGGCGAGAGGAGGGATGACCCCCTCTCGCAAATAAGAGAACCTGCAAATCTCCTAAGTAGTCCAGGCAAAAATAAAAAAGAAAGGGAGAAGAGGCTAGTCCCAGTGATGCGCGAGCAAAACATATATTTACGTATGAATTAGGTAGTAATCACATCTACGTTTGCAATACAAAATTACAGGCCAAAAGGAAGGAATGTTCGGATTACAGCAAAAAGAAGAAAAAAGAGAGAGAAGAAAGGAGTTGTGCTCTAGGTGCCCTAGTTCTTCTCGCTCGCCGACGGGTCCTCATCCTCAGCATAGATCTCCGGCAAGAGGTCGCGGGCTGTAATATCTTCGCAGTCGTCTCTAACGACGCCCATCTCGCGCATCATCTTTAGGATAAGCTCGGCGGTCCGGATGTTAGCATCTCGGCAAAAGTCTTCGACCTCGTCGTGGGTATAGTGAGCGGGGGGAGGTGGGGGAATCTGCGAGCGAGAGGTGGAGGTCTCCTTGAGCTGGGAGTTCTCTGCCTTCAGCTCCTTTACTTCTGTCTCCAGCACTTCCACCCGCAAGCGCAGCCTCTCCGCCGTCTCAGCATCCTGCAAGGAAAGGAGTTAAAACAAGAGAGAGAGAGGTAAGAAAGCTGGCCAAGTAACAACTCACCACTCCGCTGCTGGCTTTAGCGAGAAGGCTCTCGGCCACCTCCAGCCTTTTCGCGAGATCTCCTGACTTCTCGCGCTCGGCAGCAAGGTTGGCGTCGATTTCTTTCCAACACCGGGTGTTGTAGATGAGGCGGCGCGAGAGTCGGTGGGATAGCTCTAGGGTGCGCAGCTGAGAATGCGCCATCCTCAGGATTAAATCTCGCGTGGTGACCACGTCGAGCGCGTCAGGGGCGAGACCTCCATAAAGGCCGAAGCTTAGGGAGAAGGCGTGGGCGGTCGGCTGGACCTGCTCCCTCCAGGAGGGGAGGAGGATTGAGATGGAGACCCGGTGTGTTCCTTTATCCCAGATGAGCGAGGGCTCGTTGGCGCCGTCGGGGATGGACGGGCCCAAATTGAAGTTGAGGTGGGCGGACGGTGCAGGGAAGTGAGAAGGAGCCCCCTCGCGAGAGGGGGACTGGGAAGATGGGTGAGAAGAGCTCGCAGGCGGCGCGAGAAGGGTCGCCTTCTCAGGAAGCGAGATGGCCCCGTGTAGAGAAGTTAAGGGAGGCGAGTGAGGGGATTCAGATCCCAGAGAGATAGGACTCACGATCCCGACGCCGCCGTGTTCGCAAGAACCTTGTCCTTCTCGGAGGAGAAGGAGACAACCCTCTTCATCCTCATTTTCAGTTTCTTTGAAGGGCTGAGGCGAGAGGGAGCCGGGTCCTCGGCCGCCCTCTTCCGTAGAGAAGGGGTACGCGAATCCTTGGCCGCCTCGGCCTCCATGGTGGAAAGAGCCACGTCCCTGGATGGTTTGATGTTGCTTCTGTAAGGAGGGTGCACCGGCACATTCCTCTCTCCTGGTAAAGGCGAGACGGAAAGTCGGGAGGAGAAGTCAAAGAAAGGAGGTCAGTGAAAGGAGAATATTAAAGATAAGAAAAAGAAGGGGGGGGGGGGGTCGAACATACCTTCTCCTGGGAACACGGGAAGCAGCGAGCCGAGGCCCCGTCTCAAATACCGGACCTCGAAATTTTTCCCAGCAAGGTACTCGCAGAGAAGCTTGTCCGTACCGCCGACCTGCGGGGTGGCGTAGAAGATTTCCGCGGGCGAGACGGGCGCGAGAGGGACGCCGCCCAAGTTCCCGCGAATGAAGACAAAGCGAGTCAGCCAATGATGATTCTTATTTGGCATCTCGCATACCTTCAAACTCAGCCCGGTAAAGAAGGACACCCTGTCCTGGTTGGCGTGGTAGACGAACATTTTGCGGAAGACGGTGAGACTTAACTCTATTCTCTCTCGCCGCATATAGCACGCGAATGCGACCACAACCGATATCGCGTTAGGGTTTAGTTGGGCGGGCACGACGCCGAAGTATTTCAGAACTTGCTTCACCTCTGGCCAGAGGGGGAGCCTGAGCCCCGCCTCGAAGTGCGAGATGGGGAAGGCGAGCTCCCCAGGATAGAAGGTGTTCACGCTCTCGCCAACCTTGGGAGGGCGTGACTCAAAGCCTTCCGGTAGGTACTCGCTCCGGAAGGTCTCATACTCATCAGCAGGGAGGCGATCGGGAGGAAAATCGTGGTCTGCGAACCTCTTCCCGCAGCGGCTACGTCCCTCACCCTCCTCTGGTCTTTTTTTCCCCATAAGCGCGTGAGACGGAGGGAGAATTGGCGAGTGGGGAGGAATTGGCGAGTGGGGAGTCAGCGAGAGGGAGCCGCAGGCCTACGTCTAGGAAAGTGTGCTTTCAGCCCTGGCAGCGGGGGTATTTATAACCCTCACTGAAATAAGGGGATAGGCCGATAGGGAGCTGTACCGGGGAAGGGCAAGAGCCAGTAGGCATTTTCTCTCTCCCTCCGAGCCTCGGGCAGCGGAGTCCTGAGTGGGTTCGTCAGCCCAATTAGGCGGTGGAAGAACATTACCCAAAATTAAAAAATTGACAGAGATTTAAAAAAATGTAGCATAAAGAAATTGGGAGGCTGTCGCAACCATTAAATAAGCAGACAAATCATCAAACCAAGCAAACAGATCAAACAAAGTAAAGATTCAATCCCGCATGAAGCGGGTGGTAAGTTCGAAGGGGCGCAGAGGGCGCGAGACATACATAACATTTTACAACCAGCGAACGAAAGAGTCAAAAGGCGAGAGGCGAGAGGGCCCGAGCTCTCGTTAGTTCTTGTCCCACCTCCATCTTCCTCCGCAGCCTCTCACGCATGGCGGACGGCTGGGGAGGTGAAAAGCGCGAGCCGCCTCAACACCACGACGGGCCAGACGGAGCTGTTGGTCGACGTCGCTCAAGATCGCCTGGGGGTCCGTCTGGTCCACCTCAATGTCGACATCTATCTCAGAAGATAAACGAGCGCATTCCACCTCTAGCCAATTGATCCGGAGGTCCGTGGCTTGCTTTCCCTTTTCCAGCGCCTGAATGATACGTGCATTCTTCTGCAGCATCTCGGCTACCCTACGCTTCATTTCTAAGGGGTCCATGGGATCACCCAGATAATCCTCGATCTCATCTATAGGAGGAGGAGGCGAGGGGGCCAGTTGCCTAGAGTAATCTTCGACCGGCGAGTCGGCGGCCAGCGAGTCCTCGGCAGGGGTCCCACTCATGCCTATGGACGAGCCAAAAGGGTAAGACGGCGAGAAGAAGAGGGCAGGAGTCAGAAGTAAGGTTTCTTACAAAATCGACGAGTGGAGCCCGAAGTGGTAGAGGGATCATCCCTCCTCGCCACAGGAGTGGAGAGAGGAGTGGAAGCTTGAGGCGAGAGGGGTCGAGAAAAGAGCTCTGAAACGTTGATGCGAATGGTCTCCGGACGATGGGGAGGCGCTGAGATTTTCTGGGTAGAAGCGGCAAGTAAAAGGTGTGGGGTAGATAGAAATCATAACAGGCCTGAAGGGCTTACCTCCTTTCCTTTGAGGCTAGCTGGAGCAGGAGGTACGCGCCACCCCGGGAAGGAGCGAGAAGGTCCTCCCGCCGAGAGGGGAGAGTTAGGGACTCTTGCCTTTTTGGGGGGAGACGTGGATGGCGGTAGCGAAGGAGGGGCACGCACAGGGATCTTGTTCAGACCCACCGTCGTCGCCTTGTTTTGTTGGCGCACGGCCGCGATGCGGTCCCGAAAACTTTGGCTGAGAGACATGGGGGCAGATGCTGAAAGAGAAAAGAGGAAAGAGAACGGCCCCTTGCGGGGAGGCAATTTTCATATTTATAGATTAGGCAAGGGGCCCACTAAAAGATTCCCTCAATAAATTCCCTCGGTTGAACTATCTTTCCGAGTTTGTAAACTACCTCGAAAAGAGCGGGGATTGTGTACAACCTCAGGCTCGCGGGCAAGAGGGCCCAGACGAGAGGGCCCAGGCGAGAGGGCCCAGACGAGAGGGCCTAGGCGAGAGGGCCCAGACAATGAGAGCCAGGCGAGAGGAGTTATGCGAGACGGCCCAAGTGCCATGTGGCAGGAGATTGGCGAGTGAGTGTCGAGAGGGGAGGCTTTCCCGACGAGTGGCCAGTTCGCCACGCGAGAGGACTCCAGGGGTGGAGATCTCGCCAAGAGGCGGTCCTCTTGTCAGGCGAGAGGACCCTATAGGGGAGTTCTCGCCAGGTGCCATTTTGGTTCAAGGACGGTTCAGATAGGGCTGTGCCCACCTTTTGGGCCCCAGGGGTGTTTTACTCTTTCACCCCGGGTGGTCTGCATTTAGCCCTTTAGAACAGCGGAGTTTGGCTGTTGGCAGACCTAGCCAAGGGTATTTTGGTAATTTCAGAATGGTTCGATTTGGTTATTTGCAGTTCAAATCTTGAGGCCTATAAATAGACCGGTAAGGTGTCTTAGAAGGGCAAGCCTTCTCGACTCTCTTCACTTCTTCTAAGGCACTTAGCTCAGCATTGGCTAGGGAGGGGGAGAGCTTTAGTCTCTTCCGGGTACGAGGTGGGACCTCCTCGCTGAAGCCTCCGGTCTAGTTCTTGGCCTTGAGCGTAATCCTAAGGGAGTAAGCGTGAGCTGCCCTTTTAGTTCCGAGCTTTAGGAGGAATCGACCTTGTCGGTTCCAACACGCTCGTTCGTTGCTGCCCGCCTATCCTATTAACTTTTCCTCTTTTTCATGTTTTCACGGGGTCTCATCATCCGACATCGACATGAGTGAGGAGTACTAGCCTCGCCCTTCCCCGGACCATATCGCGGACTACCTGGGTGACCCTCAGGATACTGAGGGAATGAAGAAACGAGTGACTGAGTTATTCCGAAAACACTCTCTGATGCCACGGGAGGTTTACGGAAGGGTGGAAGAGGATGAGGCAAACAAGGAGGCGTTCTTTGGGTCCTTGGAGGGCTGGAGGTGCCAAGAAGACGACGACGGGATGACCTCACCAGGAGTACACCCAGCTCAAACTGAGGAACGACTGCCGCAGGCTACTGAAAAGGTCGGCGTGGCCCAGCAAGAACACTTGGGGGGTTCACGAGTATTACTACCCTCGCGTACCACCCCGTTCTAGGACGCGAGGCCGAGGTTGGTGGAAATGGATCCAGTGCTGAGCCCTCTGCCCTCTTGCTGTCAGCTCCTGGACCTGGGCCATGCTTGCCTTCTAGGCCTCAGCTCGCGCGGCTTAGTTGTGAAATTGTTTTCTTTTCTTTCCTCTTCCAGAGGGCTTCCCCCTCCCATTTAATATCCAGGATTGTACTTGCCCTCTCATGGGCCTGTGTTATATGTATATATAATTGTTTCTCTCGCTTGCTTCTTATCTCGCTACCGCTTAGCTTTCAGTAGGATCGTAGCGAGTAGATGGTAGGAATTCGGGGCGGGCTCGAGTTTCGAAGTGTCGAACAATTTTTTTGCCATTTGCACACCTCCCTCCAAAAAGACGTTTTCCCGTCCTTTTTACTTCTATAAATAGCCATATCTGCCATTAATCTACCTACCGCATTAACTCTTCATCCGCATTTCCTTCGTTCCCGAGAGTCTGATTCTCAGCTCGCCACTATTCGCGAGAACTCTAGTCCCTCGCCCGCTTACCAGCTCGCGAGATGGGAGGTGATGGTGGTGATGCCGAGAGGCGAGTCAAGTGTGCGTAGAATTTCTCAGACTACACCTTCCACTCCGCCAACTTCACCGAGAATGAGCATCTCTCGGTGGTCGTCAATTTCAACTCACCCGGGTTTGAGGCGAGACGCCCGGGAGAGCTTGAGAAGATCAATGATCTCTCCGACGCTGAGCTCGCGATCCCCGTCACCCACTTTGACAGGGGTCTGCGGCTTCTCCTGTAGCCCGAGGTTCGATAGGTGCTAAAGTACTCCTGGGTTGTCTTGTGCCAGCTAACTCTGATCTTCGTCGTGGTGGTGGTTGCGTTCGCCTGCTTCATGCGAGAGAAGCAGATTGAATTCAGTCTCGTGGTATTCCACAAGCTGTTCTTCTTCCGGGCGAACAGGGATGACACCGCCTACTTCTCCAGCAACCATGTGAAGGAGCGGGATATGGTGAACAAGAGACATAATTGGCTAACGAAATTCATTTTCGTGAAGGGGGACTTCGACAACGTCCCCTTCTCGTCTATACAGCTCAGTGAGCTGAGCTACCACAATCTTGTCTTGTGGGGTCACGAAGCCGACCTCTTCGGGTTCTTCCTGGGGAAGAATTTTGAGGTCGCGTGCCTTCGAAGGAACATCCACACCCTGCCCCCGTTCCTCCCGGAGAAGGTAAGGCTACTCGCACTCGCCTCCCCTCATTTCACTTTAAGTTCTGACCCTAGACTGTTGTAGGTGAGCAAGACCTCCCCCTACATCAACCATATGACAGTGCTCGGGTCGCTCCCGACGAGCTCGCTCTTGCCGAAGTGGCTGCTGTCGCGGTTGCGAGGTCCCGTCCAGTGACGGAGCCAAGAAATAATGTCAGGGTGGGCAAACAACTGACTCCTTTCATAATATAGTAAAAAAACAAACTTAAATGATTCAAATAATTGTATTAATACAAGGAAAACAACACATGAATATTTAACAATATTTCAACTAATTTAAAATTAAAAACACATAACATTACCTTTCATAGTTGGCATGGACCCTTCAATAAATATTACCTTCTAATTTCATCTCTATCATTAGCATTGTAAGATGAAATTCTAACTCGTAATCCTGGGTCGATTATTATGTTGTCCACATTAGCTTCAATCTGACCCCTCTTTGAATTTGATTCCAAATCATCTTCACAAATTCTCTTCTTTGTGTTAGATGATTCAGAAATCGGAAGTTTCTTAAAATACTTATCCATCTGAACAATAATGTCACAGCCTGCAGAATCCAAGATAATGTTTTCGAAAAAAATTATATAAAACTTTGGTGAAACTAATCAATATTACTCTCACAGTTATAATAAACCAACTCTAGGCCTCAAATCTTCCAAGAGATGTTGAGGTATTCATTAACAAATTAGATTGAAGCAATCAAAATGGAGATCCAGCAAAATAGTTTATTTATTTCAAAGAAACTGGGAGAAAGTTAGGGCATGTGGAGCTAAGATTTGTTCGTCGATTGACATGCAAGATTGGGGTAGATGAAGATTTTTTTCTAGTTATGCAATATTTGAGTACATTCAATCACGTTATAATGTTGGAGAAGAACTAGAAAAGGGGGAAGAACTCTCACAGTTGAGGCCTGAGGGGTTGCAAGCTTGCATGTTGCAGCAGAAAATCAGAATCACAGACTTCCTGAAGGTTCCACGTCGCCCTTCGGCTTCGGCAGAGCAGCAGAACTTCCTGAAGCTCCGACGGTGGGAGACAGGAGGACAGAACCAGCGAAATGTCCATGTCGAGTCGAGGCGAGATGGGAATGGCGAGGCGGGGTGGCGATCGGCGAGCTTCGATCGGAAAGGGGAGCTGGAATCGGGAGCAGACGCAAAAAAAGATTAGGGCCGGCTGGAATCGGGAGCAGCTGACCTTTATAAAAAAAATAAAGGAATAAAATAATTAGGGTGAGGGTCGTTGGATTATATCTGATGAATAAAAAAAATTAAAGCAAAAAAAAGGCAATGGTTGGATTCGAACTCAGGTCCTTACCAAAAGAGCCTAAAACTTTGGCCACTGCATCAAAGTAGAAATAATGAATTGTTATTATATTTATATATATACAATATATATATATATATATATATATATATATATATATATTATAAATATTTTAACTCGAAGTCATAATCTATTGAACATTTCACAATACTCAGGGTGGGCAGCTTCCCACCCTGGACTATACTTAGATCCGTCCCTGATCCTGTCTCCCCTCGCGCCTCAAAATTGGGTCACTCGCAAGCAGTCTCCTCCATGGCCCGCGTCCAAGAAATCGAATACCCGAGGCGGCGAACCTCCCGCATCCCGGGATAAGGGGAAAGCACCGGCGGGCCATCACCCAGATAAGGCCGCCACTTCTGGAGATCCCACCAGCAGAACCCCTAGCAAGGCAGCCGACACCTCCAAGGCGCGAGAACATGAGCTCTTTGACAAGTCCATGTCGAGGGGGCACCGAAACTTTGGCTATGGCGAGAAGCACCTCGACGAGCTCCACAAGCCTCTCCTGCTGTGGGATAAGGGTGTAACGCCTCCATCCGTCACATGGAATATAACACAGGGTCCGGCCGGGGCCCCACGCCATATTTCACAGACAAACAGGGAAGTCACGTGTGAATATCAAAATACTTTCTACTCGCATCTTAACTCAGAGCATTCTAGCGGAAGTTTATTACAAGCAAGAACTCATCCAACGAACGCCACTAAATATATAAATGAGACATTTATATATAACATCGGGAATGTATACAAACTCACAAACGCTCACGGCCTTAAGTTCTTACATATTTCTCTTTACAAAAGGTGGTTTCATACATCGGCACGCAGGCCGGCCACACATGAAATCCAATTCTTCGCACGGCTTTTAAGGGCCTACAAGCAGCAGCAGCAAGGGCTTCAGCCCGTTCAATCCAAGTCAGCATCAGCAAGGGAAGTACCTGCATATGGACTGCCACCCCAAGGGTGATAAACAAAGCAACGGACAACATTCAGCTGACCAATTATAACGAACCTACACCTTACCCGGGGCAGTGGTTCCTTCCCTGCATGCATGACAATCACAAGATATATATCATAACAAGTGCACTCACGCACAACAACATCAAAAGCGCCGGCCTTTGTGGCAGACGCTCCGTGCACTCAGGGCACGCTTACGGTGTACTGAATCATTCAAGGTCCTACCGTCGAGTAGAGATTATTAGCTTGTTGGTCGGGCACTAGCCTACTACAACACGCATGTTGGAGACATCCTCGCCCATCCCACTCAGAGGCGTCTACCTCACGACAAACAATGAGCACTATAGATCGGCCTACACCTATAGTGTAATAAGCCGGGGAAACCGCCCCTCTGCATTGCCACCAATCGACCACTCACAACACAGGTACAAAGCACCTCTAGATCGATCTACCACAGTAGTATAACAAGCCGGGGAAACTCCCCCCCTCTGTATTGCTACCAATCGATCTCTCATAACACATTACCGCTTTCCGGTTCAGCTCACAGCTCACGCAGAGCGTACAATTCCAATGTTACAAAGGCTCCACAGCCACAATGAATAGCTCTCATGGCCACATCGCATTCAGCTCATACAGAGCATACAACACAATAAACTCACAAGAATCCTCACAAACTCCACAACCTACTCGTTACATACACGGAGTCTTCTCCGGTTCGCAATATAAACATCACCAATCCAGACTTACCATCTAGATGAGCTTCACACAGCATGCATATTCTGTACTACGCATTTCCGGATCTAGATGCAGACTCACTCGGGGATATCAACTATCAACCCGCTGGAATCGCTTACGCTTTCCACCTCTTGAAGGAGGATCCCTTGCACATGCATAAATAAGGACTTCACTTGTCCAAGAAGGAGATCGTTACCCATGAAGATCGCTTTGGAGCCATGGTAATCTAGCTGGATGGTAATCACCGCGACAGCTTTGCCTCCACAACGCTGAACTCGGCTCTCGATTCGGATCGCTGAAGCTCCACCGGCGGCCGGAATCCTTCTCCTTCTTCCTTCCTTGCTCTTCTCTCTCTTCTCTTTAGAAAGAGAATGGCCAACATAAAATGGGAGTTTATCTCTCACTCCTCGGCCTTATAACAGCAAGAAGGAGCTTGGACAACAGGATCCCAAAAGAAGGAAATGAATGGCCATGATTTGCTTTGAAAAGCATCTTTTCTAGGCTAACACAGCTTGTGACATGCTCGTGTCACAGGTCGTGTCCCTTAAGCGTCACTCATCCGACTCAATCCAGACCAGGACACGAGCTTAGACACGCTCGTGTCAGCTCCCGACACGCCCGTGTCAACAAGTATACGCCTATGTTTAGGGGTGTGTCCCTCAATCGACATAGGACCAACCGTCCCAAAAGGGACACGGGTACCCAACACGCCCGTATCACCCAAAAACTGCCTGGGATCCAGGTCGTGTTCCTCACTCGATACAGCTCGGCTACTAACCCGAGCAGGACACGCCCGTTTTCTTTGGCCGTGTCTGCACTTCGTCGAGAACTCGTGACATATAGTGAAGGACATGCCCTGGGACATGCCCGTGTCCTAGGTCATGTGCCTCACTCGAGACACACTCGAGTCCCACTCGAGTACACAGAGCTGGACACGCCCTGGGACACGCGTGTGTCTCAGGCCGTGTCACCCAGCCTGAACTCCAAATTTGGATTTGAGGTGCTACAACCCTCCCTTCCTTACAGAAATTTCATCCCAACATTTAGCGCAACAAATAGACACCAACACAACCACTCCTTTATTGTACCAATAACCAAAAATGACTTGGGTTTAGAGCTTAGAGTCGCAGCTTGTCTCGCCCCATGGCATCGCACGAACACAAGTTTTTTGCAAACATACATACAACATGACATTACAACAATAGTAAAGTACACTCTTTACTTTATTTTCGCTCGTCCGCGTCCTTCATAATCCGCTTTACGGCCTCCTGTAACTCTAGTTTATACAAGCGAGGCTACTATACTTCACGATTCGAGCTTTGTGGCTCCTGTAATTCGAGAGTGTACATTCGAGGCTGCGCCCGGGATGCAGATGACTCTGTTGCTGTCTTGCACTTTTCCTCATAGGATGCACCGATCTTTTTCTCACCATTTGAAGGTCCATTAATATTCCAACAATATCGGGCAATATGCCCCTGCTTCGCACAGTTAAAACACGTACGTGTCTCCACACGTCCTTGCCCATACGTTGCTCCCGAAGCAACATCCGAAGAAGTTTGCTCAGCAGTCCTGAACCTCTTCTTATCTCGTTTCCTCAATTCTGATTATTCCGACTGCGGAACTTTGAACTCCGACTTTTCCACTGCCAAGGTCTTCTTGTCCTGCACCTGCTTCAAATCCTTCTCCAGCGCACAGGCTGTATCTATTAATGCTTGGAAGCCTTGGTTCACTGAACTCGGGCGCGCCAACCTCAGCTCATCATGAAGTACCTCATAGAACCTATTTGTCTTCCGCGCTTCTTCCGCAAAAGTAGACCCCGCATAGCGCCCCAACCTGGTAAACTCATGCAGGTAATTCTCAACAGTACTCTCACCCTGCACCAGACGTTAGAACTCATTCTCCATTGCAATTCGCCGTGACACTGACAAATACTTTGCCCAAAATAATCTGGAGAATTCCTCCATTGATATTGCCCCTAGGCCTCGGCCTACCAATTGGTGCAATTCCACTTCATCCCACCAAAGCCTTGCCTCTCCTTCCAGCAGGAAAGTGGCTAAAGTAACTTTTTTCCCCTCATCAGTTCTGATTGCTGTCAGGATACTATTCACTCTGGCGAGCCAATCCTCAGCCTGCGTTGGGGAACCCGCTCCGTCGAACGTAGGAGGATGAAACTATATAAACCGCTTCATTTGCTCGTCAATCAGAGCCTCAACACGCTCTTGCCTTGCACCAACCCGAACTTGCTCCACTGCAGGCCTTGCCTGCCAAATAGGTTGTGCCTGAAACATGACAAATAGCGCCTCCGCTACTAAGCGTATGGTTTCCGCAGAAGGAGGAGGTGTAGGCACCTCAGCTGGTACCGCACTCTCATCCAAACACTGGGGTTCAGACAGCCCAGCTCCACTCCTTGTCACCTATACATGAACAAGACATCATTAACGACCATTCCAAAATGGCAAACATGCCTAGTATACACGCTCACATTCCTAGTGGACATTCATGAGCTCAATTATGTGATCCCTACCAAACCCTAACCTCTGATACCACTTTGTAACGCCTACATCTGTCACATGGAATATAACATAGGGTCCGGCCGGGGACCCACGCCATATTTCACAGACAAATGGGGAAGTCACGTGTGAATATCAAAATACTTTCTACTCACATCTTAACTCAGAGAATTCTAGTGGAAGTTTATTACAAGCAAGAACTGTAACACCCCTATCCGTCACATAGCATATAGCAGTAGGTCCGGCCGGGGCCCGACGCCATATACTACGGACAGACCGGTTGGTTACGCGTTGAAACCATACAACCAATCACCAACGTCCTACACAGAGTCATTCTAGCGGAAGCAAATTATTAAGTTGCACAAATTCAAGAACCCTGCCAAGCAGGAATGTCCACTACAGAAGTAACAATAGGAATGAAAATACAAAAGTACCGGCCTTAAGGCCTTACAAGGTTTGCTTAACAAAACATGTCTTACATACTTCGGCTCGTAGGCCGGCCATACATGAAATAAACGGAAAGCATAAAAAGGGTTAGGCCTTCGAGGGCCAGCACCGCAACATGGGCTTTAGCCCGCTATTTTCCGCTCGGCTCCGCAGCACCTGCAAGCACAAACCACCACCCGGTGGCAAACAAAAGCAACGCTCAGCTATGCTGACCAAATTATAACGATCCCGCCCCCAAAATCGGGGCGGCGATGCTCTTTCCCTGCACTTTATTAGTATAGGCAATATATATTAATGTGAACACACATCAACACAGGCGTAGGCTCGCACGGCCACACACCCCGTGCACTCAGGGCACATTCTCGGCGAATCGGCTAACGTCACGTCAATTCAAACCATAGACGTTCCCAATCCACCACCGCCTCTTGGACGGTCATCCATATGAGCATTTTGCCTTCCTAGCCTTGGTCACGGCAATTTAAGCCATAGACCGCCGAAGACCCTCATCCATGCCAACGGTCCTACCGAACGACATAGACCGGGTACGGTTCCGCCTGACCCGTGCTCATGTCGTAACGGCAATTTAAGCCATATGCGCAGGTCAAGACTCACCGAGTCCCGTTTCCGCCACAACAATCACATAACCCGGTTATGTTCACGTTGGCTCCCCGGCCACCGTGTTGGCAAAACCCGCTTTTGCCCAGTTTTCCGGGTGCACCTTGGAGTTAATCTCCAAGGCTCCCTGATGCAATCTACCACGTAGAAAACCCGAAAACACCCAAACATCCGGATTCTTGCCCGGTTCAAATGCAATGCAACATCACCGATCCGGACCAACATGTCCGAATAGGCTTCACACACAATGCCTATGCCCGTTTACGCATACGGACTCTACACAAGGGGGACTACACATATCTACCCCAAGGAACGCTCCAACTCTTCGCTCACTCACGAGAGCGGGCTTCCTATGCAAAGGAAAAGAGGGCTTCACATACCCAAGGATGAGAAATCGTTACCCTTGCATTCTTCCGCGGCGCCATCGAAAACTATACGGTTGGAAAGCACCGCAACGGCGTCGCCTCCGCGGATCTGGACTTGGATCGCGATTCGGAGCTCCGAAGCTCTTCCGGCGGCCGGATCTTGGACTCCTCCTTCCTCCTTGCTCTCCCTTCTCTCTAACTTTTAGAGAGAGATGGGCCAATGAAAAATGGGTTTCTAAACCCTATTTCCCGGCCATAACCACCCAGGAGCAGCCCCCCACCGTCGGATCCAAAGCCAAGGAAACGAACGGCCCGGATTAAATCCAAAATCATAAAATCTGGGCCGAACACGGGTTGGCACACGCCCGTGTGCCTGGCCGTGTAGCTCATTCGCCGTCTCGACCAAAATTGAAAACCAGCACACGGCATGTGACACGGCCTCCGACACGCCCGTGTCGCCTGCGACACGCCTGTGTTGGGACCCGTGTCACGCCCCCCGTGTGCAATTTATCAACACTTTGCAGTCAGAGGGGTACACGGCTTGGTGACACGGCATCAGACACGCCCGTGTCAAACTAGACACGCCCGTGTTTGTGCCCGTGTCACTGCCCGTGTATCCCACCGCACGGCCCAGGTGTGACACGGCCTGGGACACGCCCGTGTCCTAGGCCGTGTTCATCCACACGACCATCGTCGACCTGCGCTGGTCGACGACACGGCCCGAGCTCGACACGCCAGACACAGCCTCCGACACGCCCGTGTCGGGGCCCGTGTCACCTGCACCAAAAACCTGTCTTGGCCAAAATCGATCCCCGACGCTCCTACAACAATTTGGGGTGTTACAATTCTACCCCCCTTAAAGAATTTCGTCCACGAAATTAATAAAGGACAAACATGACTTAACGTAAAACAGTACCTGAGCGGAATAATTCCGGGTACTCCTCGAGCATAGTCTGCTCTCGTTCCCAAGAGAGCTCCTCACGCCCGCAATTATCCCACCGGACCTTAACCATCCGGATCTCCTTGTTACGAAGCCTCTTGACCTCAACATCTTCGATGTGAATGGGCTTGACCCTAGTCGTCAACCCTTCGTCCACCGGCACTTGGTCAACCTCGATCACCTGCGAAGGCTCTTGCACCGCCTTCCGCAACACAGAAATGTGGAACACATCATGTAATCCACTCAACTCCACCGATAGCTTCAAACGGTATGCAGCTTCGCCGACTCGCTTCAGAACCTAAAAAGGTCCAAGGTATCTTGGGCTCAGCTTCTTCAAGCGTCTCACCCGCGAAACCCCCTTGAACGGCTTCACTTTCAGATATACCCAATCGCCTACCGCGAAATCCACATTCCGGTGCTTGGCATTGTAATACTTCGCCTGCCGGTCCTGAGCGATCAACAAGCGCTCCCGAATGATCATCACTAACGAGGTAGCACTCTCCACCTCCTGCTTCTTGTACAACCTCGCCTCACCCGTTTCAAGCCACGATAACAGCGTGCGACACTTCCTACCATACAGGGCCTCGAAGGGCGCCATTTGTATACTCGCTTGGTAGCTGTTGTTGTACGCGAACTCCACCAAATAAAGGTGGTCTTCCCAATGCTTACCGAAATTTAGAACAAACATGCGTAGCATGTCCTCCATCGTTCTATTGACCCTCTCGGTCTGCCCATCCGTCTGCGGATGGAAAGCTGTGCTGAACTTTAACTTTGTTCCCAGCATCTGCTGCACCAACCTCCAATCATTTGACGTGAACCGCCCATCGCGATCACTCACAATGCTACGGGGCACACCATGCAGCCTAACAATATTGTCAACATACAACTTTGCCAATTTCTCCACTTGGATCATCCTTCCTATGCGGAATGAAATGCGACACCTTGGTTAGTCGATCTACGATCACCCAGATGGCGTCGTTCCCCTTCTGCGACCTTGGCAACCCGTGCACAAAGTCCATAGATATATCGTCGAATTTCCACTCCGGTATAGGCAAGGACTTCAGAAACCCTCCCGACTTTTGGCACTCCGCCTTCACCAAGGCGCACGTTTGACACTTAGCCACGTACAACGCCACATCTTTCTTGAGCCCCGACCACCAAAACAGCTTCTTGAGATCACGATACATCTTCGTGCTCCCTGGGTGGATTGAGTACTTGGTATGATGAGCCTCGTACATCAACTCCGCCCGGAGGTTACCCCCACTCGGGACGCACAACCGATGATCCTTCCTTAACAAACCATCATCCACCGAGAACTGGGAATTTGACCCATCCAGAGCGGCCTCCATAAGCTCCTTCATGGAGTCATATAACTCCAATGCCTACCGAACCCGGTCAGCCAGGTCATACTGCACTTCTGTCCAGTTTAACATTGCTTTGGCGCTCGTCTGCCTGTCAACGCAACAGATCTCAAGCTCCTCCAACTCCCGCACTAGCCGCTCATCATGCACCGACAACCAGTTGGCTTGGGTGGGAGCCCTGCGGCTCAGCGCATCCGCAACTGCGTTGCCCTTCCCGGGTACATAATGTATCTTGAAGGTGTAGTCCCCTAGGAACTCCATCCACCTCCTCTGCCTCATATTAAGGTCCTTTTGATCCAACAAATATTTTAGGCTCTTGTGATCGGTGTATATATCGACCCTTACGCCGTAAAGGTAGTGCCTCCACAACTTGAGTGCAAATATCACTGCCACCAACTCCAAGTCGTGCACCGGATAATTTCTTTCATGCACCTTCAACTGACGCAATCCATACGCTATCACGCTCCCATGCTGCAACAACACGCACCCCAAGCCACTACCCGAAGCGTCGCTATACACCTCAAAGCCCTCGGTCCTACTCAGCGAACTAAGCACTGGCGCCGTGGTCAACCGTCTCTTCAGCTCCTTAAAAGCTTGCACGCACTCTTGCGTCCACAAGAATTTCTGATCCTTCCTTGTCAACTTCGTGAGAGGTAATGCTAACCGCGAGAAGTTCTCTACGAAGCGCCTGTAATATCCGGCAAGTCCGAGAAAACTACGGACTTCCGCGACAGAAGACAACGCAGGACACTCCCGTATCGCAACAATCTTCGCCGGATCCACCGCTATACCTTCCCCACTCACTATATGACCAAGGAACGCTACCGAGGGTAGCCAGAACTCGCACTTGGAGAACTTTGCGTAAAGCTCATTCCTCCTCAAAGTCTCCAACACCAAATGCAAATGCTTGAAGTGGTCTTCTTCGCACTGCGAGTACACCAAAATATCGTCAATAAAGACGATCACAAAGCGATCCAGGAAATATCTGAACGTCCTGTTCATCAGATCCATAAATACCGATGGCGCATTCATCAGTCCAAATGGCATGACCGTGAACTCGAAATGCCCATACCTCGTACTGAACGCCGTCTTCGGGATATCACACTCCCTGATCCTCAACTGATAGTACTCCGACTTCAAGTCCAACTTGGAGTATACCGACGATCCGACTAACTGATCAAAGAGATCATCAATCCTCGGGATCAGGTACTTATTCTTTTCCGTTATCTTGTTCAACTCTCTGTAGTCGATACACAGCCGCATACTCCCGTCCTTCTTCTTAACGAAGAGGACCGGTGCGCTCCAAGGCGACGAGCTTGGACGCACATACCCTTGCTCCATCAGCTCCTCTAGCTGAACTTTCAACTCTGCCATCTCCTTAGGCGCCAACCTATACGGAGCACGAGACACCGGTTTGGCCCCCGGTACGAGCTCGATGGTGAAATCAATCTCCCGCTGCGGTGGGGCTCCGGGAAGACTATCTGGGAACACATCGGGGTATTTGAAAACCACGAGGATGCTATCCAACGGAGATTTTGGCTCCACAGCCCCCACTATTGCGAAGAACAGCTCTGCACCAGCACGAACCGCCTTCACCACCTGAAGAGCAGACATCAGTGTTTTGCTCGACCCCTTTAGCCCCTCGAATGTAGTCTCCCGCCCTACACCCAGCTTGACCTCCTTCCGGTTACAGTCAATCCAAGCTTTCTGCTCTGACAGCCAATCCATCCCAAAGATCACGTCGAACTCTACTAGCGGAAGCAATGACGCTAGCAAGTCGAACTCTTGGCTCCCAATGTGAACCTTTACGGCGCACACCCTGTCCGCACGCATCGAGCACCCATTCTGTAGCAGCACATCCAACTTGTCCTTCGCCATCGAAGAAGGGACTCCGATGCGCGATATAAAGCTTTTGGACAAGAAGGAGTGTGAAGCTCCCGTATCGAACAGTGCCCGTGCCGGACTATCACTAATCACAACAAAGCCTATACAAACAATATTAGGCTAACAAGCAATAGATAACGGTATTAAAGCTAACTTGCTATAAATTAACTCATACTTGTCACCACTTCCGCTTGCTTGATGGCCTCCTGCTGGCCCAAGTTATAGACTCTAGGCTGAGTCGGAGCATAGTGGGACACGGTCGACTCCACCGCTTTGCCCTTCTCCTCGTAGGTAGCTCCTTGTTTCCTTTCGGACTTTGAGCGTCCACTCCAGCAATCACGGGCAAAGTGCCCCGTCTTTCCACACGTGAAACAAGCGCCCGGGGTTCGATTGGTAGTTGCCCCCGAGGCACCTGAAGCAGCTGGACCCGACGTCTTAGCTTTCTTATAGAATCTGCAGTAGCCCGACTTCGACGTAGTCGGTGCCTTGAAATCCGCTTTCTTGCTACCGGATTCCTTCTTTTCTTGGACATTCTTCATGTCCTTCTCCAAGGACCGGGCCGAATTGACCAGGGTCATGAAACCCTGCGCCTTGGGCCCCGACAGTAGCAACCTTAAGTCATCTCTTAGCCCTTCGTAGAAGCGGCTCGTCTTGCGCTCCTCGTCTGCGAAGGTAGCACCGACATATCTCCCCAAACGAGTAAACTCGTGGAGGTATTCATTGACGGTGCAATGCCCTTGCCCAACTTCTGAAACTCGCTTTCTAGCGCAATTCTCTGCGCCGAGGGGAGGTATCGAGCCATGAATAGTCTCGCAAACTCCTCCATCGAAACTTCGGCCAAAGACCTTCCCCGCAACTGATGTAGCTCTAGGCCTTCCCACCATAACCTTGCGTCCCCATCCAACAGGAACGTCGCTATTGTGGTCTTCTGCCACTCTTCCATTTCCGTCGCAGTCATCACCTTGTTGACCCTTGAGAGCCAATCCTCTGCTTGGGTCGGGGTTTCTGCCCCCGTGAATACCGGTGGATGAAAGCCCATCACGTGCTTCAGTTGTCTTTCAGTTGCTCTCCGAGGTAACTCTGGCTCCAAAACTACTTGCTCAACCCTCCTTTGCTCTGTCGTCTGAAGCGGTACTTGCTCCATAGCAGGAGCAGGCTGCTGCACCTGCCTTGCAGGCTGCGCATTGATCATTGCCATGACCGCTTCTGCCACCAACCTAATGGTCTCGGCAGACGGAGGTGTTGCAGGCGCATCGCTTGGCGCACTGCTCGCCTCAGAACCTGGCCGTTCAGATGGCCCAACGCCACTTCTGGTCACCTATAATCGTGCAAAACACCGATAAGCGACCCAAAAAATTACTGCAAACAGCAATTATAGGAACACGCAGGTTCCTCAAACATGTATATTTTCATTCCTAAGTGGACATTCATGGGTTCTTTTCATGTTATAACGATGACGCACACATGTGCTCACCACCCCTTAAAGTGAATTCGTCCACGAATTCATTTAAGCTTGACCGAAACCAGTAGTCTGATACCAATTTGTAACACCCCTATCCGTCACATAGCATATAGCAGTAGGTCCGGCCGGGGCCCGACGCCATATACTACGGACAGACCGGTTAGTTACGCGTTGAAACCATACAACCAATCACCAACGTCCTACACAGAGTCATTCTAGCGGAAGAAAATTATTAAGTTGCACAAATTTAAGAACCCTGCCAAGCAGGAATGTCCACTACAGAAGTAACAATAGGAATAAAAATACAAAAGTACCGGCCTTAAGGCCTTACAAGGTTTGCTTAACAAAACATGTCTTACATACTTCGGCTCGCAGGCCGGCCATACATGAAATAAATGGAAAGCATAAAAAGGGTTAGGCCTTCGAGGGCCAGCACCACAACATGGGCTTTAGCCCGCTATTTTCCGCTCGGCTCCGCAGCACCTGCAAGCACAAACCACCGCCCGGTGGCAAACAAAAGCAACGGTCAGCTATGCTGACCAAATTATAACGATCCCGCCCCCAAAATCGGGGCGGCGATGCTCTTTCCCCGCACTTTATTAGTATAGGCAATATATATTAATGTGAACACACATCAACACAGGCGTAGGCTCTCACGTCCACACACCCCGTGCACTCAGGGCACATTCTCGGCGAACCGGCTAACGTCGCGTCAATTCAAGCCATAGACGTTCCCAATCCACCACCGCCTCTTGGACGGTCATCCATATGAGCATTTTGCCTTCCTGGCCTTGGTCACGACAATTTAAGCCATAGACCGCCGAAGATCCTCATCCATGCCAACGGTCCTACCGAACGACATAGACCGGGTACGGTTCCGCCTGACCCGTGCTCATGTCGCAACGGCAATTTAAGCCATATGCGTAGGTCAAGACTCACCGAGTCCCGTTTCCGCCACAACAATCACATAACTCGGTTATGTTCACGTTGGCTCCCCGGCCATCGTGTTGGCAAAACCCGATTTTGCCCAGTTTTCTGGGTGCACCTTGGAGTTAATCTCCAAGGCTCCCTGATGCAATCTACCACGTAGAAAACCCGAAAACACCCAAACATCCGGATTCTTGCCCGGTTCAAATGCAATGCAACATCACCGATCCGGACCAACATGTCCGAATAGGCTTCATACATAATGCCTATGCCCGTTTACGCATACGGACTCTACACAAGGGGGACTTCACATATCTATCCCAAGGAACACTCCAACTCTTCGCTCACTCGCGAGAGCGGGCTTCCTATGCAAAGGAAAAGAGGGCTTAACATGCCCAAGGATGAGAAATCGTTACCCTTGCGTTCTTCCGCGGCGCCATCGAAAACTATACGGTTGGAAAGCACCGCAACGACGTCGCCTCCGCGGATCTGGACTTGGATCGCGATTCGGAGCTCCGAAGCTCTTCCGGTGGCCGGATCTTGGACTCCTCCTTCTTGCTCTCCCTTCTCTCTAACTTTTAGAGAGAGATGGACCAATGAAAAATGGGTTTCTAAACCCTATTTCCCGGCCATAACCACCCAGGAGCAGCCCCCCACCGTCGGATCCAAAGCCAAGGAAACGAACGGCCCGGATTAAATCCAAAATCATAAAATCTGGGCCGAACACGGGTTGGCACACGGCCGTGTGCCTGGCCGTGTAGCTCATTCGTCGTCTCGACCAAAATTGAAAACCAGCACACGGCATGTGACACGGCCTCCGACACGCCCGTGTCGGGACCCATGTCACGCCCCCCGTGTGCAATTTATCAACACTTTGCAGTCAGAGGGGTACACGGCTTGGTGACACGGCATCAGACACGCCCGTGTCAAACTAGACACGCCCATGTTCGTGCCCGTATCACTGCCCGTGTATCCCACCGCACGGCCCAGGTGTGATACGGCCTGGGACACGCCCGTGTCCTAGGCCGTGTTCATCCACACGACCATCGTCGACCTGCGCTGGTCGACGACACGGCCCGAGCTCGACACGCCCGACACGGCCTCCGACACGCCCGTGTCGGGGCCCGTGTCACCTGCACCAAAAACCTGTCTTGGCCAAAATCGATCCCCGACGCTCCTACAACAATTTGGGGTGTTACAAGAACTCATCCAACGAATGTCCATTAAATATATAAATGAGACATTTATATATAACACAAGGAATGTATACAAACTCACAAACGCTCACGGACTTAAGGCCTTACATATTTCTCTTTACAATAGGTGGTTTCATACATCAGCACGCAGGCCGGCAACACATGAAATCCAATTCTTTGCATGACCTTCAAGGGCCTACAAGCAGCAACAGCAAGGGTTTCAGCCCGCTCAATCCAATTAAGCATCAACAAGGGCAGCACCTGCATATGGACGTCCACCCCAAGGGTGATAAACAAAGCAACGGCCAACGTTCAGTTGACCAATTATAACGACCCTACCCCTTACCTGGGGCAGTGGTTCCTTCCCTACATGCATGACAATCACAGGATATATATCAAAACAAGTGCACTCACGCACAACAACATCACAAATGCCGGCCTTTGAGCCAGACGCTCCGTGCACTCAGGGCACGCTTACGGTGTACCGAATCATTCAAGGTCCCACTACCGAGTAGAGGTTATTAGCTTGTTGTCCTGGCACTAGTCTACTACAACACGCATGTTGGAGACATCCTCGCCCATCCCACTCAGAGGCGTCCACCTCACGGCAAACAATGAGCACTATAGATCGACCTACACCCGTAGTGTAACAAGACGGGGAAACCACCCCCTCTACATTTCCACCAATTGAACGCTCACAACGTAGGTACAAAGAACCTCTAGATCGACCTACAATAGTAGTGTAACAAGCCGGGGAAACTCCCCCTCTACATTGCTACCAATAAATCTCTCATAACACATTACCGCTTTCCGGTTCAGCTCACAACTCACACAGAGCGTACAATTCCAATGCCACAAAGGCTTCATAACCACAACAAATAGCTCTCATGGCCACATTGCATTCAGCTCATACAGAGCATACAACACAAGAAACTCACAAGCATCCTCACAAACTCCACAACCTACTCGTTACATACACGGAGTCTTCTCCGGTTCGCAATATAAACATCACCAATCCAGACTAACCGTCCAGATGGGCTTCACACAGCATGCCTATTCAATATTATGCATTTCCGGATCTAGATGCAGACTCACTCGGGGATATCAACTATCAACCCGTTGGAATCGCTTACGCTTTCCACATCTTGAAGGAGGATTCCATGCACATGCATAAAGGAGGACTTCACTTGGCAAATAAGGAGATCGTTACCCTTGATCGCTTTGAAGCCATGGAAATTTAGCCGGATGGTAATCACCGCGACGGCTTTGCCTCCACAACGCTGAACTCGGCTCTCGATTCGGATCGATGAAGCTCCACCGGCAGCCGGAATCCTTCTCCTTCTTCCTTCCTTGCTCTCCCCTCTCTTCTCTTTAGAAAGAGAATGACCAACATAAAATGGGAGTTTATCTCTCACTCCTCGGCCTTATAACAGCAGGAAGGAGCTTGGACCACAGGATCCCAAAAGAAGGAAATGAACAGCCATGATTCGCTTTGAAAAGCATCTTTTCTGGGCTGACACAGCTTGTGACACGCCCGTATCACAGTCCGTGTCCCTTAAGCGGCACACAATCGACTCAATCCAGACCAGGACATGAGCTTAGACACGCCCGTGTCAGCTCCTGACACGCCAGTGTCAACCAATACACGCCCGTGTTGAGGGGCGTGTCCCTCAATCGACACAGGACCAACCATCCTAAAAGGGACACGGGTACCGAACACGCCCGTGTCAACTTTGACACGCCCGTGTCACCCAGAACACGCTTGGGATCCAGGCCGTGTTCCTCACTCGACACAGCTCGGCTTCCAAACCGAGCAGGACACGCCCTGGGACACGCTCGTTTCCCTGGCCGTATCTGCACTTCATCGAGAGCTCGCGACACACAGTGAAGGACATGCCCTGGGACACGCCTGTATCCCAGGAAGTGTGCCTCACTCGATACACACTCAAGGCCCACTCGAGTCCCACTCGAGACCCATTCGAGTACACAGAGCTGAACACGCCCTGGGACACGCCCGTGTCCCAGGCCGTATCACCCAGCCTGAATTGGGATTTGGGGTGTTACAAAGGGGGTGAATCGGGCCTCGATCTCAACCCTCCTTCAGACCTGGCTGTAGCAGGAAACATCCGGCGGGGAGGCCTTCACCTTCTCCTTTAATATCTACTCGCGAGAGGACTCCTCGATCTTCGATGAGGAGTCCACGCGAGTACTCGTGCACGGGAGTTTTCGGGCCTAGCTCCACACTCTGGAGCTAGCTCACATGGTGGGACGCCGCTGCATGCAGGTGGAAAGGAACTCCGTCGAGCATCTGAAAAACTCCACTAACAGGGAGAAAGCCCACCGTATCGCACTCGAGGAGGTGGAGCTCCCCAAGAAGAGGGCTGACTCCTCCGATGCCCTCCTCGACGAGTACTTGGGAGGAGTGGTGAGTCCCGAAACTCTTAAACAACTTTTTTCAGGGTATCTTCTCGCGCTAAACATTTTCGCTGCCTTTTGCAGGATATGGCGATGGCCAAGCGCCTCAACTCCCGGATCGCCGCCTTAGAGAAGGAGAATGAGGAGCTGAAGGCTCGGGTGCAAAAACTGGAATCCGTAGCTCCCCCCCAACAGCAGCGGCAAGCTCGCAAGGTATACCAAGTACGAGCACGACGAGTTGCTGCAGATGAACTCGACCAAGGCAGCGAAAAACACCTTCCAGATGATGCAACAGGTAGGTCTGGTGACGAGCGAGGGCACGAGGCTCACGATGAGCGACGTGGTCCCGGAGCTGTTCATACCGGTACCGAAGCCGGGCAACGAATCCTATCACTCCCTGTGGGACAGAGTGTCGAACATGTACATTTGTTTTTATTACTATTTTGTAATATTGGATACGCTGGCTGATCCCATACTTTTTGTTTCTTAATGTGCATGCTCCTTTCTTGAATGGATGTTGGTTGGCCTCACTATTTTTACTGCTACTAACCAATCTAACTCTTTGCCTTTATTCGCGAGCTGGTTAGGGCTTCTCGCTCGCCGCGTCTGAGTACATGCCTCGATAGTGTGCTTGCGCGATTCTTAAGGACTTAGCGTAGAGAGTGACAAGTCCTTTGCCAACTGACCTGCGAGTGGCGATCCGCCCACTTCACTCACAGAGCTTCTACCGTGGTGCCCGTGAGATCTAGGTCTAAGTGCCTTCCATCCCACACCATGGGCGTTAGGCTCGCGTGAGCGATGCCTCATTCGGTCGAGACGCTGTCTGAAGGGCTCGCGAGTGCCCCGCACGACTAAGGACTCGTTTTTCATTTTCCTTGGATATACTGGTTGACTCGCCTGGAGGCCTAGGATCAAAAATTTTACTGCGCTCTCTCCCCGTGAGAGCTTGCGACTTGGGTCGCCTTGCGAGTGTCAGGGGTACTACCCAAACGGGCATCTGAGGAATGAGGTCCAGCTAGTAGGAGCATGATGACGGGTGTTGAGCATTAACCATACATTCTTCTTGGACATCCAGCGGGCGCCTCTACCAACCCAATCAACTAGTAGGAGCCTGACGGCGGGTGTTGAGCATCAACCGGACTTTCCTCTTGGCCAACCACCGGGCTCTTCCACCGACCCAATCAGTTAGTGGGAGCCTGATGGCTAGTGTTGAGCATCAACCGTACTTTCCTCTTGGCCAACCACCAGGAACTTACACCGACCCAATTGGCTAGTGGGAGCCTGATGGCGGGTGGTGAGAATTAACCGGACTTTCCTCCTAGACAACCACCGGGCGATTCCACGAACCCAATCATCCAGTAGAATCCTGATGGCGGGTGTTGAGCATCAACCTGACTTTCCTCTTGGTCAACCACCGGGCGCTTCCACCAAACCAATGAGCTAGTAGGAGCCTGACGACGGGTGTTGAGCATCACCTGGACTTTGCTCTTGGCCAACCACCAGGCACTTCCACCGACCCAATCATTTAGTAAGAGCCTGACGGCGGGTATTGAGCATCAACCTGACTTTCCTCTTGGCCAACCACTGGACGCTTCCACCAACCCAATCAGCTAGTAGGATCCTGATGGTGGGTGTTGATCATCAACCGAACTTTCCTCTTGGCCGACCACCGGGCACTTCCATCAGCCCAATCAGCTAGTAGGAGCCTGTCGGCTGGTGCTGAGCATCAACCAGACTTTCCTCTTGGCCAACCATCGGGCGCTTCCACAAACCCAATCAACTTGTAGGAGCCTGACGACGGGTATTGAGCATCAACCAGACTTTCCTCTTGTCCAACCACCGGGCACTTTCACTGACCCAATCAGCTAGTAGGAGCCTGACGGCGGGTGTTGAGAATTAACCAGACTTTCCTATTGGCCAACCACCGGGTGGTTCCATGGACCCAATTAGCTAACAGGAGCCTGACGGCGGGTGTTCAGCGTCAACCAGACTTTCCTCTTGGCCAACCGGACTCATATTCCCTATGTCGAGCAAGTGAACCATCAATGACAGATAAGAGTGCAAAAAAGTAATGATTTATTACTCTCTTTCATGGATAGAAGCGTTTTAAGTCGTCTCCTCTCCAGGCATGACTGAGGGGTTCCCCCTCCACATTCTAGAGGTGGCATCCTCTAGACTTCAAGGTCTCTTTAATTATATAGGGACCCTCCCAATTAGAATTCAACTTGCCAATGACTGCTGACTTTCCGACAACGTCGACCTTTTTTTAAGGCCAAGTATCACTTTACGAATTGTTTGATCCTGACATGCTTGTCAAAGTACTTGACCATCCGCCAATTGACTTCTTACTGTCGGATTGCTGACAAGTCGCGCAGCTCCTCCACCATATCTAGGGAGAGCCGTAACTTGTTCTTGATCCCCCATTCCTCGTTACCTTCCCCTACCTCCACTATTCGCAGCATCCAGATCTCGAATTCTATCAGGAGTACCGCCTCGCTGCGGGAGAGCTTGAAGGGGGTCTCACCTGTGGCCATGTTGTGCGTGGTTCTTCGGGCCCTTTGGACCAAGGGGAGTTGCCCCACCCAGCTCCCCTTCAAATTCTCCACCTTCTTCTGTAACAAGTTTACGATGATCTTGTTTGCCGCCTCTACTTGCCCTTTACTCCGAGGGAGATAGACCGACGCAAACCTGAGGTCTATCCTGAGTTGGCCAAAAAAACTGATGAACTATGCACTGGCAAACTGTGGCTCATTATCCGTGACAATGACCTGAGGAAACCTATGCCGACAAATGATCTCCCCCCATATAAAGTTGTGAATCACCTGAGAGGTCGCCTTGGCCAGCGCCTTAACCTCCATCCACTTAGAGAAATAATCGATCAAAACCAGTAGGAACCTTCTCTGCCCGCTGGCCTTGGGGAAGGGCCCCACAAGATCCATTCCCCAAATAGCGAAGGTCCAAGACGCAATGATGCTTTTGAGCATCTATGCTGGCAGCATTTTAAGAGGAGAAAACAACTGGCATTTCTGATTTTTCTTTGCGAATTAGGCCGTATCCTGGCCTAGGGCCGACCAAAAATACCATTGCTTCCATATTCTTCCTTCTAGAGTCCTGCTTCCCGAGTGGCTTCCGCACTCACCGGAATGGTCTTCCTCCAAAATTCTCGGGATCTCCTCATCAGCTACGTAACGTGCTAGAAATATTGAGAGGGTCTTTCTATATAGATTCCCATTGCACATTAGGTAGTACGCCGACTTAAAATTGAAGCGCTTCTTGTACAGGCCTTCTGGGAACTCCCCCGTAGATAAGAAAGCTGCAAAAGGGTACATCCATGAGGAGCGTTGGTTCACCTCCATCAGCTCCCCCTCTTTAATAGAAGGGCAGAATAGGTCGGTCATGGTTCCTCCCGCACGGGGTCCAAACTTGGCCAATCGATATGCCTTTACGCTTTCTTCCCGCATCACATGTCAGATGAAATTTTTTTGGAACATGCTGATGATACCCTTCACATTTGCCAGGTATAATTAGAGAGTAGGCTCCCTTACTTCGAACTCATCATAGATTTGAGAGGACACCTCTAGGGAGTCTATTAGCACCTCCACGTCATGCACCCCCATCTCTCTTGTAAGGCTTAACCCTGCTATTATTGACTCATACTCTGCTTCGTTGTTGGTAATAGGAAAGTGAATGACCACTGTCTACTCTATCCTCGTTCCTTGAGGACTATCCAGGATTACTCCTACTCTCAAAGAATGTCTTCCCGAGGCTCCATCCACCATCACCTTCTACGGAACCGGACGAGTAAGCTCTGTCTCTGCCACTTCAACCACATAGTCGACCAAGAAGTCGGTCATTGCCTGGGACTTTATCGAGAGGCGAGGGACAAAAGATATGTAAAACTTGCTTAGATCTACCAAAAATTTTGCCAGCCTACCTGAATGCTCCACCCCTTCAAAGATGTTGCGGAGGGGGTGGACAGTCACAACCCAGATTGAATGCACCCAGAAGTACGACCCGAGCCTCCGAGACGAGATGAATAGATTGAAAGCCAACTTCTCCAGAATCTGGTATCGAAGCTATGCCATCCTCAGGGCCCTACTCATATAATAGATTGGCATATGCTTCTTTCCCTCCTGCCGGACCAGGATGGAGCTCACGGCCTCAGCCCCTACTCCAAGGTATATGGATAAATCTTCCCCCTCATTTGGTCCCTGGAGAAGAGGAGCATGAGTGAGTTGTATCTTCAGGGCTTGGAAAGCCTTCTCGTATTCCTCAGACCATTCGAATTTTTGTCCCCCTCAACACTTTGAAGAAAGGCGAACATTTGTCTCCTGCTTGAGAGAGGAACCTGCTCAGCCCTGCAAGCTTCCCTGTCAAGCACTAGACTTCCTTAGCAATTCATGGTGACCCCAACTCCATGATCATCCTCACCTTATTAAGGATGGGTTCCACCCCCGTAAGAGTAAGGAGGTGACCCAGGAACTTTCCCCTGCTTGCCCTGAAAACAAACTTCAGGGGTTTCAACCTCATCTTATACTTTTGCAGGGTGCTGAAGGTCTCCTCCAGATCTTGGATATGAGATTCTGCATCCCGACTCTTCACCATGAGGTCATCCACGTACACCTCCAAATTCATTCCCTTCTTCTCCCGGAATACCCGGTCCATCATTCTTTGATACGTTGCCCCTGCATTTTTCAGCCCAAAGGGCATCATTTTGTAGCAGTCGTACCCATCTCCTGTAATGAAGGAAACATATTTTAAGTTTGTCGGGTGCATCCTGATCTAGTGGTATCCTGAAAAGGCATCTAGAAAACTCATTAGAGAAAAACCAACGACTGAGTCAACCAGCGCGTCGATTCGAGGCATGAGATAACAATCCTTAGTACATGCTTTATTCAAAAGTGAAAAATCGATACACATTCTTTAGTGCTCTCCCCCATTCTTAACCATCACCACATTGGAGACCCAGCGTGGGTACTGGATCTAGGATACAAATCCTGCCTTTAGAAGCTTACCCACCTCATCTCGGATGGGCTCGGCCAGCTTGTCGATAATGGACCTCTTCTTCTGTCGGATGGGGAGAGCACCGGGATCAAGGTTGAGGTGGTGGCAAGCCATATCTACACCAATACCTTACATGTCTGTCATGCTCCATGCGAAGATATCCATGTTTTTCTGGATGTATTCCAACATCCCTTCCTGATCCTCCAGGCTTAGCCCCCACTGACAAGCACCTTCTCCACCCTTCCCCCTAAGTAAAGACTTCTAGCTCCACCACTTCTTTCACCACTTCCAGCCGGGACTTCTCTTCCTACCCACTTACTACCCCCTCTCTTGGGACTAGCGCCTCCTCTACCTCGACTTCCTCCTTTGCCATCACCCTGGCCCGTTCTTCCAGAATTTCCTCCGATCCCCCGTATGGGCGTGAATCTCTACCTCCTCCATCTCCATCTACTCTGCTCCTCCCATGACCTCCTTCCTAAATAACTCCTCCATTTCTCTCTCCATCTCCTCAGTTCCCTCTTGTCATGAGATGGTGTTGACCACAGTGACGCAACATTCCCTCTCAATCTTGGGGTCTCCCCGGATTCGAACCTGGATTCCGTCAATGTTGAACTTGAGGTATTGGTGAAAAGATGAGTGTACGCAGTGGAAGGAGATGATGAGGGGCCGCCTGAAAATCATATTATAGCTACTAGGAGCATCCACGATGATGAACATGTAGTTCTTGGACTGCCCCCAAGGTGATATGAAGCCCCACTCCCCTTTCCACCTCCTTCCGCTCTCCGGAGAATCCGAACAAAGGTCCATCTGAGGCCAGTACCCTCCTGGCCTCCACCTTCCTTGCGTCAAACGCCTTCTTGAAAATGACATTGATGGAGCTTCCGTTGTCGATGAGGATTCGGGAGACAGTGAAATTTTTGGTGGAGGCTTGGATTACCAACGCATTGCAGAATGGATCCTCATGTTCCATCATATCCTTCCGAGAGAAGGTGATCTTCTCATCTGGGGGCGAGGCTTGAGACGTCGAGGCAACGTTCTGACAGTACATGGTGTGGAGACTCTCCTTGCGGGCAGCCTCGACTCTCACCCCCATGTATCACTTTGATCCCTCCTCGGCCTCCTACGTCGGCATGTTCCTCGCATCTGTCCTCGTCCTCTGCTCTTGCCAGAACTTCTTCTATCCGCACCTCTTGACGGGGTTGCTGCTGCTGTAGGGCCTGCTCCCTTTCTCTTCTCATCTCAAAAAACTTCGGGCAGGTAGCTTTTGTGTGGCCGGCCTCCTGGTGGAAATCGCAGTAGGGCAGATCTGCCCTGCCTTCCTGCCTTATCCTATGAATGCCTCTCCTCCTCCTCCCCAGAGCTATCGACATGGCCTGGTGCTTCTCGGGGTGAGGAGTTCTTTGGCCTTGCCTCTAGCCCGGGGGTTGAAACGGCCTTGCCCCCTTGGTGGGTTTCCCCTTCGTGGAAACGTCTTATTTGGTCGTGGTCGTGCCACTCCTGTTGTCGCCAGCCTAGCCCATTATTTTGCTCTTGGCAGCCCCATCTCGTCTACTATTATTATTGCTCCCGCTGCCCGGGCTCTACCCTCCTTACCTCCTGATTCTTGCCACCTCCTGGCTCTCTCACCTCCTCTGCTTCCCACTCGACTAATTTCCTGTCGCAACCCCAAAGTGAAGGCTACCATGAGGGTATGTCCAGACATCTCCTGAACTTGGAGAACCTCCTCCTGGAACCTATTAACATAACTTCCCAATATCTCCTCCACCCCCTACTGATGAGAAATAGGGACTCTGATCCTTCTTCCTCTTTTTTGAAGTTGTAAACCTCAGCAGGAACCTTAGCACAATATTTCTTCGAATATTGAATGCCTCAAGTGCCAAAGAAACTTGGGATCACTTACAATTGGAGTATGTTGGCTCAGAAATAAATATAAGCATGGAAACTCCATTCCGTATAAACTGAATTTGATAACCTGAAGATGATACCTACTGAAGATTTTCAAACTTATCTCAGTAGAGTGTCCATTATGGTGAATCAAATTCAAAGTTTTGGTGATATAATTGAAGAAACGAAGATAGTCCCAAAGGTGTTAAGGGGCATAACTTTAAAATATAACTATATATTGTAATAACTATTGAGGAGGCAAAGAATATATACTCCATATCAATGATAGAGCTTCTTGGGTCTTTAAAAGCACATGATGAGTGACTTAAACTTTTTGAACAGCCAATTGAACATGCCCTGCAAACTAAGTTAAGACTCCAAAGGAAAGAAAAAAAGTTCATCCACATCATCACCCTTTCATTCTCGTCCACCTGTGTCTGTCTATACGAATCACATAAGAGGTACTAGAGGTCGAGGGAGAGGCCACTATTTTGGTCCATCTAGTGAATGTTGAAATTGTTGAAGTGGGAGTGAAGTGGAGTAGGGGCGGTCTGATATGGCAGACCGCACAGACCCCAGAGACCATCGCAGACTGGAAGTTAGGAGATGGCGGTTAGCCGGTTTTGACTTCTATCCTTCCTTCCTGGGGTCTGGTTCAGTAAGCACCCTGGATAAGTAACCGAGCAGTTGTATTATCTAACCGCGGCTGTTACGGTATGGATTGTGAGACTGCATAGTCCGCTTAAAGATAATCAGGATCTCTAGCTCTTAAGAAGGCAGACAGTTAGTGCGTTCTGTGGACGCTAACCACAGTTCATTAGAGATTTCTTGGGTGGGTTGATAGTAAGAGTTTGCTAGTGTCGTGGACTTGGTGACGAGTCTGTGATAAGTCCATGTTTGTTGCCTAGTTTTCTGAGACTGCCTGGTTGCGGTTTGCTTATAGATTTCGCTGAGACCTTCTGGTTGAGTGGTCTACTTCTGTAGTTCGGCGAGTTCGGCTGTTCAACTAGGCTCAGATTCTGTTCTAGTTGTTGACTGCAGTATGCGCGGACTAGATGCGGAGACCGCTGCTCAGTGCAGTCTGGTGACTGAGTTCGGTAGTCCACTACTGGCGTGTTTGGATCTGCTGCACAGTGCGGTCTAGTGGCTGAGTCTGGTAGTTTGACATTGGCGGGATTGGATTAGGATGCGTAGCTAGGTTACCGAATCTATGCAGAATAGTGTTATTGTTTACTCCGCTTAGCAAACTGTTCCTTTTTCTGTCTATGCAAATAGATGGTTTTTTGTGGTGGACAGATGCAGGTGTCCGCGTTTGTGCAGATAGGTGATGCTAGTCATGGATTGACATGCAGTTTTCCTATCACTATGGGTGGTGACGATAGTCCTCCTTACACCTATAAATATGAGTCTCGGGCTCGTCATAAATAAGAATAAGAAGAAGAACAGTGAGAACTCAGCTCGCATTTTGATCCTGCAATCAAGATTTTCTAATCGGTACGACTAAGTGAAGTTGACTATCTGTGCAGTTTGTGCAGCTAGCATCAGGAAGCTAGGCAACTAGTGAGAAGCTTGTTGTGGAATAGTTCACCATTAACAATCAGTGATATACAGCAGGTCGCGGTCTTAGCAGCCTGAAGTCACTTCCTCCGGGTTGCGATTAAGTCGAGCAATTTGCTCGATCTATCAACGGATTCTGTTCAAGTTGATCTGCATTAAATAACAACCAGTCCAAAAGGCTAATTATGGTTTGACGACTTTGGCAGTTTTGGCAGACAGGGCTTACAGGTTGACAACTTGTGCAGTTACAGCTTGTTGTTCGCGTGGTTTTTCTTTGCCTGGAGTTGAATTTTTTCTGTTTTCATCGAGTACAAGATTGTTATTAATTCCAGTAAAGACTCTTGTGTTTCTGTTGCATCTGATTTCTACTCGTCTTTGATTGCAGTTGAGTGTTTCTACAACCTCTTCTCGGCTTCTATCTTGAAATTTTTACAGTGAACGACAATCCAATTCTACTTCGCTATATTGTCGTTTATATAATAGAAATAATCACAACACCAGTGGTTGGGTCCATTAATCACAATGTCCTAGATTTGAAGAAGACCCTTTAGGACAATGGTATACACATGATTGTATCTAATGCATGCTCTAAGTGCTATGTATGCAGGTTGTTTTCTATTACAATGATTTGACAGGTACTCTGAGTCACAATGACAGATGTACTCAAGACAGGATGCTGGCAAAGCAGAAATATGGCTAAGTCCAGAAGCATTGAGTGAAGTCAGTTCACTCAACGCCAAGAGACTAAAAGCATTGATAGAAGCTCAAGTAGTCAAAGGCTCATAGAAGTAGACAATAAATCTGGCTAAGTTCAGAAGCGTTGAGTGAAGGCAGTTCACTCAATGCTAGAAGAGAAAGAGTTGTCAGACCACAGTGTAGTCAAAGTCGCAGTGTTACTGACAAAGAAATCTGTTTAAGGACAGAAGCATTGAGTGAATACAGTTCACTCAACGTATACTCATCAAGAAATATGTCTAAGGACAGAATCATTGAGTCAAGACGGACCACTCAATGCCTCATCAATCAAATAGGAAAAGTCAGAAAGAGTTGAGTGTGGAAGCATCACTTAACGCCTTCTAGCAGTGAAATTTCAACCAAGTCCAAATGCGTTGAGTGAATAAGGATCACTCTATGCCTTAGTAGCTAGATTTTAAACACTAAACGCGTTTAGTGTTGAAGATTCACTCGACGCCTCAAGATGTAGAATTCTGCTAGGTACTTTTGCGTCGAGGGACAAGGCTTCACTCAACGCCTGCGCAAATTATCTTAAATTTTCCAAGTCCAAAAGTGATGAGTCATCCTGGCATCATAAAAAATTCAAATGTTATAGGAATGACACAGTAGATGACAAAAGACACCGCTTGCCTTTAGTACAGTAATTAATGCAAAAGAAGTGTTGCAGTTACCAACTCCTGTGGTTCACACTTCTCAAAGAGCCGTTGGATGATGGGATACAAAAGCAGAGTTTCGAGAAAGAAGAAAACAACTTTTGGAGAGAAAAGATTATTGAGACAAGAACTTTTAGGTCATCTTCTTCCTGGAAATAAGGAAGAACAGTTCTGCAACTGGTGATAAAGAGCAAGTTTGTTAGCTTCAAACAAGGTTGGATGATTGAAGAAAGAAAGCACAAAAATCTTATTGTGTCTTCATCAACAAGTTCAGAAGATTTATTTTCTGATTTTCTTCCCAGCACAAGCTGAACTATCCTGAAGATCTACTTCCTTGGTGCTATGAAGAAGTTAGGGCTGAACTCAGTCAGTCCAGAGAGAAGGCCCAGAGAATACTTTCTCTAGAGTCCATCATAATCAACAACGATCTTCTCTAGTAGGATCAGTGTTGACCTGAGTTGTAAGTCTGTAATATAAAGACTGAGTGGTAGAATTTGTTGAGAATCTGAGGTAGGGCATGTGTGCATGAGGTAGGAGTTTTATTCTCTGAGTGGTAGGGATTGTGTGCCTGAGGTAGGATCTGAATCAGATCTGAGTTGTATGAGAGTTATCCTCTCTGAGTGTAGGGCTATCCTCCTAGCCTAAGCTGTAGGGTAGCTTATTGTGCCTGAGGTAGGTGATCTGTGGATCACTGAGCTGTATGAGATATCATCTCTGAGTGTGTAGGGCTTAGCCCTGAGGTAGGACTTGGAAGAAGTCTGAGAGATCTATGTTGTAAGCTCATTGAGCTGAGTTTTGGTGGAGATAGTCTTGTCTAACACACTGTTAGAAAGGTGGGAGGGAAAGTGGATGTACCCAAGCCTTGGAGAACCACTATAAATACTGGTGTGCTGGTGTTAATTCTTGAAAGCTAACATAAAGTAAATCACTCAACTCACCAAAGTAGAAGGAAGTCATTAAGGACATAAAAACTTATTCACCCCCCTCTAGGTGATTTAGCTACTCTTGAAACAAAGACTTTCAAGTGGTAGCTTGGCCATGTTGTTCAAAAAGGACTTAACAGTATGAATAAATCTCCCAGAGTAGCTAAAGATTTTCTCCATGGGTTCAAGTGAGAACCACAAAGAGTTGAGCTCCATGATGCACCATATCTGTAGAAAGGCAAATTTTGGGATTTGGAAAGAGATGGTCAGACTATTCATGGAAGCCTCAGACCCAAGGATTTTCATCACTGTCCAAGAGGGACCCTTCATTCCCAAAAAGATCTCTGTCTTGGATGCCAATGTCCAAACTCCTAAGAGATACACTGAGATGACCAAGGATTAGGTTATCTTGGAAATCATGGATAAGAGGGTACAAAACATCATTGTTAGTATCATAGAAGACTCCACCTTCTAGTACCTTGTCCACTGCAAGACAACCAAGGAAATGTTTGATACCCTGATTGTATATATGGAGGGAACTGAAGAAATTAGGGATGATAGGAAATCCCTTCTTAATTAGGAATATGAGGCCTTCTGATAAAGCAACAAGGACATTATAGCTGAGTGTTATGAAAAATTCTTCAGAGTGGTGAATAAGCTGAGGACATATTGGAGGGTCTTCAACAATTATGAGTTGAATGATAAGTCCCTAAGTTCTCTAACAAGAGATTGGGGCACAAAAATTTGTGCTATTAGAGAAAAGTCAATGCTTGCTAAAACTCCTCATCACACTTTGTTTGGAAAGCTGATTTCTTATAAGATGTAGCTATTTGTCAGAAAGGAGGAAGAGACCACTATCAGGTCTCATGCTAAGGATAAGATAGTAGCCCTCAAGGTTGAGAGCTTTAAGAAGAGCAAGGAGCGGACTATCTCTCCCCCAAGAAGGCCACTTTATTCAGATAGCTCTGAGTCTAGCTCATCTGACATCAATATGTCAGATGGGGAGTTTGTTGCCTTCTCAATGCAATTTCAGAAGATGATGAAGAGGAGGTAGTGGAAGAACAAACCCTCCTCCTCCTCACATTATAAGAGGGATCACAAAAAATCTGAGAAGAAGTTCTCCAAAGGATACATGTATGATTCTAAACCTAGCAAACATATTTCTTCTAAAATAGTATGTTATTGTTGTAGTAAGACTGAGCATGTCATTGTTGATTGTCCAATCAAAAGAAAAGAGATTAGTGAGAAGAAGCACCACCAGCACAAGGGCAAGAAGTAAAAGACCTTCATTGCCAAGAATGAGAAGAGCTAGAGTCAAACTGACTCTACTTCTTTTGACTCTGAAGAAGAAGAAGAGAAAGCCTATATAGTCATGTTAGCTGCTACTGCTGAAGAGGATGATGATTATCCAGCTGCAAGGATAGGAATCAGGGCTCCTCTATCACACTCAGAAAGTGACATTGAGGTGGATGAAGATGTTAGTGTCAGTTATAGACTCATGGCCATGACATATGGTGAATCTAGATAGGATCAATTTTATCCAGATGAGGAACCAACTCATTCTATCTCCTCCTCTGAATCTGATTATGAAACAAGTCCTAATTCTGATGCATCTCCATCCATTGATGAAGATGGATCAGAATCTGAGAAAGATGTCAACCAATTGATCTCCAATTATGGGTTAATCTTGGAAGATCTGAATATGAGCAAGTTGCATGTCAAAAGACAAGCCAAGGAAATTGTCTCATTAAGGAAAGATCTCTCTTTGCACACTTAGTCAGCCTTATAGCTGAACCAGATGAGCAGAGAGATGTCCCAACTTAAAGTAATCACCATTATCCAAGTTTCAACCAAAAATATTAAGAACTCTTTAATTAAAGAGTTGGAAGATAAGCTCCTCAAAGAGAGGATGTTAGTAGTTCAATACTCCAAACCCAATTCAGTATTTCCACTCATCAATACCTTTGCCTCCCAAACTGATAAGAAGGGGATGGGGTACATTGAAAGAAATACTAGAAGAAGAAATATGAGTAAGGGCAAGGCTCAAATTCAGCTTGATATCTCTTTTGAGAAAGTTCTGTTACCATCCAACAAGTATGACTAAGAGAGTATATATGATCATTGGTTGAATGGAAGATCCAATAGTATGAACAAAAATGCACACAGCTATATTGGAAGGAAGGGCATTGGATTGAGTGTCTTTAAGGAACCACATGAGGAAATCTAGATGGCCCATTATGGACCATTTGTATTTGGTGCTCCAGCCCCCACACTCAAGAATAAGGGAATGGCCTATTCTCAGGTTCCTCCAGTTGATACCTTGACAAAGGTTAAGTCAGTCAGTAATCCTCACTTGGCAGTCTCTGATTCCATCAATAACATGTCTACTGCAAAAAAGACTGATGTTGGTCAAACTCAGAGTAAGCCAAGTATATGTAACATCCCATTTCCGGCTAGACCCCCTAGGAGTGGGTTGGTCGTGACAGAACCCTAGGAAACTCAAGGATAGAAGTCCATCGACCAAAATCTCGAGTCACAGGTTGGTCACGCCCGTGACCAACCCGTCACGCCCGTGACCCCTTCGACGATCGTCGAGCACAGGAAGACGATCGTCGAGCTCAGAAATTTCATTACGGGTCTGTCACGCCCGTGACCGATTCGTCATGCCCGTGACTTAGGGCGTGACCCCTTCGATGATCGTCGATCTCTAGAAGACGATCGTCGAGCTCAGGATTGTCAACTTGGCCCTGTCACGCCCGTGACCGATTCGTCATGCCCGTGACTTAGGGCGTGACCCCTTCGACGTTCGTCAATCTCTAGAAGACGATCGTCGAGCTCAAAATTGTCAACATTGACCCGTCACTCCCGTGACCGATTCGTCACGCCCGTGACTTAGGGCGTGACCCCTTCGATGTTCGTCGATCTCTAGAAGACGATCGTCGAGCTCAAAATTGTCAACATTGACCCGTCACGTCCGTGACCGATTCGTCACGCCCGTGACTTATGGCGTGACCCCATCGACGATCGTCGACCTCCGGAAGACGATCGTCGAGCTCAGATTTGTCAACAGATGCCTGTCACGCCCGTGACTTACATGTCACGCCCGTGACATTGACCGAAACGACGGTTCAGGCCCGAAATTATTCTAACACGCGTGGTAATAAATGCCGGTGTGAGAAGTTACACCAGGAGTAATTATGGGCCGTTTTCCTTCTGTAATTATATAATAAAAGGAGGAAGTGTTGGTCCAATAGGAAATCACCACCTGACAAACACCTCTTCGTTTTCCAGCGTTTCAACTGCCCCTACCATAACCGAAACACCATTAAGGGGAGAACATTCATGGCCATTAAGGCTTTACCCTTTACCCTCCCCACTTGGTGATCTATAAAAGCCCCATTAGTGCAGGATGAGAGGTTTACTCTCTTGACCAATGGATTGAAGCCTTGTACCTTGCTGTAGGAGAAGTTCAGCAATGCCACCACCGCGCCATGACAACCGTCGTTCATCTCGCCGTCAAACCGCGAATAAGGTCCTCCTCTACTTCTTCTCTTATGGGTAGATCTTAGGATCTTAGAAATGAAGTTCGTGCTCAAAGGAGCCGGACCTATCTCGCGTTTTCATGGAAAACCATGGAAAAATATGTTTTTGAGTTCGCCGAAAACCGCCACCTCCGACGGCCAAACCACCGCCGACCGATAGCCGTCGCCTCAACGGAGGTGGCAGTTGTGGTTATTGGCCAGGGAAGTGACCGTACGGCCGGCGACGGATCGCGGAAGAGCTATAGAAAATATGAGTTTTCTGTGTTCTGGTTTCGGGTTCTGTAGAAGATGAACAGTAAAAGCCTTCTTATAATATATAAATTATGTAAATAATTTATAGGGAAAATATACTTTAGATGAGCACATGTTGATGCTGCAAAACGAGACACTTAGAGGCCGATTTAGGAAAAATGGCCAGTCACAAAAGTGGAAGCCCTTTGAGTCTATATTAATTTAAAATTGATTTCAACTCGATTGGGCAAGCGGTTTGACTGCAGCACCCGTTTTTGTGGGGACTGTACCTAGAGATGGGAAGAAACTAAAATGGATGCCCACTCTTTGTCCCTTGTCCAAATGACCTAAAATTTGGGCAGGAGGTTATCCTTAGCCATATATAGAGGCTGTCCAAAAATGGGAATTTTTGGAGATATTTTTCCTAAGGTTTTTGTTTTAATTTAATAAGGTTAGAGTAATTCATTTAGGTAGTTAAATGAACTCCAAACCCTCCCAAATTTTAATGAGTGGTCCCTGGCAATAACACCTTGCTCTGTACAAAATTCCAACTCGTTTGGATGAGTTTTGGGTAGGAAATCACCTATCCTAAATTAGGCCTTAATGAGGCGTCTATGAGTAAAAGTGCACTAAGAGTTTGGAACGGTCAAATCATCTCAACAGAGGCTGATATTTTGGCCACTGACTTGGAGGGGTTATTACAATCCACTTGGAGAAAATGGTGTGGTTTAGGGTTGGTTTACCCTAGGATCCAAACTCAAACCCTAAATGGAGGATTTTGAGGGTTGTGAAGGAAATGGGGGCAAATGCTTTTGTATTGCCTTGAAACTCAGTATAGTCGACGTTAGCATATTATAGATAATCTGGATGGAATTTCGGAGGATTTGGAGATAGGTAGATACCTCAAAACCCTAACCTTAGTTTTAGGGTAAAATATCAAATAGGTAAAATTAGTCACTAAACCTTACTTAAAGGCTGTGAAATTCGGGTAGAGTGAGTTTTGGATCAGGTAGAACTTATAGCAATTTACAGGAATTTTATGTTGATTATTGCTAGCACTTCATTTGTAAAGCTTGCTATGACCTTAAATGATGTTTTAATTATTTAGATCTTTCTGTTCATTGAAATCTCATGAAATCTTGGAAGTAAATGTTTTAGGACAGAATGGTTGCCCCTGAATTTTTGTGTGATTTTTAGTTGATTAAATCTAGTACTTTATTCACAAAAGTTAAAAAAGGGGGTCTTACAAGTGGTATCAGAGGAAAACATCGATCTGAAAAAGGTTGCAGTCCACAAATCCTAGGTCACCCCCGCGCGAGTTTAGTTTGAGGACAAACTAAGCAGCGGAAGCAGTGGTGTGCCCATATGGGGATCACATATAAATTGTCCACTTCTCCAACAAACGGAGTTCTTCTTTGTAGCTTGAGGCAAACTCTGCCCCCAGCAGGGAGCACCTCCCGGGCTGTAAAGACCTCATCTTATAATTCTTTAGTCAATAAGTTAGACTCAACCCATTAGGACACATGACTAACCATGACGACTTATAACATGCCCTAGTTCGAAATAGACCCTGGGTATGAACTTGTTTAAGGAAAGGAGATACCCAAACAGAATAAAAGGGGGAGTTTAACATGAGAATGACAACCTAATAAATAAACTCAGACGACCCTACAGTCCATATCTAGGGTTACTTAAATTAGTAGACTGCTTTAAGGAGAATTGAGACCAATAATCCATTAGCAGAATGGTAGAAGATAAGTAGTCTTAACCCTCATACAGGTAACAAGATTTTTTCGGAGACAACCATAAAGACAAACACCGAGGGTCGGATATGAATTCAAGTTCGGAGGATGCCCATTTGGTATTGGGAACATTTTGACCCGGATAAGGTTGTCGTAAATGTGACTCAAAGAGTTTAAAGTATGGGGTATATCGACGAGTTTCAGGGTGGAACCCCAAGTCGAAGATTGATGCCCTGGGGATTGTGCACCAAGTTAGGACGGATATAACATGGTAATATCAAAGATAATTAGCCCAAGGAAGATAGGGGCTTATCTTTTGTTTATTGGGGGCTTGTCTTTTGTTTATTGGGAAAATAGGATTGACTTGGGTTTCCTAGACCTAATTTAGAGAACGTGGCGTAGCAAACATAGTGAGATTGAATTTGATATAATTCGACGTTGTTCGGGCGAAGATAAGACTAACTCGCTATGTTGTATCATCAGGAAGTATAATTACTCTAGGAAACTGCAGGAAGTTAGCAAACAATATATTGGAAGACGAAGACCTTGGATATAACCCGTAGGGTTGAATTGATTGATTACTCGGGCATACTCAAAGAAATAGGACAATGATTGTGTGGAGATTTTATAGAGTTGTTGCCTACCCACACAAATAAGAAATTTAATCACCGGAAGTATGGTGTATCTCAGAACATGTACCCCCTAGAGTGAATTAAAGTGTCATGGACTTGTGATGCACGGTTAGGTCCGTCAGTTGTTGAAGGTTAAGTGAAAGAACTTTTGGGAAACTATTACAGCACTGCCCGAGTTAGAATGGAAGTCCGAGGGTATAATTAGGGATTTCATACACATGATTCCTTGTCCCCACTCTGGGCACAATTGTAAGAGAGCATCGAGGATAGACTGGACGAGGTAGTTGGGGACACCCCGACCCGAAAGAAAACTCTCGTGGGTGTTTCATAAGAATTGTGAGTAGCTGTTCATTTTCACGAGTACGTGGTCGGCGGAAGAAGCTCAGTCTGAGACACATGGGTCCTTTCAGGATCCTGGAATGGATCGGTCCATTAGCTTACAGACTAGAGCTGTCGCATGAGCTGTCCGGCCTACACGACGAGTTCTACGTATTTTCACTCAGGAGGGCTCTACTACGCCCGGAGCTACGGATCACCACCACTGATGGGCCAGTAGCTATAGATCGGTCCGTTCACTTAGAGCCGGTGCGGATCGATGACAAGGAGTGCGGATCTTGCGCCGCAAGAAGATCCCCTTTGTCAAGGTTCTGTAGAGGAATCACGGTCAGGAGGAGCACACTTGGGAACCACAGGACCTGATGAGGCAAAAATACCCGGAGTTGTTCAGTCAGGTATACCTCACCACCTCTCTGTATACTATAAATTACCTTCTTGTATTGAACTATTAAGACTAGATAAGGGAGATTGAGAATCTAGGCACGTGCACTCAATCAGGAAAGTATGGGCTAATCTTTTGTTTATTGGGAAATTTCCTTCATTTATTAAACAAATAGACGCTTCGACTAAATAGGAAAATCATATGGGATGTTACAAGCTTATTTTATTCCGGTAGAAATTCCCGTAGGCTTAACCTCAATTTCGGGGACGAAATTTTTGTTTTGTTTATTGGGATTTGTAACATCCCATTTCCGGCTAGACCCCCTAGGAGTGGGTTGGTCATGACAGAACCCTAGGAAACTCAAGGATAGAAGTCCATCGACCAAAATCTCGAGTCACGGGTTGGTCACGCCCGTGACCAACCCGTCACGCCCGTGACCCCTTCGACGATCGTCGAGCACAGGAAGACGATCGTCGAGCTCAGAAATTTCATTACGGGTCTGTCACACCCGTGACCGATTCGTCATGCCCGTGACTTAGGGCGTGACCCCTTCGACGATCGTCGATCTCTAAAAGACGATCGTCGAGCTCAGGATTGTCAACTTGGCCCTGTCACGCCCGTGACCGATTCGTCACGCCCGTGACTTAGGGCGTGACCCCTTCGACGTTTGTCGATCTCTAGAAGACGATCGTCGAGCTCAGAATTGGCAACATTGACCCGTCACGCCCGTGACCGATTCGTCACGCCCGTGACTTAGGGCTTGACCCCTTCGATGTTCGTCGATCTCTAGAAGACGATCGTCGAGCTCAGAATTGTCAACATTGACCCGTCACGCCCGTGACCGATTCGTCACGCCCGTGACTTAGGGCATGACCCCTTCGACGATCGTCGACCTCCGGAAGACGATCGTTGAGCTCAGATTTGTCAACAGATGCCTGTCACGCCCGTGACTTATATGTCACGCCCGTAACATTGACCGAAACGATGGTTCAGGCCCGAAATTATTCTAACACGTGTGGTAATAAATGATGGTGTGGGAAGTTACACTAGGAGTAATTATGGGCCGTTTTCCTTCTGTAATTATATAATAAAAGGAGGAAGTGTTGGTCCAATAGGAAATCACCACCTGGCAAACACCTCTTCGTTTTCTAGCGTTTCAACTGCCCCTACCATAACCGAAACACCATTAAGGGGAGAACATTCATGGCCATTAAGGCTTTACCCTTTACCCTCCCCACTTGGTGATCTATAAAAGCCCCATTAGAGCAGGATGAGAGGTTTACTCTCTTGACCAATGGATTGAAGCCTTGTACCTTGCTGTAGGAGAAGTTCAGCAACGCCACCACCGCGCCATGACAACCGTCGTTCATCTCGCCGTCAAACCGTGAATAAGGTCCTCCTCTACTTCTTCTCTTATGGGTAGATCTTAGGATCTTAGAAATGAAGTTCGTGCTCAAAGGAGCCGGACCTATCTCGCGTTTTCATGGAAAACCATGGAAAATATGTTTTTGAGTTCGCCGGAAACCGCCACCTCCGGCGGCCAAACCACCGCCGACCGATAGCCGTCGCCTCAACGGAGGTGGCGGTTGTGGTGGTTGGCCAGGGAAGTGACCGGACGGCCGGCGACGGATCGCGGAAGAGCTACAGGAAATACGAGTTTTCTGTGTTCTGGTTTCGGGTTCTGTAGAAGATGAACAGTAAAAACCTTCTTATAATATATAAATTATGTAAATAATTTATAGGGAAAATATACTTTAGATGAGCACATGTTGATGCTGCAAAACGAGACACTTAGAGGCTGATTTAGGAAAAATGGCCAGTCACGAAAGTTAAAGCCCTTCGAGTCTAGATTAATTTAAAATTGATTTCAACTCGATTGGGTAAGCAGTTTGACTGCAACACCCGTTTTTGTGGGGACTGTACCTAGAGATGGGAAGAAACTAAAATGGATGCCCACTCTTCGTCCCTTGTCCAAATGACTTGAAATTTGGGCAGGGGGTTATACTTAGCCATATATAGAGGCTGTCCAAAAATGGGAATTTTTGGAGATATTTTGCCTAATGTTTTTGTTTTAATTTAATAAGGTTAGAGTAATTCATTTATGTAGTTAAATGAACTCCAAACCCTCCCAAATTTTGGTGAGTGGTCCCTGGCAATAACACCTTGCTCTGTACAAAATTCCAACTCGTTTGGATGAGTTTTGAGAAGGAAATCACCTATCCTAAATTAGGCCTTAATGAGGCGTCTATGAGTAAAAGTGCACTAAGAGTTTGGAACGGTCAAATCATCTCAACAGAGGCTGATATTTTGGCCACTGACTTGGAGGGGTTATTACAATCCACTTGGAGAAAATGGTGTGGTTTAGGGTTGGTTTACCCTAGGATCCAAACTCAAACCCTAAACGGAGGATTTTGAGGGTTGTGAAGGAAATGGGGGCAAATGCTTTTGTATTGCCTTGAAACTCAGTATAGTCGACGTTAGCATATTATAGATAATCTGGATGGAATCTCGGAGGATTTGGAGATAGGTAGATACCTAACCCTAACCTTAGTTTTAGGGTAAAATATCAAATAGGTAAAATCAGTCACTAAACCTTACTTAAAGGCTGTGAAATTCGGGTAGAGTGAGTTTTGGATCAGGTAGAACTTATAGCAATTTACTGGAATTTTATGTTGATTATTGCTAGCACTTCATTTGTAAAGCTTGCTATGGCCTTAAATAATGTTTTAATTTTTTAGATCTTTCTATTCATTGAAATCTTGGAAGTAAATTTTTAGGATAGAATGGTTGCCCTTGAATTTTTGTGTGATTTTTAGTTGATTAAATCTAGTACTTTATTCACAAATGTTAAAAAGGGGTTTTATGGATTAAAATTAATTATGGATGATATACTTGCTGAAAAATTATGAAATCTGGCTAATATTATTTTTAAGGTCTTATCTGCATAATATAATTAATTTACAATTTTTGGATGGATATTTTCTGCACTTGATTCATAAATAACAAAAGGTAGAGAATATTGCAAAAATAGTTTTAGTGCCCTTTTGATGATGGAAAAATTGTGATACTTTGGATTTACCATATTGAGATAACTTACTATTTATAATAATTTTGTTGTACATCTTGCATGATTACTTAGGGTAGTTCATGTTCAACCGGTAACCCTTGGAATTTTTGAGGAATTAAATTAAATATCAGATAAATTAGGAAAAATATTATTTTCTGATTATAGGCTGATTTTATCATGATATACCTCCAGTAAATAAGTTAGGGCATTTGGATTAATATAGAATCATTACCTATCCAGTTGACATATAACATTAGGTAGTCTGCCATCAGCAAGTTGTGTTAACAGTCATAGGGTATAGTAGGGCACAACGTTGGAGTTAGTTAATCTGTTTGATTGGATGGATGGATATGAAAGAGTCTCCATTTAACGATGGGCAGGTCAGTGAGAAGTGGTGTTGGCTAGAGTCAAGATGTGATCGGGTTCGACGAAAGATCGCCTTTCCCAAGAGAGGAAGGTTAAATCACACTAGGTTAGTCTATCGTAACACGAGAAAGTAATGGGTAAGGGAATCAACCAATAAAAATAAGTACCTTGCGAAAGGGAACGATGGGCTTCAGCTACCATCATAGTTCCTAGTGCCCTTTGAGAGCCCTTCACGGGGTATGCCGGGGGTAGTCCTGGGTTAACGTAAAATGTATCAATAAACTGAAAGAGTAACTTAGTAATTAGGGTTGCACATTTCACAGACACCAATAGCATAGGAAGATTGTTGGGAGCTTCGGCTCGGTTGGTTAAGAGACGAACGGAATGGTCCGGGGAGCTTCAGCTCGATTGATTAAGAGACGGACGGAAAGGTCCGGGGAGCTTCGGCTCGATTGGTTTTTGTTTGATTATGATTAAATTTGCATGTGCATAAAAGGAAAGAAAATTAAGGTGGTGGGTCTTCGGTATTGGAGGGTCGTAGCATCGACGCCAGTACGATGACTCGGCAAGTGTGGTTGTTACACTTCGCCAAAGCTAAGTCCGGTGCGCCAGCCGGCAAGAGTACGCAGGAGTCCGCTTCATGCACCAAGCGTTGAGGCGTACGATAGGTCAGACCGGTAGTGCTATACTGGTTTTGAGGTGGCCGAGGACTAACCCACCGCTTCCGTCTGCCACTACGGAGGTATCCTGGGAGGTAACGGCTCCGAAAGGGGGAACTAAAGGTCTGTGTGCACATAGTCGGGTGTATGAGTTGCACTTGCATGTCCATCATACCCACTTGCATGTCATAGCATAATCGATTCATTTAACCCCTGACACCTAATGTATAAGTGGAATGGGACGCTTATGCATTAGGACTTGCAAAACGACCCCTTGGTCTATAAGCTTGTGTGGGCAAGTTTATAAATTAAGGTCAATTTGATATATATATATATATATATATATATATATACTGCTGTTTGATAACCGACACCCCAACGTATAAATTGGTATGAGACTTTTTATACGATGGGAGCCTTGTAGAAGATCCCGGGCTTATGTGTTCTCACATAAGTGGAGGTTACTTTTCATACTTCAATTTATTTCCATTAATGATTATAGAACTGCTAGATTAGTTCTGTTGCCACCTGTTCTTTTGATTCATTCTCCACCTTCATGTCCTTCCCTTTCTTCCTCTTCGCTCGGTACCTAGGGGCCATGGGGGAAGGGGTAGGGGATGATAGGGCTTAGTCTTTATGACTAACAGTTTTCGAACCGCATCATTTAGGGAATCGTGGAGCTCAGCACTGGAGAGCAGCCCCAGAGACCGGTGCGCTTGGAGATGGGGCAGTCAAGCTCCGGAGTTCATACAGCCGGGACCGTGAGTATCGAACTTGAGTAGTTTTGTTTTTGCTTCCGCATGAGAGATTGTAGTGAGGTCATAATGTACCGGGCATAAGCCCGCATTTATAGTACTCTGATTATTGTTATTATGTGGACACTCCCTTCGTGAAGATTTTATTATATATATGTGATTTACTTTCAGTGGACTTGCTCTTACTTCAATTATTGTGCTACCTTTCTGTGATCGAATTGGCCGACAGAATCGGTGCCTTGTGGTGATGACCCTTCAGGACGTGAAGGTGTCACCGAAAAGTGGCGATTCTGGGCCTAAGACCCCGGGTTTTAAAAAGAAAAAAAAGGGGGTCTTACAGTATATATACTGACAGACTCACCTTCAGTAAGATTATTACTGAAAGAAACAAGAAAAAGGTTGCAAATCTCACTTCTAAACAGACAACTGTTGACTGCTTGCACTCTACAAGGGTTATTCAGAAGAGGAGATACAACGTTCGTGAATGTTGGTGTTGTGGCAAGGTGGGACACTTTGGCATAGATTGTTGGCACAACCCTAGAGTTCCCAGGGCAAGGGTGAGTCTTCCTATCAGAAGTATTGTAGGGAGACATGTTCATTTTCAGACTAACAAGAACCAAGGAACCAATCCCTTTTGGAGTCCTAAGGTAAACAAAACTGTGTTTGAAGGGTAGTCCAAGTACCCATACAATGCCAATATGGTACTTGGACAGTGGATGTTTCAGACATATGATTGGAACAAGGTACAACCTTAAGGACTACACTCCTATGAAGAATGGACCAAAGTTGATCTTTGGAGGTTCAGACAGAGAAGTCACTAAGGGCTATGGTATGATCTCAAATAACACAATCTCCATCATAATGGTAGCTTATGTGGTTGGATTGCAATACAATCTGATTAGCATAAGTCAACTATGTGACAATGGTTATATCATTTTCTTCCATAATGATGACTGTCTGATAAAAAGGTCAAGTGGCCAAGAGGTTATCTTAACGGGTACTAGGAGTGGACATATATATTGTTTAGACTTTTTATATTTAAGTTCAGATTCACCAGTGTGTTTGTTAGCAAATGATAAAGTCTCATATTGTGTACAATAACAAAAGAGGCTTGCTCACTTGAACTATAAGACAATTAATAAGATCTTTAGTGAAGGGCTAGTGAGAAATGAACCTAATCTAAGATGCATAAAGGAGGGTATTTGCTCTGCATGTCAAAAGGGAAAGCAGACCAATGCATCTTGTAAAAGTAATGGGGTCAAGGATTCTGTGAGGTGTTTGTACCTCATACATATGGACTTGTTTGGTCCTATGCCAGTTCATAGTATAGGTAGGAAAGTCTACTCACTTGTGATAGTTTATGACTTTTATAAGTTTGCTTAGGTGTTCTTCCTAAAGAAAAAGTCTGAAACCCTTAACACTTTTGTGACTTTTGTTGGGCAAATTCAAAATAAAAAGGATAGTTCTGTGGTTAAAATCAGAAGTGACCATGATACTATATTTCAGTCTAAAGGCATGACAAAGTTTTTGAAGAGCAAAAGATTCATTAGAAATTTTCTTCTCCTAGAACAAGGAGCAGAATACCATTTGTTGTTAGGCATTTGCGGGATCATCCCAGAAATCAGATCATAGGAGATGCTGGTCAAGGGGTTACAACAAGGAGCAAAAGCCTCAACATTGCTATATACTCCAGCTTCCTGTCTCAAGTTGAACCTAAAAGGTTTGAAGATGCCAACATAGACCCATTTTGGATTGTGCTTATGCAAGAAGAACTTAACCAGTTCAAAAGATGCAAGGTCTAAAAGCTAGTTCCCAAACCATAAGGACATAACATCATAGGAACCAAGTGGATCTATATGAATAAAAGTGATGAGAATTGTGTTATAATAAAGAATAAAGCTAGACTGGTGGCCACGTGATACAAAAAAGAAGAAAGTATTGATTTTGAGCAAACCTTTGCACCAGTAGCCATATTGGAAGCTATAAGACTATTTCTTGCATATGCTGCACAAAAAGGGTTCAAGATCTACCAAATGGATGTAAAGTCAGCTTACCTTATTGGTGACCTAAAATAAAAGTTCTATGTTGAGCAACCATCAGGTTTTGTTAACTTTAACTCTCCTAATTATGTATTTAAGCTTAGAAAAGCACTATATGGGTTGAAGTAAGCCCCTAAGGCATAATATGAAACCATGTCTACCATTCTCATTGAGAACAGATTCTCAAGGGAAAAGATAGATAATACATTATTCTTCAGGGAAGTCAGGGTCAAGATCATTCTAGTCCAAAAGTTTGTTAAACTTATGCAAGGAAAATTTGAGATGAGCAGTATGGGTGAACTCAAGTACTTCTTGGGCCTCCAAGTAAGATAGTCTGAGGATGGTTTATCCATCTCTCAGTCTAAGTTCACCAAGGAGTTGATTAAAAAATTTTGAATGGAGAGTGCCTCCATAATGAAAACTCCTATGAGGTCAAGTGTGTCAATAGACAAGGTTGAGTTAGGAAAACCTATTGATGAAACCTTATATAATGGCATAATTAGCTCCCTTCTCTATCTTACTGCTAATGGCCAGATATTATGTATGATACCTGTGTTTTTGCTAGATACTAGGCTAGCCCTAAAGAATCTCATTATTCTGCTGCAAAAAGAATATTGAGATATCTCAAGAGCATACCTAATCTTGGTCAATGGTACCATATGAATAATTACTTTGAACTAATTGGGTATTCAGATGCAGACTTTGCAAGTTTTAGAGAAGACAGGAAGAGCACCTCTAACACTAGTCAGTTTCTAGGAGGAAGATTGGTTTCTTGTAGTAGCAAGAAGCAAACTAGTGTTGTCATCTCAATAGCAGAATCAAAGTACATCTCAGCTGGTAGTGACTGTGCACAGCTATTATGGATACAACATCAACTCTAGGATTACAATCTCAAGATAAGTAGAACTCAAATTTTTTGTGACTCTTCTAGTGCAATCACTATTGCTAAGAATCCTATATATTATAGCAGGACTAAATATATAGAGACTAGATATCATTTTATTAGAGAGCATGTAGAAAAAGAAGACATTTGTCTTGAGTTTGTCCCCACAGACAAACAAGTGGCTGACATTTTCACCACGTCATTGAATCAAGCCAAGTTCAACACCTTCAAAATTGAGTTTGGTATGTTGAACTTAGTCTAGCTTTAGTATTTACATGCATATGTGTTGCAGGAAATATTGTATCTTACAGGATGTCAAGACAGAAATAGACTAAGTATCCAGGCATCGAGTGCGTCGAGAGAACTTTAAGCGTCGAGAGCATTGAATGCGTTGAGTGTGTTGCGACCCTTCAACGAATTCTCTCAGGAACTTCAAATTACAGCTATCTCACAGGATTAATCTCATCCATTAATCTCCTAATAATCTCAACAGGTACGTGCCACTCCACATTGATAACTATAAATAGAAAGTGTGTGTGCTTAGGATAAAAACACTATTCCTAGCCCTTTGCGACTATCTGTCTCCCTGCACCAGAAGATCGTCCAAATCTCCAAACACTCCATCTCTTTCAATGGCACCGAAAGGAATGGATTTCATTTTCGAGGGATAAAAACTAGTGCGAAATGGTTTCAAGGACGCTCCCGAGGAAGTTCATCTAGCCCTACCCTTATTAAAAGTCGCTGACCTAGATTTCATTCTATTCGAGCTAAGCCCTTTATGGAAGAGAGAAGTACTTGAACTGCACACGAATGCTACTGCCGACTCCTCCACAACCAAAATCAAGTCATCCATCAATGGGCACAAGATTAAGATCTCCCCTAGGCGACTAAGCAAGGCGCTGCACCTGCCCAAGTTCATGCAGTCTGTTGAAGAAGATGAGCTTTATCAGAATGATGTGATGTCTGCCCTCAAGTGGTGTGGGATTTCAAAGCATATGACAGGTTCTGTGTTAACAAAGGAGATGAATCTCAAAGGGAAATTCCTGGAAGATGTGATTGGAAAGGTCCTGATCTGAAAGTCAGGGTCCCATGATAAAATCTCCAGGAAAATGTTTGAGCTCATGACAAGGGTCATACTTTCCAAAATAATTGACTGGGGTAAGGTAATCTTTGACAGAATAGTGGAATGCAAGGCTGAACCAAATCTGGCGAGAATTCTATCACTTTATCTCCATTAGTCTGTTCCAGGGATCATCAATGTGAGACTGGGAACTAAAATCCATCATATGAGGAAAATGGATTCAAAAATGTTTGACAGATGGGATAGAGTGCTACTATCTCATCTACAACCAAAGGAAGTCAAGAAAAAGAAAGCTGTCATGGTCACTGAAGAGAGCATAGAAAGAAGTTCTTCTAAAAGTAGTGAGGAGGAGCCACATGATCCTCAACCGACTGAATCCTTTGAGGGAACAAAGAGAGACATGAGTGCACAAGTCTCAATTTCCTCAGAACTTGTTGTAGGAAATCCACTTGGTAGATCTCAGTCTGAAGAGATTCCAACAGCTGCAATGGAAATTCTGACTAAACAGATAGTAGAAACCATCTGTACAGACATGGAGGGGGAGATTTACCAGATACAAGCACTGTTGATGAAGAGACAGGAACTTCTGTTTAAGACCATCTTGATAGTCTGCAGAGCAAGATTGCTCAAAATCCCCAAAGTACTGAAGTGAATCTTTTGAGTCCTCAAATTGAGGGGGGAGCAAGTACTTAAAAGGATGATAGAAGATACTCCATTCAAAGACACTACAATATAGCATATTCCCATGGGGGATGCAGAGACTGATGGGGAGATTCCAACAGAGCTCCCTGCTTAGGAAAATGATAAGATCATAGAAATTTCGAAGGATGATGAACCTACTGCTGAACACTCCTCTGAATATGTGATTGTTGATTCTGAGTTCAGGGCAGGAGCTAGGCCAGAGCAGAAATTTTTTGTGATGAAGGGACATCTCATCAAGCTGATCAGATGTCACCAACCTTCCTAGCTCAACTAAAGGGTCTGCTGGATGACCAAAGGAGACAACTTGAACACTTTGTGGATGATTCCATCAAAGATCTGAGAAATGATCTTTCTACTGAGATCAAATCCATCAGATTTGAGGTTAACTTGCTGAAGGCCAACACTGTGGCATTCTTCACGAGGGCTGCTCCTGTTGTAACCTTTATGGAGATCAAGCTGGCCGAAATCAGACAAACTTAGAATAGTATCTTGGAGAATCAGAACATAACCTCCAGCAACATGCAAGTGGTTCACAATGCACAAAAGAATCTGATGTAAGCACACATGACTACTCTGAAAAGGAGAATGGATGCATGCACTGAAATTCTGGATGATCATATGCTCTAGGTCAAAGAACATGTCATAAAGGTAGTGAACTATCTAGATCAAAATAAGGAGTAACCAATGTAATCAGAGGTTCATTTGGCCTTGAACAACATATATATGACAACATTGTTGTTGTTCCAAAAGCACTGAATGATGGACAGTTTGGGGAGTACGATGAATAGCGAGTAGAGCAATATGATGATCAAAGTGGTGCTCAGTGGGTTGAACCTTAAACTCCTACTAAAATCCCCACATTCAGCCCCACTGCTGACCAGATAGCCATAGTCAAAGGAAAGTCTGTTGCTGAAGAAGAAGAGATAAGGCTCACCAAGAAAATATATAGAGAAGAAATGGAGATCAGGTCAGGCTTTGAGCAATGAAGTCCTCAATCAAGTACTATCATATTGTCTGCCTAAGACCAAGTCAAAATCAAGAAAACTAAAAGGGTAAAACTATACAACTCCTTGGAATGGGCAAAACTAGAAAAGAATAAAGAGTCCAGGAGAAAATTCAGAAGAAACAAGAAGACAAGTGTTGTACCACCAAATGCTCATGAGCCCAACAAGTATTTTCCAAAGCCATGCAGTTAATTTGAGATTCAAAAGGAGAAGAAATCTGAAGATCAATAAAAGGCTACAAAGAAACAAAGCAGGGGAAGGGAACTTGAAACATAAAAATGTTTTTTATTCTTCTTAAAGGGTTGTAGGACTGTGGAAATTATCTTAAGCACACTGTCTAGTTGTAATTATCTTCTTGAATGAAAATTACATTTTTGATTATGTGTCACATACTACTCCTGTGTTGTGAATATATTTTCCATTTTATGGGTGTGTATATAATTGTCTATAGGGGAGATTATTGGGTCCATTGATCATAATGTCCTAGATTTGAAGAAGGCCCTCAGGACAATGGTATATACATGATTGTATCTGATGCATGCTCTAAGTTCTATGTATGCAAGTTGTTTTTTTGTTGCACTGATTTGACAGGTAGTTTGAGTTACAATGACAGATGTACTCAAGACAGGATGCTGGCAAAGCAAAAATCTGGCTAACTCAAGTAATGTTGAGTGAAGGCAGTTCAGTCAACACCAATAGACTAAAAACGTTGACTGAAGCTCAAGCAGTCAAAGCCTTAGAGAAGTAGACAAGAAGTTTGACTAAGTCCAAAAGTATTGAGTAAAGGAAGTTCACTCAACGACAAAAGAGAAAGCGTTGTTAGAACACAGTGCAGTCAAAGCCGCAATATTGCTGACAAAGAAAACTGTCTGAGGACAGAAGCATTGAGTGAAGACAGTTCACTCAACTCCTACTCATCAAGAAATATATCTAAGAACTGAAGCGTTGAGTGAAGAATGACCACTCAATGCCTCATCAATATAATAAGCAAAGTCAAAAGGAGTTGAGTGTGGAAGCATCACTCAACGCCTTCTAGTAAAGAAATTTCAACCAAGTCCAAATGTATTGAGTGAATAAGGATCACTCAACGCCTCAATAGTTAGACTGCAAATACTAAAAGCATTGAGTGTTGAAGATTCACTCAATGCCTCAAGATGCAGAATTCGACTAAGCACTTTTGTGTTGAGTGATAAGGCTTGACTCAACGCCCGTATAGATTATCTGAAATTTGGTAAGTCTAGAAGTGTCGAGTCATGCAGACATCATAAGAAATTCAAATGTTGTGGGAATATCACAGTAGATGACAAAAGGCGCAGCTTGCCTTTAGTACAGTAATTAATGCAAAAGAAGTGTTTCAGTTACCAACTCCTGTGTTCAACACTGCTCAAAGAGCTGTTGGCGGCGAGATACAAAAGCAGAGTTATGAGAAAGAAGAAAACAACTTTTGGAGAGAAAAACTTCTTGAGACAAGAACTTTTAGGTCATCTTCTTCCTGGAAATAAGGAAGATTAATTATGTAAATGGTGATCAAGAGCAAGTCTGATAGCTTTAAACAATTTGGCTGATTGAATAAAGAAAGCACAAAAATCTTATTTTGTCTTCATCAGTAAGTTCAGAAGATTTATTTTCTGAGTTTCTTCTCAGCACAAGTTGAACCATCCTGAAGATCTACTTCCTTGTTTCTGTGAAGAAGTTAGGGCTAAACTCACTCAGTCCAGAGAGAAGGCTTAGAGAATACTTTCTCTGGAGTCCATCATCATCAACAACTATCTTCTCTAGTAGGATCAATCTTGATCTGAGTTGTAAGCCTGGAATATAAAGACTGAGTGGTTGGATTCTGTTGAGAATCTTAGGTAGGGCATGTGTGCCTGAGGTAGAAGATTTATTCTCTGAGTGGTAGGGCCTATGTGCCTGAGGTAGGATCTGAATCAGATCTGAGTTGTAGGAGAGTTATCCTCTCTAAGTGTAGGCATATCCTCCTAGCATGAGCTGTATGGCATCTTGTTGTGCCTGAAGTAGGTGATATGTGGATCACTAAGCTGTAGGAGATATCATCTCTGAGTGTGTAGGGCTTAAGCCTAAGGTAAGACTTGAGGAAGTCTGAGAGATCCTGAGTGATCTGTGTTGTAAGCTCATTAAGCTGAGTTTTGGTGGAGATAACCTTGTCTAACACACTGTTAGAAAGGTGGGAGGGAAAGTGGATATACCCAAGCCTTGGGGAACCACTATAAATACTGGTGTGCTGGTGTTAATTCTTGAAAGCTAACATAAAGTAAATCACTCAACTCACCTATTTAGCAGAAAAAGATTAAAGACATAAAAACCTATTCACCCCCTTTAGGTGATTTAGCTACTCTTGAAACAAATACATTCACCTGCGTCTGTTTTTATAAATATAAACGATGTAAAAATCCAACCCACTTCAATAAGGATTGTTGGTTTCTGGCTCAGAATAAGTAAGCGACAAGATATCTAGAGCAAAAAAAAAATGCGGAAAAGCCAATGAACATTGAGAACCTGTTCTATTCTTGTGAGGCTGCAGCTAAGTCCACTCAGCACAACTCACAAGACATTTGGTTATTAGACAGTGATTGCTCAAACCATATGACCAACAATAGATCTGTCTTTAATCTTTTTCTGCTACTTTGGTGAGTTGAGTGATTTACTTTATGTTGCTAGAGATGGCTTCATTATCCCATCTACTAATCTAAAAGATAAAGTGGTATTAGGAGAAGATAAATCTTTATTGATTGAAGGAAATGGAAAGATAACTGTAAAGACTCCTTTAGGACAGCACAAGAGAATTTCCAATGTGAATTATGTTCATGCTATTGCTCACAACTTATTAATTATATGACAACTAGAACTGAAGGGGTATTCTATTCTTTCTGAGCTCAATATCTGTCAGATCAGATAACCTGATGGAATGTTGTTAATGAGTATTCAAATGACAACAAACAATATTTTTGAGCTTGAAGTCTAGAAAATGAGGTGGTCGAGATCTTTTGCAAGATTCTGAATTCCTTATCCTCATACCTCTAGGGTCCTATTTATAGGAAAATCCTAGGGGAGGGGTAGTCTAATTTATAGCGACATCCCTAGGCGATAGGGGTGTGAAAAAATACCCGAAAGAATCAAAAACCGGACCGAAATCGAACTCAACCAGACGGTTCAGGTCGGTTCCTATTTCTATCAGTTCAGGTACGGTTCCAAAAAAAAAAACTGATGGTTCGGTTCGGTTCTCGGTTATAGCTGTCGGGCACCCGAGAACCGACCCGAACCGAATATAAATTACTTGAAAGCTAGGGCCGGGCTATCCATTGGGCCTAAATCCATAAATGATAAATCGTTGGCTTGCGGAGGGCCCTCCATTTGCCCGTTAACCAGTGCCCTAGCTCCGGGCCTCTGCCCCGTGTCCCGTGAGAAGAAAGCAAAAGCCGCGTATCGTCGACGTTCCTTCCGCCCGCATCGACTTGCGGACGCTGACGCCCTTTCCTCCCCGCCTCTTCCTTACGGCCTCAGAAGTCAAAACTCAGAAGTCCTTGCCTCAGGCTTGATTTATTGAAGATCGGTTAAATTTCTACAATAGTTTAGTAAATGACCGATGTTAGAAATAATATATTGGAAAAGAGTCTAACTTAGATATAGCAATTAAAGGGTGCTTTGAGTGTTGGAGCTATTCATACTTTAATAAATGGAAATGTTTTGTTCTAGGTACAATTCTAGGACTCTCATTTCAAAAAATATTGATCACTAAATTTTCACAAATATTTGACCGTATATATTTACCATTTTGTACTAAATTGATAAAATTACTCTTTGCAATTTGTACATTTACCATTATGTATTGAACTTCTTGAGTTGTGAAACTGTGAGACCTAATTGCAGTTGGAGACTTTATCCATAATCTTATTAGCACTCCACTGTAATCCATTTAAGGCTTAAGCAACATGAACCTGCAACTTTACTAACAATTTTAATCTTTAAAGATCTTCGTGCAATAACACTTAAAAAGAGGGTGAGTTTGGTTCTCCATGGCACATCGGGTTTGCATGCAGAACTTGTAAAGGTACAATTTTCTTTTAAAAAACATTCTGAGGTCTTTTTTCCAGTCTCTGACTCCTAAGAATCTTTATTCAGTTCCTGGCTCATGTTATGAACCGAGAACCAAATTGGAATTGACCCGAACCGAACGGTTCGGATCCAGTTCCATAATTTAGAACCGTGGGTCGGTTCCAGTTCCAAAAATTTGGAACTGAACCTTTACATGCGTCGGTTCATGGTTCTATGTGGAATCGAACTGAACCGATCCGAGTAGCACCCCAACTAGGCGACTTCTTGGGGAGCTCGCTCAGGTTGGGCGAGTAACTGACCTAGTTGTCTACCGACGAGTATGCGAGGGGAGCTCGCCATACTCGCCTAGGCCATTTACTGTCTTGAGCATTGACTTTGACTTCTGTCTTGACTTGTTGATTTTGACTCTTACTGACCTGGCTCTAGGAAGGTTCACCCTCGACAAATATGGGTTGTATAGAAAGAGTGTTTGAACTTTTGTAAAAGATGTTTACCTTCAAAAAATCTCAAGTTCAGCACAATTGAATAGAACATATCGATGCTCTTGTTTAAGGTTGTTCGAATATAATTTCTTTAGAAAAACACCTTTTGTAGCACTTGCGACTTGTGGAAGCATCTTAAATGCTTAAGTTGGAGTTGAAGAAATTATGCTATTACAACTTGGTCGATTAAACCGTGTTTCGATCCCCTCTAAAAATCGTGAACAAAATATTAAAGTTTATTCTGCTATATAACCTTCTGCTATCGATCCTTCTAGTATTGATTTATTTCGATCAAATTTCTTATAATGTCCAAGTTCTCTCTTAATGGGATACATCCATCTAAATTGTACATGACCACCCAAGATAGCCTCTTTTGCGAAATGTACCATGAGATGAATCATTATTGTGAAAATTGTTGGCAAAAATATTCTTTCAAGTTGGTATAAGGCCAATATTATGCGATTGACTATCTTTACCAAGTCAGAAATTTGTAATTTTCTTGAGCACAACTGTCTAAAAAATATGGATACTTCCATCAACGAAACTACTGCATGCCTTGGTAAAACTGATCATAAACTGATATCTAAGAATTGTTGCATAATGATGTGATTATCATGACTCTTCAACCATTGCTTTTTACCATGCTTAAGCTTAACACAACATGATATGTTAGAAGAATATCTATCGGAAACTCGTATTCACTTTATCATACTCAATAAAATTTTGTTTTCACTTTTACTCGTTGTAAAACATGTTGGAGGAATGACTTCAGTTTAATGATCTCTTTCTTAAATCCATAACTGTTTTAGAATCTTAATTAAGATCCTTACAATCACTTCTAGCTCACGCATCATCCTTGCTTTTGACAGGTTCACCTAATATGGTGCTCAAGATATTATCACATGCATTCTTCTCTATATGCATGACATCAATACAATGTCGCAATAAATTTGTTTTTCAATAAGGTAGGTCAAAATATATGCTCCTTTTTTCCAATACATGGTCGGTCCTCCTGATTTATTTTCTCTACCAAAAATAACTTGAATATTTTTGGTTGTCTCAAGTACATCTCTTCCTTTTGGTGCTTTTGTATTACCAATACTCAATTCATGATAGCAAAATTTTCGCGACTTTCTATATACATGATCAACTGGCAGAAACCGACAGTGAGATTGAAATGCTATTTTTGACAGTGATTTAGCCAACATGATTTAGTGTCCAACTCGCATGTAGGAATCCAAGTTTAGAATGTGTATTCCATCCTGATAGATTATCCAGCGCAGAAAAATCACTAACAGTCCAAAGTATAGCCACACATAGGTTGAATTTTTTTCCTTCTTAAGCATCAAACATTATATACCCTTTTTGCACAACTCTTTCAACTCTTTTATTAATGGTTGTAAATAAACGTCTATATTGTTACCAGATCTTTTTGGACCAGGTATCAGACCTGACATGATGATAAATCTCTTTTTCATGCACTCCCGATGTGGAACATAATATACAGCTAGCATAATAGGCCATGTACTATGTGTGTTATTAAGATCACCATAAGGATTGAAATCATCAGTGGCAAGGGCGATGCGAATATTACGAGATTCAGTAGAGAACTCTTGGTGCCTTCGATCAAAATCTTTTCATGCTAAGCCATCTCTAGGGTAGTGCATTAAATTATCATGGTTAGACTCATTGACATGCCATTGCATCATTTTGTCTGTCTACCTATAAAGAAAAAGTCTTTCTAAACGCTCTTTCAATGGAAAGTAACGAAAACATTTTTTTGGGAAGCTTTCTTAAAGTGTTCACATCTTGTTGCTTACATTTTCTTGACTTGTGAACCAATTAATCTTCAGTATTGTTAACCCATCATGACTTTCCACACATAAAGCAAGTATTACTATTTGTGCGTGGCCCCACAAATAATGAGCAATCATCTTCACATTCATCAATCTTAATTTAATTGTGGCCTAATTTGGAACTATTTTTTTGGCTTTATTATAGTTAGCAGGCAGTGTTTCTTGTCTACCTTGATTCACACCTTGTAGAGTTTTAAACAGTATACAAAAGTGTACATTACTCCAATTTCAAGTGTTTTGATATGCAAAAGCTTTAATAAATAAAATTTTTTTTGTGTACTCCAAACATCCTTAACAAAAAGGTTTGTTTCCCTCCAGGAGAGACATATATAAACTATTATAATTTGCACTTACGTGAGTTTTAGGGTAGTCAAATGTATTATCTTCAACATATTGATCATTCTCTGGTTCTCCTTCATCTGCATTCTCGAGTTGAGACCTGAAGATGTAAGACCTGGAGATTGAAGGTGTCCTTCAGAATTGTCGAGATATCTACATGCATCCAACTTCCATGTGAGGGACTACCGATCCGTGAGGCATATTAAACAAGAAATCCCACTAAACTGCTCGTTCCTGGCATGGATTTAAGAAAACTATGAAAATAAATCATACCTTGAGTGATGGAGATCTTGTCATTGATAACCCTAAGCTCATTCAGAGAAGTTGGCTCTATGAATAGCGATCCCTTGTTTGTCCAAGAATCCCTCGAATATGAAGAAAGCTCTGACCTGGAGATCGAGGGGAAATTAACTTCTTTCGTGGAGATCGAGCGTTCGGGCGGCGACATCCTAGATATCGAGGGTTCGGTGGCCTGAACTTCACGTGTGCGAGTGAGAAACCCTAAACCTAGATTTGATAGGTTTTTAAAGCATGATAAACATTTTTGTAGAATCGTATAATTAGATGCGTTTGTCTTAACCTGAACCTCACGTGTGAAATCCAATATTAATCGCGGTGCTTTATGTAAACAATGCAGCCAATTATGTTGTAAATTAGTAGCCACTTTTTTGTTATAAAACGCCGCAAAATCAAAAACTTATGGCGGCATTTGTGCATGCGCCGCAAAAAAATGTCATGGTAGGTGTTATCTGTTGTGGTGGGTCCTCTTGAAGAAGATTGATACCACAGAGAATCTAACAGACATGCTTACGAAGGTGCTTTCATTACAGAAGTTCACATATTGCAAAGGTTTGGTGAACGTTCGAGCTCAGAGTGAGTGCCTTGAGAAGCATTTTTGAAGAACTACGTGTGGCTTGATCTCATGGGAGGCGGGTACATAGGCAACCACCATAGCACAGTCGATTTGTATTAATGTTTATTGTTTCATCTCATGTTTATTTTGCGTCAAATAAGAGATAAACTCATTACCGTCCACCGGCCATACACAAGAAATTTGCAAATATTTATGGTCACCAATGAAATTTAAAATATGTTTTTAAAAAGGCGGCCACCGGCCATACACTAGAAAGTATTTTATATATTCTTTGTTTGTTTGGAAAAAGTTAAGGTTTGATGTTTTTAAAAATATGTTTTTAAAAGATTGTTATCCCCTGGCTTTGGCGCTCTGCCGGCAGCCCCTGTAGCAAGTTCCATTTTTTTTCGGAGAAAATGACGTCGGGATTTTTCGGGGAGGGAAGGAGGAGAAGTTTGGATTTTTTTTATATGCAGGTCACAACTAAGAGATCCAAAGGACAATTTTTAATATTTTTTGATCCAGCAATCCAGATCTTACCTTTGGTGTGCTTATTAAAAAGAATATGATGGACTACCAATAGCATGTCCACAAAAATCCCAAAAAAACTCCGAGTCATCAGATATCACTTGTTTGTGATCATGCATGGCTCATAGTGAATGAGGCCGGGCATGAATAATGAAAAAGACAATGATAAGAGTACATTTGGAAGAAGTGAAGGGCATTAAATATTTCAAAATATTTTGCATGGGGGATACGCTCATTATAAATATGAGGCCAAGAATCGGCCTTCTTTGTACTTGAGGCCTATATACTAAGATTCACCCAATTTATCAATATATAATCTCTAGCTTACCGATAACATAGTAATGGAGTTCTCGCGGAGAATAATGGTTGGGATGCTCCTCCTCCTTGTCCTTCTCCCAAGCACTGGTGAGTATTTCATTTTATACTCTCTTTCCCTCTCTCTTTCTATATTAATGATGTGATGGTAATATTAATCTCCCTTCTTTTGAAGTTATGGGGTTTATTGTCAAACTCGTTACCAGAATTATACCCATGGACTGCAACCTCCAGTATTGCAAAGTGACATGTTTATATCAATTGAATGGTCTTGCTTGTTCCTTGGCAAATTCTAACTGCGGAACTTTTTCTAAAACTTGCAAGTGTATATTTTCGAATGGCGTTTTTGGCGGTAAGTTTAACCCTAGGAGCTGCCTCATAGGAGCCGGTAGTGGTATATTTGATGTGTATACCTTTTAATTGTGTGGAATCACAATGGATTGAAAAACACTTTCCTGCAGCATGCCAAGAAGAAGTTTCTCAATTAATTGTGTGGAATCTTACAGTATGCATGTGTCATCTGTCGTTTACTCAAATTGTGAAAGGCTGTTTAAAATTTAGGTAATAAGTTGATATGCGTCAATTGATCACCCTCTCCTTTTGGGGGTGACTTGTTTCATCTCTCTTGATCCACAAAACAATGGATTTCTTCTATGTATTTTTTGGTGTCTTGGGTGATAATTAATTGTGCTTACTTTGATGTTATATATATATATATATATAAAACATCAAAAGAGTTTCAATTAAAAGACTCAAATTATTCAATCTCCCATTCTTGAGCAACACAAATTTTAAATGGACGGAGACACCGGCCCTGCATGTGATGGGGCATGCTGAGAATATATAGTGTCTTATATCGGAAACTAACAATAAACTTTCATAACTATTAATTGTTAGGGTATTTAATATATGCCTGCGCGTGTCGAGACCGACTCAGAACGATCCAATGGATTACGTGTCACTAGAGTGTAACGGCTCTACGCTGGAGATACTATATAAGATCATTCCATATTTGATGAGCCTTAGTGGACTATCTTGAGCGGAGCATGTTTCTCGATGTTTAATACTAATGTCTCCATAGTGCAAATTTTGTCACCAGTTAACACAACTTGAACTAGTCCATTGTATACCTCCTTATTGCTCTAGGTTGTGAGGTATATGTTATGGATCCCCACTATCTGTCGTCAATTATGTTACGCATATTGTATTACGAATCTTTAAGTTTGTTAGTTCGAGTTGTATGAGTTGAGTCATTGTTATCGAGTCGAGTCATTGTTATCGAGTCAAGTCATTGTTATCGAGTCGAGTCATTACAAGTCTTTAAGATGATTTTTTATATTTCGCGCATCTCATTTTTGGGTGGTTATTTACACTCATGCCACTTAAAATGCTTTAAATAGACCCCTTGGGTCACTGTATGAGGTATGAATTAAATCCAAGTTCTCTTTATCTCTTTAAATTCCTCTCATTCTCTCTCTAGTTCGTTCTCATCTTCTCATTTCTAGGACTAGGGTTGAGCAAGGCTTCCATTCTTCCTCTCCCCTCGCATTCTCATCGGGTTGAGCTTGACTCCACTTGTATCACCGCCTCCATCGCCACCTCCGGCGACGTTACGGGTTAGACCCATAATATCTTGGTATCAAAGCTTTTAGATCCTCCCTTACACATCCTCAATCGATCCTCCTCAGCTGCGACCCGACAATGACGGCTCGCATCGACGCACTCACAGTGTGTCTTTCAGTATCACATCGACGAACCACTACGGGAGATTCCACGACATCTCTTCTTCTGCACTCACCCAGCTCGCGTCGACTACAACCTGCGACTTCGTCAACCTTTCCATTATTTGTCTGACACTTTCATCAGGCGTGCAATCGAAGCCCCTCTCTGTGTCGTCTGCCGACGAAGTCGGCGCACGATCCCTTTATCGACCTTTTGTGATATCTCCTTGGTTCACATGTCTAGCAACACTCATCTCCTTCCTCAAAATCACTCGTTGCTTTTGGTCGAATGCTCGAACAACTAGATACTCTAATATGTAGATTGTGTCCCCTCCCAATAAGCGCTTTTTCACTCAAGCCTTGTTGTCAGCATCAAACCGCCCCAACTTCTTCGATTCGCCTTGCCTACTACAGGTCTCTGCATCGAGGGAAGCTATTGAGCCTCCCATTCGTCAAGTTGCACGCAACACATGTCTGACCCTTTTTCTTCCGGCTGTTAATTAACAGGTCTAGCAACACAAAATCGCCCGAGGAGGACACCCTCCATTTGATGCTCTCGGAGAGAATGGCTTCCCGCACTTTCACGTTTCACCGACCATTGTTTGCTGCCGGCCATAGTTTGCTGCCGCTTATTCACCCTTGATCGCGAATTGAGGACTTCTGGAAGAAGGTCGGATCCGGCCACCACCGGGCAGATCCGGCCACCTCCGTGCAGATCTGGCCACCTTCGTGTAGATCCGACCACCTCCGTGTAGATCTAGCCACCTCTGTGTAGATCTGGCCACCTCCGGGAAGACCCAGCCACCTCCGTGTAGATCCGTCCGCCTATTGCGCCAATCTAACTTGTGTTTCAAATCCGACAACTATCTTGCTCGGCCTCTTGTGATCTGTCCGTCTCCTTTGCTGATCTGGCCGCTTCCTGTGCTCTTGTTGGAAAAGAAAAAAAAATTGGAGATCGTCCAGATCTAGCCGTTTTGCAGATCTAGATTAGTGAGATTCTTTTGCTTTAGCCATCGAGAGGATCCCGTCATGCCCTCCATGGTGTTCTAAGACCTCTCTGGAAGAATTTATGCTTGTTCTTCTCTTGACAGAGAGTCACAAGAACTAAGGGTTCAGTGACAAAGCTAAAATTAATCTGAGATTATTCCGGCAAGAAAGAGCCGAAGAGGAGCAAAACTAAGTGGATTTGGAAGAGTTTTTTTTTCTTGACGATTGTGTTCAGTCGGAGAGGAGGTGCATATAATTCTTAGATTGGATTCGAAGACATCATCTCTATCTCGCACGGCTTAGGTGATACCGTTCTAGCATTTTTTATTCCTGTTTAAATCTAGAAATATGTCGAAGAAAAGCGCGCTCGACACCATAAAATTGCAATCGTTCGACGCCTCCGACTTTCTCAGTTGGAAAATTCAAGTCCAACTAGGAATGAAGGAACGTGAGATCTTTTATACTGTTCAGAGAGATTTTGCTTCCACCGTCGAGGATGTGGACGAGTATCAGTGGAACAAGGATGAGGATTTCTGCAGGGATTACCTCTTGAATTCCTTGAATTCCCGTCTTGTGTTGACCTATCACGCCTACAAAACTGCAAAAGAAATATGGGATCGACTGAATGCGCATTTTTAGAAGGAGAAGGATTGTCAAAGTCGCTCATTGGAGAGAAGTTCTTCAACTTCAAATTCAAGGCAAATGTGTCTATCACTTCTCAACTCTTGGAGCTGGTCAAACTGCGTCAGAAGCTGGATGATGATCATTCGAAAATGGACGACATTCTCTTTGTGTACATGATTCTGAGTAAGCTGCCTCCTGAGTGGCTCTTTTTCAAGACTGAGATGCATCGACTGAAAGAGAAGATCAGTTTGGATGAACTCAAAAGGTTCATTCATATTGAAGACCAGAACATCGCTGGGAAAACCATAAAGCGGGTTGCGCAGCCCTCACAGGCTGTCAACTTCGTTTCACATCCTAGTAAACCTTCTCGGAAGCCCCCAACACCTAAGGGTGATACCCACGCACCGTTGGCGGTCAAAAAGCTTTCTCTCAAAAGGAAGAAGGGCAAGTGTCACAACTTCGGCAAATGGGGTCACTGGGCCGCTGAATGCAAGGGTCCGAAAAGACAAAAGGAGGAAGCCCCACAAAATGTGGCGAACATGGTGGTCGACGACTCTGATCCCAAGTCGTTCGTGATTATGATTGGGAGTAGTCACCGCAGTGCGTCGTCTGAGGTGGTTGGACAGTGGTGCTACCTGTAACGTCATAAATGATAGGAGTCTTCTCTCAAAGGTCACAGCAGTCAAGGATAGAGTTGAAAATTGCAATGGAGGAGCGACAGATGTTACTCATGCTGGGACTGCAGAGCTAGTCCTCTCTTCAGGTAAAACATTAATTTTACAACACGATAAAGTAGTTTCCAATTTCACTAAGAATTTGATTTATATGAGTTTACTTGATAAAGCTGGAATGTCTTTCACAACCATGAATGGTAGAATGACTTTAACTGTTAATTCTCACTACTTTGGTTGCGCTTACATGATCAATGGTATGTACAGACTTAGTCTAGATAACGAGTGCATAAACCAAGTGAGCTCAACTCTGATTGATCCGAAGTTATTACACAATAGACTCGGACATATTCAATATAAGAAAATGCGAGATCTAGCCAAAAGTCAAAACATTCCTTTAGATCTTTCTATTCGATTTGATAGGTGTGAGGTTTGTTCCCAGACTAAGATCACTAGAAACCCTTACAAGACCGTTTCTAGGAGCACATAACTTTTGGAGTTGATACATTCTGACCCTTGTGATTTCCGTAGTCACGCCACTAGAGGGGGAAAGAAATATCTAATTACATTCATCGATGATTTTTCCAGATATTGTCATGTTTACCTATTTAAATCGAATGATGAGACATTCAAGAACTTTAAGATCTTCAAATCTCGGGTAGGAAATCAATTAAATTCAAAGATTAAGAGACTTAGAAGTGATCAAGGAGGAGAGTACACTATAACTGGGTTCAAGGACTTTTGTGCCTCTGAGGGTGTAATCCTAGAAACCACAGCTCCTTACTCACCCCAGTCGAATGGTATTGCTGAGCGTAAGAATAGAACTTTAACAAAAATGTTGAATTCTATGCTCCTCACAGCTGGCATGCCTAATTCTTTTTGGGGGAAGCAGTTCTAACTACAAATCACATTCTAAATAGAGTGCCTCACACAAAGCTCAACTCTACTCTGTATGAGTTGTGGCATGACCATCCTTGTAGATATGACACTCTAAAGACTTGGGGTTGTATCGCTTATGTAAGAATACAAGACCTTAAGAGACCTAAGGTGGGACCTAGAATAACAACCTGTGTTTATCTAGGTAGTGAAGAAGATAGTACAGCTGACAGGTTTCTGGATCTATCCAATAATACAGTGATAGAGTCTAGAGATGCTATTTTCTTTGAACCTAAATTTATCAAAGATCATGGCTTGACCGTCTCCGGGTCTACTGACATGATTTTAGAATCTACTATAGAACCTGAAGCTGGCCCCTCTGGCACTGCTCCCCAACCTCTAGAGATGGAATCTGTTCCTCTTAGAGTATCTACAAGAGACAAAATCCCTAAGGATTTTGGTGAGAATTTTGTCACCTACCACTTAGAGGATGATCTATTCTCCTATCAGGAAGCAATGCGAACTAGAGATGCGTTAATGTGGGCAGAAGCCATCAATGATGAGATGAACTCGCTGCTATAAAACAACACTTGGTGTCTAGTTGACGTGCCGAAAGGAGCTAAAGTCCTAAGATACAAGTGGGTACTAAAGAAGAAGTTGCACGGTGATGGGTCTATAGCCAGATGTAAAGCACGTCAAGTAGCTAAGGGTTATAAACAACAGGGGGAATTGACTATTTTGACGTCTATTCACCTGTGTCACCTATCCACTATTAGAATTCTTCTAGCCTTGGCTTCTATCGAGAACTTTATAGTTCATCAGATGGATGTAAAGACAGCCTTCTTAAATGGAGAGCTTGATGAAGAGATCTACATGACACAACCTGAAGGTTATGTACATAAGGATCTAAGAGATAAAGTGTGCAAACTCGATAAATCAATCTATGGGCTTAAACAAGAACCTAAGATGCGACACATTAAATTTGATCAAGTGGTAAAGAGCGTTGGATTTCAGTCCAGTCTCTCAGACAAGTGCCTCTACTACCTCTCGATGTCAAATCAAACAATTATAATATGTCTATATGTGGATGACATGTTGATTTTGGGGTCAGACCTTGCCGCAGTGAGGGATACTAAATCCGCTCTCGCGAAAGCATTTGACATGAAGGACCTTGGTCCTGTAGATACCCTATTAGGTATGAAAGTTTGAGTAGATAAGGTACGTGTCACTCTAAGTCAAGCTCATTACATTGAGCAGATCCTCACTACCTTGGGTTATAAAGACTGTAGGCCTGTTGAAACACCAATTGATCTAAATGTCAAGTTGAGTCCGAATGAAGGGACCAACATTGATCAAGTAAAGTACTCGAAGATCATTGGTAGTCTCATGTATGCCACAAGTTGTACAAGACCAGACATTGCCTTCTCTGTTGGCATGCTGAGTCGCTTTACCAGTAGTCCAGGCAAAGAGCATTGGGATGCCTTAGATCGGCTGATGAGGTACCTGAAAGGTACTAAAGATCATGATCTGTGCTATACTAGTTACCCTCCTACGTTGGAAGGATACTCTGATGCCTCATGGTGTTCAGAAGTTGGGAACAGCAAGTGCACAAGTGGATTTATTTTCACTTTGGGTGGCACGCAGTCACTTGGAAATCCAAAAGACAGACTTGTATAGCTTTGTCGTCTATGAAAGCCGAGTTGTTTGCATTAGCTTCAGCTGGTGAAGAGGTAGATTGGATCAGAAATTTGATTCTAGACATTCCCTTGTCTAGACTTCAAGTCAATTATTTGAGTCTGTACTGTGATAATCATGCAGCAGTCCAAGTCGTGAAGAATGTACTTTTTAATACTAAGAGGCGACATGTATGACTAAGCCACGCTCTACTGAATTATCTGAAAGAACAAAGCATTATCACTTTGATCAATGTGCGATCGAAGGATAATCTGGATGATCCACTGACGAAAGGAATGCCTAAAGACCGATCAATCAAAACAGTGGGGGAAATGGGACTCAAGGCGTTTTAAGTTTTGCCTTAGTTTTAAGGTTAGGCGATTCAGTTCCGCCTTAGTCCAAATGTTTTGATTTTTCCACTTTCCTTTGTCAAAGCAAGCGTGTTGTGCTCCACTGATGTTCGGGGTTGCTGAGTACGAATCTGGTGAGTTGTTTCATTCCACATTTTGATAGTTTTACTTTCAAGACAACCTAAACACCTAGAGGGGGGGGGGGTGAATAGGTTCTTATTGCTTATTCAAATTTTTTAGGCAGAATTCAATTACATAAATTAAAACATCCAGCACAGCATTCACAGACATTTAATCATCACAGATTGCACAATGTTTTATAGTGGTTCCCCAAGGTCTGGGTACATCCACTTTCCCCCTTCACCTATCTAGCAGTATGCTAGATTCGGCCAAACTTCCACTATTCTCAGATCCTACAGCTCAGAACCTGGATAGGTTCCTACAACTCAGGCACAACAGCCCTACCTCAGCCTTGCCACAAGGCCTACAACTCAGAGAAGAACCTTCTCCTACACTCAGGCAAACAGCCCTACCACTCAGAGATCAACTCTCATACACTCAGCCTTTATATCACAGGCTTACAACTTAGATCTGTATAAAACAGATCCTACAGAAATTTAGAAAAGAAGTTTTAATGTCTTGCCTTTGTTGAGAGAGAAGAGGACAAGACAATTCTTGATCAGCTGATGAAATCAACTGAATCTGAGCTTTCTTCAAAGCTTCTTGAATCTGAACTTAGCTGAGTTGATTTCCAAACAGCTTCTTGAGAAACCACTGATGGCTTCCTTCTTCTTCTTCAAAATGGGTGGATCCCTCTCTATCCAACACCTTTGATGATACTTCTGAATTCTTGTTAGAACTCTTCTTAGATCGATCCTGAGATCGTCTTCTTAGATCTTCTGATGAAGATCTTCTTTTGTGTATTACACCTTCTTGATTTGATTTCTCAATTTGATTGCCAAAGTTCAATCTTCTCATTACTCCCTACTTCTCTCTGAATCTGTCTATTTATAGATCTTCTTAATGGTAACCGGCTGATCCGGTTTATAACTGTCTTCTGACAAGTCTGACAACATCAGTTAACTGGCTGTAACCCACAGCTGTCAAGTCTTCAAACAGATCCTGTGCCTTAGTCTTGGGCAGCAATGTGTTGAGACAGTCTGTCAGGAAGTGTCGAGACCAACTGTCTGTATGTGTCGACACAAGTAACTTTGGTGTCGACACAGCCTTTGATGATGTCGACAAGTTTGCCTTTAAGTCGACACAGCTTCTTCAGAGAATAACTTGGTCTTGACTTTGCAGTGTGTCGACACAAGTCCTGTGTGTCGACACAGTTGTTGTAGATTCAGAACTCAGTATGTGTTGACTTAGTCTTCTGGTGTCGACACAAGTATTGTCGACTTCTGCCAATGTGTGTCGACTCTGTCTCATTGTGTCGACACAGCCTCCCAGTGTCGACACAAATGTGGTCGACTATCTTCCTGTGAGTCGACACTGCTTCCCAGTGTCAACACAAATGTGGTCGACTATCTTTCTGTGAGTCGACACTGCTTCCCAGTGTCGACACAAATGTGGTCGACTATCTTTCTCTGTGTCGACACAGCTTCCTTCAAGTGTCGACACAAATATTCTGAAGTGTCGACACTGTTTCTTCAGGTGTCGACACATGGACTTAGAATATTTTTCTGCATTCTTTAACACTTCTTCACCTGCACATGTCAACTTAAAACAACATCAAATACACCTTGATGTATATCATTGAGCTAAGTTGGGCTTCTTCAAATCAGGTACACATTTTCCAATGTACCCAACAATTTCCCCTATTTGGAGAAGTCATAACCCTTATGGCCAATGATATACACCATTTATAAAAAGTATAATATGATGATATATGACATAACATGAATACTTAATATAAACAAAATATGAACAATCCATCACAGAGTGAACATTATATGATTCCAAAATATGAACAATCCAACACAGAGTGAACATTATATGATTCCAAACAAAATATTGTTTATAACTTGATAATGTTTGATTACAGAGTTTTACATTGAATGATTTAATCAAAACATTACAAAATACTTTTGAAAGAACTTAAAATTAAGACTGATCAGACTCTCTTATGACAATCCCTTTGCCAGATTGGATTTGAGCCTTCACAAGAGCTTCAGCATCTTCAGCTGGCTTCTTGCCTTTTTGATCATACTTCTTCTTTGCTTCTTCCTTGAGCCTTTGTCTTTCAAAGTAATGAAGGGGCTTTGGAAAGTACTTGCTCGGCTCCTGAGCATCTGGTGGCAGCCTACCCAGCTTGGCTTTTCTTCTGAACTGTACTATTGCCTCCTGCCTAGCTTCATGCTTTTGCCATTCTATTTCATTATACCACTTTCCTCTTTCATGAACTTGGTCTTTCACAGCCTTCCATGCAGTGAGTATAATATTTCTTGAAGTAGGGCTCCACTGCTCAAAATCTGGCTTAAGTTCAGCCTGCTCTCTAAATCTTTTCTTAGATAGTAGAGCATCTTGCTGTTCTTTCAAAGTGGCCTCAGGCTTATCCACTTTCTCAATAACAACCCTGTTAACCTCCTTTGGAGGACTATACATTTCTTGTACTTGCTGATCAATCATATCAAAATCTGGAGGAGGGTAAATGACTTGGGCAACCTCAGGTTGATTGCCTTCAAGGAGACCTGTTTGTATTACTGACTCAGCCACCATAGCATCATCACACAAAGGTGGATATCCCAATGTGGCTCGAATACTATTGGTCACCCATTTGGTGTGCTCTGAGCCTGCATGAACTAACAACCTCTCCCCCTTTATGGCTTCTCTGGTAATATGATCTCTTAGATCTTCCTTCTGAAATCTGATCTGTCCATCCAGATAATTCACACCCTCTTTAAAAAATGGTTTTAACTTTTGAAGCTTGGCAGATATGTCCTTTTGAGAGGTAGTGATAGCAGTTTTAACAGATTCAATAGCAGCTTGAAATGTCTTATCAAATTCTTCCATCTCCTTTGCTCTAGCTGCAGGCAGGCCTGGAGTATTCTTTTTCAATTCAGCAATAATCTCATGTTGAGATTCAGTTAAATTGTCATTCATCCTTAGCTGATTCTCCAAAACATAGCTTTGCTTTAAAGCAATATCATCCACTTTAGGGATGATGGACTGCTGTTGTTTTGCCAAATACACCACAACATTACCTCCCTTATGGAAGCAATCTGTCATCTCCTTCTTATGCATATTGACTTCAAATCGAATTGACTTTATATCCTGAGCCAAGTCAAATTGAAGGGCCTTATTGCTCTCATCAACATATTTTTCAACTGCCACCCTATGGTCATCTAACTTAACTTGCAAATCAACCATAAACTTGTTATAATTAAATTCAGAATGGGATGGTTGAGTTGTAGTCTGTAGAGCCTGCTTATAACCTTTGCTCCTTCTCTTGAAGACTACAAGTTTTCTCTTCTTAGCCATTCTGGCTTCTTTAGTCTCAGATTCAGATGAACTATCAACTTGAACTCTTTCTTGAGGAGGAGGAGGAATATCTGTCTCAGTGCCATGTTGTTCAGCCTCAACATGCACAGAATCCCCCTCAACTATTTGCTCCTTCTCAATTTCTATCTCCATGTCAAGGGCTTTTTCAATCTCTTGCCCCTCTTCCACTCTATCAGAAGCCATATCAACATTAGGGAATAACTCATCTAGAGTATATTCCTTCTGAGCTTGAACAGAAGATGTATTAATTAGATCTTCTATATTCAGATCTTTGGAGATATCAATTTGGACTGCCTCTTGCACTGGGTCTGACATCTTCTCCCCCTATACTTGTTTAGTATTGGTAATGTCCTGGGCAGGTGAGTACACTTGCTCCCCCTGCAACTGTACAGAAATTGAAATATTAGAAATGTCTTTTATAAGAAAATACACCAGCTCCCCCTGCAACTGTACCTGGTTAGGAGTAGATTCATTCTGGGCAGGAGAATGAGCTTGCTCCCCCTGCATTTGTGCAGGTATAGTGTCATGCTGGGCTGGAGTAGACACAGGGTGATCTTCATCCTGCTTCCTCTCTTGTTCTTCTTGAAGCTGCTCAGTATCTTGAGCATGAGAAGAGGATTTCACTGGGGTGTCTTGCCTGCTCTCATCAGGCACATCCTTAGACAGCACCCTGTCCCACCTAGAAAACAATCTCATGTCCATCTTCCTCATGTGATTGATCTTTGTTCCTGGCAGGTGTTGCATTACCTCAGGGATCACTCCATTCAGATATAAACTCATAATTCTAGCCAGATTTGGCTTCTTTATTCCTTCCTTGATCTTTTCAAAGATTACAGCTGACCAATCAGTTGGAATTGTAAACATTCTGGTCATGAGGCTGAACATAGAGGCTGAAATCCTATCATGTCCCCCTGGTTTGCACAGAATCACCTTGCCAACTACTTCAGATAGAAATTTCCCTTGCTGATTCATCCCTTTCCTGTTGAAAGCAGCTCCAATCTTCAGAGTGGGATCCAATCCGCACCATTGGATAGCCTCCCTTAACTTAGAAGCAGGGACTTCTTCTTCATTCTCAATTATTAGTAAATGTAGAATCTTCCTTAGACTTCTTGGGGTAATCTTCACTGTCTACCCATGCACAGTGGACATTATCTTGAGAACATCTGAACCTATTGATGCAGAGTTAAAGAATTCATGCACCTCCTTCTTCCATATCTTGGAAGGTTCAGAAACTATGAACTCTAATCCGGATTCGGAAATAAGAGAGATAACTCGTTGAACATCTGTTGGGGCTTCGGCAAAGGCATTCCTTACTAACTCATAACCTTCATTGACGTTGTCTTCAATCTTCGGCGCCATTGTTCAGGTGAGAAAGCATGAGAGAAGAGAGAGAGAGAGAAAGTTGACACAGGGTTTTAGTCTCGAAAACCTTGTAAGCATGTCGACTGAATAAGTTCTTGACCTATTTATACCTTCTATTGAAAGAAGATCAAAAGGCGGGCAAAAACAGTCTATATGTGTCGACACAGATGGAATGTGTCGACACAAACTTCTATTTCTCGACAACAAATCTGTCTACTATGTGTCGACACCAAATGTGGATATGTCGACACCTGAGAGATATAGTAGAGTATCAGAAAATCTGTGTCGACTCTTAGGATAAGTGTCGACACAAAATTTGTAAGTGTCGACATCACTATTCTGGTGAAGTCGACACTACATTCCTGGATAAGTCGACAATTTAATTCTTAAGTGTCGACACATATTCTCTGTGTCGACACAATATTTCTGACTTGTCGACATTACTTCATTGAGTCGACACATTATCACTGAATGTGTCGACACTATTTTACTTAGTCAATTTCTGTTTCTTTCTACACCACTCAAGACCGTTTTATAATCTAATATGTTAGTTGTAAGTTTGTTGATAATCTAATCAATGGTCAGTATGCCTAATTCAATTTTAAATTTATTGAATTTTGTTTCATCTAGAGGCTTAGTGAATACATCTGCTATTTGATAATCTGTTTTAACAAATTCCAATATGATGTCTTTTCTTTCTACATGATCTCTAAGAAAATGGTATTTAATTTCTATATGCTTAGTTCTACTATGAGAAACAAGATTATTAGCAATAGAAATTATACTCTTAGAATCACACAAAAAGGTGTTCTACTTACTTGAATACCATAATCTTTAAGCTGATGCTGTATCCATAATAGTTGTGCATAGCAGCTACCAGCAGCAACATATTTTGACTCAGCTGTAGATATAGCCACACTGGTCTGCTTCTTACTACTCCAAGATATCAATCTTCCTCCCAAGAATTGGCAAGTACATGTTGTACTCTTCCTATCCTCTCTACAGCCTGCAAAGTCTGCATCTGAATAACCTGTTAGTAGAAAATCTCTATTCCTAGGGTACCAAAGGCCTAGATTAGGTGTGCCCTTAAGATATCTCAGAATCCTTTTGACTGCAGTATAATGAGACTCTTTAGGGCAGGCTTGGTACCTAGCACAGACACATGTAGCATACATAATATCTGGTCTACTAGTTGTGAGATATAGTAGAGAACCAACTATTCCTCTATACAAAGTCTCATCAACAGGTTTACCTGCATCATCTTTGCATATAGGCATACTTGTCCCCATAGGAGTTCTCATGATGGAGGATGACTCCATACCATACTTTTTGATTAATTCTTTAGTAAACTTTGACTGGGATATGGATAAGCCATCATCAGTCTGTCTTACTAGGAGTCCCAAGAAGAACTTCAGTTCTCCCATACTGCTCATCTCAAACTTCCCTTGCATAAGTTTGGCAAACTTTTTACAAAGGTTGTTTTCAGTAGATCCAAAGATTATGTCATCAACATAGATCTGAACTAAGATGATCTTTCCTTTGGATTCCCTAAGGAATAGAGTTTTGTCAATTTTTCCTCTTGAGAATTTATTCTCAATAAGGAAAGTAGACAGAGTTTCATACCAAGCCCTTGGGGCTTGCTTTAACCCATACAAAGCTTTTCTAAGCTTATAAACATAATCAGGTTTAAGAGGATCTACAAAACCTGATGGCTGCTCTACATATACTTCTTCTTTAAGATCACCATTCACAAATGCTGACTTCACATCCATCTGGTATACCTTGAAGTCTTGATAGGCTGCATAGGCAAGGAACATTCTGATTGCCTCCAGCCTTGCTACTGGGGCAAAGGTTTGATCAAAGTCAATCCCTTCTTCCTGCCTGTATCCTTTAGCAACCAATCTTGCTTTATTTTTCACTATTACTCCATTCTCATCTAACTTGTTCCTGTAGATCCATTTTGTCCCAATTATATTGTGGCCTCTTGGTTTAGGAACAAGCTCCCAGACATTGCACCTTCTAAATTGATTCAGCTCCTCTTGCATAGCATCAGTCCAGTGCATGTCTTGGATTACTTCTTCAAACTTCTTGGGCTCCATTTGTGACAGGAAACTTGAATGCAGAACTGTGCTTTGACTTCTGCTTCTAGTCTGTACTCCCTGTCTTGGATCACCTATTATCTGATCAGTTGGATGGTCTCTTAAATGTCTTGTAGCTGGAGGAAGATTCCCTTCTGGTTGAACATCTCCAGCTCCTTCATTATGCTGAACCTCTTGGTTTTCTTCATCTTCTATTGTGTCTTGTACTCCCCCTGGACAATATCCTTCATTTTTCAATACTCCATCTTCCCTTGAAGCTTCAGCAATGGAGAGCTTGTCCATTCCTTTGCTTATACCTGTTGAGTCATTTGATCTACAAGACAACTCACAGTTGATTAATCTTGTTTCATCAAACACAACATGCACAGATTCTTCAACAACTTGAGTAGTCAAGTTGAAGATTCTATAGGCCTTACTATTTGTGCTGTACCCAACAAATATCCCATCCTGGGATTTGGCAGCAAACTTAGTCAAATATGACTTACCATTGTTAAGTATATAGCATTTGCAACCAAAGATTCTGAAGTAGGATAGATTTGGTTTTCTACCTTTCATAATCTCATAGGGAGTCTTTTTGTGGCTCTTGGTGATAGAAGCCCTATTGATCACATGACAAGCAGTGTTTACTGCCTCAGCCCAGAAATATTCTGGTAGAGAGGTGTCACTCAATAGAGTTCTACCAGCTTCAATTAATGTTCTATTCTTTCTTTCAGCAATTCCATTTTGCTGAGGTGTTCTTGGTGAGGAGAACTCTTGGAAAATCCCAAAGTCTTCACATAACTTTGTCATGCTTTCAGATTGAAACTCAGTACCATGGTCACTTCTGATTTTGACCACTGTACTATTCAGTTCATTCTGAATTTGCTTTACAAAATTAAGTAAGACACTTGGGGTTTCAGATTTCTGTCTCAGAAAGAATACCCATGTAAATCTAGAATAGTCATCTACAACCACAAAAGTGTAGACCTTCCTACCTAGACTATGAACTGGCATAGGACCAAAAAGATCCATATGCAAGAGGTATACGCACCTTACAGAATCCTTGTTTTCAAGGCTTTGAAAGGAGGATTTTGTCTGCTTGCCCTTTTGACAAGCTGAGCATATCCCTTCCTTCATACACTTAACTTGAGGACCATTCCTCACTAACTCTTTGATAAAGAGTTGGCCAATTGTCTTGTAGTTAAGATGAGCCAATCTCTTGTGCCACTTAACACAATGAGAAACATTGTCATCAGCTACAAGACAGATGGGAGAAGCTTTATTCTCACATACAAAATTAAGACAATATACATTTCTCTTCCTATACCCAGTCAAAATGATCTCTTGATCACTTGACCTTTTGATATGACATCCATCCTTAACAAATGAAATGTCATATCCTAAATCACTCAGCTGGCTTATGCTTATTAGATTATGTTTCAAACCTTTTACATAAGCCACTTGGGTGATAGTAATTAGGTTAGAAGAAATGTTACCAAACCCTTTGATGACTCCTTTTTCAGATCCACCAAAGATCACTTTAGGTCCATCTTTGACAGATGAATACTCCTTCAGCAGCCCCTTTGTTCCAGTCATGTGCCTGGAACAACCACTATCCAAGTACCATATAGGGGCATGGTTACTTGGATTCACCTGCAACACAGATTTACTTACCCTTAGAACCCAAGCAAGTCTTGGGTCCTTGGTTCAAGTTAGCATTAACAAAGCTACCATTATTTCTTCTAACAGGTAGACTATTGTTCTTTCTAACACTTGTGTTATGCCAGCAGTCTAGTGCAAAATGGCCTCTCTTGCCACAGCACCAACATTCAAACCTATTATATCTAGTTCTAGATACCTCCTTGACAAAAGAATTTCTGTCCATTGCTGGTGCTGCAGCAGCTTCACCCACTGATTTTTTATAACCATTGGGTTTATGAACATAGGTAGGCCTGTTGGCATTTACACCCTTGTTTTTCAGAACATTAGACTTAATATGACCATGAATATTTTCATGATCATACAGGTTAGAAGACACTTCCACCTTTCTAAACTTAATAGGGACTGAAAAGTTCAGTGGCTTGACAGGAGCTTTGCCTTTCCTCTTGAATTGGCCAGCCCTGGAGTTACCTTTGAATCCTAATCCTGCCTTACCCTTTTGATTCACAAATTCATCAATCAAGGGTAAGACAGACTTTGGCTTAGAGTAACTAGCCACTAAATCTTTTTCAATTCTTAGTCTGGCCTCCAGACTCTTCACTTGATCATTGGTATAATTAATTGTGCCCATCTGAATAATAGTTATATTCTTCAGCTTGGCAATTTCATTTAACTTTTGATCAATTACTTTCTCTAACTCAGTTGCAGCTACCCTTAGTTCAGCAATTTCATGAGCCTGAGATTTAACCAGGTTCTTGCTTTTCTTAAGGGCCTGCAACAAGTCCCCATACTTATCTATCAATTGATAGACATCTCCTTCAGATTCAGATGCATCTACATCACTTGATGTAGATGTAGCTGATTCTGTACTTGTACTACAAACAGATTTCATAGAAGGACATTGTACCTTATTAGGACCAGACTGATTCTGGCATATGTCCTCTTCTGATCCAGCCATCAGTCCCATGCACTGATGATCCTCTTGTTCATTGATGGAGTCTAGCAACTGCAGAAACTCCTCTTCTTCAGATACAACATATAGTCCAATATATGCTTCTGCTTCAGATTCTGACTCTGAAGTTGACTGATCTGTTAGGCTTTTATCCTTCTTTGCAACAAAGGATTTCTCCTTCTTGCCCTTTTGATGAGTCTTCTTCTTGTCTGAAGACTCCTTTCTCTTATCAGGACAGTCAGCCACTACATGTCCAGGCCTATTGCAACAATAGCAGACAATCTTTGAAGTAGTAGCCTTGCTGGGCTTTGATCTGCTCTTTTCTTTCCTTGATGACTTTTTCTTCTGATAATAGTGATCAACTTGTTGTGAAGTAGAGGGCTTAGACTTCCACTGTTTCTTCTTCAAGAACCTCTGGAATTGCCTTGTGAATGCAGCAAAGTCTGCATCTGAATCACAGCTTTCTGAACCCTGATTATCTGAATTTTCTGAACTAACTTCTGCAATTTCCTTAGGATGGGATGGTGATATCCTCCTATTCTTTCTGGTGGTTTCTGTATTGAATGCCATAGTCTTTTCTCTATGCTCTCCTCTTGAATTCTTTTCCTCCTCCCTCCTTACCAAAAGTTGCATTTCATAGGATAGCAGCTTTCCAAACAAGATGGGAGGAGAGATCTCTGCCAATTTAGCCACTTCTCTTATGGCACAGATCTTTGTGTCCCAATCCTTTGTTAAGGATCTCAAGAATTTGTCATTCAGTTCATAAGTACTGAAGACTCTTCCATAGGACATTAGCTCATTCACAATTCTATAGAATTTCTTATAGCACTCAGTTATGCTATCAGATTTTCCTTGTCTAAAACTTTCATATTCCTGATTGAGCATAGATTTCCTGTCCTGTCTTACTTCTTCTGATCCCTCCATGTAGACAATCAATGTGTCCCACATTTCCTTGGAGGTCTTGCAGTGAATCAGATTCTGAAATGTTGAATCATCTATGACACTTACAATAATGTTCTGTGCTCTTTTATCCATGGTTGCCAAAATGATTTCATCCTTGGTCATTTCAGAATAACTCTTTGGAGTTTGAATATTAGCATCAAGAACTGATACCTTCATTGGAATGAAGGGTCCTTCCTGAACTGTGATGTATATTCTTGGGTCAGATGCCTCCATAAACAACCTGACTCTTTCTTTCCAAATTCCAAAGATTTCCTTCTTGCATATGGGTAATTTCATAGACCCTAGCTCCTTATGATTCTCTCCAGAACCCATCTTCTTGAATCTTGATTCTGCCTTTCAGATCTACCTCAGACTGTTAAGTCCTTTTTGAGGAACCTCCCTCTGATACCACTTGATAGTTTTACTTTCAAGACAATCTAAATACCTAGAGGGGGGGGGGGGGGGGTGAATAGGTTCTTATTGCTTGTTCAAATTTTTTAGGCAGAATTCAATTACATAAATTAAAACATCCAGCACAGCATTCACAGACATTTAATCATCACAGATTGCACAATGTTTTATAGTGGTTCCCCAAGGTCTGGGTACATCAACTTTCCCCCTTCACCTATCTAGCAGTATGCTAGATTCGGCCAAACTTCCACTATTCTCAGATCCTCAGATCCTACAGCTCAGAACCTGGATAGGTTCCTACAACTCAGGCACAACAGCCCTACCTCAGCCTTGCCACAAGGCCTACAACTCAGAGAAGAAACTTCTCCTACACTCAGGCAAACAGCCCTACCACTCAGAGATCAACTCTCCTACACTCAGCCTTTATATCACAGGCTTATAACTCAGATCTGTGTAAAACAGATCCTACAGAAATTTAGAAAAGAAGTTTTAATGTCTTGCCTTTGTTGAGAGAGAAGAGGACAAGACAATTCTTGATCAGCTGATGAAATCAACTGAATCTGAGCTTTCTTCAAAGCTTCTTGAATCTGAACTTAGCTGAGTTGATTTCCAAACAGCTTCTTGAGAAACCACTGATGGCTTCCTTCTTCTTCTTCAAAATGGGTGGATCCCTCTCTATCCAACACCTTTGATGATACTTCTGAATTCTTGTTAGAACTCTTCTTAGATCGATCCTGAGATCGTCTTCTTAGATCTTCTGATGAAGATCTTCTTTTGTGTATTACACCTTCTTGATTTGATTTCTCAATTTGATTGCTAAAGTTCAATCTTCTCATTACTCCCTACTTCTCTATGAATCTGTCTATTTATAGATCTTCTTAATGGTAACCGGTTGATCCGGTTTATAACTGTCTTCTGACAAGTCTGACAACATCAGTTAACTGGCTGCAACCCACAGCTGTCAAGTCTTCAAACAGATCCTGTGCCTTAGTCTTGGGCAGCAATGTGTTGAGACAGTCTGTCAGGAAGTGTCGAGACCAACTGTCTGTATGTGTCGACACAAGTAACTTTGGTGTCGACACAGCCTTTGATGATGTCGACAAGTTTGCCTTTAAGTCGACACAGCTTCTTCAGAGAATAACTTGGTCTTGACTTTGCAGTGTGTCGACACAAGTCCTATGTGTCGACACAGTTGTTGTAGATTCCGAACTCAGTATGTGTTGACTTAGTCTTCTGGTGTCGACACAAGTATTGTCGACTTCTGCCAATATGTGTCGACTCTGTCTCATTGTGTCGACACGGCCTCCCAGTGTCGACACAAATGTGGTCGACTATCTTCCTGTGAGTCGACACTGCTTCCCAGTGTTGACACAAATGTGGTCGACTATCTTTCTGTGAGTCGACACTGCTTCCCAGTGTCGACACAAATGTGGTCAACTATCTTTCTCTGTGTCGACACAGCTTCCTTCAAGTGTCGACACAAATATTCTGAAGTGTCGACACTGTTTCTTCAGGTGTCGACACATGGACTTAGAATATTTTTCTGCATTCTTTAACACTTCTTCACCTGCACATGTCAACTTAAAACAACATCAAATACACCTTGATGTATATCATTGAGTTAAGTTGGGCTTCTTCAAATCAGGTACACATTTTCCAATGTACCCAACACATTTGATGTTAACAACCTCAACTGGTTTAGTCTTCCTTATCTAGGAGGAGAGTGTTATTCCATATTTGATAACATAATCTGACTAGGTTTGACACTTCTTCTGTTTATTGGTTTCATTCCACATTTGATGAGTTCCAATTAACTTTAGAAGAACAGTAACCTTGACATTCCACATAGGAACACAGATACAGCTGCGGTGTCTAGAAGTCCATAACATCGTTTCTTTGAAAACAGATAATGGATTCTGAGGTAGAACCTAAATACTCTACACATGATTCCTCATTCTGTACTACATTCATATAAGTAGAACTAGATACTTATACATTTTCCAAGGTTGAATTCATTCTGAATGAACTTCTCTGTTGGAAATTATAGGGGCTGCTGCCGATGGAGGAGCACTTGCAGGTTGGGATCCAGAGGAGGATGACCTGCTGGGCGCTGATTTCTAGAGTATAAATTGGTTTTTCTTCTGCTTAGAGCACAGTTTAGCTCTCCTTTCTTTCACTTGTTCTGTTTGGAATTTCTTGCTCTTTAGTTGGTCATGAGACACTAGGTGTTATGGTACCTGTGTTGTGATTGTACTTTAGACTTTGTTATGATGTTGCTGAGATTTTCAGTTTATTCTTATGCATGCATACAACTGCTTTACTTAACGTCCAATATGTTCTGACAAGTGTGATGGACACGGTTGTGAGTGTTTCATGTTCGATTGAACACTACACACACCACCCTTTTTCCGACGTCGAGTTTAAGGCGGACATAAGAGGAGATTATTAGGGTATTTAATATATGTTCGCGCGTGTCGAGACCGACTCGAAACGACCCAATGAGTTACGTGTCACTAGAGTGAAATGGCTCTATGCTGGAGATACTATATAAGACCATTACACATTTGATGAGCCTTAGTGGACTATCTTGAGCGGAGCAATTACATTAATTTCAACATATTGATTGTTGGTTGGGTGTTTTGATTCAAACAATGGGAACAATAATAACTTAAATCAATTTAGTCGTTGATATTAAATGCGCCTTGGAAAATATTTTCAAAACCCATCATCTAAGTACTTATGTTAGAATTTATTACTATCAATTCAAACGAGCGACAGACACGGGGTTCCACAAAAATTATTTGGTCGAACCAACAATTCCAAGGGGATCAGTCACGTGCAATTTCGAACCTGTTTGATCTCCAAATTCCAACACTCGACATTAAATTGTGCTAAGTCAGTAGTGTGTTCTTCAAATCTCTATTAATGTCTCTTCTGCTGGAACATAGATGCCTCAACATCTTCAAATTATCTTCTTTGCAAAACATACCTAAACTCAAAAAGAAGTACTAATGGTCGATCTTCTTCCTCCAATGATGGATAAAGAAAATTGGAAGTATTCTTCTCCCAATATTCGCGATTCATGATTGTCTACAAACATCAAAATTTAGAGGACTTAAATAAACAACAAAAATACAAACCAACCAAATATTATTTTTTTAAAAAAAAATTCATTGAGGGTTTTAACATATGTAATAGAACTACAAATTTCAAAATATTGCAAGGAATTCTCTGGCAACGACATAAAAAATTTGTTACTGTGTAATCACATCTACTTTTTAGTGATACTTTTAACATATTCTATAATATTAGATAAGGATGGTTCACATACCGTTCATAGTATATGATAAGATAATATTAAGATCGTATTCCTCTGGCCCTCCTTATTTAAACTGGGAACCAGCTTAAGTGGAGTTCGGATCCTTAAAAGGGGTGACTGCAATACTTATTTCTCCGGATGAGTTCACTTGACCAGAAACTTAGGATTTTAGAATGATCCACGGTTGTAGCTTGGAGGTCCCGCCACACACCCGGAAGATCTAAGAAAATGCTATAAGACCAGAAAATGAGAAGCTTGCCTTCTGAGGTACCCATGCGGATCTATTTATAGATTTCTGTGTTTGGTCTGCAAATAACGTAACTCTGCCGTTTTGTTTTACTATATGCAGTCCAAGGTGGGTTTGCCAACATCGAAACTCCGTTGTTTGGTGAGGCTACTGGAAGAACAAATAACACTAAATATACGCTATATGTACCCCCACGTACGAGGGAGGGCGCAAACTAGCTCGTCAGTCACCTGGACAGGTGCGGCCCGACTCCCGCATCTCGCATCCCTCTTAGGCGAGTGCGGGCTGGGTTCATGCGGCTCGCCCGCCCCTTATACGGAGGCGGGTCGGCTACCAGTGGCTCGGCTGGCTTCTAGGCTGATGCGGGCCAGCTGCTTTGGCCTGCTTGTCTGCCAGGCGGATGAAGGCCGACTTTCTCGGTTCGCCCATATGCTTAGGCGGGTGCGAGTTGGGCTATATCGAGGGCCGCGTTCTGCCTTGTTAGATCCACTATGCGAACACAGGGTTGTATATAATCCTGGCTGTTTGTGAGCTTTTGCAAACCTCAAAAAGAATCATCCAACCTCACATGTTCGATGAGTGCTTGCTGTGCTAGAGGGAATCTTTTGGTGGGTCCCACCTTCGTGCTCTCTATATATCGCTGGTCTAAAAGGAATTCACTGACTTTGCCCTTCTTTCTTTTTCACGTGTTACTGTAGCAGTGCGAGTGATGCCTATCTCAGAGGAGATGCGTGCTCGCCTGGAGGCTGCGAGGGAGGTCACGCGGTCACAGGTCGTCGATGTCGTCCCCTTGCTGGCTCGGGGGTCTCCCAGCTATTCTTTCAGGCCTAAGAAGGCCAAGATGATCAAGCGGCCTCCTCAGGATGACCCCCTCCTAATCTGGTCACCGGTTCAGAAGCCAACCATCAGGTACATGGGCCGATTACTTGATTCCATGTTACTCCGATTCTGATATCTTCTCTCCCGTAGGAGGCACCTCACGAGGAAGGAGATGGGGAAGTGGATCTAAGACATCCTTGCCCACATTTTGTAACACCTCCCATGTAAAGACCATATAACATGGGTCCGGTCAGGGTCCCACAATATACAGACACCATAGCTTTAGCATTAAAAGATGATATTAACTACCCAACTCAAAACTCAGCATAGACAACAGCGGAAACAAACCAACAAAAACTAGAAGTTATCCACTACAGGTCAGGAGTATCAAAATGGTCTTAAGGCCTTACACAAAACGAGTCCAAAACTGAATGACAACAATGCCAAACATCAACGTGCATAAGAACTCCTAGGCTACCTCGGCTTGCAAGCCGGATTACATTTCATGGAGCATATAATTCAATCCAAACATAAGTAAATACAAGTTCACTTCATGAAGCTTAAGCCTTTTTGGTCAGCGTGCTTGCTCCTGCTTGCGATCCTTGCCCTATAAAAATTTGTGGTAACGTGAGTCAGCAAAGGCTGACCTCAACTACGTAACCAACACATCTCCTCCCGGCCATCCCAAACGGACCCCGGGGCACACCTCCACCCTGCAAGTTAGCACTTTGTATGTAATATACATTGTTGGATCCCTAGTAGGATTTGGGCTAGGTTCACTAAGTTAGGATCTTATGACCCAACATGTATAGCCAGGGTCATGGTTGTGTCCTAGAGTCTAGGCCAAGACCTTAGAGTCAACATCACTTGGACCAGCCATCAACAGACTGCTAGAGACTCAAGACTTACAGATTTCAAAGACTCACTAAAATGAGTTCGATGTTCGTCGAACTCAAGTCGACGAAATTCGTGCTCAGCTCGACGAAATCAGAGAAAAATTCTCTGAGCTGAGCTCGACGAACTCAGTTCTCAGGTCGACGATTTCTGGATCATCTGCTTCAACACTCAAGTCCAGAAAATATCTCAATATTTCTAAGTCCAGAATCAAACTCCAGTCGACGAACTTGGTTCTCAGCTCGACGATCTTGGTGCACAGAATTGGAGCCAGCCAACCACAGCCGTCTGCAACTCTCTCGGTTCTCCAGTTTCCCGACCGCCGACGCGCCCTCACCTTTCTTAAATATCATGAAATCTGAAATGGAGTTGATCTGCAAAAACTGCTCCACACCTCGCCCATTGACATCATCGACGACCATTGATGCGGACGCACTCGCATGGGGAAAATTAGATGAAATTTGGACTGTAGGGTTCGAGTTCCTTCGGGATCCGCCAGGATACTTCAGAAATGAAATGAGCCTCGGTAGAGAAGATGGAATAGACGGTGACGTGGCCTATGAGATGGAATTCGAGGGAGATGACGGAGAAATGGGATGATAAGCGATCGAGAGGGATACGAAGGCCATTTCCAATTCGCCGCCGGAAACGAAGAATGCCGGTGGTGGCGGAAATATATAGGGAGGCTAAACAGAGAGTGGGGGTGAGGGAGAGGATGCGGGAAGAGTTTGCTCTTCATCTGGCTCCGAAGAGAACACCAAGACGCAAAGCAACAGTAGCTTCTGCCTTAGCGGCGCAGAAATCGTCGGACGTCGAGTAGGAAGAGGCGAACGAAGATTCCTTTGCACTAGTTGCGCAGAAGAGAGGGGGGTTGGGTGGCTTTTATAGGGAGGGGGAGGGGGAGCTTCCTCCCTTTGGGTGGTGTGGTACTAATCCCTCCTTAGGGAGGGATTAATCCCCACCCTCTAGTTGTCCAATGACAGCTAGAGGTCCCCGATTTTCCCCCATGTGGGGAAAAGGGAAGGATCCCTTATGGGCTTGGGCCTTAAGGTGGGAAAGAGAGAGAGAGAGAGAGAGAGAGAGAGAGAGAGAGAGAGAGAGATAGAAGTGGGTAGTGGGATGAGGGCTTGCTGGTTGGGGGCCCAAGGAGAGTAAGGGGGCATGTGCTTGGGCCACCCTTCCTTGGAGAGTAGGTGAGCCCCTCCCTTGGATAAAAATCCAAAAAGGTGGATTTCTAGGAGGGTTTGACCAAGTAAACCCTAGGGTGGGTCCCCCTTGCTGATCAAAGTCAAAGTGGGTTCAAGTCGTCGGGGTCGGGTCAACGTTCGGGTGTTGTGTCCCAATTGGTGTGCGCACGCTTTTTGGTGCACGATTATGCTTGATTTTACCACGGGTTGACTAATTATCGTCAAAATTGACCGGAGAGGCCGCCTATACAAGGAAGAAACCGCGCGAACAGGGAGAAATCACAGCAGTTAGGAGAAAGAGATCTGCATCGGTCACGATGATAGACACCAGCGACCAGAAAAGCCACGACCAAGCCGCAGAACCAAACAAAGGGAAAGAAGTCGAGCGGGTAGAAATCAGTCTACGCAAACAGAAGAAAGAGAAGACTAAAGAAGAGGAGCGAACAGGGTGCAAGCAGGCGCGGCGACTAAGGTGAACAAGGTGAACAAAAGAAGGCGAACAAGGCAAACAGGTCGCAGCAACAGGCCGCGACGACTAAAGAAGAGGAGCAGCTAGAAAGGAGGGCACGATGACTAAGCACAAGTCGCGGCAAGAAGAAGAAGAAGCAAACCGCGTGGATAGGTCGTGCGGTCAGAGAGGGCGCACAGAATCAGGAGAAGAAAATCGAGTCCTCTGATACCATGTGAAAGTAGCGAACAACCAACTAAAAACAAGCCGGAACTTTGAATAATTGAAAGTTTTATTATCCAAAAAGATTTCTATTACAAAGGTATGCCCTCCCTTATATAGAATGAAGGAGAGATGAGAGAATACAAATAAGAGATGTGGGACTAAAAATTTACAGGACTATACAGAAACAACCCGCATAAGCCGCGCGGTTAGACAGGAGGGCTAACCGCTCGGCTACCACCAGAGAGAGAGAGAGATTGCCAAGGGAGACCGCTAGACCTCCCGGTCTCCAAGTCGACTGAGACAAACCGCCAGACCGTGCGGTCTTCAACCCGCCAAGACAGACCGCCAGACCGCCCGGTCAAAAACTTCAACAGTGCTCAAGATATTATCACATGCATTCTTCTCTATGTGCATGACATCAATACAATGTCTCAATAAATTTGTTTTTCAATAAGGTAGGTCAAAATATATGCTCCTTTTTTCCAATACTTGGTCGGTCCTCGTGATTTATTTTCTCTACCAAAAATAACTTGAATATTTTTGGTTGTCTCAAGTACATCTCTTCCTTTCGGTGCTTTTGTATTACAAATACTCAATTCATGACAGCCAAATTTTCACGACTTTCTATATGCATGATCAACTGGCAAAAACCGACAGTGAGATTGAAATGCTATTTTGACCGTGCTTTAGCCAACATGCTTTAGTGTCCAACCCGCATAATAGGCATCCAAGTTTAGAATGTGTATTCCATCCTGATAGATTATCCAGGCCAGGAAAATCACTAATAGTCCAGAGTATTGCCACACATAGGTTGAATTTTTTTCCTTCTTAAGCATCAAACATTATATACCCTCTTTCCACAACTCTTTCAACTCTTTTATTAATGGTTGTAAATAAACGTCTATATTGTTACCAGACATTTTTGGACCAGGTATCAGACCTGACATGATGATAGATCTCTTTTTCATGCACTCCCAATGTAGCACATAATATACAGCTAGCATAATAGGCCATGTACTATAGGTGTTATTAAGATCACCATAAGGATTGAAACCATCAGTGGCAAGGGCTATGCGAATATTACGAGATTCTGTAGAGAACACTTGGTGCCTTCGATCAAAATCTTTTCATGCCAATCCATCTCTAGGGTAGTGCATTAAATTATCATGGTTAGACTCTTTGACATGCCATTGCATCATTTTGTCTGTCTACCTACGAAGAAGAAGTCTTTCTAAACGCTCTTTCAATGGAAAGTAACGAAATTTTTTTTTTGGGAAGCTTTCTTAAAGTGTTCACATCTTGTTGCTTACATTTTCTTGACTTGTGAACCAATTAATCTTCAGTATTGTTAACCCATCATGACTTTCCACACACAAAGCAAGTATTACTATTTGTGCGTGGCCCCCAAAATAATGAGCAATCATCTTCACATTCATCAATCTTAATGTAATTGTGGCCTAATTTGGAACTATTTTTTTTGGCTTTATTATAGTTAGCAGGCAGTGTTTCTTGTCTACCTTGATTCACACCTTGTAGAGTTTTCAATAGTATACAAAAGTGTACATTACTCCAATTTCAAGTGTTTTGATATGCAAAAGCTTTAATAAATAAAAAAATTGTGTACTCAAAACATCCTTAACAAAAAGGTTTGTTTCCCTCCAGGAGAGACATATATAAACTATTATCATTTGCAATTATGGGAGTTTTAGGGCAGTCAAATGTATTATCTTCAATATATTGATCATTCTCTGGTTCTCCTTCATCTGCATTCTCGAGTTGAGACCTGAAGATGTAAGGCCTGGAGATTGAAGGTGTCCTTCAGAATTGCTGAGATATCTACATGCATCCAACTTCCATGTGAGGGACTACCAATCCTTGAGGTTTATTAAACAAGAAATCCCACCAAACTGCTCGTTCTTGGCATGGATTTAAGAAAACTATGAAAATAAATCATACCTTGAGTGATGGAGATCTTGTCGTTGATAACCCTAAGCTCATTTAGAGAAGTTGGCTCTATGAATGGCGATCCCTTGTTTGTCCAAGAATCCCTCGAATATGAAGAAAGCTCTGACCTGGACATCGAGGGGAAGTTAACTTATTTTGTGGAGATCGATCGTTCGGGCGGCGACATCCTAGATATCGAGGGTTTAGTCTCCTGAACTTCACGCGTGCGAGTGAGGAACCCTAAACCTAGATCCGACGATTTTTAAAGCATGATAAACTTTATAACATTTTTTTAGAATCGTATAATTAGATGCATTTGTCTAAACCTGAACCTCACATGTGAAATCCAATATTAATCGCGGTGCTTTATGAAAATAATGCAGCCAATTATGTTGTAAATTAGTAGCCACTTTTTTGTTATAAAACGCTGCAAAATCAAAAACTTATGGAGGCATTTGTGCAAGTGCCGCAAAAAAACGTCATGGTAGGTGTTATATGTTGTGGTGGGTCCTCTTGAAGAAGATTGATACCACAGAGAATCTAACAGACATTCTTACGAAGGTGCTTTCATTCCAGAAGTTCACATATTGCAAAGGTTTGGTGAATGTTCGAGCTCAGAGTGAGTGCCTTGAGAGGCATTTTTGAAGAACTACGCGTGGCTTGATCCCATGAGAGGCGGGTACATAGGCAACCATCATGGCACAACCGATTTGTATTAATGTTTATTGTGTCATCTCATGTTTGTTTTGCATCAAATAAGAGATAAACTTATTACCGGCCACCGTCCATACACAAGAAATTTGCAAATATTTATGGTCACCAATGAAATTTAAAATATGTTTTTAAAAAGGCGGCCACCGGCCATACACAAGAAAGTATTTTATATACTCTTTGTTTGTTTGGAATAAGTTAAGGTTTGATGTTTTTAAAAGATTGGTATCCCCTGGCTTTGGCGCTCTGCCGGCAGCCCCTGTAGCAAGTTCCATTTTTTTGCGGAGGAAATGATGTCGGGATTTTTCGGGGAAGGAAGGAGGAGAAGTTTGGATTTTTTTATATGCAGGTCACAACTAAGAGATCCAAAGGCCAATTTTTAATATTTTTTGATCCAACGATCTAGATCTTACCTTTGGTGTGCTTATTAAAAAGAAATATGATGGACTGCCAATAGCATGTCCACAAAAATCCCAAAAAAACTCCGAGTCCTCAGATATCGCTTGTTTGTGATCATGCATGGCTCATAGTGAATGAGGCCGGGCATGAATAATGAAAAAGACAATGATAAGAATACATTTGGAAGAAGTGAAGGGCATTAAATATTTCAAAATATTTTGCATGGGGGATACGCTCATTATAAATATGAGGCCATGAATCAGCCTTCTTTGTACTTGAGGCCTATATACTAAGATTCAGCCAATTTATCAATATATAATCTCTAGCTTGCCGATAGCATAGTAATGGAGTTCTCGCGGAGAATAATGGTTGGGATGCTCCTCCTCCTTGTCCTTCTCCCAAGCACTGGTGAGTATTTCATTTTATACTCTCTTTCCCTCTCTCTTTCTATATTAATGATGTGATGGTAATATTAATCTCCCTTCTTTTGAAGTTATGGGGTTTATTGTCAAACTCATTACCAGAATTATACCCATGGACTGCAACCTCCAGTATGGCAAAGTGACATGTTTATATCAATTGAATGGTCTTGCTTGTTCCTTGGCAAATTCTAACTGCGAAACTTTTTCTAAAACTTGCAAGTGTATATTTTCGAATGGCCTTTTTGGCGGTAAGTTTAACCCCAGGAGCTGCCTCATAGGAGCCGGTAGTGGTATATTTGATGTGTATACCTTTTAATTGTGTGGAATCACAATGGATTGAAAAACACTTTCCTGCAGCATGCCAAGAAGAAGTTTCTCAATTAATTGTGTGGAATCTTACAGTATGCATGTGTCGTCTGTCGTTTACTCAAATTGTGAAAGGCTATTTAAAATTCAAGTAATAAGTTGATATGCGTCAATTGATCACCCTCTCCTCTTGGGGGTGACTTGTTTCATCTCTCTTGATCCACAACACAATGGATTTCTTCTATGAATTTTTTGGTATCTTGAGCTAATTAATTGTGCTTACTTTCATGTTATATATATATATATATAGTGTGTGTGTGTGTGTGTGTGATCAAAGAAGCTATGTGGCTATCTCTCTGTATTTTCTGTGTTGAACATATAGTATATCTTGCATGTGTAATTTTGTTCAATTATCAAAAGAGTTTCAATTAAAAGACTCAAATTATTCAATCTCCCGCTCTGGAGCAACATAAATTTTAAATAGACAGAGACAACGGCCCTGCATGTGATGGGGAGTGCTGAGAATATATAGTATCCCATATCGGAAACTAACAATACCCTTGCATAATTAATAATTTCAACCAAATATTTTTGGTTGAGTATTTTGATTCAAACAAAGGGCACAATAATAACTTAAATCAATTTAATCGTTGATATTAAATGTGTTAGGTCACTCGAAGCATTCCGGGTGGTGGTCAAAGTGGAACTACCTCCCCGTTGCCCCCAACTTGAGTTTTATAGGTATATAACGTTTTAGAGTGCTATATACTAAAAAATACATTAACAATCTCCTCTTATATTTGTGGTATATGATGTTTACGTTTTAGAGTGCTGGAAAGTAGAGAATACTAAGTTTTAGATTTTAAATATTATCCATAGAAGAAAGAGCAATTGAACATAGTATAAGTTTTGCATAAAAAGAAAAACAAACATCCAAACATAAAAGTGCATCTTGGGAATAAAAGTCTGAAAACATAGTAAAATACAGGCGACATCCTCGAACTCGGCCACTACCGGCACTTATCCAAGTGATAACCTGGAAAGGCGAACATCCAACAATCCTACAAGAGCTACCCTTCTCTGGTTAACTGCCCGCACCAACTACATTTCCGAAATCAGGGAACAGGCCACTCCACTAAGGCCCTCAAACTTAACTTATGTCTTCCCTTTGGTTCTCAGGCTCACCACATTAGATAGACAGTCAATACTAGCATGCTTCTCTGCAAGCCAGTCCATTCTCAATATCACATCGAACTCAACCAGCGGTAGAACCGTTGCTACCAACATGAAGTCAACTCCGCCTAGTCTCCAATAAATGCGCCCCTTCGCCCCGGTAGTCATGGAAGACTCATTGGGCATGCACACCTTCAGCTCAGCGTCTGCCGAGAATGACTCAGCTCCAATTCTCCAGATAAAGCTTTCCGCAAAAAATGAGCGTATTAAACAATACCCTAGTGGGGTAACCGGAAACTAGCACAAAGCCTAAAATACAGGCGACATATATCAACAGTCTTGAAAGTCTAAAGCAGTAAATAAATATATTTAAACATTCTCATAACTGTCACCATATTGGGGGTATGCATCAATGTCAACGTGCTTGATGAAGTCACCCCCTGTGAAGGTAAAAAAAAGTGAGATCCTTCCATACTAGCTAAATTTGTTCGTCATCAAATATCACGCTAAACTTATCTTCGATTCTTGCAGAAGCTCGCGAGATTCCGCAGAAATCGCTTCCTCCGGCAAAAGAAGTTGCGTCATCGCGCGAAGGGTCCTCGAACCTCCCATCAGCCGAGTTTGAGGAGATCGACAAGGGAGAAATGCATGCTGGCGATGGGGATGTCGCACCATGGAAGAAGCTCGTCAGAGGGAAGGGGAAGGCTAAGTCCCCGGACCACGCGAGCAAGCGGGCAAGAGTTTCTCCCCAGTTATTCGACGAGCAAGAGTCTCCAGCCGATGCCCGGGCACCCCACTTCCACCCAAAATTTAACCTCGGGTGAGGAGGAAATGACATCTTTGGTCACCCGTTGGTGTCTTTGTCGGAAAGGCTGGAAGGATATGGGGGAGGAATTCAATGTCCTTCATGCTTTGTATGGGAGAGTGAATGCTGAGTCCATGCTGAAGCAAAGCTCAGAGGAGCTGGCCCATCAGACTTCTCACTCGATATTGCGATCTGCCCAGCTTGGGCACTTCACGGCGAGGAAGCTCCTCGAGACACTGGAGGCATTGAGGGTCGTCTCAAAGAAGTTGCTGGAGCTCAGGCTGCATCTGTTCGCTTGAAGGAGTATGAGGTAGGTCGCCTCCTCGGAGTGGCTCAGTTGGTTTTGACCTGGCTCATCTTGCTAACTGATTTGTTGATACTCGCAGGCGACCGAGATTGAGACTGCGAAGAAGTTTTCTGAGCTTGAGCAGGAACTTGCCAAAACTAGAGCCGAGCTTGAAGCTTATCAAATCCGGGTCGCCGAGTTAGAAACACGCTCGATCGCCATCACAGATTGCGCGGGCCCTTCCTATACTCTCCCGGTTGAGTTACAATAGGCGCCGCCAACGCACGAGATGGGCAAGAGAATCCTCTTCCATGGGTATGAGATGTCGGCTGTCCGTTGTGGGATAGCGCAAGCAATAAGGGAAATCATCCTCGCCAGGACGAGGATCAGCTGCTTTCTCAGTGCAAATGCCAAGCACCTGACCGTCCAGGACCTCATCCCACAGATTTCTCGTTAAGGTATCCAGCTCGCCAGATCGCATCCTCTCCTCGACTTCTGACTCTAGCAGCAGTGACAACAGTAGCGGAGAGAGCAGTGGTGATAGTAACGGCGAGGATGCTGATGATGCGAAGGGAGAGAATGAAGGCGAGAATGAGGAAGATTTCGATATTGGAGATGACGAGTATCGACCTGATACTGGAGATGATGATTCGTATTAGTCTGGCGATCTTCTTCGAGCTCGCGTACATAGAGTTATAAATACTTAGAACTTTTGTAGCTTGTAATCCTTATGTAGATAATACAAACTCTTTGATGATTACTCGTTCTTCTTTTGGTACTTGCATGTCTGCTTCCTGATGATGTTTGTTAGGCTCAAAGGCTCAGAGAGTTGAATGCATGTGATGCGCTTACTCTCACGTTGGAATCGTCCACCGATACTCTCCTGCCGATGATACTCTGTAAGACCCCTTCCCCTAACCTTTACCCTAGTCGGGCTGGAGGGAATCTTACTTGCCCAAGACGTCCACCCAGTGCTCCTTGGGGTAATGTCCCACCCTATCTAAGCACTAGGTGGCTACCTTGATCGGCTAGAATCACAACATTCACAACACATCAGAGATTTGCGGAAACATTAACAGGAAACCAGTATCAAATATATATAACATTATATATATTACTGAGTAAAAGGTCGAAGCTTAAGTATTTATACAAGCACGTAGGCTATTCAAGTACTACATATAACTCATCCCTCTCTCCTTATTTAGCTCGTAAGTACTCACGCCTCGGAACTTCGAATACGTCGGGGGTGCATTTGCTCGGGTAGTCCTGACCGCTGGCGCATTCTCCTACAGCATTGGGTCACTACAGTGCTCCATTTCCTGTGAATGATTATTTATATAACTGTTAGTCACAGAGCTAAGTAGAAACAAATCTCCTCCCCGGATCCACATCTTGGGGATGAGCACACACACACCCAACAAAAGTAGATAGCAAAAGCAAGGGAGAGTTAGTACAACATTTCATATGTAGAGCAAGGAGCAACGAAGCGCATCGTAGTATAACTGGAATATCGGAAGAAATGTTTAACAATTATAATTAAGGCTCCAATCGCACATCAGCACAACAGGCAACTACAACTGGTACTCTAACGCAGGCATTCACATTCGTGTATAACATGCCACATGCATTCACAGCCACACATAATATACCGCAGACATTCACAGCTGCGCATAACACCCTATGCCGACATAGTATGGACCGCTTCTGTTCCAGCAGGGTAGCGAGCTCCGCGGGCCTCACCGATGTGACGGTCAGTGATAGTGGTTAGTCCTGCCACTTCTGGTGGTGGTCGTATTACATAGCCACAGGCCCCAACATACAACCCCGTGTACTCCTGTATGTGAGCGACATCCGATGATTCAATATTTTGGCCGACCAGTGGGGGAAAAATCCGACGGGGAATAAAACATGACAGTCGGTCACCCGTGGAACCCATCTTCCTGTCGCCTTGAGTCGTCAACCTCTCCGCACCGGTACGAACGGTCTGCGAAAGGGACTGACCTGCCACAATTTATCGCAAGTAATTTACAAGAAATCAAACAGTCAATACGTATCTGGTCTGCTGCGGCCTGCCCTACTATACGTTAACCTTCAGGCAGCGACGTTCAGCTCTACTTTCAACAAGAAGCGTGAGAGCGATTTATTTGAGACTAAGCCCGGAGGAACACCTCAACTCCGGTTATCCCCAACTAAGGCTCAACCTTAACAATTAACTGCTTGTCAAAGCAGGACCCGTGATTATAATAATAAATTGCAATAATGAAAATGCGGTAATTAAGGTTGCATAAATTAAGTGCTGAATGAAATATGATCAGTACGAAACTGGAGTAGTACTGAAATAATAGTACTGAACTAAAATGAACTTGACCAGCACGAGACTGGAGTAGTACTGAATTGAAAGTACTGAATTAAACTTGACCAGTACAGGACTGGAGTAGTACTGAATTGAACTTGACCAGTACGGGACTGGAGTAGTATTGAATTGAAAGTATTGAATTGAACTTGACCAGTATGAGACTGGAGTAGTACTGAATTAAACTTGAATAGTACGAGACTAGAGTAGTACTGAATTGAAATTACTGAATTGAACTTGACCAGTACAGGACTGGAGTCGTACTGAATTGAAATACTGAATTGAAAGGAACTCGACCAGTGCAAGACTAGAGTAATACTGAATTGAAATGACTGAATTGAACTTGACCAGTACATGACTGGAGTAGTACTGAATTGAAAGAAACTAGACCAGTGCGAGACTGGAGTAATCATAAAGAAAATGGTTAGTAGTTTAATCACTACATTTAGGAGGCTTCAGTTCCATCTCCGTTCAGAGGAGACACATTCAATTCCATCTCAGTTTTTAATAAGGCTTCCTTGGGTTACACTCATTTATTAAGATCCGATTATGATTTAGTTGCGCTTTATTAATCTTGGCTTAATCGGATCAGGGGATTATCGGGGGTTACACCCTCATTATTTATCGAGATTAATTTGCGAATCACTACTCACACTCTCACCTTCCGAGCGTGCCTATATCACCCGAGAGTCGTGGCGCTCGACGGTTTCACGAAGTCTTGGAACACACGGAGCTTGGTCACTTGCCACGTCCACTCTCATCGATACGACAATTTGAATTTATTATTTAAATTAGAGCGAATAGTCGCGCACTACAATTTTCAAAAATGAGCGTAATAATTTCTGAGCGCGGCTCTAGGCTGCAAGAAATTAAGGAAAGTTATTTTGATCCCTAATTTCTCAAATTTTGATACAGCCTTTAAAGAGGTCTCAAATGAGTCTAGAAAAATTTTCATAATTTTTTGAAGAGTTTTGGGCCTTTAATTCGGCCAATTAAATTTTATTTGAGCCTTTAAAAATACCAAATCAACTCCAAATATTTGCCCAATTTTTGTGGGGATAGTTCTCATCATGGGGGACATTTTTCATGTTGACAACTTTTCCCCCAGAGGCTCAAGTTTTTTTCTAGAATTTTCTCCAGGTTCTATTAAGTGATATGGTCTGCAGCTAGTCATATAAGCTTGATCCCACGACTGAGATCAAGCTGCACCTGAGAAGCGAACCTTCTGTCCCCACAGCGGATCAGCCACAGATTCTCTGTGGGGGGCACTGATGTTGAGGCGGGGGGCGGGATTTAAGAAGATCTCGGGCGTCTGATCCCTATCATGGATCGAACGACAACTGCTCCTCGCCGGCGGCAGTCAGCAATATCTGCTGCCACCGCCGGCTAGTCATCGCCGGGCACTGGCGCTGCCCCCGGCCGGTTCGCCGGGGCGGTGAACCCCCTAGGAGGTGGCCCGGCGTCCTGCTGCCGCTGGCCACCGCCTGGTTCGGCCAACCCGAGAGCGGGGTGACGGTGCATTTGCTCCCAGCTTCACCGCGCCACCCCGCCTCACTAGGGTTGAACCCAACCCCGGAACCACCCCCGGTTCGCGCATCGGGGGTAGAGCTCTTCTCCAGTAGTGGTCTGGTGACCATCCACCGTCGGCTGCCGCCGGAGGTAAAACAGAGCAACTGCTCTGCCTTTTCGGGTGCTGCCAGAGCGGCATTTTTCGGCGGCACCCCGGATTTCACCCCACTGGAAAAGTCTTCCCGGTGGGTCAAGCCTTCTCCAGCGCCACCCCTGGTGCGGGGAAGGGACCAGCCTACCTATAGACGCCACCCGACCTGGAGAAAGTGTCGGGTGGTGCCAGCAGCGCTCCGGCCGCCGGAGGGTCCATGTAGGACGTCAAAGAGGAAGGGAAGGGGGGAGGGGAGAAGTTTCTACCAGAGGAGGAGCTTGGGAAGGACTAGCCTGCTCTAACATTAAAGGTGGCGGTGGTCGAGCTTGAGGGTGGTGGTTTCTTGCGAGGGCAGCTCCGGTAGAGGGGGCCCTGGCCCGATTTGGGTTGGTATGGAGGGAAGAGGATCGAGCAAGGCCTTTTATAGGTCGGGGAAGGTCTCTCCCCCATCCCACCGATAGTGTGGGATTATCCCATATAAAGGAGGGGTTCTTCCCTTCTCCTCCACCTGATCCAGCCATGTGGCACCATCCTAGAGTTCCTAGGTGGTAGCTACTTAATGGGGAGAGGGTTTGGTGGGCTTTTGGGCCTTGGTCCTTTAAGAGAAAAGAAGAGGGGGAGGAGGAAGATGGGCCTACCTTGGCCCATGGCTCACCTCCCTTTCTTTCTTGCTGGTTGGTGGCCCAAGGGTGAGGGTAAGGCCTTGTCATTAGTGAAGCGGGGGGGGGGGGGGGGGGAGGAGAAAGCATACCTCTTATGAAAAAAAAATCCAAAATTTTAGATTTTTAGGGGGGGCTGACCAAAGTTAACCCTAGGATCGTCCCTCATGTTAGTAAAGGTTAGAGTGGGTCCAAGATAATGGGAGTTGGGTCAAAGTCGGGGTGTTTCGCATCATAATTTGTGCGTGCACGCTTTTCGGTGCACTAGTATGCTTGATTTGACCATAGGTTGACTTCTCATATCAAAACTTGACCAGGGCACACTCGGTTAACTTTGTATTGGTCATACAAGTCCAATGCCACTGACCGGGGTCAAATCGGTGTTCGTTTGCTAAATATCCAAAAATCTGTGTCGCGACGCACTAAATTGGTCAAAATGTCTATATTCATCGTTAGACCTTGGACTGCAATACGACGAATTCCATCGTGCTCGTATTGTCTATACGAGGCTGTAGGAGCTGACAGAACCCAAATCGGAGTTCTCTAGACCGATATTCCAAATCTTGTTTTCGCGACATTTTATGAGGAATGGTCATATCCATCATATGACCCCGGGGTCCAACGGTACGAGTTCCAACACGCTCCTATCGACTATACGAGGCCTCAGAAACTGACAGAACTCGAATCAGAGTTCTCTAGCCCTATTTCCTGCCTATGGTGACTTTCCACCGGGTTACGAGTAGGGGTTTGGGTTATTTTTATTGGGCCAACTAGGGTTCTGATGGCTTAATAAAAGTTGGGATGTTACAATCCAATAAAAATAAAAAGATTTTCATCCTCGAAAATTTGCTTAAAGTAGGGGGAAAAGAGTAGCATACCTGGGGAAAGAGCTCTGGGTGCTTTTCGCGGATGAGGGTCTCTTGTTCCCATGTGTACTCATCTTGTCTGTGATTTGACCATAATATCTTGACCATTGGGATGGTCTTGTTACATAAATTCTTCACTTTATGATCTACGATCCTGATTGGTTCGAGTTTGACGGGTCTGTCTAACCGCAGTTGTACTGGTGGTGTGGGTAGATACTGTTCTGGTTGCCGGAGGACTCGTCTCAAGGAGGAGACATGAAATACATCATGAAGGTTTCCCAGTTTTGGAGGCTCGGCTAATCGATTGGCAACAGGGCCAACGTGTTCTGCCACCTGATAGGGGCCCATGTAGCGGGGGTCTACCTTCTTCTGCTTTCTCAGCCGGGAAACGCCATGCATGGGTTTGATTTTTAGGAACACCACCTCCCCCACGCCGAATTCCACCAGTCGGTGTCGCGCATCATAATACTTGGTTTGTCGGCTCTGTGCCTCCTGCATCCATTCCTGGATTAGCTGTATTGCTGTCATAGTATTGTCAATATAAGCTACTCCTAAGGCTTTCGGATCCTCTTCCCGAGCCCATGTCAATGGGGTTCGGCAATGCCTTCCGTATAATGCTTCGTATGGAGTCATCTTGATGCTAGCCTGGTAGCTATTATTATATGAAAACTCAACTAGAGGTAACATCTATTCCCAAGGCTCATTATATTCCACTATGCAAAGCCAAAGTAGATCCACCATCATCCGGTTTGTCCTTTCTGTCTGTCCATCTGTCTGCGGGTGGAAGGCGGTGCTAAAGGCCAACTTGGTCCCCAAGTATGCATGTACTCATCTCCATTCCTTAGATGTGAATCACCCATCATGATCCGACACAATGGACTTCGGTACTCCGTGGAAACGGACAACTTGCTCTATGAAAATCCTGGCCAGAATATCAACCACAGTCTCCCTGTCGATATGGAATCAATCTACAACAACCTATATGGAACTCATGGCAGTTATGGAAATGTCGCTTCCATTCAGGTATAGGCAAGGGCTGTATCAGACCTCCTAGGCTGTGACATTCTGCTAAACCCTTTGACAAGTCTGGCATTGGGCCCGTTCGACCAATACCATCCACGTACATCCATACCAGGATGAATGGAGTATCGAGGTGGGCCGAGGTTTCCTTGGGATTCCCCTGATAGAGGGAATAAAAATGGATCTTGAATTGTAGAATTTCGTCGTGCAGTATAATCTCCTATGCTCCATCTTGTCGAATGATCGGAACCACCTCTTGCGATCCTGAGCTTCTTGTATCCGTCTCGTGTTGCAGGATCCCATCCAATACAGCGGACTTGTATTCTGGGCAACCAGGGTAATTTCCAAGCTTGTCTGGACTTTAGGGATTTGCTCCATCCAACTCCCAGCTATCGGCCTCAGCCCGTGGGGTGATATTGGAGCGGCTTAGTCACACAGGAATTATAACCATCGTGAAATTGTTTTTTGAGTGAATATGTATTTGAGGCTTTTGGTCGGAGAAGATTCACATCTTACTCTACAAGTAATGCCTCCAGATTTTAAGGGCGAAGACGGCATCGCCCAGTCTAGATCTGAGCCGCATAATTTAATTCATGCCTTCTTTAATGTGTAGGCCACCACCTTCAGGATCAGGACCGCTCCGATCCTTTCAGGGAGGCTCGTGTAGATCTAAAATCCCTCGGTTCTATGGGGATGTAAGGATAGGCCAGAGGTCAACTGTTCTTCAATTCGACGAATGCGGTCTCATATTCCGTGTCCATATAACATCCTTTTTAGTGAGGGCAGTTAGGGGTAAAGCAATTTTGGAGAAGCTCTCGCTCCTATAATATCCGCAAGACCAAGAAAACTTCGGATATCTGCCGCTGTTCTGAGCAGTGGCCAATTTTGCATTGCCTGCTTGGTTTGATCCACTGCTACCCCTTTCTGGTTTATAGTGTGGCCCAAGAATCCAACTTCTCCCATCCAAAACTCGTACTTACTGAATTTGATGGAGTGTTCGTGGCACCATCGAGTAGATGGTCTGCCTTGGTCTTTGAGGAATTTCAATGGGATCACGAAGTGATCGGGCTCAAAGACTCTATTCATCAGGGCCATAAAGGCGGAGGGTTTGGTGAGTCAAAGGTATCACCAGAAACTCGAACAATCGGGAGCTGAAGGAAGTTTTTTCCCTCCCGGATCGAAGCAGATGCACACCTCTTGGAAAACCGCCACCCTGTAAAAGCTCGTCGACAGGAAGGGGGTATGTGTTTCATAGTAAGCTTATTTATCTCCCTGTCTATGTACAGACGTTTTTGTCTTTCTTCTTTACTAACACAGGGGCTCCCCAGGGTAGGAACTAAAGACGAATAGCCATATCTGTTGAATCAATCAGCCAGTCCTCCAACGAGCTCAATAAAGTCCTCTCGCTTGGGCGACCCTGGGAGGGACTCTGGAAAAATTCCGGGAAGTTGTGTACCACCGGGACTTTGGCTTTGAGTTTTGTCTTCCATTTGAAGTAGATTAGGTACACCTCATTCTTTTGCATGACCTTCAATCTACGCAGAAGTCAAAATAATACACGAGACCGAGGGGTACCCGATAGTCTGGCCGTTTTTGTTCTGCAGGCGGACCTTCTTGAATAATCAGCTCGTGCTCGACTAGTCAGTCGTATAATATCGAATCCAGAACTCCAGTCCCCCGCCAGCTGGAACAAGCACTTTCTGTACCAGCTCGCGGAGTATGGGGAGTTCTCTTTTGATATGGGGACACAAAGGAGTGGTGCTCCTGTGTCGATGGTAGAAAGTCTCCTACCAACAAAATTTTTGAGGGTATATATCATACGAGTAATATATAAGATGTAGGCAAACATATATATCCTGACATAACATAAGGCAAGTATATCCTATCGTAATATATATACCTATCACTAAATCAGGGGAAAAAGTCCTCTTTTTCATGTAGAATTTCTCAGACTACCTCCCCTTCCCCGGACTCCACCAACTGAGGGAATGAAGAAATGAGTGACATCGAAACACTCCCTGAACGAACATGGAAGAGGATAAGGCAAACGAGGAGGCGTCTCGGAGGGCCGAAGGCGCCAAGAAGACGGCGACGGGATGACCTCACCAGTCATACACCTCGTTGAGGAATGACTGCGGCGGGCTAATTGGCCCAACAAGAACTCATCTCACCCGCCTACCACCCCGGGACGCGAGGTTTGAGGGGAGGCGCCCGGGAGAGCCTGAGAAGATCTTTTCTTTCCTCTTCTAATTCCTCCTCCCCTTTAATATTCAGATCTCTAATGGGCTGATATGTATATATAATTGTTTCGCTTCTTATCTCTCTACCGAGCTTCTGATCCCTGTCGCCCACTTTGATGCGGTTTTCACGCCTTTTTGCTTCTATAAATAGCCATATTTTCTTAATCTACCTACCGTTAACTCTTCATCAGGCTCAGCTCCCCTGTAGCCCCCTCCAGAGGTTCGAGGGGCGAGGCAAGTAGGTACACCTTCCACTCCGCTAAAGTCTCTCGGTGGTCGTCACTCCAGGGTTGAGGCGAGGCGCCCGGGAGAGCTCTTGTTCCATCCCTATCACCCACTTTGCTGCGGCTTCCCCTGTAAGGTTTGATAGGTGCTAAAGTACCCGGGTTGTCTTGTGCCAACTACAACGTCGTGGTGGTTGCGTTCGCCTGCTTCAAGCGAGAGGAGCGGATTGAATTCAGCCTCGCGGTCTTCCGCAAGCTGTTCTCCTTCCGGGCAAATAGGGATGACACTGCCTACTTCTCCAACAACCATGTGAAGGAGCGGGAGATGGTGAACAAGAGACATAATTGGCTAACGAAATTCATTTTCTTGAAGGGGGACTTCGGCAACGTCCCCTTCTCGTCTGTACAGCTCAGCGAACCGAGCTACCACCCTCTTGTCTTTTGGGGTCACGAAGCCGACCTCTTCGGGTTCTTCCTGGGGAAGAATTTTGAGGTCGCGTGCCTTCGAAGGAACATCCACACGCTGGCCCATGTTCCTCCCAAAGAAGGTAAGGCTACTCGCACTCGCCTCCCCTCATTTCACTTTAAGTTTTGACCCTATACTGTTGTAGGTGAGCGAGACCTCCCCCTGCATCAACCATATGAGAATGCTTGGGTCTCTCCCGGCGAGTTCGCGCTCACCTAAGTGGCTGCTATCGCGGATGCGAGGTCCCGGCTCCCCTTGCGCCTCAAAATTGGGTCACTGGCGAGCAGTCTCCCCCATGGCCCGCATCAAAGAAATCGAATACCCGAGGCGGCGAACCTCCCGCATCCCGGGATACGTGGAAAGCACTGGCGGGCCATCACCCTGATAAGGCCGCCACTTCTGGAGCTCCCACCAGCGGAACCCCTGGCAAGGCGGCCGACACCTCCAAGGCGCGAGAACAGGAGCTCGCTGACAAGTCCGTGATGAGGGGGCTCCAAAACTTTGGCTATGGCGAGAAGAAGCTCGACGAGCTCCGCAAGCCTCTCCTGCTTTGGGATAAGGGAGCGAATCGGGCCTCGATCTCGACTCTCCATCCGACCTGGCTGGAGCAAGAAACATTCAGCGGGGATGCTTTCACCTTCTCCTTTGGTCTCTACTCGTGGGAGGACTCATCGATATTCGACGAGGATTCCACGTGCGTACTCATGCACGAGAGTGCTCGGGCCTAGCTTCGCACTCTGGAGCTGGCTCACATGGTGGGACGACGCTGCATGTAGGTGGAAAGGAACACCGTCGAGCATCTGAAAAACACCATTGACAAGGAGCAAGCCCACCGTCTCGCACTCGAGGAGGTGGAGCACCACAAGATGAGGGATGACTCCTCCGACGCCCTCCTTGAAGAGTACTTGGGAGGGGTGGTGAGTCACAAAACTCTTAAACAACTTTTTTATAGTATCTTCTCGCGCTAAACATTTTCGCTGCCTTTTGCAGGATATGGCGACGGCCAAGTGCCTCAACTCCTGAATCGCCGCCTTAGAGAAGGAGAATGAGGAGATGACGGCTCGGGTGCAAAAACTGGAATCTGTAGCTCCCCCCACAAACAGCAATGGTAAGCTCGCGAGGTATACCAAGCACGAGCACGACGAGTTATTGCAGATGAACTCGACCAAGGCAGCGAAATACACCTTCTAGATGATGCAGCGGTAGGACTGGTGATGAGCGAGGGCACGAGGCTAACGACGAGCGACGTGGTCCCGAAGCTGTTCATCCCGGTCCCGAATCCGGGCGACGGCTCCTATCACTCCCTGCGGGACAGATCGTCGCCCGGGGGCTCGTCCTGAAGGGTGCGAGCTGCATTGGTTTCTTTTTGTCGAACATGTACATTTATTTTTTATTACTATTTTATAATATTGGATACGCTGGCTGAGCCCATACTTTTTGTTTCTTAATGTGCATGCTCCTTTCTTGAATGGATGTTGGTTGGCCTCACTATTTTTACTGCTATTAACCAATCTAACTCTTATACTTTATTCGCGACCTGGTTAGGTCTTCTCGCTCGCCGCGTATGAGTACATGCCTCGACAGTGTGCTTGCGCGATTCTTAAGGACTTAGCGTAGAAAGTGACGAGACCTTTGCCAACTGGCCCGTGAGTGGCGATCCGCCCCCTTCACTCAGAGAGCTTCTACCGTGGTGCCCGCGAGATCTAGGTCTAGGCTCCTTCCGTCCCGCACCATGGGCGTTCAGATCGTGCGAGCCATGCCTCATTCAGTCGAGACGCTGTTTGAAGGACTCGTGAGCGCCCCACACAACTGGGGCCCCCTTTGTCATTTTCCTTGGATATCCTGGTTGACTCTCCTGGAGGTCTAGGATCTTAACCTTTACTGCGCTCTCTCCCCACGATAGCTCACAACTTGGGTCGCCTTGCGAGTATCGGGGGTACTACCCGAACGGGCATCTGAGGGGCGAGGCCCAACTCGTAGGATCCTGACGACGGGTGTTGAACATTAACCATACTTTCTTCTTGGCCATCCAGCGGATGCCTCTACCAACCCAATCAGATAGTAGGAGCTTGACGACGGGTGTTGAGCATCAACCAGACTTTCCTCTTGGCCAACCACCGGGCGCTCCCACCGACCCAATCAGTTAGTGGGAGCCTGATGGTGGGTGTTGAGCATCAACAGTACTTTCCTCTTGGCCAACCACAGGGCACTTCCACAGACCCAATCGGCTAGTAGGAGCCTGATGGCAGGTGTTGAGCATCAACCGGACTTTACCCCTGGACAACCACCAGGCGATTCCACCGACCCAATCATCTAGTAGGAGCCTGACGGCGGGTGTTGAGCATCAACCTGACTTTCCTCTTAGTCAACCACCGTGCGTTTCCACCAAACCAATCAGCTAGTAGGAGCCTGACGGCGGGTGTTGAGCATCACCTGGATTTTCCTCTTAGCTAACCACTGGGCGCTTACATCGACCCAATCAATTAGTAGGAGCCTGATGACGGGTATTGAGCATCAACCTGACTTTCCTCTTGGCCAACCACCGGGCGCTTCCACCAACCCAATCAGCTAGTAGGAGCCTGACGGTGGGTGTTGAGCATTAACCAGACTTTCCTCTTGGCCAACCACCAGGCACTTCCATCAGCCCAATCAGCTAGTAGGAGTCTGACGGCGGGTGTTGAGCATCAACCGGACTTTCCTCTTGGCCAACCATCGGGGCTTCCACCGACCCAATCATCTAGTGGGAGCCTAACGACGGCTATTGATCATCAACCGGACTTTCTTCTTGTCCAACCAACGGGCGCTTCCACCGACCCAATCAGCTAGTAGGAGCCTGACGGCGGGTGTTGAGCATTAACCAGACTTTCCTCTTGGCCAGCCACCGAGTGGTTCCACCGACCCAATCAGCTAGTAGGAGTCTGACGGTGGGTGTTGAGCATCAACCAGACTTTCCTCTTAGACAATCAGACTCTTATTCCCTATGTCGAGCAAATGAACCATCAATGACAAATAAGAGTGCGAAAAAATAATGATTTATTACTCTCTTTCATGGATAGAAGTGTTTTAAGTCATCGCCGCTCTAGGCATGAATGAGGGGTTCCCCCTCCATAATCTAGAGGGGGTATCCTCCCGACTTCACGACCTCTTTAATTACATAGGGACCCTCCTAATTAGAATTCAACTTGCCAATGACTGCTGACTTTCCGACAACGTCGAACTTTTTTAATACCAAGTATCTCTTTACGAATTGTTTGATCCTGACATGCTTGTTGAAGTACTTGACCATCCGCCACTTGATTTCTTCTTGTCAGATTGTTGACAAGTCACGCAGCTCCTCCACGATATCTAGGGAGAGTCGTAACTTGTTATTGATCCTCCATTCCTCATTACCTTCCCCTACCTCCACTATTCGCGGCATCCGGATCTCGAATTCTATCAGGAGTTCCACATCGCAGTCATGAGAGAGCTTGAAGGGGGTCTCCCTCGTGGTCATGTTGTTTGTAGTTCTTAGGGCCCATAGGACCAAGGGGAGTTGCCACACCATGCTCCCCTTCAAATTCTCCACCTTCTTCTTTAACAAGTTTACGATGATCTTGTTTGCCGCCTCTACTTGCCCGTTACTCTGAGGGTGATGGACTGACACAAACCTGAGGTCTATCCAGAGTTGGCCACAAAAACTGATGAACTCTGCATTAGCAAATTGTGGCTTATTATCCGTGACAATGACCTGAGGAAACCCATGCCGACAAATGATCTCCCCCCATACAAAGTTGCAAATCACCTGAGAGGTCACCTTGGCCAGCGCCTTGACCTCCATCAACTTAGAGAAATAATACCAGTAGGAAACTTCTCTGCCCGCTGGCCTGGGGGAAGGGCCCCACAAGATCCATTCCCCAAATAGCGAAGGGCCAAGGCACAGTGATGCTTCTGAGCCTCTGAGCTGGCAGCATTTGGAGAGGAGCAAACAACTGGCATTTCTGATATTCCTTTGTGAATTCAGCCGCATCCAGGCCTAGGGTCGGCCAAAAATACCATTGCCTCCCTATTCTTCCTTCCAGAGTCCCGCTTCCCGAGTGGCTCCCGCACTCACCGGAATGGTCTTCCTCCAAAATTCTTGGGACCTCCTCCTCAGCTACGTAACGTGCTAGAAATTCCGAGAGGGTCTATCTATATAGATTCCCATTGCGCATTAGGTAGTACGTCGACTTATAATTGAAGCGCTTCTTGTCCAGGCCTTCCGGGAACTCCCCCGTAGATAAGAAAGCTGCAAAAGGGTACATCCATGAGGAGCGTTGGTTCACCTCCATCAGGTCCCCCTCTTCAATAAAAGGGCATAATAGGCCATGCATGGTTCCTCCCGTACGGGGTCCAAACTTGGCCAATTGATCTGCCTTTACGCTTTCTTCCTGCATCACATGTCAGATGGAAATTTTTTGGAACATGTCGATGGTACCCTTCACCTTTGTCAGGTATAATTGGAGAGTAGGTTCCCTTGATTCGAACTCGTCGTTGATTTGAGAGGACAATTCCAGGGAGTCTATTAGCACCTCCATGTCATGCACCCTCAGCTCCCTTGCAAGACTTAACCCTGTTATTATTGCCTCATACTCCACTTCATTGTTGGTAATAGGAAAGTGAATGACCACTGTCTGCTCCATCCTCATTCCTTGAGGACTCTCCAGGATTAACCCTACTCCCAAAGAATGTCTTCCCAAGGCGCCATCCACTATCACCTTCCAGGGAACCAGACAAGTAAGCTATGTCTCTGCCACCTCAACCACATAGTTAGACAAGAAGTCGGTCATTGCCTGGGACTTTATCGAGATGCGAGGGACAAAAGATATGTAAAACTCGCTTAGACTACCAACCATTTTGCCAGCCTCCCTGAATGCTCCACCACTTCAAAGATGTTGCCAAGGGGGTGGACAGTCACCACCCAGATTGAATGCGCCTGGAAGTACGGCCAGAGCCTCTGAGCTGAGATGACCAAAGTGAAAGACAACTTCTCTAGAATCTGGTATCGAAGCTCTGCCTTCCTCAGGACCCTGCTCATATAATAGATTGTCAGCTGCTTCTTTACCTCCTGCCGAACCAGGATGGAGCTCATGCCCTCAGCCCCGACACCAAGGTATATGGATAAATCTTCCCCCTCCTTTGGTACATGGAGAAGAGGAGAATGAGTGAGCTGTATCTTCAGGGCTTGGAAAGTCTTCTTGTGTTCCTCAGACCATTCGAATTTCTGGCCCCCTCAATACTTTGAAGAAAGGCGAACATTTTTTTCCTGCCTGAGAGAGGAACCTGCTCAGCCCTGCAAGCTTCCCTATCATGCGCTGGACTTCCTTTGTATTTCGCGGTGACCCCAACTCCATGATCACCCTCACCTTACTAGGGTTGGGTTCCACCCCCGTAAGAGTAAGGAGGTGACCCAGGAACTTTCCCCTGCTTGCCCTGAAAACACACTTTAGGGAGTTCAGCCTCATCTTATACTTTTGCAGGGTGTTGAAGGTCTCCTCCAGATCTTGGAGATGAGATTCTGCATCCCGACTCTTCACCATGAGGTCATCCACGTACACCTCCAAATTCTTTCCCTTATGCTCCCGGAAGAACCGGTCCATCATTCTCTGATACGTTGCCCCTGCATTTTTCAGCCCAAAGGGCATCATTTTGTTCCTGCTAGCACCCGTCTCCTGTAATGAAGGAAACATCTTTAAAGTTTTGCGGGTGCATCCTGGTCTGGTGGTATCCTGAAAAGGCATCTTGAAAACTCATTAGAGAAAAACCAACGACAAAGTCAACCAGCGCGTCGATTCGAGGCAGGAAATAACAATCCTTAGGACATGCTTTATTCAAAAGTGAAAAATCGATACACATTCTTTAGCGCTAGTCCCCCTTCTTAACCATCACCACGTTGGAGACCCAACCTAGGTACTGAATCTCGGATACAAATCCTGCCTTAAGAAGCTTACCCACCTCTTCTCGGATGGGCTCGACCAGCTTATCGGCAGTGGACCACTTCTTTTGCCGGATGGGGCGAGCACCGAGATCAAGGTTGAGGTAGTGGAAAGCCACATCTGCATCAATCCCTAACATGTCTGTCATGCTCCATGCGAAGATATCCATGTTTTTCTGGATGTATTCCAACATCCTTTCCTAATCCTCCAGGCTCAACCCCCCACTGACAAGCACCTTCTCCACCCTTCCCCCATAGGTGAAGACTTCTAGCTCCACCACTTCTTTCGCCACCTCCAGTCGGGACTGCTCTTCCTACCCGCCTACTGCCCCCTCTCCTGGGATGAGGGTCTCCTCCTCCTCGACTTCCTCCTCTACCATCACCCTGACATGTTCTTCCTGAAATTCCTCCCCTGCCCCCACATGGGCGCGAATCTCTACCTCCTCCATCTCCATCTCCTCTGCACCTCCCATGGCCTCCTTCCTAGAAAACTCCTCCATTTCTCTCTCCATCTCCTTAGTTCCCTCTTGTCATGAGATGGTGTTGACCACAGTGACACAATATTCCCTCGCCATCTTGGGGTCTCCCCGAACCCAAACCTGGATTCCGTCGACATTGAACTTGAGGTATTGGTGAAAAGATGAGGGTACACAGTGGAAGGATATGATGAGGGGCCGCCCGAAAATCATATTATAGCTACTAGGAGCATCCATAATGACGAACCTGTAGTTCATGGATTGCCCCCAAGGTGATATGAAGCCACACTCCCCTTTCCACCTCCTTCCTCTTTCTGGAGAATCCGAACGAAGGTCCATCTAAGGCCAGTACCCTCCTAGCCTCCCCTTGCATCAAACGCCTTTTTGAAAAAGACGTTGATGGAGCTTCCATTGTCGATGAGGATCCGGGAGACAGTGAAATTTTTGGTGGAGGCTTGGATTACCAATGCATCGTAGAATGGATCCTCATGATCCGTCATATCCTTCAGGGAGAAGGTGATCTTCTCATCTGGGGGCGGGGCTTGGGACATCGAGGCAACGTTCCAATAGTACATGGTGTGGAGACTCTCCTTGCGGGTGGACTCGACTCCCACCCCCATGGATCACTCTGATCCCTCCTCGACCTCCTACGTCGTCCTGATCCTTGCACCTGTCCACGTCCTCCACTCCTGATAGAACTTCTATTCGCACCTCCTGACGGGGTTGCTGCTACTACAGGGCCTGCTCCCTTGCTCTCCTCATCTCAAAAAACTCTGGGCAGGTAGCCTTTGTGTGGCCGTCCTCTTGGTGGAAATCGCAGTAGGGCCGATCTGCCCTGCCTTCCTTATCCTATGAACGCCTCTCCTCATCCTCCTCAGAGCTATCGCCATAGCTTGGTGCTACTCGGGGAGAGGAGGTCTTTGGCCTTGCCTCCATCCTGGGGGTTGAAACGACCTTGACCCCTTGGTGGTTTTCCCCTTCGTGGAAACCTCTTCTTTGGCCATAGTCGTGCCACTCCTGCTGTCTCCAGCCTAGCCAGTTATTCCACTTTTGGAGGGCCCATCTCGGCTGCTATTATTATTTCTCCCGCTGCTTAGGCTCTACCCTCTTTCCTCCTGACTCTTTCCACCTCCTGGCTCTCTCACCTCCTCTACTGCCCACTCGACTAATTTCCTAGCAAATGCCAGATTTTCCACTTCTCCCTCGACTTCGTTTGCTGCCCTTTCCATCAACTCTTTGAAGGACAGTGGAGGCACCCTCTTTAACTCCACTCTGAAGAATTCCTGTCGTAGCCCCAGAGTGAAGGATACCATGAGGGTATGTCTAGGCATCTCCTGAACTTGGAGAACCTCCTCCTGGAACCAATCAACATAACTTCCCAATGTCTCCTCCACTCCCTACTTGATGAGAAACAGGGACTCTAATTGCTTCTTCCTCTTTTTTGAAGTTGTAAACCTCAGCAGGAACCCCCGACGCAGGTCCTCAAAGCAATATATAGAGCTGGCAGGAAGCTGATTGAACCAATCTCTTGCATTCTCTTTGAGGGTTATGGCAAAGAGCCGGCACTTGAAAGTGTCCTACATCTGCCGGATCGAGACCACATTCTTAAACCACTGGATATACTGGACCGGATCATCCCTTCCGGTGTAGTAGGACATCTCCGACTCGCGGAACCCCTCCAGGACTGGGGCGAATACAACCATCTCGCCGACATTACCTGCACTTGCTGAACTAGGGAACAATGTTCGCCTTGGGAGATATCGCTCGCTTCCTTCCCCCACAACCTCCTTCCCAGGTCGCCTGATGATGGCATTCTCACCCAGATACAGGGCAACTACTACTGGGATAGAGAGCGTCAAGCACTCGCCGCGAGCCATGAGTGCAAATAATACTAGATCCCTGACTTCCTTCTTGAAGTCCTCGAACATTCCGAGGGTGGACAGGGGGAGGCGGCGAGTCAGCCAGATCATCTCCTTGTCCTTAACTTCTAGTCATTGAACTCATAAAGGATTTTCTGTGTTGGTCACGTGTAACACCCCAAAAATGTGAGCAGAAAGTCTTGTCCACTGTCGCCGGGCGACAGTGTATGTCGCCTGTCGGCGACAACGTTAAGTGTTGGTTCGATGTTCGACGTTCGACGAATATGTCGAAATATGATATCGCCTGGTGGCGACAGTGGATGTCATCGGCAACAGTATCACGTGGTAGTGGACACGTGTCAGATGGCTGTGAAGCGATCGATAAGTGGTGGATGACACGAGTCAAAGGAGGTTAAGTCGCTATCATAGTGTGACAATCGTTGTCGTCGACGATAGTGAAAAAGTTGACCTTTTCAACTTAAATCCAGGTCATTATGTTGTTTTGATGGATTGATCATGTGGCTGGGGTTAAAACTGAGGCCACTTATGCAGAGGAGTGTTGGAAGAGGAAATCATTATTTCCTTCTCACACTCTCTCTTCATTTCATCCAAGTTCTTGAGGAAAGAACTAAAGGGCTGGAGCTAAAGGCTTTGGCTGAGTTTTGTGAAGGTGTTGAAGGAGATTCCCTCATCGGAAGCAGTATCCGAGGCTAGATCCGTGAAGGGGAAAGTGAGACGCTCACTTCCATCCGCGCAGAAAGCTTCGCCATGGCTCCGTGGAAAACTACAAGGGTAACGAATTTCTCCCGGATAAGTGAAGTCCTCAATATGCATTCTTGCATGGAACCCCTCACTAAAAGATGAAAAAGGGTGGATTTCATTGGGTCGGTCGGTATGATCACAACCTTAATTTGCATATAGATCCGAAAATGCAAAGTACGGAATATGCATGCTGTCAGAAACCCATCTGGACAGGTTGGTCTTGATTGGTGATGTTTTTATGCTTTGCGTGCTGGAGAAGACTCCGTGTATATACATGTAGATGAACGCTTGAAAAATGGGGTCTGTGGGTTCTACTTGTGAAATGAGAGTAACAGTAAGTACTGGAGTGCAGCTCCAGGAAAAATCCCGAGGAAGAAATCACAATTCTGAGAATTGGTGATGTTGTCGGGCGACAGTGACTATCACTGGTGATAGCTCCCAGTGAGCTATTTGATGTTTGGCCTGCCTCCTTGAGACCTGGGGGTCAATGTATAAAAAGCTGAGAGTGTTACAAACCCAGCTATGGTGGACGTGAGAGCCAGCTTGAATTGGTGTGAAGATGTGAGGCTAGCATAGCGCATAAAGTTGAGCCGTGGAGGCCAATTATAGCGGCCGTGAGAGCCCTATGGAAGCTGAGGGCATGTATTGTCCAGCTAAGGCCAGTGCATCGTACGGACATGGGGAACCCGACCTGCATCATCTCGAGTGTGATATTGATGAATTGAGCACGGGCAAGGCTGAACTGTATCCGTATTATGGTCGTCTCATTCGTATTCCTAAAGTAAATGTCGTCGTGAGTTTCACATAATGAGAGTCTTAGGTTGTATGTCGTAACGAATAAAGTCTCAGGCCGAGGGTCGTAAAGACTATAAATGCTCAATGTTGATCGTTATGTCATGGACCTCTGAACGGTGGTGGTACACGGGAAGTCCGGTACACCGAGAATGTGCCCCAAGTGCATGGGCATGAGGCCACTGTGCCTACGTCTGTGGTAAATGGTGCTTGCATGCACATTGTAAATGCAACTATATATATGATGCATTGTTTGTAGGGATGGAGAAATGCCGCCGCGAGTAAGGGGTGGGATCGTTATAAACAGGTCAGTAAAAATGCTGACCGTTACTTTGTTTGCCAAGTTTTGGTGGGCTATTATATGCAGGTGCTGGAGAGACAAGTGGGAAGTAGCGGGCTGAAGCCCTTGTGCTGCGTTTGGCTGGCCCTCGAAAGCCCAAAGGCGAACTATTTACTGTTTTCATGTGTGGTCGGCCTGCGTGTCGAAGTATGAAACCAACTTTTTTGTTAAATGAAACAGTTGTAATAAGGCTACGGCAGAAACATGTGTTATATGTTGATATATATCATTCCAGTTTATTAGTGGGCATTTCTTCATGTTCGGGTTCATAAAGTAAATACTTCCGCTAGAATGCTCTGAGTTAGGATACGTTCATAATTGAACTTGGATTTGGAAACAACTAGTAACCTCCTTAACTGTTTGTGTTATATGGTGTCGGGCCCCGGCTGGACCTTCTGTCATATGCTATAAGACGGATGAGGGCATTACAAAATTGGTATCAGATTCCGTTCACGGTCTTCCTTTTCGAATTCGTGGTCGAATTCTTTTAAGGGGTTGTGAGCACGTGTTTGTGCGCTACTGTTATAGCAAAAATGAACTCATGAATGTCCACTTAGGAATGAAAATACACATGTTTGAGGAACTTGTATGTTCCTATGATTGCTTTTGGCAATAGTTTTAGTTGCTAAATTGTGTGTTTCACGATTTTAGGCGACTAAAAGTGGTGTGGGGCATCAAGAACCCCAGCGCTCAGCGGAGAGCAATGCACCAAATGAGGTGCAAACACCTTTCCCGTCTGCTGAAATGATACGGTTAATTGTTGAAGCTATCGTCGCAATACTGAATATGCAACCAGGAGGTCAGAGGCAACCTCCTAATCCTGATGTAGTACAGGAACTGGTTGGCGTGGGTGAACAAATGGCGGTGAGACAAGTCGTCGTTGAGCCAATAACCGCAAGACGGGCGACAGAAGGGCAGTTGAAACACTTAATGAGTTTCAATCCGCCGATGTTCACGAGTATTGGAACCCCGACACAGGGCGAGGATTGGCTTTCAAGAGTGAAGCAAATCCTGGCAGCATCAAAAACGGTGGAGTGGCAGAAGATCTCGATAGCGACCTTCTTACTTCAAGGCGAGGCGAGACTTTAGTGGCAAGAATTAGAGTTGCACCAGTTTACTGGTCGACCATTGTACGAGATCTCGATGAAAGAGTTCTCAAGGTGTTTCTTGGCAAGATACATTCCATCTACGCAGCGGATCGCAATGGAACGCCAATTCCAAAGGTTAACTCAAGGTGAAATGTCGGTGGACGACTATTTATAAGAGTTTACGAGGTTGGGACGATATGCAGGCTTAACGCTTGTTGATGAGGAACGAAAGACGACTTAGTTCCATGAAGGGTTACGAGATTATTTGTCATTGCTTCTTTTAGGACCGTTGACACAAGGTTCCTTACCTTGGTCAATTCGGCTCGTTCCCTCGAGTTGGACCTGAAACGCGTGCAGCGTAAAAGTGATTGGGCGGTGAAGAAGCCAGATTTCAAGACACCTAGTTTTTCAAAGGCTGGGTATAAACGGTGGAACAAGAAGCCAAAAACTTCTGCATCGGCTCCTTCTACCTTTACTTCAGGAGAAACTACTGGGAGAGACCCTTGCACATGTTATACATGTGGAAAGGTGGGCCATTTGGCTCGTGATTGTAGGAGTGGCCCTCCAAAGGTGGAAAAGAAGGTGGGTGCGTCTTATGCGAAAAAGGGAAAGGCAGTGATGGAATCAACTGCATCCCAGACGTAACCCCGAGTATATAATCTTGGCCTACAAGAGGCCATAAAATAGAGCGATGTTGTTACAGGTATGAATTAAGATTCAATTTTTACTGCTTTCCATACTTAGTACCATGTACGTTGTTTGTTTAAAAATTTTTTGTATTAGGCTTTGTCCTGATATCGGGCTATCCGGCGAAAAAACTGTTCGATACAAGAGCTTCTCATTCCTTTCTATCTGAGGACTTCATAAAGCGTATTAAAGTGCCTTTGGTTATACCGACAGATGGAGTGAATGTATTGCTACCAAATGGGTGCTTGATGCACACGGATAGAGCCTGCAGAGTTGAGGTACGGATAGAAAACCATGACTTTGGTTTAGAAGCGTCTGTACTCCCGATTTCAGAGTCCGATGTTATATTTGTATGGACTGGCTCTCGGAGCAACGTATCTACAACGATTGCAACTCTAAGGAAGTCCTATGTGTGACGAAATTCACGGGTATGCGAGGAGTGGGCAAGATGTTGATATCAGCCATTCAAGTAGTCAAAGCAGTTCAAAAAGGTGCGGAAATGTTTTTCATGCTATTGGAGGCTGTTGAGCCGAAGCCCAGTATCGGTGACGTTCCTATAATATCGGAGTTCACAGATGTCTTTCCTAAGGATCTACCTGGGCTTCCACTCCAGCGTGAGATTGATTTTTCTATTGAGCTAGTGCCAGGTGCAAAACTTGTGTCACGCTCACCGCACTGAGTGGCGCCAAAGGAATTGGAAGAACTGAAGGTTCAGTTACAAGAGCTGCTAGAGCAAGGCTTTATACGTCTGAGTATGTCACCGTGGAGTGCACCGGTGCTATTTGTGAAAAAGAAGGAAGGGAGCTTGCGGCTATGCATTGATTATCGTGAGCTAAATAAGCTGACAGAAAAGAACAAATATCTGATTCCTCGAATCGATGATCTGTTTGATCAGTTGGTTGGATCAACTGTTTATTCGAAGTTGGATTTAAAGTCTGGCTATTGGCAGTTGCGGATCCGGGAGAGTGATATCCCCAAGACTGTGTTTGGAACATGCTATGGAGATTATGAGTTTACAGTGATGCCTTTTGGACTCATGAATGCGTCATCAGTCTTTATGGATCTGATGCATATGACTATTCGAGAGTATTTGGACCTGTTTGTGACCGTCTTCATCGACGACATACTGGTATACTCTCAGTCTGAAGAAGAGCATGCAAAACATTTCATAATGGTTTTGCACACGTTAAGAAAGAATCGTCTTTATACCCAATTCTCGAAGTGCGAGTTTTGGTTATCTTCAGTGATTTTTTTGGGTCATGTCGTAAGTGGAGAGGGGATTGCAGTGGACCCGATCAAGGTAGATGTGATACGAGAGTGGCCTGTACTTACTTTAGTAGCGGAAGTTAGGAGTTTCCTAGGACATGCTGGATATTATAGGCGCTTCGTAGAGGGCTTTTCGAAGATTGCTTTACCTCTCACGACATTGACAATAAAGAATCAAAAGTTTGTATGGATGCCGGAGTGTGAGAAAGCTTTTGATGAGTTGAAGAGTAGGATGATTACGACACTTGTATTGTGTTCGTCATGTGGTTCAGAAGGCTTTGAGATTTATAGTGATGCATCGAGGAGCGGCTTAGGCTGCGTTCTTTTATAATTTGGTCATGTGATTGCTTATGGCTCTCGCCAACTTAAAGTTCATGAGAGAATTATCTGGTTCACGATCTTGAATTGGCGGCCGTGATATTCTCTCTTAAGTTGTGGCAGTACTATTTATATGGCGTGGAGATTGACATCTTTACGGACCATCAGAGCCTAAAGTATTTTATAAATCAAAAAGATCTCAATATGCAACAACAGAGGTGGATGGAGTTCCTTGCGGACTACACCTTTGAGATTCATTACACTCCTAGAAAAGGGAATGTCATCGCTGATGCGCGGAGTCGCAAGACTCCAACATGAGCAAACTGGTTACAGATACATGATGTGCATCTGATTCGTGAGTTGGAGGGATTGGGTATATCTTGTGTTGACAAGAATATGAGCAAAGAAGTATGCTTGAACTGAACAGAGGTACAATATGATCTCGCGGACTGAATTCGTCGAGCCTTGGAACTAGACGAAAGCGTGAAACATTATATGGCAGAGATGAAGGATGGGTCAAATTCCCAATTCTCTATAGACGACGGTCTTTTACAAAAAGATGGTCGATTGTGCGTTCCCAAAGTTGGTACCTTACGGGAGAAGTTGATGTACGAAACACATTTTACAAAGTACTCAATTCACCCGAGGAGCACTAAAATATTCAAAGGTATGAAGAAACTATTCTGGTGGCCAGGCATGAAGAAAAACATCGCACGTTATGTGGCGGAGTGTCAAACTTGCGCCTTAGTGAAGGCCCAGTGCTAGAAGCTAGGAAGATTCTTGAAGTCTTTGTCTATTCTAGAGTGGAAGTTTGATGACATATCCATGGATTTTGTGCATAGGCTGCCGAGATCTTAGAAAGGAAGTGCCGCCATTTGGGTGGTGGTTGATCGGCTAACAAAGGTGTCACACTTCATTCCAAATAGGAAAGACAATATGGTAGAAAAGCTGGAAAAACTATATGTTGATAATATAGTACGATTGCACAGTGTGCCCCGTAGCATCGTAAGTGACCGAGATGGGTGCTTTATGTCAAATGATTGGAGGCCAATCCATCAGTTGTTGGGGACTAAGTTAAAGTTCGGCACGGCCTTTCATTCGCAAACGGATGGTCAGACCGAGAGGACCAACAGAACTATGGAGGACATGCTCCGAATGTGCGCCCTGGATTTCGGAAAGAGGTTGGAAGACCATCTTTATATAAAAGAGTTCGCCTACAAAAATAGCTACCAAGCTAGCATAAAGATGATGCCATTTAAAGCTCTATACGGTATGAAGTGTCGTAATTCATTAGCTTGGGCAGAAACATGCGAGTCTAAATTATATAAGCGTAAAAAAGTTGAAGATGCTAATTCAATGATACACACTATTCGAGAGAGGCTAATAATAACCCAAGATAGGCAGACAAAGTATTACAATGTCAAAAACCGGAACGTGGGGTTTGCGGTGGGTGATTGGGTGTACTTGAAAATTAAACCATTCAAGGGCGTATCCAGGATTCGGCGCTTGAAAAAGTTAAATCCGAGGTATCTGGGTCCTTTTGAAGTGGTTGAACGAATTGGAGAAGCGGCCTATCGGCTCACTCATTCAGCAAAGTTGAGTGACTTGCACAATGTATTTCATATATCGGTGCTGCGAAAAGCTGTGAAAGAGCCGATGCAAGTGATTGTGAATGATCGGGTACCGATTGATAGTTGACTAACGACAAAAGTTAGGCCTATTAAGATCGAGGATACGACGATCAAGAAACTGTGGAACAAGACAATCGGAATGGTAAAGGTCCGGTGGGACAATTGTGGTTGTGAAGAGCTGACATGGGAGCGAGAGCAAACCATGCACGAGAAATATCCCGAGTTGTTTGTATGATGTTGTTGTAACAATATTTTTATGAATAAAAAGTATGTTGCAACATTTTCATTGCTGTTTTTCCTAAACTAAATAAAATTTCTGGACGAAATTTCTATAAGGCGAGGAGAGTTGTAACACCCCAAAAATGTGAACAAATAGTTTGGCCACTGTTGTCGGGAGACAGTGGATGTTGCTGGGTGACAGTGGATGTCCCTGGGCAACAGTGGATGTCGTCGGTCGACGACAACGTTAAGTGTTGGTTAGACATTCGACGTTCGATGAATATGTCGAAATACGATATCGCCTAGTGGCGATAGTGGATGTCGTCAGCGACAGTATCACGTGGCAGTGGACACGTGTCAGATGGTTGTTAAGCGATCGATAAGCGGTGGATGACACGAGTCAAAGGTGGTTAAGTCACTATCGTCGGGTGACAATCGTTGTCGCCCGCGACAGTGAAAAAGTGGACCTTTTCAAATCAAATCCAAGTCATTGTGTCGTTTTGATGGATTGATTGTGTGGTTAAGGTTAAACCCAAGGCCACTTATGCTGAGGAGTGTTGGAAGAGGAAATCATTATTTCCTTCCCACTCTCTATCTCTTCATTTCATCCAAGTTCTTTAGGAAAGAACTAAAGGGCGGGAGCTAAAGGTTTTGGCTGAGTTTTGTGAAGGTGCTGAAGGAGATTCTCTCATCGGAAGCAGTATCCGAGGCTAGATCCGCGAAGGGAAAGTGAGACGCTCACTTCCATCCGCGCAGAAAGCTTCGCCATGGTTCCGAGGAAAACTACAAGGGTAACGAATTTCTCCAGGACAAGTGAAATCCTCAATATGCATTCTTGCATGGAACCCCTCACCAAAAGGTGAAAAAGGTTGGATTCCGTTGAGTCGATCAGTATGATCACCACCTTAATTTGCATATAGATCCAGAAATGTAAAGTACGGAATATGCATGCTGTGAGAAGCCCATCTGGACAGGTTGGTCTGGATTGGTGATGTTTTTATGCTTTGCGTGCTGGAGATGACTCTGTATATATACGTGTAAATGAATGCGTGAAAAATGGGGTCTGTTGGTTCTACCTATGAAATGAGAGTAACAAGAATTACTGGAGTGCAGCTCCAGGAAAAAGCCCGAGGAAGAAATCACAATTCTGAGAATTGATGATGTCGTCGGGCAACAGTGACTGTCGTCGGCGATAGCTCCCAGTAAGTTATTTGATCTTTGGTTTGTCTCCTTGAGACCTGGGGGGTCAATGTATGAGAAAGCAGAGAGTTTTACAAACCCAGATATGGTGCCGTGAGAGCCAGCCTGAATTGGTGCGAAGCCGTGTGGCTAGCATAACACATGAAGTTGAGTCGTGGAGGCCAACTATAGCGGTCGTGAGAGCCCTATGGAAGCTGAGGGCATGTATTGTCCAGCTAAGTCCAGTGCGCCGAACGACAAGGGGAAGCCGACCCACGTCATCCCGAGTATGATATTGATGAATTGAGCACGGGCAAGGCTGAACTGTATCCGCGTTATGGTCATCTCATTCGTATGCCTAAAGTAAATGGCGTCGTGAGGTTCACATAATGAGAGTCTTAGCTTGTATGTCGTAACGACTAAAGTCTCAGGACGAGGGCCGTAAAGACTATAAACGCTCAATGTTGACCGTTATGTCATGGACCTCTGAACGGTGGTGGTACACGGGAAGTCTGGTACACCGAGACTGACGGGAAGTCCGGTACACCGAGACTGTGCTCTGAGTGCACGGGGCATGAGGCCGCAGTGCCTACGCCTGTGGTAAATGGTGTGTGCATGCACATTGTAAATTTCATTATATATATGATGCATTGTTTGCAGAGATGGAGAAATGTCGCCCGAGTAAGGGGTGGGATCGTTATAAATGGATCAGCAAAAATGCTGGCCGTTGCTTTGTTTGCCACTTTTTGGTGGGCTGTTCTATGCAGGTGCTAGAGAGCCAAGTGGGAAGTAGCGGGCTGAAGACCTTGTGTTGCGTTTGGCTGACCCTCGAAGGCCCAAAGGCGAACTATTTACTGTTTTCATGCGTGGCCGGCCTGCGTGTCGAAGTATAAAACCACATTTTTGTTAAATGAAACAGTTGTCATAAGGCTACGGTCGAAACATGTGTTATATGTTGATATATATCATTCATGTTTATTAGTGGATATTTTTAATCATGTTTGGGTTCATAAAGTAAAATACTTCCGCTAGAATGCTCTGAGTTAGGATACGTTCCTAATTGAACTTGGATTTGGAAACAACTATTAACCTCCTTAACTATTTGTGATATTTGGCGTTAGGCCCCGGACGGACCTTCTATCATATGCTATAAGATGGATGAGGGTGTTACATCATGCTCCACATTCACCGTTCCAAAATGTTGAAATCGGGAACTGGATACTGTGGAGTTCAAACCCTAAAAAGGGGTGAACGCATACTAACTTCTCCGGTTGAGTTCACTCGACCCTAAACTTATGATTTGAGAATGACCTATGGCTGCAACTTGGAGGTCCCTCCACAAATCCGGAATATCTTAGAGTGCTTCCCCTTCTTAGACAATGTTGAGCTAAGGGCACCTCAAAAAATGCTACAAGACCAGAAAATGAGAAGCTTGCTTTCTGAGGTACCCATGTGGATCTATTTATAGATTTCTAAGTCTTTCCTACAAATAGCGTAACTCTACCTTTTTGTTTTACAATACGCAGCCCAAGGTGGGTCTGCCAACAACAAAACTTCGATGTTTAGTGAGGCTACTGGTAGACCAAATAACATTAAATATACGCTATCTAAACCCCACATATGGGGGAGGGCGAGAAATAGCTCGCTAGTTACCTAGACAGGTGCGGCCCGGCTCCCGCAGCTCGCCTCCCTCTTAGGCGAGTGAGGGTCGAGTTCATGCGGCTCGCCCACCCCTTATTCGGAGGAGGGTCGGCTATCCGTGGCTCAGCTGCCTTCTAAGCGGATGCGGGCTAACTGCCCTGGCTCGCTCGCCTTCTAGCTGGATGCAGGCCAGCTGCCCAGGCTCGCTCGCCTGCTAGGCAAATGCGGGCCGGCTTTCCCGGTTCGCCCGTCTGCTTAGGCAGGTGCGAGTCAGGCAATATCGAGGGCCCCGCTCTGACTTGTTGGATCCACTTGGGGAACACGGGGTTATACACTCCTAAATATCAAGGTTGTATTCACGCTACTCCAAACTCTTTGGTCGAGATGAATACAAGTTAATCTTGGTGATCTAAGGAACTTTACTCTATATTCAGAAATCTGTTAATATGGCTTTAACTTTAAATCCTAACACATAGATTTGATTCTAAGACGGGAGATTTAGTCATTCTTTCTCAAGATGTTCATGAAACTCTCTTTATCTACGTGTGATCTACTCAAATATCAGTTCGCCTAGACCTATGAAAGTATGAGACTCATAACTAAAATTTGTACACTAAAAATATTATTGAACCATTGGGATTAACAATGCAAATAAATTATAGATAATCCAAAATCACATATTAGAGGTAAACATTTGCGTATGATCGAGTTCATTTCAAAAATTACAAGAAAGGGGATGATGAAGGTACACGAATTTGGAGACAAAATGTAGAAGATCATGCAAAAAATTTATTTTTCATGCGTGATCTCTTCTTTCAATTCTCTCCTTTTCTTTAGGGTTCTTCTTCTTCACTGGTTTATGATTTCAAAACATTTGACTCTAAACAGCTTGGGGATAGATGTCTCCCTTGGCCTATATATGCAGACAAAGAAATATTTCTCTTAATTTGTAACCCTCCCTAGGTCTGAACACGATCTTATCATCTTTATGACAAAGCTTCTTCGATTTGGTCAGGTATCACCCTGCTTTGTTGCTGAAAGTAAAATCTCCAAATAAGTCCAAATTGACTTAAATTGCTCACCCCAACTTTTCTATGTTTCAAACATGTATTTGTTGAAAATTTTTAATCAAATTTAAGCTCATTTCCTTTGATGAAAGGATGGTATATCAACTATCCATGGAACAGAAGCAACTCCTCAAAAGGAAATGACTGAGAATGTCAAAAAGGTTGTCAAGGCCCTCTTATATATTTAATAAGGGGTTGGCTGCACAATATTTCTTCAAATATTGAATGCCTCAAGTGCCAAAGAAACTTGGGATCACTTACAATTGGATTATGTTGGCTCAGAAAAAAATATAGGCATGAAACTCCATTCCGTATAAACTGAATTTGATAACCTGAAGATGATACCTACTGAAGATTTTCAAACTTATCTCAGTAGAGTGTCAAATACGGTGAATCAAATTCAAAGTTTTGGTGATATAATTGAAGAAAAGAAGATAGTCCCAAAGGTGTTAAGGGGCATACCTTTAAAATATAACTATATATTGTAACAGCTATTGAGGAGGCATAGAATATATACTCCCTATCAATGATAGAGCTTCTTGGGTCTTTAAAAGCACATGAGGAATGACTTAAACTTTTTGAACAGCCAATTGAACATGCCCTGCAAACCAAGTTAAGACTCCAAAGGAAAGGAAAAAATTTCATCCCCATCATCACCCTTTCATTCTCGTCCACCTGTGTCTGGCTATATGAATCTTAGAAGAGGTACTGGAGGTTGAGGGAGAGGCCGCTATTCTGGTCCATCTAGTGAATGTTGAAATTATTGAAGTGGGAGTGAAGTGGAGTAGGGGCGGTCTGATATGGCATACCGCACAAACCGCAGAGACCGTCGCAAACTAAAAGCTAGGAGATGGCAGTTAGCCATTTTTGACTTCCACCCTTCCTTCCTGCAGTCTGGTTTAGAAAGCGCCCTGGAGAAGTAACTGGGCAGTTATCCTTGTCTAACTAAGGCTGTTGTAGTATGGATTGTGAGACTGTACTGTCTGCTTAGAGCTTATCAGGATCTCTAGCTCTCAAGAAGACATGCAGTTAGCACGGCCTATGGAGGCTAACCACACAGTTCGTGAGAGATTTCTTGGGCGTGTTGGTAGCCAGAGTTTGCTGGTGTCGTGGACTTGGTAACGAGTCTATGATAAGTCCAGGTTTGTTGCCTAGTTTGTTGAGACCGCCTGGTTGTGTGGTTTGCTTATGGATTTCGCTAAGACCTCCTGGTTGAGTGGTCTACTTCTGGAGTTTGGCAAGTTCGGAAGTTCAACTAGGCTCATATTCTGTTCTAATTGTTGACTACAATATGCGCGAACTAGATGCGGAGACCGCTGCTCCGTGTGGTCTGGTGACTGAGTTCGGCAGTCCGCTGCTGGCGTGTTTGGATCTGCTGCACAATGCGGTCTAGTGGCTACTTCTCGTAGTTTGATGATGGCGTGATTGGATTAGGATGCGTAGCTAGGTTACCAAGTCCATGCAGACTAGTGTTATTGTTCACTCAGCTTGGCAAACTGTTCCTTTTTCCACCTATGTGAATAGATGGTTTTTTGTGGTGGATAGATGTTGGTGTCTGCGTTTGTGCGGATAGATGATGCTCGTCATGGATTGAAGAGCAGTTTTCCTATCACTATGGGTGATGACGACAGTCCTCCTTATGCCTATAAATAGGAGACTCGGGCTCGTCATAAATAAGAATTAGAACAAGAACAATGAGAACTCAGCTCGTATTTTGATCCTGCAGTTAAGATTTTCTAATCGGCGCGACTAAGTGAAGTTGACTATCTGTGCAGGTTGTTCAGCTTGCATCAGGCGGCTAGGCAACTAGTGAGAAGCTTGGTGTGGAATAGTTCACCGTTAACAATCAGTGATATACAACAGGTTGCGGTCTTAGCGGCCTGAAGTCACTTCCTCCGAGTTGCAATTAAGTCAAGCAGTTTGCCCGATCTATCAGCGGGTTTTGTTCAAGTTCATCTGCATTAAGTAACAAGCAGTCCACATGGCTAATTGCGGTTTGGAGACTTTGGTGGTTTTGGCAGACAGGGCTTATGGGTTGACGACTTGTGCAGTTACAGCTTGTTGTTCGCGTGGTTTCTTCTTTGCCTGGAGTTGAATTTTTTTTGTTTTCATCGAGTACATTGCGAGATCATGTCTCGCAATATATGGCTCACCTTGTAAAGATTGTTATTAATTCCAGTGAAGACTCTTGTGTTTCTATTTCCTCTGATTTCTACTTGTCTTTGGTTGTGGTTGAGTGTTTCTGCGACCTCTTCTCGGCTTCCATCATGAAATTTTTACAGTGAACAACAATCCAATTCTACTTCGCTATATTGTCATTTATGTAATAAAAATAATCACAACACCAGTTGTTGGGTCCATTAATCACAATGTCCTAGATTTGAAGAAGACCCTTTAGGATAATGGTATATACATGATTGTATCTAATGCATGCTCTAAGTTCTATGTATGCAGATTGTTTTATGTTGCACTGATTTGTCAGGTACTCTGAGTCACAATGACAGATGGACTCAAGACAGGATGCCGTCAAAGCATAAATCTGGCTAAGTCCAGAAGCATTGAGTGAAGTCGGTTCACTCAATGCCAAGAGACTAAAAGCATTGACAGAAGCTGAAGCAGTCAATGGCTCATAGAAGTAGACAAGAAATCTGGCTAAGTCTAGAAGCGTTGAGTGAAAGCAGTTCCTCAATGCCAGAAGAGAGAGTTATCAGAACATAATGCAGTCAAAGCCGTAGTATTGATGACAAAGAAATCTGTCTAAGGACATAAACATTGAGTGAATACAGTTCACTCAACGTCTAATCATCAAGAAATTTGTCTAAGGACAGAAGCATTGAGTGAAAACTAACCACTCAACGCCTCATCAATAAAATAGGCAAAGTCAGAAAGCGTTGAGTGTGAAAGCATCACTCAACACCTTCTAGCAGTGAAATTTCAGCCAAGTCAAAATGCATTGAGTGAATAAGGATCACTCGACACCTCGGTAGCTAGAATGCAAACACTAAAGCGTTCAGTGTTGAATATTCACTCGACGCCTAAAGATGTAGAATTCTGCTAAGTACTTTTATGTTGAGTGACAAGGCTTCACTCAACGCCTGTGCAAATTATCTGAAATTTGCTAAGTCCAAAAGTGATGAATCATCCAGACATCATCAGAAATTCAAATGTTACATGAATGGCACAGTAGATGACAAAAGACACCGCTTTCCTTTAATATAGTAATTAATTCAAAAGAAGTGTTGCAATTACCAACTCCTTTGGTCCACACTACTCAAAGAGCCATTGGATGAGGGGATACAAAACCAGAGTTCCGAGAAAGAAGAAAACAACTTTTGGAGAGAAAAGCTTCTTGAGACAAGAACTTTTAGGTCATCTTCTTCTTGGAAATAAGGAAGAACAGTTCTGCAACTGGTGATCAAGAGCAAGTCGGATAGCTTCAGACAAGGTTGGATGATTGAAGAAAGAAAGCACAAAAATCTTATTTTGTCTTCATCAGCAAGTTCAGAAGATTTATTTTCTGAGTTTCTTCCTAGCACAAGTTGAACCATCCTGAAGATCTACTTCTTTGGTGATGTGAAGAAGTTAGGGCTGAACTCACTCAGTCCAGAGAGAAGGCTTAGAGAATACTTTCTCTGGAGTCTATCATCATCAACAACTATCTTGTCTAGTAGGATCAGTCTTGACCTGAGTTATAAGACTGTAATATAAAGGCTGAGTGGTAGGATTCTATTAAGAATCTGAAGTAGGGCCTATGTGCATGAGGTAGGAGTTTTATTCTCTGAGTGGTAGGGATTGTGTGCCTGAGATAGGATCTGAATTAGATTTGAGTTGCATGAGAGTTATCATCTCTGAGTGTAGGTCTATCCTCTTAGCCTAAGCTACAAGGTATATTATTGTGCCTGAGGTAGGTGATTTGTGGATCACTGAGCTGTAGGAGATATCATCTCTGAGTGTGTAGGGCTTAGCCCTGAGGTAGGACTTGGAGGAAGTCTAAGAGATCCTGAGGGATCTATATTGTAAGCTCATTGAGATGAGTTTTGGTGGAGATAGCCTTGTTTAACACACTGTTAGAAAGGTGGGAGGGAAAGTGGATGTCCCCAAGCCTTGGGGAACCACTATAAATACAGGTGTGCTGGTGTTAATTCTTGAAAGCTAACATAAAGTAAATCACTCAACTCACCTAAGTAGAAGGAAGTCATTAAGGACAAAAACTTATTCACCCCCCCCCCCCTCTAGGTGATTTAGCTACTTTTGAAATAAAGACTTTCAAGTGGTAGCATGACCATGTTGTTCAAAAAGGACTTAATAGTTTGAACAAATCTCCAAGAGTAGCTAAAGATTTTCTCCATGGATTCAAAAGAGAACCACAAGGAGTTGAGCTCCATGAAGCTCCCTATCTACAGAAAGGCAAATTTTGGGATTTGGAAAGAGAGGATCAGACTATTCATGGAAGCCTCAGAACCAAGGATTTTCTTCACTATCCAAGAGGGACCCTTCATTCCCATGAAGATATCTGTCTTGGATGCCAATGTCCAAACTCCTAAGAGATACACTGAGATGACCAAAGATGAGGTTATCTTGGAAACCATGAACAAGAGGGTACAAAATATCATTGTTAGAATTATAGATGACTCCACATTCCAGAACCTTGTCCACTGTAAGATAGCCAAGGAAATGTGGGATACCCTGATTGTATATATGGAGGGAACTGAAGAAATTAGGGATGATAGGAAATCCCTTCTTAATTAGGAATATGAGGCATTCAGATAAAGCAACAAGGACATCATAACTGAGTGCTATGAAAAATTCTTCAGAGTGGTGAATAATTGGAGGGTCTTCGACAATTATTAGTTGAATGATAAGTTCCTAAGATCTCTAACCAAAAATTGGGACACAAAAATTTGTGCTATCAGAAAAGTGTCCAAGCTTGCTAAAACTCCTCCTCACACTTTGTTTGGAAAGCTGATTTCTTATATGATGCAGCTATCTGCCAGAAAGGAGGAGGAGACCACTATCAGGTCTCATGCCAAGGATAGGATAGTAGCCCTCAAGGCTGAGAGCTTTAAGAAGAGCAAGAAGAGGACTGTCTCTCCCCCAAGAAGGCCAGTTGATTCAGATAACTTTGAGTCCATCTCATCTAACATCAATATGTCAGATGGGGAGTTTGTTTCCTTCTCAATGCAATTTCAGAAGATGATGAAGATGAGATAGTGGAAGAACAAAACCTCCTCCTCACATTATAAGAGGGATCACAACAAATCTGAGAAGAAGTTATCCAAAGGAGACATGTATGATTCTAAACCTAGCAAACATATTTCTTCTAAAATAGTATGTTATTGTTGTAGTAAGTCTGAGCATATCATTGCTGATTGCCCAATCAAAAGAAAAGAGACTGGTGAGAAGAAACACCACCACCACAAGGGAAAGAAGGAAAAGACCTTCATTGCCAAGAATGAGAAGAGCTGGAGTCAAACTGACTCTGCTTCTTCTGACTCTGAAGAAGAAGAGAAAGCCTATATAGTCATGTTTACATCTGCTGCTGCTGAAGAGAATGATGACTATCTATCTGCAAGGATAGGAATCAGGGCCCCACTATCACACTCAGAAAGTGACATTGAGGTGGATGAAGATGTTAGTGTCAATTATGGACTCATGGCCATGACATATGGTGAATCTAGCCAGGATCAATCTGATCCAGATGAGAAGCCAATTCATTCTATCTCCTCCTCTGAATCTGATTATGAAACAAGTCCTAATTCTGATGCATCTTCATCCTGTGATGAAGATGGATCAGAATCTGAGAAAGATGTCAACCAATTGATTGATAATTATGAGTTAATCTTGGAAGATCTGAAAAAGAGCAAGTTGTATGTCAAAAGACAAGCCAAGGAAATTGTATCATTAAGGAAAGATCTCTCTTTACACACTGAGTCAGCCTTACAACTGAACTAGATGAGCAGAGAGATATCCCAACTTACAGTAATCACCATTATCCAAGTTTCAACCATAAATATTAAGAACTCTTTAATTAAAGAGTTGTAAGATAAGCTCCTCAAAGTGAGGATGCTAGTTGTTCAATACTACAAACCTAATTCAGTATTACCACTCATCGATACCTTCGCCTCCCAAACTGATAAGAAGGGGATGGGGTACATTGAAAGGAATATTAGAAGAAGGAATAGAAGTAAGGGCAAGGCTCAAATTCAGCCTGATATCTCTTTTGAGAAAGTTTTATTACCATCCAACAAGTATGACTAAGAGAGTATATATGGTAATTGGTTGAATGGAAGATCCAATAGTATGAACAAAAATGCTCACAACAATAGTGGAAGGAAGGGCATGGGATTGAGTGCCTTTAAGGACCCACATGAGAAAATCCAGATGGCCCATTATGGATTATTTGTATTTAGTGCTCCAGCCCCCACACTCAAGAATAAGGGAGTGGCCTATTCTCAGGTTCCTCCACCTGATACCTTGACAAAGGTTAAGTCAGTCAGTAATCCTCACTTAACAGTCTCTAATTCCATCAATAACATGTCTACTGCAAAAAAGATTTATGTTGGTGAAACTCAGAGTAAGTCAAGTACATATACTGACAGACTCACCTACAGTCAAATTGTTGCTGAAAGAAACAAGAAAAAGGTTGTTAATATCGCTTCTAAACAGACAGTTGTTGACAACTTGCACTTTACAAGGGTTATTTAGAAGAGGATATACAACGTTCATGAATGTTGGTGTTGTGGTAAGGTGGGACACTTTGGCATAGATTATTGGCACAACCCTAGAGTTCCCAGGGCAAGGGTGAGTCTTCCTATCAGAAGTGTTGTAGGGAGACATGTTCATTTTTAGACTAACAAGAACCAAGGAACCAATCCCTTTTGGAGTCCTAAGGTAAACTAAAATGTGTTTGTAGGGTAGTCCAAGTACCCATACAATGACAATATGGTACTTGGACAGTGGATATTTCAGACATATTACTGGAATAAGGTACAACCTTAAGGACTACACTCCTGTGAAGAATGGACCTAAGTTGATCTTATTGGGAATTGTCTCCACAATATCTCGAATTTGTAAGAAGTCACCCTTAAACTAAGATAAATTAAGTTGTATTTGATGTTGTGTTCTAGCTATGTGTTTGCAGGATTTAATTTCTAAGTGTAAATCAATGTCAGTCTACAGTGGGTCACCAAACACAGGATCATGCAATGTAATCCCTCATTGTGTGACTCATGGTGTTGACTCATGTATAGTCTCTCTATTGGGATACACTTTATGATCAAGCACCATAGACGAAGGCCAAACGTCTATTGAAGATTTTCTAAGAAGAAATATTTTTTTCTAAGTGTTTATTCTCGAGAAGCTATCTCGAGAGGTTGTCTTGAGTAGATTCCTTCTACTCGAGAGACAGATATTCCCTATCCCGAGAAGAATTCCTGTACTCGAGACGGTCCCCCAATTAACTCGAGTAGTCAGATGTTTTACTTCAAGAATTTCTCTAAGTATCAGGACTCGAGTGATTTCTTTAGTACTCGAGTTGGTCTTCAGTTTTTCTCGAGTGGACTCTTCTTCATCTTGAGAAGTTAACGGAGATCCCGAGTAGATTTATTCTACTCGGGTGAAGTTAAGTCCCTGTCTCGAGAGACGTACTCGAGAGGCTGAAGTCAGTCAAGTCTCTGTCTCGAGAGGCTCACCTGAGAGGGTAAAAGCCAATCACCTGAGACAGTCGTCCAGTACTCAAGAGAGCAGTCCAGTCTTCCGAGTAAATCTTTTCTCTCGAGAGAGAATCTTCTTCAGAGCAGTTGTCGACTCCAGAATTTTTCTAAGTAAGACTCTCGAGTGGATTTCCTATCCCTCTCGATAGGTTCAGCATTTCTCTCGGGTGGTTATTTTCCTCTCGGGCCGTGAAAAAGGAAAACTCCGAAAATATTTATAAGTCACCTTGGACCGGATTAATTCTTAATCTCCATTCCTATTGGTCCACATGTCCAGCTTTGATGATCTGACTGTTAAGGGTTTGCCTATAAATAGTCTAATCATCCTCTTCATACGTACGGATTCTCTAATTAGTCATATCATTTTCGAAAAGTTTTCAAGATTTCTGAATCGCCGCCGTCGACCTAGTTTTCCGAGAAGAATTTGTCGCCGATCTTCGATCCCGTTAAGGCTGTTGATCAAAGCTTCTGTCAATGATTCTTCCTCGACATTTCCGATTCAGACAAAGAAAGAGATCATCTGATCGTTTCATTCTTCATCGTTCAAATCCAATCCCGACCGTGATTGATCTAGGGTTTCAGATCTACAGGATTTCAGCCGTCTTCTTCGAAATCATCTGATAGGGCTTTCAAGTTATTCAGAAGAAGGACTCCGATTTCAGATCTGATATTTTGATATTGTTATTGTAGATCTTGTATTTCAAATCATTTTTCTTGTAGGAGATCTCATCTCCGAGACTTGTAGGAAGTTTAATCTTCTGAGTGTAGGTCCTTGTTGTGGATCGAGTTGTAGGGGCGTTGTTCCGAGATTTGGTAGGATTGGTTTTCAATCCGAGGTAATAGTGAAGTAGTCGGATCTAGCGCAAGGCTAATCCGGTGAGGTAGAGAGTGGACGTACCCAAGATTGGGGTACCACTATAAACTCTGTGTTATCTGTGCTTGGATTGTTTGTTTTGCTGCGCTCTTAGTCTTTAATTTTTATTCCGCCAAAAGACGCAGACCTCACCTATTCACCCCCCTCTAGGTGATTTAGGTAGACAATTAGAAACATCAGATCTTTGGAGGTTCAGACAAAGAAGTCACTAAGGGCTATGGTATGATCTCAAATGTCATAGTCTCCATCACAATGGTAGCTTATGCGGAAGGATTGTAATATAATCTGATTAGCATAAGTAAACTATGTGACAATGGCTGTCATTGTCTTCCACAATGATGACTGTCTGATAAAAAGGTCAAGTGACCAAGCGGTTATCTTAACATGCAGTAGGAGTGGACATATATATTGTTTAGACTTTTCTATGTTTAAGTTCAGATTCACCAGTGTGTTTGATAGCAAATGAGAAAGTCTCATATTGTATACAATAGCACAAGAGGCTTTCTCACTTGAACTATAAGGCAATTACTTGAGCAGGTTTTGACTATTGCACAAAATGTAAGCAATAAAGTCAAAAACATGAAAGTACCCAATATCGAGTTATTCAACCAATTATCCTAGCAAGCTCTTTAGTGAAGGGCTAGTGAGAAATGGACCTAATCTAAGATACACAAAGGAGGGTATTTGCTCTGCATGTCAAAAGGGCAAGCAAACCAAAGCATCTTTTAAAAGCATTGTGGTCAAGGATTCTGTGAGGTGTTTGTATCTCAAGCATATGAGCTTGTTTGGTTCTATGTCAATTCATAGTCTAGGTAGGAAAGTCTACTCACTTGTGATAGTTGATGACTTTTACAGGTTTGCTTAGGTGTTCTTCCTAAAGAAAAAGTCTGAAACCCTTAGCACTTTTGTGACTTTTGTTGGGCAAATTCAGAATAAAAAGGACAGTTCTGTGGTCAAAATCAGAAGTGACCATGATACTAAATTTCAGTCTGAAAGCATGACAAAGTTCTATGAAGAGCAAAAGATTCATCAGAAATTTTCTTCTCCTAGAACAAGGAGCAGAATACCACCTATTGTTGGGCATTTGAGGGATCATCCCAGAAATTAGATCATAGGAGATGCTGGTCAAGGGATTACAACAAGGAGCAGAAGCCTCAACATTGATATGTACTCCAGCTTTTTGTCTCAAGTTAAACCTAAAAGGTTTGAAGATGACAACATAGACCCATTTTAGATTGTGGTTATACAAGAAGAACTGAACCAGTTTAAAAGATGCAAGGTCTGGAAGCTGGTTCCCAGACCATATAGACATAACATCATAGGAACCAAGTAGATCTATAGGAATAAACTTGATGAGAATTGTGTTATAATAAAGAATAAAGCTAGACTGGTGGCCAATGGATACAAACAAGAAGAAGGTATTGATTTTGATCAAACCTTTGCGCCAGTAGATCTATAAGACTGTTCCTTGCATATGCTGCACAAAAAGGGTTCAATATCTACCAAATGGATATAAAGTCAACTTCCCTTAATGGTGACATAAAAGAAAAATTCTATGTTGAGCAACCATCAGGTTTTGTTAACTCTAACTCTCCTAATTATGTATTTAAGCTTAGAAAAGCACTATATGGGTTGAAGTAAACCCCTAGGGCATAGTACGAAACCCTGTCTACCGTTCTCATTGAGAATAGATTCTCAAGGGGAAAGATAGATAATATATTATTCATCAGGGAAGTCAAGGGAAAGATCATTCTAGTCCAAAAGTTTGTTAAACTTATGCAAGAAAAATTTGAGATGAGCAGTATGGGTGAACTCAAGTACTTCTTATGCTTCAAGTAAGATAGTCTGATGATGGTTTATCCATCTCTCAGTTTAAGTTCACCAATGAGTTGATTAAAAAATTTGGAATGGAGAGTGCCTCCATAATAAAAACTCCTATGAGGTCAAGTGTGTCAATAGACAAGGATGAGTTCAGGAAACCAGTTGACGAAACCTTATATAGAGGCATAATTGTCTCCCTTCTCTATCTTACTGCTAGTGGCCAGATATTATGTATAATACATGTGCTTGTGCTAGATACTAGGCTAGCCCTAAAGAATCTCATTATTTTGCAGTAAAAAGAATATTGAGATATCTCAAGGGCATACCTAATCTTGGTCAGTGGTACCCTAGGAATAATTACTTTGAACTAATTGGGTATTCATATGCAGACTTTGCAGGTTTTAAAGAAGACAGGAAGAGCACCTCTGACACCAGTTAGTTTCTAAGAGGAAGATTAGTTTCTTGGAGTAGCAAGAAGCAAACTAGTGTTGCCATCTCAACAACTGAATTAAAGTACATCTCAGCCGGTAGTTGCTGTGCACAGCTGCTATGGATCCAACATCAACTCTAGGATTACAATCTCAAGCTTAGTAGAACCCAAATGTTTTGTGACTCTTCTAATGCAATCACTATTGCTAAGAATCCTATATGTCATAGCAGTACTAAACATATATAGATTAGATGCCATTTTATTAGAGAGCATGTAAAAAAAGACATTTGTCTTGAGTTTGTCCCCATAGACAAACAAGTGGCTGACATTTTCACCACATCATTGGATGAAGCCAAGTTCAACACCTTCAAAATTGAGTTGGGTATGTTAAAATTAGTCTAGCTTCAGTATTTACATGCATATGTGTTGCAGGAAATATTGTATCTTGCAGGATGTCAAGACAAAAATAGATTAAGTATCCAGACATCGAGTGCGTCGAGAGCACTGAATGCGTTGAGTGCGTTGAGACCGTTCAACGAATTCTCTCAGGAACTTCAGATTGCGGCTATCTCACGGGATTAATCTCAGCCATTGATCTCCTGATAATCTCAATAGGTGCGTGCCTCTCCATATTCTCAAATAGGAGATAACTATAAATAGAAGTGTGTGTGCTTAGGATAAAAACATTATTCCTAGACCTTTGCGACTGTCTGCCTCCCTGCACCAGAAGATCGTCCAAATCCCCAAACATTCCATCTCTTTCAATGGTGCCAAAAGGAATGGATTTCCTTTTCGAGGGATCGAAAGTAGTACAAAATGGTTTCAAGGATGCTCCAGAGGAAGTTCATCTGGTCCTACCCTTATTAAAAGTCATTGACCTAGATTTCATTCTGTTCGAGCTAAGCCCTGTATGGAAGAGAGAAGTACTTGAATTGTATATGAATGCCACTATCGACTCCTCCACAACCAAAATCAAGCCATCCATCAGTGGGCATAAGATCAAGATCTCCCCTAGGAGACTAAGCAAGGCACTTCACCTGCCCAAGTTCATGCAGTCTATTGAAGAAGATGAGCTTTATCAGAATGATGTGATGTCTGCCCTCAAGTGGTGTGGGATTTCATAGCATATCACGGGTTCTGTGTTAAGAAAGGAGACGAATATCAAAGGGAAATTCCTGTAAGATGTGATTGGAAAGGTCCTGATATGAAAGACGGGTTCTCATGATAAAATCTCCAAGAAAATGTTTGAGCTCATGACAAGGGTCATACATTCCAAAATAATTGACTGGGGCAAGGTATTCTTTGATAGAATAGTGGAATGCAAGGTTGAACCAAATCTAGCGAGAATTCTATCACTTTATCTCCATTAGTCTGTTCCAGTGATCCTCAATGTGAGACTGGGAACTAAAATCCATCATATGAGGAAAATGGATTCAAAAATATTTGACAGATGAGATAGAGTGCTACTATCTCATCTACAACAAAAGGAAGTCAAGAAAAAGAAAGTTATCATGGTCACTGAAGAGAACATAGAAAGAAGTTCTTCTGAAAGCAGTGAGGAGGAGCCACATGATCCTCAGCCGAGTGAATCCTCTAAGGGAACAAAGAGAGACATGAGTGCACAGGTCTCAATTTCCTCAGAACATGTTGTAGGAAATCCACTTGGTAGATATCAGTCTGAAGAGATCCCAACTGCTGCAATGGAAATTCTGATTGATCAGATAGTAGAAAACATCTGTGCAGACATGAAGGGGGAGATTTACCAGATACCAGCATCTGTTGATGAAGAGACGGAAACTTCGGTTTAAGACCAGCTTGATAGTCTGTAGAGCAAGATTGCTCAAAATCCCCAAAGTACTGAAGTGAATCTTTTGAGTCCTCAAATTGAGGGGGAGCAAGTACTTGAAAGGATGATAGAAGATACTCCAGTCAAAGACACTACAGTACAACATATTCCCATGGGGGATGCAAAGACTGAGGGGGAGATTCCAACAGAGCTCCCTGCTCAGGAAAATTATAAGATCATAGAAATTTCGAAGGATGATGAACCTAGTGTTGAACACTCCTCTGAATATGTGATTGTAGATTCTGAGTTCAGGGCAGGAGCTAGGCCAGAGCAGGAAAATTTCTGTGATGAAGGGGCATCTCATCAAGCTGATCAGATTTCACCAACCTTCCTAGCTCAACTGAAGGGTCTACTGGATGACCAAAGGTGACAACTTGAATACTTTGTGGACGATTCCATCAAAGATCTGAGAAATGATCTGACTACTGAGATCAAATCCATCAGATTTGAGGTGAACTTGCTGAAGGCCCACACTGTGGTATTCTTTACGAGGGCTTCTCCTGTTGTAACCTTTATAGAGAGCAAGCTGGCCGAAATCAGTCAAACTCAGAATGGTATCTTGGAGAATCAGAACATAACCTCCAACAACATGCAAGTGGTTCATAATGCACAAAAGAATCTGATTTAAGCACACATGAATATTCTGGAAAGGAGAATGGATGCATGCACTCAAATTCTGGATGATCATATGCACCAGGTCAAAGAACATGTCACAAATGTAGTGAACTATCTAGATCAAAAGATGGAGTAACCAATGTAATCAGAGGTTCATTTGGCCTTGAACAACATATATATGACAACATTGTTGTTGTTCCAAAAACACTGAATGTTGGACAGTTTGGGGAGTATGATAATCAGACAGCAGAGCTATTTGATGATCAAAGTGGTGATCAGTGGGCTGAACCTTAAACTCATACTGAAATCCCCGCATTCAGCCCCACTGCTAACCAGATAGCCAGAGTCAGAGGAAATGTTACTGAAGAAGAAGAGACAAGGCTCAGCAAGAAAATGTATAGAGAATAAATGGAGATCGGGCCAAGCTTTGAGCAATGAAGTCCTCAATCAAGTACTATCATATTATCTGCCTGAGACCAAGTCAAAATCAAGAAAATTGAAAGGGTAAAACTATGCAGCTCCTTAGAATGTGCATAACTAGAAAAGAATGAAGAGGCTAGTAGAAAATTCAGAAGAAATAAGAAGATAAGTGTTGTACCACCAAATGCTCCTGAGCTCAGCAAGTATTTTCCAAAGCCATATAGTTATTTTGAGAGTCAAAAGGAGAAGAAATCTGAAGATCAAGAAAAGGATGCAAAGAAACAAAGAAGGGGAAGGGAACTTGAAACATAAAAAATGTTTTTTCTTCTTCTTAAAGGGATATAGGACTGTGGAAATTATCTTAAGCACACTGTCTAGTTGTAATTATCTTCTTGAATGAAAATTACATTTTTGATTATGTATCACATACTGATCCTGTGTGTTGTGAATATATTTTCAATTTTGTGGTAGTGTATATCATTGTCTATAGGGGGAGATTATTGGGTCCATTGATCATAATATCCTAGATTTGAAGAAGGCCTTCGGGACAATGATATACACATGATTGTATCTGATGCATGCTCTAAGTTTTATATATGCAGGTTGTTTTTTGTTGCACTAATTTGACAGGTAGTTTGAGTCATAGTGACAGATGGACTCAAGATAGGATGCTGACAAAGCAGAAATCTGGCTAACTCCAGAAGCACTGAGTGAAGGCAGTTCAGTCAATGCCCTGAGACTAAAAGCATTGACAGAAGCTCAAGCAGTCAAAGCCTCAGAGAAGTAAACAAGAAGTCTGACTAAGTCCAGAAGCATTGAGTAAAGGCAGTTCACTCAATGATAGAAGGGAAAGCATTATTAGAACACAGTGCAGTCAAAGCCGCAATATTGCTAACAAAGAAATCTGTTTGAGGACAGAAGCATTGAGTGAAGACAGTTCACTCAACTCCTACTCATTAATAAATATGTCTAAGGACTGAAGCGTTGAGTGAATACTGACCACTCAATGCTTCATCAATAAAATAAGCAAAATCAAAAGGAGTTGAGTGTGGAAGCGAGGACATCAAGTGATGAAGAAGATGGTACACGAGCTCCACTGGCTGCAGAAGGACAACTATGAGTTGCGGCGGGAGTGTGCGCAACTTGCGGGTCGGATGAGGGTCAGCAAGGCCTTTGAGACGGCGTCTTCCACCATGCTCCTGGACGAGATTGACGAGAACCTCCAAATAGTTCACAGGAATCTAGGGCAACTCCGCGAGCTTCACGTGCGACGATTGGTGGCAGAACCGCGAGACCGGGGTAATTCAAAATGGCTGGCCTAGCGGGCCTAATGGTACTCGCCCCTGTCCCCTTTGGTACGTGCGTGCTGATCGATTTCATTTGTGCACTGGACAATATTTGAACCTCCGCTGTAATAACTTAGATAATTCTTCGTTAAATCAGCGCATTTAAATATGATATCACGCGTTTTGTCAAATTCATCTTGCCATAGGATAGGACGAACTCACGGGGCGGCGAGTTGAGAGTGGCGATCTGTGGCAAGCGAGCTAGTGCAGGAGAGCTGGACTGTCCAGATGGTTCGGCCTTAACTTCCTTTTCCTATAAATAGGCCTTCTCACCAACCCCCTACTATGCCTTTATTGCTCTCAGACCCCCTCTCTTTGTTCCCATGTCCTTCTGTACTCGCATTTCTAATCTCGTAGCGAAAATGGTGAAGACCAACCCTGACTCTGACGGTCAAATGAAGTGTGCTTGGCAATTCACCGAGCACTGCTTCTTCGAGGGGAACACTACCACCGAGGAGCTCGCCGCCTTTATGGCCGACTTCGTCCCCCCAGCTTCACAGCTCACCTGTTGGAGGACCACAAAGCCATCAATTCCTTCTACAGTGATGAACTCGCCTTCCCCATCTCACACTTTGAGGTGGGTTACGCCTACCCCTATGGCCGGAGATCCTCCAGATCCTGAAGTACTTCGGCGCGGTACCTGCTCAACTGAACTCAAACGCCGTCGCAATGATGGTCGTGTTCATCTGTTATCTCCGCCGGGAGTGGATTGAGTTCAACTTGACAGTCTTCCGCAAGTTGTTCTCCTACAAGGCCACCCCCGACGGATTCGCCTTCTTTGGCGGCTCCTCTATAAAGGTTCGCGAGGTCTCGAATAAGAACCATAACTGGATGACCAAGATCGTCTTCATCAAGGGCGATCTCGGCAACATCCCCTTCACGCCACAGCAAAAAGGCGAAGAGGTCTGCCGCCCCCAGCCGTCTACGACAACGACGCCGAGCTCCACAAATTCTTCCCCCATAAAGACTTCGAGGTCGTCCATCTCCGCCGAGACCTCGACTCGCTCCTACCTATCCTCCCTAGAGAAGGTTAATCTCGCCTACCCCTCTTTACCTGACTCGACAGGGTGATCAACATATCTGACCTTTAAACCTTTTTCTGTAGGGGTGCGACTCCTCCCCAAGCACCCGCCCTTCGCGGACTCGGGACTTTTTGCAGATCCCCTTGAATTCGCTCGGGCGGCCGTGTCAGCCTGCCGAGGAGAACGGGCGGAAGGCCAGCCCTCCGACAGCAAAAGACGGCTGGAGTTTGGAAAGCCGGGCTCGTCTTGTCAGCACCCGACCAAGAAGAAGAAGGCCAGAATGGTCTCTGGGGGGCGGCAACAGCCGCAGCCATCCCCTAAATACACAGACTCGCCCGTGGTCTCTCCGGATGCTTCGTCGGAAAGTCCGCTGAAGGAGACTACAACGAGGGAGGACCAAAGGGGGCGCGAGTCCCCCCCCCCAATCCCGCTGCCGAGGAGACCTTGCCCCGTGAGTAGGGCCTGCCAAAGGACCACCCCCTCTTTGGTTTGGGGGGAAGGTGCAAGGATCTGGCTGGCGATCCAATGGTGACGTGGGATGAGCGGGCCCACCGAGTCTAATTCTCCACCCTCCGCCCTACCTGGGGAGCTCGCCAGCCTCTTGTTGGCCAGGCCAATGCGCTGGGCTTCGACATGTGTGGACGTGATGCCACTAAGGTGTATAAGGGTATGCTCCCCCCTGCCAGATCGGTCATGAGGGCTTGTAGGCCCATCTGCAGGCCTTCGAGCTCCATCACATGATGGTCCGCCGCACTTTCAACCTCGACCAACTCCTACGAAAAGCCGAGCAGGAGTGCGACGTTGTCACAACCCGCATTTTCCCCGAGGTTAAGGAGTATCAGAGTACGGGAAAACACGCGTCGTGATGCCACGTCGAGCAGGGGATAACTGTTGACGCTCAGGCGACGCACCAAGACCAAAATCACATGTTTTAATTTAGTAGAAAACTAGTTTATTTAAAGGCCGTATCCCTCGGCACAATGGATCAGCTAGTCCACGTTGGGAAAAAAATATATTTGTTTACAGCGGAAAAATACTTTGATTTAATTGACTTGACATCCTAAAAGAGTAAAGGGGCCCTCAAGAGACCACTTATAGTATGCAAAACACCAAAGGTGAGTATAGTATTTTTGTTTAAAAGATATGTTTTACGCTTTAAGAAAATAGTGCTTTTGTTTTGCAAATGTGATATGCATGAGGTACATATAATAGTTTAGGGTTTTAAAATACCTAACATGCAACCTAGCATAAAACCTTCTCATAAGCAAGTAAGCAACCCCAAGAGGGCAAAAAAAATAGCAGTTTTAATTCATATTTAGCAAAACAAGTAAGCCACCAGTGGGCGTCGACAACCCGACACGAACCCACCAGTGAGTGTGCATGTCCATACAGAAAAGAAAGATAACTACCTCACAAGGTGAATGATCTGCAACTCAGCTACCCTGGAGGCTACCAACAAGACCTACTAGAAGGAATCAGCCGCTCAATCGGCTACAACCTGGACCTGTGGCATTCAAGAAAAAGAAATGCCTCAGCAAGGAAATAATCAAAAGAAAAGGAGTACCAGATTACTTAATAAAGAAGGGTTTTTTTTTCCAACCCGGCAACAAGGTACCAATCAGCAGAAGCAGAAAAAAAGAACTATTGTTAAAAAGATAATAAAGGCAAATCACACCAAGTGTGAGCACAAAAGCTACCTGCTCTGCGGAAAGAATCAACCTGCAGCAGCAAAGTATCAGTATAATAGCAGGAAAAGCCAAAAGCAGACAACGGGAGAGCTAACAATCCTAAGTTTGTGGGCAAATGACCGGAGTGTAAAAAAACAAGGGGCTGGAGCGTGTGGCAGTACCAACACCAAGAACCAGACCCCAAAAAAATACTCAAGGGTGAAACACAACCAGTGGCAGCCTTAGGGTCCACACACCTAAACAAGTTAGCCATAATGTCCAAACTTAGTGGTGTCCACAGCTCAGCACACACAATTCACCCCTCCAGAGTCCAGAAACAAACACCCCCTCTGGCCATAGCCCACGAGTCGGCATGCAAAAGCTAGCCGAACACCCCCAACATCCCCCTTAGGAAGGTAAAAGTCCTCAAATAGTCCTAAAGAAGCATGCATACCAAGGCTATAGCATTTGCCTAAAAAAAACTACGGCGTTGAGTGAGGCTGCCTCACCCAACGCCAAAATGGCCACGGTGTTGAGTGAGGTTCTCTCACTCAACGCCAAGGGCTAAACCGCAAGCCCTGGCCAGACCTACTTTGGCGTTGAGTGAGGTCGACTCACTCAACGGCTCAACACTAAATCGCACAAAATATACCTGGCGTTGAATGAGTGGACCTCACTCAACGCCTGGGCCCTTTGCCGCAAAAATACGCCTTGCGTTGAGTGAGTGGACCTCACTCAATGCCTGGGTCCTTAGAAAAAACCAAACCTACCCTAGCTCCTCTCAACACCAGGCTTGCAGAGCCTTGGGAAATTAATTCCAAGGCTCATGCTGCTTCTCCTTACCTGACCTACCAACAAACCTAGCCTTAAGACTCCATTAAACCTAGGCCAAAACCTTGGCACACCCTACTAACCAGATACAAGCTGGGACAATGAATAAGGAAAAGAGATAAGAGATGGTCGGTTTGATCAAGTTATTGCACAGAAAAAAAATATAAGCAAGGGTTTAAAACAATTAGGCAAGGGAAAGGGAGCCACTTGCCTCTACTTCTCGGAAACCACAGAAACCCTCCAACCTTCAGCTCCGATGGCAAGTTCGGCCACCTAGAAGCAAAGCTGGAGCATAAGGGAAGAAGAAGGAGAAACCCGAAAACCCTAGCTCTCTAATGACAGCCTTAAAACAAAAGATATTTACCTAGGAAGCTAGCTCTCGGCGAGAGCAGCTCAAATCTGGCGCTACCCGAGCGAAACACGCCTTAAATCTACAGCTAGCCGGCGGTCCAAGCTGCAGCTCCTCCGCCTCCCGCCTGCTTCCTTCCGCTGGAAGCTAACATGCTGAGCTGGCTTGGGAAATGGGGAAGAAGATAAGGGATAAGCTTTAATTATACAGCCCACTAGCATTATTATACTATTATCTAACAACACTAAGCTATAAGAAAATAATATTCTATCCTAATTGGTCGGCCACTACCCAAAAGCTAACGCATATATATATATATATATTTATATAATACACACACACACACACACACACACACACACACACACACACATATATATATATATATATATATATATATATATATATATATATATATATATATATATATATATATATATATATATATATATATATATATATATATATATATAACAGCCACTAAGCTATTATAGTACTAAGCCTAAGCAGCACTAGCAGCTATCCCGAGCTCCCTTCACTCAACCAGCTCACAGCCATCATAATCTAATATATATTTATATATATATATATATATATATATATATATATATATATATATTTACATATATATATATATATATATATATATATATATATATATATATATATATATATGTGTGTGTGTGTGTGTACAGCACACATAAATATATATATATATATATAAAGTAACACCCAAGCCACCTACTCAAAAGCTTTATCTTATAGCTTTAATATCTAATATACATATATATATATATAAACATATATACTTATATAAAATATATATTTGCCCTTACATATATACACATATATATAAACATATATCTATACTTAATAAAGTTCTTTCGATTTTCCGTTTTCTCTCCGTGCTCCGTCCGCCTGCCGCTTATCTCTCCCGCCTCCTGCCGCGTGCCAGCCCGACGTTGCCGCCCCTCCGTGGCTGCTCCGCGTGCCCCCTCTCCCTGCCGCGTATCTCTTCTTCCCTGTGGATGCTTTCTGCACCTGTATATTAAATATCTCTCTCATCCTCTCTCTCTATCGCTCTCTCTCTCTCTCTCTCTCTCTCTCACACACAGAGTCTCTCTCTCCTAGCAATGCCGAAATCCAGTTTTCTCCTGTGGAACAGGACGGTGCAGGCCTATCTTTCTCCGCGAGGAGATACCCCGCTCTTCCTCCTTGCCATCATCTCCGTCGTCTCCCTCCTCACCAACGAGCTCTCTCGCAGCTCTGCCGCCGCCGCCGATTTCGAGGGATTCGACGCCGACGACTTCGAGTACGATGAAGACTCAAACGATGCAGCAATCTCTTCTCAGCACTCCCCTTATCTCTCCGCCACCACCCTCGCCCAATCATCCACCCCCGAATCTCACCACGGCCCTCTCCTACCAGAACTCGAAGACCCCGCCCCCGTCGGCGGCGAACTCGGTGGAAAACCGCCCCACGCCTCCTCCACCCTCGATTTTTGGGACGAAGATGAGTTCGACGGCATTCCCTTTCAAATATCTGATCCGATCGGAGCCCCCCGCCGCCGCCGACGCTGAAATTATAGTCATCTCTCCCGGTCCGACCGCGCCCCAGAAAGTTTCTTTGAGATCGTACGTGATCGAAGTCGTGTGTATCAGCTTCCTCATCGTCTTCGCTATCAATTTCTTCATCAGAAAACGTCAAAATGAGTTGATCGCTCTCTGCTGTGCATCCCAGTTTGCCGCCAAGGACTCCATCTTCGATAAAAATTTCAGTCTTCTGGGGACAGGCGACGGGAAGGAGGACGCTCCATTATTGCTCAAGGAAGGGCAGAACGTGTTCAAGTTCTATGCCAGTGGGCGGCGGTTCTGCCAGGGCCTTCTAGCTACCATGGAGCTGCGTTGTCGCCATGATCTGATATCAAGATTGACAGATCTGCTGTTCAGCAACAAGGATACCATCACATTCGAGGTTGTGATGAACGACGATGCCACGGACCATGTTGTCCTCGCGGTTGCGAGGAATAAGATGGCCAAATCTATGCACACGCTGAAACTCCCGCGAACCCTTCCTTCCGCTCTACATCTGCTTCTCTACTTCCACGGCTCTGCAGCGCCACTGCTCCACCTTCGGCAGCATTTATCAGCTTCTGATTTTCCGACCGCCGCCTCTGTTTCCCGCACCTCCTCCTCCGCCGCCCGGTAAGCCGTCCCCACTATTTCTGCACTCCCTTTCACTGCTCTCCGACACTGCACACTTCTACCTCAATTACTTTGCTAATGCTTCATTTACTAAAATGATGTCCTGCTCTGCTCCCACATCTCTGCAGCGCCACTGCTCCACCGTCGAGATCGGTATTTAGCTTCTGATTTTGCAACCGCCGCCTCTGCTTCCCTCACGTCCTCCTCCGCCGCACGGTAAGACATGCCCACTATTTCTGGCACACTTCCATATGTTATATTAGAAGTTCACTTTCCTGATAATCCTGTAAATCACGGGGAATAAAAAATTTATTATCCCACAAAATGGCATATCTTTAATAAAAAGATCTATCCTTCTTCATTTTGAAATGCTTCATTGCTCTCCATTTAAAATACTGTTTTTCTGCAATTGTATAAAACTTGATATATTTTTGACCACATAATTGAATTGTATCATTGCCATTTGCTATAAGATTATATATTACTTTTTGTTGTCCCGATCTGCTTTGTTCGTCTCTGTTTCAATATATGCCACAATAGTTTGAAACTCGATATATTTTTGCTCAACTAATTAAATATTGTCATTTTAATATTATAAATGGAGCCTGATATACTGTAGAATTTGTCATCCCAAAATAACATAAGACTTTGGTTGTGTCTGAGACAATTTTTGATGATGAATAAGTTGCTAATTAAAAATTGATGTTCGCATAGAGATTTTATAAAAGTAATAAACACTCCATTGTTTAGATAGTTTTTTCATAAATGCTTATCTAAACTTTCATTCATTTACAAGAATCTGTTCGTTTACATGCGTTTTCTCCTTCGTGAGCGATTTTTTCTCCTATAACCGTTTTGTTCGCCCGGCCGCAATTTTTTCACCCACGCGCTATTTTTTTTCGCCCGATGGCGGTTTTTTCGCAAGGGCAATTTTTCTCCCCATGAGCTTTTTATTTTTTTCAGGCGCATTTTTTTTTACTGGGCGCATTTTTTTCATATAGAAGAAGTGAGAAGTGAGAGAGAGATGTAGATTTTTTAAAAAATATTTTTATAATTGACGTAAATTTTCTATACAATCATTTTAAGTACTCTTATGTATATGTTGTGTGTTGACGGGGGCGGGCGAATGTCGCCGGCTGGGTACTGTCGTCCTTGGCATCAAGCACGGGCGAAGCCCGTGCGCAGGCGGGCGAAGCCCGCCTGATGCGGCCGAAGGCCGCCCGAGAGCATCGAGCACGGGCGAAGCCCGTGCGAAGATGCTCGTATATATATATATATATATATATATATATATATATATATATATATATATATATATATAATACAAAAAGAAAGAAACAATGCACCAGCCTCACCAAGCTCGGCCGCACAAGGCCATGCACAAAAAAAAACGGGTAGCCACTGCCGGCTAACAAAACAAACGTCGAGACGACGTGAAAACAAATGATCTCGGACTTCGATAAAACTCGCACCGTAGCTAAACACCACAACTACAAACACAACGGCAAAGTCGAAAACAACATCCGACGATCAAAACTTGGGCTAATACCTCCCGAAGCCAAAACACAAGCATTCCCTGAGAGGCCCAGCCGAGTCACCAAAACAGACTCCGACTAGCTGGGGAATCTTGCAACCAGGCTACTAATAGACCACTAAAGGAACCTAAAGAGCTATGACTACGCTATAACAATGGCAAAAGCCGACAACACGTCATCGTAACGCCAGACAATGATCAAACAAAACGCAGAAAAACCAGGGCGTTACAGTCACTCCCCCTAAAAGAAAGTTTCGCCCCGAAACTTTGCGCGCAGCCCTTCTAACAAAAGGAAAAAGAATAAGCTAACCAAAAGCCACAAAAGAATGGGTGCAAACATACCAGGCACAAGTCAGGCGAACAGATGAGGGTAAGCCTCCCTCATTGCCGACTCTAGCTCCCAAGTCGCGTTTTCTACATCATGGTTCTTCCATAAAATTTTCACCATAGGAATTGTTTTCTTCCGCAACACGCGATCCCGAGCATCCAAAATGCGGACAGGCACTTCCACATAAGAAAGGTTCGGTTCCAACAGAGGCACATAATCCAAAACCTGCCTGTCACTATGCATACATTTCCGCAGCTGACTGACGTGAAAAACATCATGAACGTCAGGAAAATTTGCGGGCAAATCCAGCCTATAAGTTGCCACACCGATCCGCTCAACAACCCTGAATGGCCCCACATATCTCGGGTCCAACTTTCGGTTCTTTCCAAATCTCTTGATCTCAGTCATCGGAGAAACCTTTAAGAACACCTGGTCCCCCACAGCAAATTCCAAATCTGATCTACGCCGGTTGGCGTTCTTTTCATACCTCTCCTGGGCTAATCGAAGCTTTTCCCGAATAAGCTTCACCGGAATTTCCATCTCCTCGAGAGCTTCTGGACCCAGTAACGGTCCTTCGCCAACCTCAGCCCAAAACAAGGGAGTCCTGCAGCGCCTCCCATATAAAGTCTCAAAAGGAGCCATTTGCAAGCTTTCCTGATAGCTATTGTTATATGCAAACTCCATAAGCCGCAAACGCTCATCCCACGTCCCACCATGGTCCAGAATATAGCATCGGATCATATCTTCCACAATCTGATTTACCCGCTCCGTCTGACCGTTGGTTTACGGATGATAGGCAGTGGAATACCTCAAATCTGTCCCCAATCCTTCCTGAAGACTCTTCCAAAAACGAGACGTGAACCTGGAATCTCGATCCGATATGATGCTCACGGGTACACCATGCAGTCTGATGACCTCCTCCACATACTGTTTAGCTATCTTCCTCATTGGGTAGTCGATCTTGAATGGCACAAAATGAGCACACTTTGTCAGCCTATCCACGATCACCCATACTGAATCATGCCCCCTAGGAGATCTTGGCAAGCCTGTAATAAAATCCATCGAGATGCTTTCCCACTTTCAAGTTGGAATCTCCAAGGGGGTCAGCTTGCCACCTGTTCTTCCATGATCAGCCTTCACTTGCTTGCAAGTGTTGCACTTAAAAACAAATCTGGCTATGTCTCCCTTCATCCCATACAACCAGGCAATCTGCTTCAAGTCGCGGTACATCTTGGTGGATCCTGGGTGATAGGCAACGCTAGACCCATGGGATTCCCTGCACACCATAACCCTAATATCACCAACAGCGGGAATGCAAAACCTGCCACGGTACTTCAAGGTACCTGAATCATCTATAGAAAAATCTGGCAGCTCACCTTTCTCAGCTCGAAGATACAACCGCAAAAGGTCAGGATCATCTTTTTGATGCAATCTCGTGAGCGCGATCCATGAAGGCTCTACCACTGCCAGACTACTCTGCCCATCGCAGCTACCCACAGAAATGCCCATCAACAGAAACTCCTCTACTAACAGCTCGACTGTGAGACCAAAGATCTTCCCTGATTTCTGACTCAGGGCATCGGCCACCACATGGCCTTGCTCGGATGATACTGAATCTCAACATCATAGTCGGCCACGTACTCTAACCATCGCTGCTGACGCAGGTTCAACTCCTTCTGCGTGAAGACATACTTCAAGCTCTTATGATCAGTAAAGATCCTGCACTGCACACCATATAGCAAATGCCTCCACAGCTTCAGAGCATAGATCACGGTAGCAACCTCTAGGTCGTGCGTAGGGTAATTCCTCTCATGAGTCTTTAGCTGTCTCGACCCGTACGCAATCACCTTCCCGTCTTGCATCAGCACGCAACCCAGCCCAATATGCGATGCATCCACATATACATCAAACTCAGCACCTTTAGTAGGCAAAGACAAAATAGGGGCTGAACATAGCCTTCTCTTTAGCTCCTCAAAAGCCTCTTCACACTTGTCATCCTATACGAAGGCTATATTCTTTTGGGTCAACTTGGTCAATGGCGCAGACAGCGTGGAGAACCCCTTCACAAATCTTCTATAATAGCCTGCCAAACCCAAGAAGCTTCTGATCTCATGAGGAGTAACAGGTCTCGCCCACTCCATAACTACAGCGATCTTCTCTAGGTCTACTGAGATCCCCTCCTTGTTAACCACATGGACGAGGAAAGATACCTAAGGCAGCCAAAATTCATATTTGCTCAGCTTGGCATAAAGCTTATGGTCTCTCAGAGTCGTCAAGACTAGACGCAAATGCCGATCATGATCTTCTGCATTCCGGGAGTACACCAAAACATCGTCAATAAAGACAATCATAAACTTGTCTAAGTAATCCTTGAACACGCGGTTCATCAAATCCATGAAAGCTGAAGGCGCATTAGTCAAACCAAATGACATGACTAATAACTCGAAATGCCCATGACGAGAACGGAACGCCGTCCGCGGAATATCTGACTCCCGAATCCTCAACTGGTGATAGCCCAAACGAAGGTCTATTTTTGAAAATACAGCACTACCACGCAGCTGGTCAAACAAATCATCAATCTGAGGCAGAGGGTACCTGTTCTTAATTGTAACCTTGTTCAGCTCTCTGTAGTCGATGCATAGCCTCATCGACCCGTCTTTCTTCTTTACGAACAGCACAGGCGCACCCCAGGGCGACGAACTCGGCCTGATAAAACCCTTTGCCAACATCTCATCTAGCTGGATCCGCAACTCCTCCAACTCTCGCGGGGCCATGCGATACGACGCCTTAGCAATAGGGCGCGTATCCGGCTCCAAATCTATGATGAACTCGACATCTTTATCGGGTGGAAGACCGGGAAGATCAGCAGGAAAAACATCAGGGAACTCACAGATAACAGGAATCTCTTCCAACCGCAGCACACTAACATCTGCCCTACCAGAAAGACCAAACATGCAAAACAGCCCGAAACAAGCAACTTGCGAGAACATACCGCAGAAATAACCGGAGACTCCTGAAGTGGATCGGCATAAACGCTCCTGGGATGACTATTGTCCTTCACAAAGTCCAAGCGCTTACCCTTGTACTGGATAACCTCATCATATTTGGACAACCAATCCATTCCTAGGATAACGTCGAAGTCCTCTAGATCAATCACTTTCAGATCTGCCTTAGCTAGAAAGTCTCCCAATAAGATTGGGCAGCCCTGAATACCCAAGTCTGAAATCACAGAGTCGCCCGAAGGGAACTTGACGCAGAAAGCTCCACCAACACGATCTAGGCCCAACTGAAATTGCTCCACGAAAGCCCTAGCAACAAAAGAGTGGGTGGCGCCAGAATCGAAAAGAATGCGCGCCCAACGGTTCTTTACCTTAAATCTCCCTATATAGCAATCCACACAACTAAGGGAAAAACAAAAGCTAAACTATACAATAGGTAGAAAATTCAAGTTAGGAAGAAATCTAACCTGAAATGACCTGGGTCGAGGTCAACGCTTCCTCTGAGGAGATAACATTCAGCTTCCCCTTGCCTTTATCCACGTGCGGGGGTGGCAGCAATGCCTGCAATGGAACTACTGGGAGAACGGGCTGCTCCTGAGGGCACCTCATCTTGAGATGGCCCTTTTGCCCACACTGAAAACAAACTTTATCTTTCGACCAACAACGGGCCACATCATGCCCCTTCCTTCCACACAGGTACACATTATATATCCTCTGGGAGCGCCCTGGATATCATGGACTTGCTCTTTTTTCTGTGCTGCCAATCTCTTGAAGCACTTCTCCAGGGGGTGGCCTGGCCGGCCGTAGAAGCTACACGCCCCCTTGGTCTTCTTTCTTGAAACTGCATCAGGTTCCTGGGGGCCTTTCCCCCCAACAGACTTCCGCTTGTACTGCCGCACCTGCTGGCCTTTGTTCTTAGCATTCTCAATGGAATCGACCTTCAAAGCAGCTTCCACCACTCCGGCATAACTGACTGCTCCGTAGTCATTTGCTAACTGCTGAACGTCCCTTCTTAGCCCACCCAGAAAACGCTTAACCCGGTCTGCTTCAACACTCACAAGTCTAGGAGCAAACCGACTCAGTTTGCTAAACTCAATCTCATACTCACTAACCGTGAGTTTCCTTTGCTTCAAATACAGGAATTCATTCATCAACTGGTCCCGCTCGACCGAGGGCAGAAATTTACTCAACATCATCTCCTTAAACGACTCCCAGGTGCATCCTGCCACCATACTTTCCTTCTCCCTCAGCCACCAACTCTTTGCCAATCCCTTGAGCTTGTAGGCAGCGAGCATTACTTTCTCATCATCCGTGATCCCGGAATAGGAGAACATCTCCTCTATAGAAATCAGCCAGTCATCCAAAATCATGAAATCTGCCTGCCCGTCATAAGTAGGGGGCCTAAGCCGCTGAAACTGAGATATGAAGGCCATCTCTGGGGGCACTACAACTGGAGGCACAAGAGGAGCAGGAGGAGGAGGAACAGCTACACCCCCAACGGGGTCCTGAGCTCTCTGAACCTGCCCTGCCACTACTGCAACCAAGGACTGGATCTGGCTCTGCATGTCCACCATCTGTCTCGATAAGGCTTCGTTACTTAGCCGCAAACTTTTAATCAGGGCCTCGCTCTGGGATCCCGAAGACTCACCCGTAGATTGGGGAGTCGATCGGGTCGCAGGACGCTTTGCCATCCTATAATCGCACCAGCTCTAGTTAAATCCCATCCCAACCACTAGAACAAGTCTACCCGGTACAGACAAGCATACTTAAATATGAATTGCAACTGCAAATCTTGTTCTGGGATTTGTTTTATAATGATGATGTTATGCTTAACCTGAGATGGTTCACTACCATCACACTAACTCATGTGCCTAAATCATGGAGGCATGCTTTTATATTCGTTTTGACTCAAAACCAGGTGTGCACATATGTCATCATGCAAATCTTTAGCCTGGCACGTTATGCTTATGAAATGTTATGATATGCATGTCGTGCGATGCATTCTAAAAAAGTCCTTAATGCATGCCATGGGCAGCGTACACATGAAAATGTTATGCATCACATACTACATAACATTCCCATGCAACGAAAAAAAACGTGCTAGCCGCATTCATGTGGTTAGGTTATGCATCCCATACTACATAACCTCACATATTGCCTCCTATGGTGGACCCATATAAGAACACATATTATGCATCCCATACTACATAATATGCCCCGTATACTTCTTTATGCTTATGAGTGTAGTGTTCGTGCTTTGGCCAAGACGTGCTGATGACATATCGGTGAGTGTATGCTTATGAAGCTAAACTTCTAATGCAATCAAAAGGAAAGGTTGCCCGACCAACTTGTCAAGCAAACCTCCCTCTGATACCAACTGTCACAACCCGCATTTTCCCCGAGGTTAAGAAGTATCAGAGTACGGGAAAACATGTGTCGTGATGCCACATCGAGCAGGGGATAACTGCTGACGCTCAGGCGGCGCACCAAGACCAAAATCACAAGTTTTAATTTAGTAAAAAACCAGTTTATTTAAAGGCCGTATCCCTCGGCATAGTGGATCAACTGGTCCACGTTAGGAAAAAAATATATTTGTTTACAGCGAAAAATACTTTGATTTAATTGACTTGACATCCTAGAAAAGTAAAGGGGCTCTCAAGAGACCACTTATAGTATGCACGGCACCTAAGGTGAGTATAGTATTTATGTTTAAAAGATATTTTTTACGCTTTAAGAAAATAGTGCTTTAGTTTTGCAAACGTGATATGCATGAGGTATATATAATAGTTTAGGGTTTTAAAATACCTAACATGCAACCTAGCATAAAACCTTCCCAGAAGCAAGTAAGCAACCCCAAGAGGGGAAAAACATCAATTTTAATTCATATTTAGCAAAACAAGTAAGCCACCAGTGGGCGTCGACAACCCGACACGAACCCACCGGTGAGTGTGCATGTCCATACAGAAAAGAAAGATAACCACCTCACAAGGTGAATGATCTACAACTCAGCTACCCTGGAGGCTACCCGTAAAAACTACTAGAAGGAATCAGCCGCTCAATCGGCTACAACCTGGACCTGTGGCATTCAAGAAAAAGAAATGCCTCAGCAAGGAAATAATCAAAAGAAAAGGTGTACCAGATTACTTAATAAAGAAGGGTTTTTTTTCCCAACCCGGCAACAAGGTATCAATTAGCAGAAGCAGAAAAAAAGAATTATTGTTAAAAAGACAATAAAGGCAAATCACACCAAGTGTGAGCACAAAAGCTACCTGCTCTGCGAAAAGAATCAACCTGCAGCAGTAAAATATCAGTATAATAGCAGGAAAAGCCAAAAACAGACAACGGGAGAGCTAACAATCCTAAGTTTGTGGGCAAATGACCGGGGTGTAAAAAAAACAAGGGGCTGGAGCGTCTGGCAGTACCAACACCAACAACCAGACCCCAAAAAAATACTCAAGGGTGAAACACAACCGATGGTAGCCTTAGGGTCCACACACCTAAACAAGTTGGCCACAATGTCCAAACTTAGTGGTGTCCACAGCTCAGCACACACAATTCACCCCTCCAGAGTCTAGAAACAAACACCCCCTCCGGCCATAGCCCATGAGTCGGCGTGCAAAAACTAGCCGAACACCCCCAACATCCCCCTTAGGAAGGTAAAAGTCCTCTAACAGTCCTAAAGAAGCACGCATCCCAAGGCTATAGCATTAGCCTAAAAAACTACGGCGTTGAGTGAGGCTGCCTCACCCAACGCCAAAATGGCCACGGCGTTGAGTGAGGTTCCCTCACTCAACGCCAAGGGCTAAAACACAAGCCCTGGCCAGACCTGCTCTAGCGTTGAGTGAGGTCGACTCACTCAACGCCTTAGCACTAAACCACACAAAATACACATGGCGTTGAGTGAATGGACCTCACTCAACGCCTAGGCCCTTTGCCGCAAAAATACACCTGGCATTGTGTGAGTGGACCTCACTCAACGCCTGGGTCCTTAGAAAAAACTAGTCCCGACCCTAGCTCCTCTCAACACCAGGCTTACAGAGCCTTGGGAAATTAATTCCAAGGCTAATGCTTCTTCTCCTTACCCGACCTACCAACAAACCTAGCCTTAAGACTCCATTAAACCTAGGCCAAAACCTTGGCACCAGCTTTTAACCAGATACAAGCTGGGACAATGAATAAGGAAAAGAGATAAGAGATGGTCGGTTTGATCAAGTTATTACACAGAAAAAAAATATAAGCAAGGGTTTAAAACAATTAGGCAAGGGCAAGGGAGCCACTTGCCTCTACTTCTCGGAAATCGCAGAAACCCTCCAACCTTCAGCTCCGGCGGCAAGTTCGGCCACCTAGAAGCAAAGCGGGAGCATAAGGGAAGAAGAAGGAGAAACCCGAAAACCCTAGCTCTCTAATGACAGCCTTAAAACAAAAGATACTTACCTAGGAAGCTAGCTCTCGGCGAGAGCAACTCAAATCTGGCCCTACCTGAGCGAAACACGCCCTAAATCTACAGCTAGCCGGCGGTCCAAGCTGCAGCTCCTCCGCCTCCCACCTGCTTCCTTCCGCTGGAAGCTAACAAGCTGAGCTAGCTCGGGAAATGGGGAAGAAGATAAGAGATAAGCTTTAATTATACAGCCCACTAGCATTATTATACTATTAACTAACAACACTAAGCTATAAGAAAATAATATTCTATCCTAATTGGTCGGCCACTACCCAAAAGCTAACGCATATATATATATATATATTTATATATTACACACACACATATATATATATATATATATATATATATATATATATATATATATATATAACAACCACTAAGCTATTATAGTACTAAGCCTAAGCAGCACTAGCAGCTATCCCGAGCCCCCTTCACTCAATCAGCTCACAGCCATCATAATCTAATATATATTTATATATATATATATATATATTTACATATGTGTGTGTGTATATATATATATATCTATATATATATATAGATATATATATATATATATATATATATATATATATATATATATATATATATATCTATATATATATATATATAGGGCTTGGAGAGTATACACTCGCGCTAACACCTAAAAAAATAGCACGAATGGTGAATTTTGGGATTTAGACCCCCTAAACGGCTTCATTTGAAAAAGTGATCAACATGAAAGTTGTAGATCTCGATGAGATCTACAACTTTCATGTTGATCACTTTTACAAGAGGCCTTTTAGGCCCCCGATTTGGCCCCCGAAAAATACGACTTCGGCAACCTGTACGGACGCGTGGTTGCGGAAGTCGTATTTTTCGGGGCCCAAATCGGGAGCCTAAACGGCTTCATTTGGAAAAGTGATCAACATGAAAGTTGTAGATCTCATCGAGATCTACAACTTTCATGTTGATCACTTTTCCAAATAAAGCCATTTAGGGGGTCTAAATCCCAAAATTCACCATTCGTGCTATTTTTTTAGGTATTAGCTCGAGCTAATACTCTCTTTTTCCATATATATATATATATATATATATATATATATATATATATATATATATATATGGGGAGATATCATGTGCGGGCAAACGGGCGTACGGGCAAGGGTCAAAACGACTTTAAATCGAAAAGTGATCAACATGAAAGTTGTAGATCTTGACGATACGGACAACTTTCATGTTGAACACTTTTTGATTTAGAGCCTCCGTGACCTTCGATTTGGGACCCGAAAAATCTGGGCGGCGAAACTGCTACAGTAAACCTAAAATTTTCCAATTTTCAGGTCCCAAATCGGGGGTCAAGGATGCTCCAAATCAAAAAGTGATCAACATGAAAGTTGTAGATCTCGGCGATCCGAACAACTTTCATGTTGATCACTTTTTGATTTGGAGCCTCCTTGACCCTCCAAATCCCCATGCCCGTACGCCCGCACCTAAGCTAGCCCGCATATGATATGTATTATATATATATATATATATATATATATATATATATATATATATATGGGCTTGGAGAGTATACACTCGCGCTAACACCTAAAAAAATAGCGCGAATGGTGAATTTTGGGATTTAGACCCCATAAACGGCTTCATTTGAAAAAGTGATCAACATGAAAGTTGTAGATCTCAATGAGATCTACAACTTTCATGTTGATCACTTTTCCAAATGAAGCCGTTTAGGCCCCCGATTTGGACCCCGAAAAATACGACTTCCGCAACCACGCGTCCGTACAGGTTGCGGAAGTCGTATTTTTCGGGGCCCAAATCGGGGGCCTAAACGGCCTCATTTGGAAAATTGATCAACATGAAAGTTGTAGATCTCATCGAGATCTACAACTTTCATGTTGATCACTTTTTCAAATGAAGCCGTTTACGGGGTCTAAATCCTAAAATTCATCATTCGCGCTATTTTTTTAGGTATTAGCTCGAGCTAATACTCACCAAGCTCGGCACCCTAAACCCTAAACCCTAAACCCTAATACAAAAAGAAAGAAACAATGTACCAGCCTCACCAAGCTCGGCCGCACAAGGCCATGCACAAAAAAAACGGGTAGCCACTACCGGCTAACTAAACAAACGTCGAGACGACGTGAAAACAAATGATCTCGGAGTTCGACAAAACTCGCACCGTAGCTAAACACCACAGCTACAAACACAACGGCGATGTCGAAAACAACATCCGACGATCAAAACTTGGGCTAACACCTCCCGAAGCCAAAACACAAGCATTCCCTGAGAGGCTCAGCCGAGTCACCAAAACAGACTCCGGCTAGCTGGGGAATCTTGCAACCAGGCTACTAATGGACCACTAAAGGAACCTAAAGAGCTATGACCACGCTCTAACAATGGAAAAAGCCGACAACGCGTCATCGTAACGCCAAACAATGATCAAACAAAACGCAGAAAAACCGGGGGCGTTACAGACGTGGCGAGAGTTAACGCGGCCATCGTGGGTCAGCAATGCAACGTCGCCGAAGGCCTACTCGCCAAAGCTGTCGGCAGGCTTGTAAGCATCTGCCACCCCCCTTTGTATTTTTACCTAGAAACATTTCGCCGCAATTCTGACTTTCCAATCCACAGGATGCTGAGGCCGACCGCGAGCTTCGATCTCGCACCTCCGGGCTAGAGGAGGAGGTCGCCCAGCGGTGAGCCTGCGTCGCAGAGCAGGAAATCGTTCCGTTTAGCAAGGGGCAGACATTGAGAAGCTGAGGGGGAAGAACAAGGAGCTTCTTAATGATCTAACCGGGCAGATGGAGTGCTTCTATCCTGAAGACACCGCCGAGCCCCCGTACCACTACAAAAGACCGTGAATCTTCAACGAAAGGGGGGTCGAGGAGCGACTGTGAGTCAACTCGATCGAGTCTGCAGAATGCCTCCTGGAGGCGATGCGGGGTACAGGGATCCTGGCGGAAGGCTGTGAGGAGGTCGCAGTACGGGATCTGATGCCAACCTTGTTCCCGCCAAGCCCTCCTAGCGAGAAGGAGGACAGCTTCGATGCATTGTTCAAGACAGCGGGCAACGAGTACAAGGAGGAGTCACCTGGGGGCCAGGAGGATCGCAATTCAGGGGAGGGGGGCGAGAGCTGACCACCCTCCCAGTTCTTCCCTTTATCTTCCTTTTTGGTATACCAGTGTAATTCCTTCTCACCCCATTTCGTAACCTCGCCAAGGCGAGTTCCCCTTTTGTAACAGTCGTATTAAAGAATGAAGAATAACATTTGCTGAGTTAGGACGCGTGCTTGCAGTGGGCCTTGAGCGCCAGCAGTTGTTAGGCCCGCGAGCGCCCAGCTCGCCCGTGAGCGCTCAGCTTGCTCGCGAGCGCTTGACTCGCTCGCGAGCGCTTGACTCGCCCGCGAGCGCCTAGCTCGCCAGCAAGCGCTTAACTCGCCTGCGATCTCCCAGCTCGCCCGTGAGCGGATAACTCGCCTGCGAGCTGTATCCTCCTTCCTTTTGCCTTCGAGATCCAGGGTGCTACCACCGGGCCAATCAGCTAGGTGAGAGCATGATGGCGAGTGTTGAACATCCTACGGGCTCAGCCCCAGGGTCATAACAACGTCCCTCGAGACCCCAGCCCTACCAGTTAGGTGGAATCCTGACAGCGGGAGCGTCGAGACCTAACCCCAGAGTGAGAATACTTAGAACATTTTCAACTCTCGGGTGCTATCACCAGGCCAATCAGCTAGGTGAGAGCCTGACGGCGGGTGTTGAACATCCTCCGGGCTCAGCCCCAGGGTCATAACGACATCCATCGAGACCCCAGACCTGCCAGCTAGGTGAAAGCCTGACAGCGGGAGTATCGAGACCTAACCCCAGAGCGAGAATACTTAGAACATTTTTCACTCTGGGGTGCTACCACCGGGCCAATCAGCTAGGTGAGAGTTTGACTGCGGGTGTTGAACATCCTCTAGGCTCAGCCCTAGGGTCGTAACGATGTCCATCGAGACCCCAGCCTTACCAGCTAGGAGTAAGCCTGACAGCGGGATCATCGAGACGTAACTCCAGAGCGAGAATACTTAGAACATTTTCCGCTCCCGGGTGCTACCACCGGGTCAATCAGCTAGGTTAGAGCCTGAAGGCGGGTATTGAACATCCTCCGAGCTAATCCCCGGGGTCATGATGACGTCCATCGAGACCCCAACCCTGCCAGCTAGGTGGAAGCCTGACAGCGGGAGCATCAAGACTGTTGGATCCCTAGTATGATTTGGGATAGGTTCACTAACTTAGGCTGAGTCTGACCCATCATTGTATAGCCAGGGTCATGTTTAGTTGTCCTAGATTTTAGGCTAAGTCTTGATTAGTGCTACCTCCTTGGGCAGGCCAGAAGGGGATCTCAGAGACTCAGATTTAGCAGTTTTCAGAGGACAGTGATTAGTTTGAAATTCTTTGAACTCAGCTCGACGATCATCGATCTCAGATCAACGAACTCAGAGTTAATTCTCTGAGCTGAGCTCGACGTTCTCAGAGCTCTGGTCGACGTTTTGTTTTCAGACAGATTCTCAATTCGACGAACTCAGAGTGCAGATTTGGAAAGTATCTCTCAGTTAGCAGTTCGCAGAGCTCAGGTCGACGAACTAGAATTCTCTGGTCGATAATCTTGGATCTCAGGTCGACGAATTCTGTTCAGAGTTCGACATTTTCTGCTTAGTTCCAGATTGAGTTTTTCCTTCTTCTGTTCCTTATTTTCCTTACTTTTTTAGCAGTATTATTCTGAGTATTTAATGCAAATATTCCTTGGAATATAGCCGTTAGTGGCTGCATTAAGTATGATATTCATCAGAATAAATACTCTAGCTTGCTTATTCTATCAAGGACAGTTGGGAAACTCAATTAATGCTTTTATTCCAACCGTTTTCTCTTCCTAGGATCTGCCAGCATTTATGGAAAGAATTCAAAATTCAAAGCAGAATTTTTAATAGCAGAATAAAAGAGATTTTCTCTTCTTCGAGTCAGAACAGTTAGAGATACAGAGAGAAGAAATCATCAATTCACTACACAGAAAATACTCAACCAGCAGTTGACGCTCTCAAAAAGCTTTTTTCATTCTCTACCAACACTCTAGCTTGAAAAAGAACAACAACATCGAAATCAAGAGTCTTCTTCAACTTCTGTTCCAAAAATCCTCAGAGACTTTCTACTCAACATCAATACTGGATTTACTAGACCTTGGCAGAACAAGCTGAAGACCTACTCACCCTTAAGCAAAGCTCAGTCTTCTAGAAGCAATCAACATCTCAGGAGGAGCTTTTGATAATAAAAAGAATCCATAAAGCTTTCTCATTTTGTTTTGAGAAAAGAAGACTCTCATCAATATTTTCCTTTCCCATCTGTACAGGGTTTTAACTCCCTTCAAAAGTTATTCTGGTTCACAAGTCACCTGATCAAAAGACTTGAAGTTGGTTTTTGGGCACCTGATCAAAAGCCTGAAGGGTTTCCTGGTCTACCTGAATCAGATCTTGCGGTGGTAGTTACCTGATCAAAACCTGCTAGTGGATTCCTACCTAGGGTGGTAGAAGAGTGGATGTACCCAAGTTTAGGGGAACCACTATAAACTTCTTGTGTCGTCTGGTTGCTCCTTTTCTTTTACTTTATTTTTGTTGTGCTTGTGATTGGTGGAATAATTAGCTTAGTTTTTATTCTTGACTAATATATGGTATCATTATATTTACTCTGATATAAATCTTAAAAAGAGCCAAAGTTTTAATACTCTATTCACCCCCCCCCCCCTCTAGAGTAATCTGATCTAACCTCTCCTTTCAATTAGTATCAGAGCCTGTGTCTGTTTGGTTGTATAAGTTAACACTTGAACCAAGATCCAGTTAGATCAGATTTTCCTCTTCCCAACTATTCTCTATCACAATGGCACAAAACAAGGACTATACAAGCACCAGACCTCCAGTATGCAACCTAAATAAGTTTGCCATCTGGAAGGCAAGAATTAAATTATATATGAACTCTATTGATGAGGATATATTTAACTCTATCTTGACAGGACCTCCTACTGCAGCAACTGTTTCAACTTCTACTTCAAACACTCATGTTATTCCACCACCTGAGTGGACAAATGCCCAAAAGAAAGCCAAGATTACAGATGCTAAAGCCATGAACATATTGGCTAAAATAATGTCTGATGACATCTTTCAAAGGGTAGTTGAATGCACCTCTGCAAAAGCAATTTGGGACTCTCTCAATCAGATGGTTGCTTGCTCAGTAGATGAGAGAAAGGACAGAAGATCAACTCTCATCTCACAATATGAAAACTTCAATAAAGATGAAGCTGAATCTGTTAGTGACATGTACAACAGACTAAGCTCTATCATCAGTGAGCTAAAGACTTTAGATAAATACATCTCTCTCACAAAGGTGAATGACAAGATCCTAATGTGCTTCCTAAGCTTATGGGACTCCAGGATCTGGCCAATCAAGGAAGCCAGAAGCTTGAATGAGATTTCCACAGAATCTCTCATGGGGAAACTTAAGTCATATGTGCAGCTGATGAAAACAAGAGAAGCAGCTGATAAAGCAAAGACTCCAACACCTACCAGGAAGGAGCACGGCATAACTTTCAAGGCTACTAAAGATACTGAAGGGATTCCAGTGAATGAAGAACTAATGAGTCTCTTTGCCAAGAGATTTTTCAAAATGGCAAGTAAGAACTTCAGAAGAAAATCATTTAGACAGGATGATAAACTAAGGTATGACAAAACTCCTTCTAAATAAGTTGTTTGCTTTGGTTGCAGGAAGCCAGTATGCTACATCTCTGAGTGTTCAGAAGCTCAAAAGAAAGATAGAAGAAAAGAGAAAGAGTCTAGAAGGACTCATCACAGCAAACCCTCCTCAAGTAAGCATAAGAGGAAGGAAGAGGGATTCATTGCTGACACCTGGAGTGACACAGAAGAAGAATCATCTTCTTCCAGCTCCAGTGATGATGAAGAAGAGCAAAAGGCAAAGGAAGTTTGCCTCATGGCAATTGATGCCTGTAGCAGCAAATCAAATGCTGATGATTCTAATAATGAAGAATCCACGTCTGCTGAAGATCAGGTAATAGCTTCATATGATTTTGAATCTGAAGATTTTAAATTTGAATTCAAAAATGTATGCTTAGACTTAATAAGCTCTGAGAAGGAAATCAAACTCCTCAGAGAAAAATTAACTGATGTAGATAAGCTTATTGCTAAAAATGCTAAATTAATTATTGAACTCAACTCTACTAATGAACAAATCATATTCCTAAAATCTGAACTTAGCAAAGCCAAGAAATTAGAGGAATCTTTAAATGGCAGAAGTTTGAAATTATTATATATAACCAGTACACTGAATGCTAGAACTAATAATAATAAACTAGGATTAGGTGTCTCATCTAGTGAACCACCTCTAATCCAGAAAAATAATCTTTAAAAACCAGTGCATTTTATCTCTGGTAAAGGAAAGAAGAACACTGAACAGGTAAATAAGGTAAATGAAGTGCTTAAACAAATGGAAATAAAAAAGAAATCTAAGAATAGGAAGAATAACAAAAACAACAATGTTCAGCAGTTTTCATCGAACTCAGATCAACGAAACGTGAACAGTTCATCGACCTCAGAACGACGAACTCTGAACGCAAACTATAATAATAATTATTCTTCGATCGATGAAACCAGTATGATTCGTCAACCAGAGATCGATGATATTGGTGACCTGAGAACGAATACCTTCATTCTTTGAGCAGAGATCGAAGATCTCATCCCAATTCGTCAAGCTCAAGTCGACGATCCCACCAGACTTTGTCGATCTCAGATCATAAATACAGAAATTTTAATACCAACAGAAACTTCAATCCTTTTAACCAATGGATAATTCCATCCAGAAAATATCATCCTAAAGGTTATAAGTATCAACCTGAGTATTCATATATCTCTAGTTTCAGCTATGTGAATCAATAAGGACCCAAGGTAACCTGGGTCAAGAACAATTAATTATCATTTTTACAGGTAAAAAGCTGTCCAGTAGTTAATCAACATTGGTATCTGGACAGTGGATGCTCCAGGCATATTACAGGAAGCAAGGACAATCTAAGTAACTACAAGTCCAAGCCAGGACCAAAAGTGATCTTTGGTGACTCAAACTATGGCCAGACTAAAGGCTATGGTAAAGTCAAAATTGGGGCAGTGACCTTCAGAAAGGTTGCTTATGTAAGTGGACTGAAGCACAACCACATCTCCATTAGTCAACTATGTGATGATGGTTATCAGGTATCCTTTAACTCTAGCTCTTGTATTATCTCCTCTAAAGAAAACCAACTTGTTTTAATTGGAAATGGACAAGGCAATATATACTTAGTAAATTTTCTTTCTTCCACTTCTGATATTTGTCTGCTTAATCTAGTTAGCAATCAAAATGATTTATGACATATGAGATTAGGTCATGTAAATTTGAAAAATATTGCTAGGATATCTAAAGAAAACCTTGTTAGAGGATTGCCCTCTAGCTCCTACAAGAAGGAAGACCTTTGCAGGGCTTGTCAATTAGGCAAGCAAACTAAATCTAGATTTAAATCAATTAATAAGAGTGATTCACCTAGGATTTTATACTTGTTACACTTGGACCTTTTTGTCCCTATTACTGTACAAAGCCTGAGAGGGAAATCTTACACTCTAGTAGTTGTAGATGACTTCTCTAGATTCACTTGGGTGTTCTTCCTGAGATCTAAGTCAGATACCTTTAAGGTTCTTACAAATTTTCTCAAGACCATACAGATTGAGAACTCTACTCAAGTTGCATTGATCAGAAGTGATCATGGCACTGAGTTTGAATCTCTTCTTATGCATGAGTTCTGTGAGAAGGAAGGTATCAGGCACTGTTTCTCAGCTCCTAGAACTCCTCAGCAAAATGGGGTAGCTGAAAGGAAAAATAGAACCCTAATTGAAGCTGCATGCACATTACTTGCAGATGCTTACATGCCCTTATCCTATTAGGCAGAGGTTGTGAGCACAACAAATTATGTGTTGAATAGAAGTTTGATACATAAACTTAAGCATAAGACTTCCTATGAATTGCTTAAAGGGAAGAAACCTATAATCACCTATTTTAAAGTATTTGGTTGTATATGTTATATTCATAACAATAACAAGAAATACATTAGAAAATTTGAAGCAAAAGCTGCTGTGAGAATTTTTCTAGGATATTCCCAAGTCAGCAAAGCTTATAGGGTGTTTAATAAATCTTCCTTAAAAACTGAAGAATCTATGCATGTTACTTTTGATGAAGCTAATATGTTTTATAAGGAGAAAGGAATTTCTACCAATAGCACTTTGCAGGTACCTCACCTGTGTGAGAAAATGGATGAACTAAACCTTACACCAAAGTTTGTATCACATCCCCCTCCACAAGGTGATGAAGAAAGTGATGATGAACTAGCTAATGACCATATTGAACCAACAACAGCTAATCCAATTCCACCAGAGGAATTAATTCCCCAGGCTATTGCTCAACCAACTCCACTAACTGAAATTGTCACACTTAGAGATCACCCTACATCTCTAATGATTGGAGACATAGCAGCTGGTGAGCAGACAAGGCATCAACTCCACCAGGATATGATGCATGTCTGCTTCATATCTCAAATTGAGCCCCAATCCATCCAAGATGCTGAGCAAGATCCACACTGGATTATTGTTATGCAAGAAGAGCTCAACCAATTTGAGAGATGTTGAGTTTGGGACTTAGTTCTAAGACCCAAAGACTACCCAGTCATTAGAACAAAGTGGGTTTTCAGGAACAAGCTTGATGCTCAAGGATTAATCATAAGGAATAAATCAAGGCTTGTTGCTCAAGGCTATAGGCAAGAGGAAGGCATTGATTATGACTAGACCTTTGCACCTGTTGCCAGGCTAGAGGCAATCAGTATCTTCCTTGCATATGCTGCATTTAAAAAGTTCAAAGTCTACCAAATGGATGTCAAGAGTGCATTCTTGAATGGAGAACTCAAAGAAGAGGTTTATGTTGAATAACCTCCAGGTTTTATCTCTTCATCTCATCCCTCTTTTGTTTATAGATTGCATAATGCTCTCTATGGCTTCAAGCAAGCTCCAAGAGCTTGGTATGAGACCCTAGCTAGCTTCTTGTTAGAGCATAAGTTTTTTAGAGGCATGGTAGATATGACTTGATTTTTCAAGCATCATAAGAATAAAATACTTTTAGTACAAATATATGCAGATGAAATAATATTTGGCTCTACAGATCCCAAACTATGCAATAGGTTTTCCAACCTTATGCATTCTAAGTTTGAGATGAGTAGTATGGGTGAGCTCTCCTACTTTCTTGGTCTTCAAGTGAAGCAAGAACCTGATGGCATTTTCCTATCCCAATCTAAGTAAACACCCATGGCTACAAATGCTGTGATTGATTCTGATGAGCATGGGAAACCTATTGATTAGAAATTGTATAGGGCTATTGTTGGGTCCCTTCTATATCTCACAATAAGTAGGCCTGATATAATGTTTGCTACATGTCTCTGTGCTAGGTTCCAGGTGAACCCTAAAGAATCTCATCTAATTTTATTAAAAAGAATTTTGACATATATAAAGAGTTGTCCAAATCTAGGACTCTGGTATCCAACTGAATCAGAATTTGAGTTGACTGGATACTCAGATGCTGATTTTGCTGGATGTATAGTGGACAGGAAAAGCACATCAAGAACATGCTAGTTCCTTGGAGCTAGACTCGTCTCCTGGTTTTATAAAAAGTAGACATCTGTGTCTACATCAACAGCAGAAGCTGAATATATAGCAGCTGACAGTTGCTGTTCACAGAAGCTATGGATACAAAATCAACTCCTGGATTATGGATACAGCTTAAATAATTCACCTCAATTTTATGACAGCACCAGTGCTATATCTATAACACAGAATCCAGTGCATCATTTTAGAACCAAGCATATAGATGTCAGACATCATTTCATTAGAGAATGTGTGGACAAGAAGAAAATTAATATTAACTTCATGCCCACTGATTTGCAAAGGGCAGATATCTTCACCAAACCCTTGGATGAGAAGAAACATCTATCCTTTATGAATCAGCTAGGCATGATGAATGGTGACTCATTAATTTAATTCTTTGCCTGTGGTCGAAGAATTTGCCAAATTTCGTCGACCTGAGATCGATGAACTAAGGGAAGTTCTTGAGATATTTCGTTGACCTGAGATCGACAAACTCTCTGTGGAAGTCATCTTTTCGACCTGAGATCGACGATCTGGCTTCATAAAAGTTTTCGTCGACCTGAGAATGATGAAAAGTTTTCCCCTCTTCTGATTAAGATTGACGACCTCTTTTGATAATAAAATATTTCGTCGACCTCAGATCAAAGATTTCTCATGTTTCGCAGGACGGAGTTTGTCGTTTCATATTATGATAAAACCTTATAACTAGGTTTTCTTCGACCTCCATCCCGCGCTTTCTGTTCCCCTGCACTTGATCTTTTTGCCTTCTTGTTGCAGGTAACTAATGGCGATTCTAGCAGGAGCCTTTTCTGGTATGAAATTCGATATGGGATTCGACGTCGACTTCGATTCATTTCAACAATCAGACCAGATCTTCATAGATATTCTGCAGTTGTTCGAAGAACTAAAGCTAAAGACCCTAATGACAACCAGGATGAGGATTGCTGCTGCAGAAATATGAGAATGGGTCTATACTTCATCTACTCCAGACGCTGACACAATGGTTGGAACGATTTCGGGCAACACAGTTTCTTTGAATCCAGATACCCTTACTGAAATTTTTGGACTAGTAAACGGAGAAGAAGATATATAACTTAAATCTTCTTAATTTATTGAGATGTTAACATTGATGGGTTACTGTGGAGTCAACCTAAGTTGTTGAAGAAGCATCTATCTGTCGGCTACAAATTTCTTGCAGATGTAGTCGGTAAAGTGTTGATGGGCAAGCACACAGCCCATAATTATATTACCAGACAGCAATTTTTAGTAATGAGTTCTGTGGTAAATAAGAAGGCTGTTGATTGGGCCAAGTTGTTGTTTAATTTGATTAGGAAGAAGAACAACAAGAAAGAAGTTTGTTTTGGAAGGATCCTTGGAATTTTCCTCCATACCAAGGCAGCTGAATCCCATATCGCCCTGACTATATTCATTAACGCCTCTAAGAGGCTGACCTGCGCCTTGTTTGGCAGGTGGGAGAGGAATATCCCAAAACCTCCTAGGGTTTCCTCTTCTAAAACTTCTGAGAGTACTAGGGCAGTGCCAGCCACTCCCCACCCCACAGAAGAAATTCCATTCCTCCTCTTCCTCTTGTTATAACTCCTTCCTCATCCTCTCAACAACACTCTCAAGCTCCAGCTTCAGAACCTCAACATCAACCTACACCTTCACCAACACCTCCAGCTATCCCCATCCACCATTCTTCACCAATTCATCAATCTACACCTCATCAGTCCCCCATCATCTCATTCTAAGTACAACAATAACTTCAAGATCAACATCTATCTCCAGATTCTGCAACTCCACCTCTATCCACCCTTCTATCCCATCTTACAGACATTCCTTCTTTTCAAAATATCTCCTCTCTACCTCTTTCAATCTTTTCTCATCTCCAAGCAATTCTCCATCGCCTCAAGATGATCAAATGAAAGATCATCATCCTTCTTCCTCCTCCATCATCAAAGTCTCTACCAAAACTCCTACAGAATTCATGGATATATCTTCACCTTCCATTTCCACCATATTAGATTCCATCACTCCCCTTCTCAAACAACTTATAGCAGAGGCCATTTTACCTCTTGCTTCCTCCATCTCCACTCTTACTGCTCAGCTTTCTGCCCTCCCTGTCCCTCCTTTTGTCAGGGGCCTGGCTCCAGTTACTACTGAAACTAGGCAGGAGGAGATACTCTGTGAAGAAGTAGTTCCAGTAGCAGTTATTGCAGCAGAAACAACAATAGATACTATATTACAAATAACTGAGTTAGTATACGCAGATTTGATTCCACAGGATGATATAGAGATATAGCTATGTTGATTTCAGAGGTTGTGACTGATGGTGATTATTGTATCAATCCCTCAGTAGACATTCTAGCTTTGGCTCATTCTTTTAATACTCTTTTTCAGTATTCTTTTCTTCCAGCTGACAGGTCATTTTTGGCAATAGTATGCTATACTCCTCCTATAAGTCCTGAAGTTGTTAGTCAACTAAAAGCATGGTTTGCTTCTAACATGGTTGTGGAACCTGTAGACATGGTTGTGGAACCTGCAAGCCCAACTTATGTAATGGATAACAGTCTAATACTCAGCTTAGACGACTTGCACAAGAAATTGCACAGAGGCAAAATGATCCTGAACTGGAAGATTTTCTTTTAACCGATAAAGAACTAGAAGATTCTCAGTTGCTTACAAACATTGTTGTTCCTTCCCAAGTTGTTCTACCTCCAGTTGTTCCTCCTCAAGCAGACAAGCAGATTTCTAAGGAAACACTAAAAGCAATAGATGCTCTTTATGACAATCCACAGAGCTCTTCTGATGATGATCAAGCTGATAACTCAGATTCTGATGATAACAAGAAGAAAGTGTTTAAGAAAAGGAAAGCTCCACCTAAGGCAATTCCAAAGCCAAATCCTCACAATGACACTCCTTTCTATATACTGCAGAAAATTACTCCCTATCCTGGTATGCCACAATGGATGTGGTTGTCAAAGAATAAATAAAAAGAAAGGAAGAAGAAGAGAAGGTATAGATCTCCTCCAAGATAATTCAGAAAAGACCCTCCTCCTCCTCCTCCTCCTTCTTCAGGATCCTCAGGCAACATCTCTCAGAAACTAGCTTCTGCGAAAAAAACATATCAGAGATAACCCAGGAAAAGCTATCAACAATCATCCTCAAGAAATCCACATTCAGACTCTTCTAAGAAAGTTCCTACTGAAGAACCAATGCTGGATTATAGTTCAAAAAGGCAAGAGCCTCCTCCAATTCCTTTTGTGGATCCAGAACAGGAGAATTCTGCCAAGATGGCTAGACTCTATGAGCTTATAGGGCTTTCTCAGATTAGCAAAGCCAAGGCTGAAGGGAAAGACACATCTCAATTCTCAACAATATCATCTTATAGAAAAGAAGAAATGAAAAGGTGAAAGTTCACCTAGTGTCAACTACCTTCACCTATGGGGGGGGGGGGGGGAATAGGTGACTTGCAGCGTATTTGCGGAATTAAAAGTATACCTGCAGAATCAAAACAAAACACACAGCACAGAGAATAACACAGGCAATATATAGTGGTTCCCCGATTTGGTTACGTCCACTTTCCCCCTTCGACCTATCTCCCATTCCAGAGACGACTCGGTCACTTCACCAACAGGATTGAAATCCAATCCTTGCACTATCGGAAGGAACCCTTCCACACGTAGGAGTCACCACTCCCACAATACGGGTTGCACCCAACCCTTACACCTAGAGACCAATCGGTCCTTTACAAAGAAATATAAAATAGCTTGTAAGAAATACAAACAACTTATGGAGACTAAGGTGTCCCTCTTCGTTCGACGACATGTTCTTGAAGTCAACGAAGAGTCCACAACCCTAAATCTCTCATGGAGTGAACCTTCCCGAAACCGGCGGCGGCTTGGAGCGGCGGCTAGGTTCACGGAATAAGCGGCGGCGACGGAGAGCTGCTGCTGTGCAAACGAGATTCAAACTTCGTAGCAAAGGAAGCAAGGTCTTCCAATGGTCACACTAGGATCGGTCGTCTCGATCGATTCGGAAGGGGAAGGTTTTTCCCGATCAATGAATCAAGAGACAAGGGATCTCTGGTTAGACGCGTGAGACGCTATGCTAGCCTAAGCTTCTGTCGCTGGAGATCTGGAAGAACTTGAGATCAGCAGCGGCGACACCTGTGCGACCGGCAGAGACGATCGGCGGAGCAAGATCGAGAGCTAGGGCTCGACGGCGGCTGTCCTTTTTGAATCCGCGTATCTCGCTCCTTTTACTGTTCACCAATACCTGTATATTTATACATTAGGTCATAAAGATGACCGTTGTGGGCCCCACCAAAGCAAAGACCGAAGTCCGGTTCGAAATACCGCTTGAAACCTGGACCGGTCCAGGAAATGTCCGAAAATTGCCCAAGTCAAATTCGGCGAGAATCGAATGTGATTCTCGACGAATCGGCGAGAATCACTTACGATTCTCGCCGAATTCTACTTGACAAATTCTGGCATCATAGGTTATACAGGTCGGGGAGAATCGGCGGGAATCACATTAGATTCTCGCCGAATCGTTGAGAATGCAAAGACATTCTCGACGAATCGGCGAGAATCACTTAGTGATTCTAGACGATTCTGCCTTAGAGAATTTGCTGGCGGCGTTGAGTCAGCTGGCCTCAACCGGCGAGAATCATCTAGTGATTCTCGACGACTCGTCGAGAATCACAAGTGATTCTCGACGAATCGGCGAGAACCACTTAGTGATTCTCAACGATTTACACTTGGACGATTTCTCCTCTTTCAACCCGTGAGCTGGTCTTTAGCCCATCCTTGCTCCTTGTCTGCTCTTGCTTTATCATAGCCCTGTACTTGAAATTAAGTACACCCCAATAGAGAGAGTACACGTAGGCCAACACACTGATCTGCTCAACGAGGGATTACGTCGCGCAGACCCGTGAATATTGACCCACTGCACCCTGACATTGGTGTGTACTTAGCGTGGAATAACTGCAAGCATAAATTGAAGGAATTCATCAAATACATAGTGAATTCATCTTAGCTTGATAGGAGGCTTCCTCAAATCCAGGTGATTGTGGATACAATACCCAACAATCTCCCCCTATTTGACGAAGCCAAAATCCTACTAAGCTAAGATGAATTTCAACACTTAAGACAAAATATGCATTAACCAACAGAGTAAACAATAAACGTAATTAGATCAATGTGAGAGTAAAATAATAACCAACACACATGTATATATAAATATGAATATCCACACAGAAATGTTCACATGATCACATGATAAAGAAAGTTTAAATGTGATAATTCCAAAAGCTAACATCCTAAAGATCTTTGTCCTTAGCTATGTCTTCTTTAAGTTGCTTAGCTAATAACTTTCTGCTTTGTCGCTCAAGATACTCCTTGGGCTTTGGATAGTATCTCGGAGGAGGGGCTTTATCTGCCGCGGTGTTGTTCCTGAAAAATATGCTACGTTTAGCTTCAAATTCTTTATGCCGCTCCCATTCGTACTGACTATATACATCATTTCGATTTATTTGCCCCCTCTGCAGTAACAAAAATGTTTCCAGGATGATACTCTTTGATACAGGACTCCATTTTTCATTCCTCATATCATCCTCCTTCAATCTGATCTTCTTTTCAGCTTGCGTTTCCCTAGAAGTCCCTTCTTGAATTTTTCTCTTGTCCCTGGCTCTTGCTATGGCTTCTTGATCAAACCAGCTTCTTCATTCAGCCCTTTCGGCAGCTTTCTTTGCCTCGGCTTCGCTCATTGGTACTTCTTCAGTCCTTATTTCACCCGCAACTGTACCAGTAGGACCCATATCCTCAAGCGGAGCGACAGGAACATGCATTCCCGATGCCTCTGTTACCAGCCAGTGGGCCGTTTCAAATATGTACCTATTCGAATTATCGAATTTGTATTTGTCAATTATTATTTATTAAGTTGAATAAAGGTGCAGTTATGATTTGGTAGTTTTGAAAGGCATACCTATTAGTCTGATCGAAGTTTAGAAGTACTAACTCCTGAAGCCCCTCCATCTTAGCGTTATACGCTTCCTCCCCCGTTTTGGCTTCGGCGGCTATAGAGTTTGTATAGGAATGCAGAGATGCATCAATGTGCTTCACAGTTTTACTGAATTCGTCCAGCAGAGATTTCTGATTTGCGTTCAGCGTTACCATGTTGGCATCAAATTTTTGTATGGTCTCTGCCATAACATGAACATTTTTGTTGACTACTGTCAGGTCGTCAGTATTCTTCTTCAGTCCTTTCATGAGAAGAGATACGGCTGTGCCTGCCTCTGTATATTTTTCATCAAATTTCTTCTCCATCACATCTAGCTTGTGGTTGATCTGAACCACATTCTTAAGCATGAGATCCTCAGAGTCCCGCAGTCTCTTTAGCACTTTGTTGTGGGATTTCTCAAATGTATCCTTGAGCTCATCTAGCATTCCTTGGACAAAATTAATGGTGTGATTTGCTAGGTTTGCTTGAAGTGGAGGAGCAGCAGGTAGACCCTGGTCAGGCTCCCTAGCAGAGGTACTGGGAGAGTTGGACAGTATAATAGAGTCCACAGGGGGGACAAAGGGTTGCTGAGAGGGCTCCCCCTGCATTCCTACATCCGACCTCTCAGGAGCTTTGTAAGACCCCCCCCTTTTTTCTTTTTCAACCACCGGGGTCTTAGGCCCAGAATCGCCACTTTGCGGTGACACCTTCACGTCCTGAAGGGTCATCACCACAAGGCGCCGATTCTGCCGGCCAATTCGATCACAGAAAAGTAGCACAATAATTGAAGTAAGAACAATGCAGTCCACAATAATAAATCACATAAATATAATAAAAATCTCCATGAAGGGAGTGTCCATAGAAAAACATCAGAGTACTATAAATGCGGGCTTATGCCCAGTACATCATGTCCTCACTACAATATCACTCATGCGGAAGCGAAAACAGAAACTACTCAAGGTCGAGACTCACTGTCCCGGCAGTATGGACTCCGGAGCTAGACTGCCCCATCTCCAGGCGCACCGATCTCTGGGGCTGCTCCTCCATGCTGGGCTCCACGATCCCCTAAATGATGCGGTTCAAAAACCGTTAGTCATAAAGACTAAGCCCTATCATCCCCCGCCCCTTCCCCCATGGCTCCTAGGTACCGAGCGGAGAGGAAGAAAGGGGAGGACATATTGTGGAGAATAAAAGTAAATAGGTGACAGTGGACTTAATCTAGCAAGTTGTATTCGGTGAGCAGTTAATATGAATGTTATAATAGGTCTAGCAATAAGAAAAATAAATATATGAATTTAAACCTTCACTTATGCGAGAACACATTAGCAAAGGGATCTTTTGCAAGGCTCCCATCGTATAGAGTGTCCCATACCACTTATACGTTGGGGTGTCGGTTATCAAACAGCAATGGTTGTTATATATTGAAATTAACCTTTGATTTATAAACTTGCCCACACAAGCTTATAGACCAAGGGGTCGTTTTGCAGGTCCTAATGTATAAGCGTCCCATACCACTTATACTTTAGGTGTCATGGTTTAATGAATCGATTATGCAATGACATGCTAGTGGGTATGATGAAACATGCAAGTGCAACTCACACACCCGACTCTGTGCACACAGACCTTTAGTTCCCCCTTTCGGAGCCGTTACCTCCCAGGATACCTCTATAGTGGCGGACGGAAGCGGTGGGTTGGGCCTCGCCCACCTCAAAACCAGTAAAAGCACCACTGGTCTGACCTATCGTACGCCTCAACGCTTGGTGCACTAAGCGGACGCCTGCGTACTCTTGCCGGCTGGCGCACCGGACTTCTATTGGCGAAGTGCTAATCACCTCGCCGAGTCAACGATATCAGTGTCGGTGCAATGGAACTCCCCGATATCGAAAAACCCACCACCTTAACTTTTCCTATCTTATGCACATGCAAGTTTATTCGTAAGCACACAAAACCGAGCCGAAGCTCCCTGGACCAAAACGTCCGTCTCCAAACCAACCGAGCCGAAGCTCTCCGGACCAAAACATCCGTCTCCAAACCAACCGAGCCGAAGCTCCCCGGACCAAAATGTCCGTCCCAAACCAACCGAGCCGAAGCTCCCCGGACCAAAACGTCCGTCTCCAAACCAACCGAGCCGAAGCTCCCATCAATCTTCTTGTGCCAACCGTGTTTGTGAAAGGTGCAGCCCTAGTTACTAAGTTACTCTTGTCGGTTTGTTATTACAGTTTACGTTAGCCCAGGACTGCCCCCGGTATTCCCCGTGAAGGGCTCTCAATGGGCACTAGGAACCAAGACGGCGGCATTACGGCCCGAAGTTCCCTTTCGCAAGGCACTTATTGTTATTGGTTGATTTCCCTTAACCCGATTCCCTTCTCATATTACGTTAAACTATCCTAGGGTGATTTTTAACCTTCCTCTCTTCGGGAAAAGCGATCTTTCGCCGAACCCGAGCACCTCTTAACTCTAGCTATCACCACTTCTCGCTACTCTTTATATCTTCCTATTGCATTTTCCTCCACTATTGCCCACCCAAACAAAATGATTAACTCCAATGTCTTCCTCCGATCATGTCTTATTGCAATTCACAAATTTGTTATATGCTGACCGATCTAGACTATATGTTGAACCGGTTATGTCATGATCTAATACTCATCCAAATGCCCTAAGTTATTTATTGGGGACTTATCATGATATAATTAGCCTAAATCCAGAAAATGGTAATTTTCCTAATTTATCTGATGTTTAATTAAATTCCCCGAGAGTCCCAAGGGCTACCGGTTTGAACATGAACTACCCTAAGTAATCATGCAAGATGTCCAGCAAATTTATGATAAATAGTAGGTTATCTCAGTAGGTTAAATCCTAAGTATCATAATTTTTCTATCATCAGAAGGGCATGAAAACTATTTTAGAAATAATCTTTACTTCTGTTGTTTATGAATCAAGTACAGAAAATATTCTTCCAAAAATTATAAATAATTTATGACATGCAGATAAAGGCCTAAAATTAGCACTGGTCAAGTTTCATAATTTTCCAGAAAGTAATTTATCCATAATTAATTTTTAAACAACAAAACCCCTTTCTAATATCTGTGAACAAAGTACTAGATTTACTCAACATAAAATTCTATAAAAATTCAGGGATCAATGTTATACTGGTAAAGATCTAAATCCAGAATTTTAACTGATTATAATTAATTTAAAACCTCCAAATATTTGAAACAACAAATCGGGCTAATAATCCTTTAACACATGAAGTATAATATTTATTAATCATAAAATTCCAGGAAAATTACCATAAGTCTAAAACATCCTAAAACTCCCTCCTCCCGAGTTTCATAATTTTTGGATTAGATTCAGTGCTTAAAATAACTAAATTACATTTCTATCCTAATTCAAAATCTCAACTTTCGAGGTACCTAATTACCTCCAATTCCTTCACTATTTCAACCAGAGGGTTTTCATCATATCGTCCCCCTCTCCTCCAAATTTCAAGGGCATACAAGAGCTTTAGCTCCTATGTCCTTCACAACCCTCAAAACCCTTCATTAGGGTTTGAGCTTGGATTCTAGGGTAAACCAACCCTAAACCTCACCATTTTCCTCCAAGCAGGTTATAACACCCTTCTAAGTCAGAGATCAGAAAATCAGCCTCTGTTGAGGTGATTTGACCTTTCCAAACTCTTAGTGCACTTTTTACTAAAAGGTGTCTCTCTAATGCCTAGTTAAGGGTAGAAGATTTCCTACCCAAAACTCCTCCAAATCAATTGGAATTTTGTACAGACCTAGGTTTTATAGCCAGGGACCACTCACCAAAATTTGGGAGGGTTTGGAGGTCATTTGACCACCTAAATAAATTCCTCTAAGTTTATTAAATTAAATCAAAAACTTTAGGCAAAGTATCTCCAAAAATTCTCATTTTTGGTCTGCCTTTAGGTATTACCAAGGTTAACCCCCTGCCCAAATTTCAGGTCATTTAGACAAGGGACGAAGAGTGGGCACCCGTTTTAATTTCTGCCCAACTCTAGGTACAGCCCCCACTAAAACGGGTGATGCGGCCGAACCGCTTACCCAAACGAGTTGAAACCAATTTTAGATTAATCTAGACTCGAAGGGCTACGACTTTCGTGTCTGGTCACTTTTCCTAAAATGGCCTCTAAGAGTCTCGTTTTGCAGCATTAAAATATGCCCGTCCAAGTATAATTTCCATACAAAATTATTTACATAATTTATATATTAAAAACAGTTTTTACTGTTCATCTTCTACAGAACCCGAAAACCAGACACAGAAACTCATATTTCCTGTAGCTCTTTCGCGCTCCGTCACCGGTCGTCCGGTCACTTCCCTGGCCAGCCACCACCACCACCTCCGTTGAGGCGATGACTAGCGGTCGGCGGTGGTTTGGCCGCCGGAGGTGGCGGTTTCAGGCGAACTCAAGAATACATTTTTCATGGTTTTCCATGAAAACGAGAGATGGGTCCAGCTCCGTTGAGCGCGAACCTCCTTTCTAAGAATCCTAAGATCTACCCACGAAAGAGAAGGAGCAGAGGAGGACCTTGTTCGCGGTTTGAAGGCGAGATGAACGACGGGGTGCCATGGCGCAGTGGTGGCGTAGCCGAACTTCTCCTACAGCAAGAACAAAGGTCTGATCCGCTTGTTTGAGCGTGTAACCTTCTCCTCTTGCCCCAAGTGGACTTTTATAAGTCAGAAAGTGGGGAGGTGAAAGGGTAAAGCCGTAATGGCCATGAAGGCTCCTCTTAATAGCCTTTCGGTTACAGTGAAGGGATAGGAAACTGTGGAAGACGAACAGGTGTGTCCAGTTGGCGGTTTCCTATTGGACCACATCTTTCTCCTTTATTATATAATTACAGAAGGAAAAACGGCCTGTAATTACTCCTGGTGTAACTTCCCACACCATCATTTATTTCCACGCGTGTTAGAATAATTTCGGCCCTGAACCGTCGTTTCGGCCAATGTCACGGGCGTGACACGTAGGTCACGGGCGTGACAGGCCCGGATAGCCAATTCTGGGTTCGACGATCGTCGAACTGAGATCGACGATCGTCGAAGGATGGTCACGGGCGTGACACTTGGGTTACGGGCGTGACAGGCCCGGGTGGTTAATTCTGGGGCGACGATCGTCGATTTGAGATCGACGGTCATCGAATGGTGGTCACGCCCTAGATCACGGGCGTGACACCTAGGTCACGGGCGTGACAGGCCCAAACGGCAAATTCTGAGGTCGACGAGCGTCGAACTGAGATCGACGGTCGTCGAAGGCTGGTCACGCCCTAGGTCACGGGCGTGACACTTAGGTCACGGGCGTGACACTTAGGTCACGGGCGTGATATGTCCGGGCTGCAAGGTCGACGATCGTCTCACGGAGATCGACGATCGTCGAAGGAGTCACGCCCTTGGTCATGGGCGTGACACCATGGTCACGGGCGTGACATGCCCCGGCAGCATGTTCGACGATCGTCTCACGGAGATCGACGATCGTCGAGGGAGTCACGCCCTAGGTCACGGGCGTGACGGGTCGGTCACGGGCGTGACCAACCCGTGACCCGAAGTCTCGGCCGATTTATTTCAATTTTTGGGCTTCCTAGGGTTCTCTCATGACCAAACGACTCCTAGGGGTCTAGCCGGAAATGGGATGTTACAAGCTTGGTCCTTAGATGAACCAGCAGCATCCTCCTGAGGATCCACCACTTTCTCCATCTCAATTACTTCTTCCTCCATCTCAGTCTCCAAGTGCTCAGGCTTATCTGCAGAGTTGTGCATGTCTTCCTCTATTTCTTCTTCCTCCTCATTAGCCACCTCATCTCCCAGGTCATTCATATCTTCCTCACCTTCCTCTTCCTCTTCCACATCTGCCACTTCCTCCACACCGTCCTCTTGCACTGTCTCCACAGCATCTTTATCTATCTGAGAAATATCAGATATGATGTTTGCAGAAGAGTGTACAGGCTCCCCCTCAGTTCTTGCAATCAGCGCGTCAGGAATTTCACTGGGTGCTGCCATAGAGTGTGCGGGAGTACTGGGGTCCTCGGCCGGAGATACTTCCTCTTGGTTTATTTCCCTGGCAACCTGCCCTATTCGCCGCTCCCACCGGTCGAATATGCGTACGTCCATCTTTTTCAGATAGTGCAACAGCACTCCTTTGCTCATGTCGAATGTATCTCCGTCCAGCTGATTCAGATAGAGGCTGATGATTCTGCCCAAGCTGGGGGTACGGAGTGTGTCTTTAATTCTTTCAAAGAGCATGGCTCCCCAATTAAACCGCTTTCGGCAGACGATTACCACCAGAGTCTTGAACATTTCTCCTGAAATGTGGTCGTGGGATCCTGGTTTGCAGATTAGAGCCTTCCCAACGATGTCAGACAACAATTTTCCCTCCTCGTTCGAGTCTTTCCTTTTGATTGACCTGGTCCCCCTGGCCAGTCCACAGAAGGATAGGGTCCTTGCTCTATCCTCTTCCTCCAGGTAATCTTCTTCTTCACAACTGGATAGCCGCAGGCACTGGGTCAGTTTCCTGGCGGATAACTTGACCTTCTTCCCAACAACCTTGCTCTTGATGGAAGTGTCTTCGTGACGGAGCTTGGCAGTTGCAAAGAACTCCAGGACTTCCTTATCCAAGATCTTGCAAGGGTGCTCCAGCACAAACGTCAGTCCTGCTTCCTCGAGCATAATGATTATGTTCCGGAACTTGTCCGAGGCCTGGGAGAATCCAGTTCTCACGAGCTCGCATCCAGTGGTCAGCCCAGCAGACGTCCGTGGGGCCATAGCAAACTAGAAAGAATGGGAATATCAATTTCCAAGTCTAAGGATCTACGAAACCAAGAGAGTGAGAACCAAATCTACACTGAGCTCAACACACGGTAGGGGACAAGTAGGAGATTACCTAGTGCGGAGAGGCAGTGAAGGTTCCGGAGAGTCGGCGAGCCTGGTTGCGAGAGAGACGCCGATCCGAGGCGAGGCTTGGACGAAACCCTGGTTGCGAGAGGAAGACTCCAGAAGTGTCGTTAGATCCCCATGCAACGCCGAAGGAGGAATCCGCGGGAAGGAGAAGTCGAAGGGATTCCCGCTGGGAGGTGTCGTTGGACGAGAGCTTGGAAGAGTCTCGGCGAAGAGCTGGAAGTTGAAGAGTCGGCGGGATTTAGGTTAGATCGGCGAGACTTAAGATGATTCGGAGGAATTTGAAGAGTCGGCCTGAGGAGTCGGCGGGATTTAAATTTGGTCCATTGTATAACCGGGTTTATGCATCTATTAATGTCCGAAGCCTTCGTTCGACGATACTATGGTGGAATTTAGTATGAGGGAAGTCGCTGAGATTCCAATTTATGTCGTTGTCAAGGGTAAGAAAGTCTTAATAGGCATAATGGTTTCTTAATCCAACCAGGGGGTTCAAAATTTTCAAGGGCGGACTTATGGCTGATAATGTCAAACTAATCACTACTAAAGTAACTGAAGGTTATCTTACGCTTATACTCCTTCCCTAAGTGACTGGGCATACGTGAATAATTTTTCTATATGACCATCCAATATCAAAAGAAGTGAACTCATTATAAAGTGTGGATATGTCAACATACATAAATACATATATGGAATTGTTTATGCTTTATGGTTCAAACATTTACGGCTAATTGCAGTTACCTGTGATAACAAGATGTAACATTCACATTACCAGCGCAGAGTATATCAGGAGGTCAGTATGCATGTGCCTGTAATGAAGGCACTTCTCCCATTCTCGACACTTTTTCCCCGTCATTCTTGGAGCATCTCCTGTCCGGTTCCCATCAGGATTGCGGGAACCCAGACCACCCTGTAGAAAAGAGTTATCTTGCCTTAGGAACCCAATAAGTATTGGGTCCTAGGTTCCTGTCAGCAAAATAGTTGGAATGCCTCCCCTCAGGAATCCTGGTGGGAGGACTAACATTTCCTCGAGGATGTGGAAGTCCCCTAGCCTTTGACACAGAAGAGTTGTGCCAACAATCTATGGCAAAATGACCCACTTTGCCACAACACCAACATTCATGAATGTTGTATCGCCGTTTGTGACCTGAACTGGTGACTGAGGTAGTCATAGTTCTTGGTCTAAACGGGATAGAGCCGGATAAGCTAACAGAATTGTCTCTTCCACCGTGACTATTGGAAGGGTGGAAAGAATGCATATGGCATGCGTCATGAGGCCTGGGAGGTGGTGCCTTCCTTTTAGTCAGCCCCCTTCCAAGGACCCCATGAGTCCCAACAACATGATTTCTAACCCCCCTTTCCTGAGTCCTAGGGAGGTGAGAGGCGCATTGTGAGCTGATGCTGGCAGATTCATGACTAGTTGGGGTTGTGGCTGAGAATACAAAGGGCTTGGTGGAATCCTGAGGTATTCTCTTCTGGGTGGCCATGACAGCCCTTGCATTATGGGTGCCTCCACATGAGGGCAAATCAGCCTTGCAGTGACCACGATTATTCCTGTGGTCATACCTGAAGGCATGATGAGTACTCTCCCTACCTGAGATGGGGGGACGGAATACCGTTTCCCCATTTCTCCAAGACTTAATAATACGGGAGATCCACCCATTTTCTTCCTTTCTTTTGATAGCATCAACCTTGGAGAAGTTCGATACTATCCTTTTCTCATTTTCTAGACGACTCTCTAGATCTGAGATTTGAGCGTCCTTTATCTTGATAGATTCCAATTGGTGATCCATCAAGATCTTCAATCTAGCAATCTCCAGAGCTTGCTCCCCAACAAGTTGGTTGCTTTTCTGAAGAGCACACTCAAGGGAGTCAGGTGTTTCAAGCCATAGAGTAGGGCATTCCTTATCCCGGGCAACACTGAAGGGGCTATCCTCTGAACCATTCCTGTCTTCGGGAGTTTCAGAGGGAGAGGGGCAAGATGAAGGAGTTACCTGATCCTGACTTAGCTGTTCTGAGGTAACGTTCAGATTGACAGGGACAGCTGCGTCATCTTCATCAGGGCAGTCTTCCTCGACTTCCTCCTCAGTCTCTGATAAGGAAACCGGAGCCCTGATATAGAGATATTGGTCATCACTGTCATCTTCTGAAATGATGACCCCCACATAAGCCTCATCCTCTCGCTGGCAACTTGTTTCAGCAGATACTGATCCCTCCATGAGGTCTGATATTGTCTGCCATAGGGACTGGGCTGTCCTACACCTTTCCAGTTTTGATCGAAAAGGTCCAGACCAGACTTCCATGATGATTCTACGGATCTCTTTATCCAAGTTGAATAAGGAGAGTTCAAGCTCTGACATCTCAGAGACATCCATAGGTGTTTGAAGACCCTTTCCAGAGCAGGAGGTCTTCATAGGAATGAATGGACCCTCTTCCAGGATGATTGATGTCCGCGGGTCAATGGCCTCCAAGTAAAAAGATACCCTCATCTTCCAGATGGGGTAATATTCCTTTGTGCACGTAGGGAGTCTAAGCGGAGAGATATCATATTCCAGCTCCATTCTTGTTGACACAGGTGGAAGGATTCAACTCAAGGTGTGAACCTTTTTGATGAGTAACCTGCCTCTGATACCACTTGAATGTTCACCTAGTGTCAACTACCTTCACCTATGGGGGGGGGGGGGGGGAATAGGTGACTTGCAGCGTATTTGCGGAATTAAAAGTGTACCTGCAGAATCAAAACAAAACACACAGCATAGAGAATAACACAGGCAATATATAGTGGTTCCCCGATTTGGGTACGTCCACTTTCCCCCTTCGACCTATCTCCCAATCCAGGGACGACTCAGTCACTTCACCAACAGGATTGAAATCCAATCCTTGCACTATCGGAAGGAACCCTTCCACACGTAGGAGTCACCACTCCCACAACACGGGTTGCACCCAACCCTTACACCTAGAGACCAATCGGTCCTTTACAAAGAAATATAAAATAGCTTGTAAGAAATACAAACAACTTATGGAGACTAAGGTGTCCCTCTTCGTTCGATGACGTGTTCTTGAAGTCAATGAAGAGTCCACAACCCTAAATCTCTCTTGGAGTGAACCTTCCCGAAACCAGCGGCGGCTTGGAGCGGCGGCTAGGTTCACGGAATAAGCGGCGGCGACGGAGAGCTGCTGCTGTGCAAATGAGATTCAAACGTCGTAGCAAAGGAAGCAAGGTCTTCCAACAGTCACACTAGGATCGGTCGTCTCGATCGATTCGGAAGGGGAAGGTTTTTCCCGATCAACGAATCAAGAGACAAGGGATCTCTGGTTAGACGCGTGAGACGCTATGCTAGCCTAAGATTCTATCACCGGAGATCTGGAAGAACTTGAGATCAGCAGCGACGACACCTGTGCGACCGGCAGAGACGATCGACGGAGCAAGATCGAGAGCTAGGGCTCGACGGCGGCTATCCTTTTTGAATTCGCGTATCTCGCTCCTTTTACTGTTCACCAATACCTGTATATTTATACATTAGGTCATAAAGATGACCGTTGTGGGCCCCACCAAAGCAAAGATCGATGTCCGGTTCAAAATACCGCTTGAAACCTGGACCGGTCCAGGAAATGTCCGAAAATTGCCCAAGTCAAATTCGGCGAGAATCGAATGAGATTCTCGACGAATCGGCGAGAATCACTTACGATTCTCGCCAAATTCTACTTGACAAATTCTGGCATCACAGGTTATACAGGCCGGGGAGAATCGGCGGGAATCACATTAGATTCTCGCCGAATCGTCGAGAATGCAAAGACATTCTCGACGAATCGGCGAGAATCACTTAGTGATTCTCGACGATTCTTCTGCCTTAGAGAATTTTCTGGCGCCGTTGAGTCAGCTGGCCTCAACCGGCGAGAATCATCTAGTGATTCTCGACGACTCGTCGAGAATCACAAGTGATTCTCGACGAATCGGCGAGAATCACTTAGTGATTCTCGACGATTTACACTTGGACGATTTCTCCTCTTTCAACCCGTGAGCTGGTCTTTAGCCCATCCTTGCTCCTTGTCTGCTCTTGCTTTATCATAGCCCTGTACTTGAAATTAAGTACACCCCAATAGAGAGAGTACACGTAGGCCAACACACTGATCTACTCAATGAGGGATTACGTCGCGCAGACCCGTGTATATTGACCCACTGCACCCTGATATTGGTGTGTACTTAGCGTGGAATAACTGCAAGCACAACTTGAAGGAATTCATCAAATACATAGTGAATTCATCTTAGCTTGATAGGAGGCTTCCTCAAATCCAGGTGATTGTGGATACAATACCCAACAAAAGGTATGCTAAGGCTAATAAATTTTTCAGTGTTGATGATTATATGAAACTGCACCCAGAAGCTATTGTACCAAGAACCTCTTCCCAAACTGTGATTGGAGCATCAGACTTGTATATGTTAAAGAGAGAAGCTGCCAATCCCAATAGGAAAATCAAGTTTAGACAACCTTCTGAAGGATCAGACAAAGATAAAGCCCAGAAGAAGAATTGAGTTTATCTTTCTGTAATTCTCTTATTGTCTTGTGAACTCTATTTCTGTTTATATCATGAAGCTCAACTCTGTAAATATCTGCTGAATATTTCTTTCTATCGGATATATTTTCTTTGCTTTGTGATTGTTTTGTTTTTGTGTTAGTGACCTCACCCAAATAGGGGGAGATTGTTGGATCCCTAGTTGGATTTAGGCTAGGTTCACTAACTTAGGCTGAGTCTGACCCATCATTGTATAGCCAGGGTCATGTTTAGTTGTCCTAGATTTTAGGCTAAGTCCTGATTAGTGCTACCTCCTTGGACAAGCCAGCAGTGGACCTCAGAGACTCAGATTTAGCAGTTTTCAGAAGATAGTGATCAGTTTGAAATTTCTCAAACTCAGCTCGACGATCGTCGATCTCAGATCGACAAACTCAGAGTTAATTCTCTGAGCTGAGCTCGACGTTCTCAAAGCTCTGGTCAACGTTTTGTTTTCAGACAGATTCTCAGTTCGACGAACTCAAAGTGCAGATTTGGAAAGAATCTCTCAGTTAGCAGTTCGCAGAGCTCAGGTCGACGAACTGGAATTCTCTAGTCGATGATCTTGTATCTTAGGTCGATGAATTCCGTTCAGAGTTCGATGTTTTCTGCTTAGTTCCAGATTGAGTTTTTCCTTCGTTTGTTTCTTATTTTCCTTACTTTTTAGCAGTATTATTCTGAGTATTTAATGCAAATATTCCTTGGAATATAGCCGTTAGTGGTTGCATTAAGTATGGTATTCATCAGAATAAATATTTGCTTATTCTATCAAGGACAGTTGGGAAACTCAATTAATGCTTTTATTCCAGCCGTTTTCTCTTCCCAGGATCAGCCAGCATTTATGGAAAGAATTAAAAATTCAAAGCAGAATTTTTGGCAGCAGAATAAAAGAGATTTTCTCTTCTTCAAGTCAGAACAGTTAGAGATACAGAGAGAAGAAATCATCAATTCACTACACAGAAAATACTCAACCAGCAGTTGACGCTCTCAAAAAGCTTTTCTCATTCTCTGCAAACACTTTAGCTTGAAGAAGAACAACAACATTGAAATCAAGAGTCTTCTTCAACTTCTGTTCCAGAAATCCTCAGGGACTTTCTACTCAACATCAGTACTGGATTTACTGGACCTTGGCAGAACAAGCTGAAGACCTACTCACCCTTAAGCAAAACTCATTCTTCCTGAAGCAATTAACATCTCAGGAGGAGCTTTTGGTAACAAAAAGAATCCACAAAGCCTTCTCATTTTGTTTTGAGAAAAGAAGACTCTCATCAATCTTTTCCTTTCCCATCTGTACAGGGTTTTAACTCCCTTCAAAAGTTATTCTGGTTCACAAGTCACCTGATCAAAAGACTTGAAGTTGGTTTTTGGGCACCTGATCAAAAGCCTGAAGGGTTTCCTGATCTACCTGAATCAGATCTTGTGGTGGCAGTCACCTAATCAAAACCTGCTAGTGGATTCCTACCTAGGGTGGTAGAAGAGTGGATATACCCAAGTTTAGGGAAACCACTATAAACTTCTTGTGTCGTCTGGTTGCTCCTTTTCTTTTACTTTGCTTTTGCTGTGCTTGTGATTGGTGGAATAATTAGCTTAGTTTTTATTCTTGACTAATATATGGTATCATTATATTTACTCTGATATAAATCTTAAAAAGATCCAAAGTTTTAATACTATATTCACCCCCCCCCCTCCAGAGACCTAACCCCAGAGCGAGAATACTTAGAACATTTTCCACTCCCGAGTGTTACCACCGGGCCAATCAGCTAGGTGAGAGCCTGACGGCGGGTGTTAAACATCCTCCGGGCTCAGCCCCAGGGTTATAATGATGTCCATCGAGCCCCAGCCCTGCCAACTAGGTGGAAGCCTGATAGCGGGAGCATCGAGACCTAACCCTAGAGAAAGAATACTTAGAACATTTTCCACTCCCGGGTGCTACCACCGGGCCAATCAGCTAAGTGAGAGCCTGACGGCGGGTGTTGAACATCCTCTGGGCTCAGCCCCAGGGTCACAATGACGTCCATTGAGACTCCAACCCTATAAGCTTGGTGGAAGCCTGACAGCGGGAGCATCGAGACCTAACCCCAGAGCGAGAATACTTAGAACATTTTCAACTCCCGGGTGCTGCCACAGGGCCAATCAGCTAGGTGAGAGCCTGACGACGGGTGTTGAACATACTCTGGGCTCAGCCCCAGGGTCATAATGATGTCCATCGATACCCCATCCCTGCCGGCTAGGTGGAAGCCTGACAGCGGGAGCATCGAGACCTAAACCCAGAGCGAGAATACTTAGAACATTTTCCACTCCCGGGTGCGACCACCAGGATAATTAGCTAGGTGAGAGCCTGGCGACGGGTATTGAACATCCTCCAGGCTCATCCCCAGGGTCATAACGACATCCATCGAGACCCCAGCCATGCCAGCTAGGTGGAAGCTTGACAGTGGGAGCATCGAGACCTAGCCCCAGGCGAGAATACTTAGAATAATTTCCACTCCCGGGTGCTATCACCGGGCCAATCAGCTAGTTGAGAGCCTAACGACGGGTGTTGAACATCCTCTGGGCTCAGCCCCAGGGTCATAATGACGTCCATCGAGACCCCAGCCCAACCAGCTAAGTGGAAGCCTGACAGCGGGAACATTGAGACCTAACCCTAGAGCGAGAATACTTTGAAAATTTTCTACTCCTAGGTGCTACCACCGGGCCAATTAGCTAGGTGAGAGCCTGACAGCGGGTGTTGAACATCCTCCGGGCTCAGCCCTAGGGTCATAACGACGTCCATCGAGACCTTAGCTTTGCCAGCTAGGTAGAAGCCTGACAGCGGGAGCATCGAGACCTAACCCCAGAGCGAGAATACTTAGAACATTTTCAACTCCTAGGTGCTACCACCGGGCCAATCAGCTAAGTGAGAGCCTAACGGCGGGTGTTGAACATCCTCCGGGCTCAGCCCTAGGGTCATAACAACGTCCATTGAGACCCCAGCCCTGCCAGCTAGGTGGAAGCCTGACAGCGGGAGCATCAAGACTTAACCCCAGAGCGAGAATACTTAGAACATTTTCCACTCCCGGGTGCTACCACCAGGCCAATCATCTAAGTGAGAGCCTGACGACGGGTGTTGAACATCCTCCAGGCTCAGCCTCAGGGTCATAACGACGTACATTGAGACCCCAGCACTGCCAGCTAGGTGGAAGCCTAGCAGCGGGAGCATCGAGACCTAACCCCAGAGATAGAATACTTATAACATTTTCCACTCCCGCGTGCTACCACCAGGCCAATTAGATAGGTGAGAGCCTGACGAAGCATGTTGAACATCCTCCGGGCTCGGCCTCAGGGTCATAACGACGTCCATCGAGACCCCAGCCTTGCCAGCTAGGTGGAATCCTGGCAGCGGGAGCATCGAGACATAACCCTAGAGCGAGAATACTTAGAACATTTTAGCGACTCTGGACTCGAACCTGAATTCTCCCTTTTGTCTCTCCGAAATGGTGCTCGCCTGCCGAGCCGGGGAATAGGACTCGCCCCCGCAGCTCGCGCACTCCTCCTCCAGCGACGTCCTTCCCAGCTCACCGGATAGGCGCGTCGTCTCCTAGTGCTGGGGAGGTGATTACGGGAACCGCCGGGGTCATGTTCTTGGCCCGCATGCTAGTGCGATTCTGACGAGTCCGAGTACCTCCTCTTTGAGATCCGCCGACATTCCCACCGCTACGGATGGGGGATGGGTGGTGAGTTGGCCCCGCTTGAACCTTGCCCTTCTCCTCCAACCATTAAACCTACAAGAGATTTTCTTTGCTGACCACTCTCCACGCTCACCGCACCAAAATGTTGAAACCAAAAAATCTGTCTGTGGAGTTCAACCTTGGGGAAGGGGTGATAGCACAATTACTTCTCTCCAGCGTGCCTGAAATCCTAAGGAAAAAAAGAGCTGGGGATAGACCCAAGGCTCTAGCATGGAGGTCCCACCACACACCCGGAAGATTTTAGAGCACTTCCCCTCCTTATCCTTGTGCTAAAGCTAAGGTAAATCATAAAGTGCTAGAAGACCGGGCACAAGTAAGCATGCCTTTCTGAGGTACCCCTTGGGTCCTATTTATAGGATTCTGAAAATGGCCTACAAATAGCCAAACTCCACTGCTCTGGGGGGGCTAGGGGCAGACCAATGGGGGCAACATGGTGAAATACATCACATCATAGGCCTGAGCGAGCTGCCTTCTGGAGCTCTTGCTCGCAAGTGGCGGATGGGGCTCGCACTCGCCTACCCCTTGGCCTAGGGCGAGTACGAGCTCGGCGCCCTTCTTGCGCGATGTCCCAGCCCTCATTCATTGGGCTCAAATCCACAAACTCCGAGCTCGGCCCGACGAAAGCCAAACTCGGCCCGACCATTGCCGAGTTCGGACTCGGCATGCTGAACTTGGAATGCATACTTTCCTGCCGAGCTCGCTTGGGGCTTGGGGGCGGTCTGAACCGGCCGATCTGGCTTCTGTCGACCCACTTGCCAGATACAGGGTTGTACAGATCTAAATCATATCTGAGTTGTAGAAGAGTTATCATCTCTAAGTGTAGGCATATCCTCCTAGCATGAGATGTATGGCATCTTGTTGTGCCTGAAGTAGGTGATATGTGGATCATTGAGCTGTAGGAGATATCATCTCTGAGTGTGTAGGGCTTAGGCCTAAGGTAGGACTTGGAGGAAGTCCGAGAGATCCTGAGGGATCTGTGTTGTAAGCTCATTAAGCTGAGTTTTGGTGGAGATAACCTTGTCTAATATACTGTTAGAAAGATGGGAGGGAAAGTGGATATACCCAAGCCTTGGGGAACCACTATAAATACTGGTGTGCTGGTGTTAATTCTTGAAAGCTAACATAAAGTAAATCACTCAACTCACCTAAGTAGAAGAAAAATATTAAAGACATAAAAACCTATTCACCCGTGTCTGTTTTTATAAAGACTTTCACCCGTGTCTGTTTTTATAAATGTAAACGATGCAAAAATCCAACCCACTTCAATAAGGATTGTTGGTTTCTGGCTCAGAATAAGTAGGCGACAAGATATCTAGAGCAAAAAGAAGATGCAGAAAAGCCAATGAACATTGAGAACCTGTTCTATTCTTGTGAGGCTGCAACTAAGTCCACTCAGCACAACTCACAAGACATTTGGTTCTTAGACAGTTGTTGCTCAAATAATATGACCAACAATAGAGATTGCTTCATTATCCCATCTACTTATCTAAAAGATAAAGTGGTATTAGGAGAAGATAAATCTTTATTGATTGAAGGAAATGGAATGATAACAGTAAAGACTCCTTTAGGGCAGCACAAGCGAATTTCCAATGTGAATTATGTTCTTGCTCTAGCTCACAACTTATTAAGTGTATGACAACTATAACTAAAGGGGTATTCTATTCTTTCTGAGCTCAATATCTGTCAGATCAGATAACCTGACGGAATGCTGTTAATGAGTATTCAAATGACAACAAACAATATTTTTGAGCTCGAAGTCTAGAAAATGAGGTGATCGAGATCTTTTGTGAGATTCTGAATTCCTTATCCTCATACCTCTAGGGTCCTATTTATAGGCAAATCCAAGGGGAGGGGGGGGGGTCTAATTTATAGCCCGCCCTAGGCGATAATGGTGTGCAAAAATACCTAAAGAACCGAAAACCGGACTGAAATTAAACTGAACCAGGCAGTTCACGTCGGTTCTTATTTCTGTCGGTTCAGGTACGGTTCCAAAAAAAGAACTGATGGTTCGGTTCGGTTCTCGGTTCTAGCAGTCAGGTACCTGAGAACTGACCCGAACCGAATATAAATTACTTGAAAGCTAGGGCCGGCCGGGCCGGGCTGTTCATTGGGCCTAAATCCATAAATGATAAATCGTTGGATTGCGGAGGGCTCTTATGAAACCCGATCCTAAATCCTAATCTCTTTTCCTCTTTGCCCGTTAACCAGTGCCCTAGCTCTGACCCTCTGCCCCGTGTCCCGTGAGAAGAAAGCAAAAGTCGCGTATCGTCTGCGTTCCTTCCTCCCACTTCGACTTGCGAACGCGGATGCACTTTCCTCCCCGCCACTTCCTCACGACCTCAGAAGTCAAAACTCAGAAGTCCTTGCCTCAGGCTTGATTTATTGAAGATCGGTTAAATTTCTACAATAGTTTAGTAAATGACTAGTGTTAGAAATAATATATTGGAAAAGAGTCTAACTTTAATATAGCAACTAAATGGTGCTTTGAGTGTTGGAGCTATTCATACTTAAATAAATGGAAATGTTTTGTTCACGGTACAATTCCAGGACGATCATTTTAGAAAATATTTATCACTAAATTTGCACAAATATTTGACCCTATATATTTATCTTTTTGTATTAAATTGATAAAATTACTCTTTGCAATTTGTATATTTACCATTATGTATTTAACTTCTTGAGTTATGAAACTGTGAGACCTAATTATAGTTGGAGCCTTTATCCATAATCTTATAAGCCATCCACTATAATCCATTTAAGGCTTAAGAAAAATGATCCTGCAACTTTACTAACAATTTTAATCTTACAAGATCTCCGTGCAATAACACTAAAAAAGAAGGTGAGTTTTGTTCTCCATGTCGCATCGGGTTTGCATGCAGAACTTGTAAAGCAATTTTCTTATTAAAAAATTCTGAGGGTTTTTTTCCAGTCTCTGACTCCCAAGAATCTTTATTCAGCTCCTGGCTCATGTTATGAACCGAGAACTGAACCGGAACCGACCCGAACCGAATGGTTCGGATCCGGTTCCATAATTTAGAATCGTGGGTCGGTTCCAATTCCAAAAATTTGGAACCGAACCTATACGTGTCAGTTCTTGGTTCTATGTGGAACCGACCGAACCAATCCGAGTTGCACCCCTACTAGGTGACTTCTTGGGGGAGCTCGCTCAGGTTGGGCGAGTAACTGGCCTAGTCGCCTACCTGGCGAGTATGCGAGGGGAGCTCGCCATACTCGCCCAGGCCATCAACTGTCTTGAGCGTTGACTCTGACTTTTGTCTTGACTTGTTGATTTTGACTCTTGCTGACCTGGCTCTAGGAAGTTTCACCCTCGACAAATATGGGTTGTACAGAAAGAGTGTTTAAAATTTTGTAAAAGATGTTTACCTTCAAAAAATCTCCAGTTTAGCACAATTGAATAGAACATATCGATGCTCTTGTTTAAGGTTGATCGAATATAATTTCTTCAGAAAAACACCTTTTGTATCACGTACGACTTGTGGAAGCATCGTAAATGCTGAAGTTGGAGTTGAAGAAATTATACTATTACAACTTGGTCGATTAAACCGTGTTTCGATCACCTCTAAAAACCGTGAACAAAATATTAAAGTTTATTTTGCTATATAACCTTCTGCTATCGATCCTTCTGCTCTTGATTTGTTTCGAACAAATTTCTTACAGTGCCCAAGTTCTCTCTTAATGAGATACGTCCATCTAAATTGTACAGGACCACCCAAGATAGCCTCTTTTGCGAAATGTACCTTGAGATGAATCATTATTGTGAAAAATGATGGCGGAAATATTCTTTCAAGTTGGTATAAGACCAATATTATGTGATTGACTATCTTTACCAAGTTAGAAATTTGTAAATTTCTTGAGCACAACTGTCTAAAAAATATGTATACTTCCATCAATGAAATTACTACATGTCTTGGTAAAACTGGTTGTAAACCAACATGTAAAAATTGTTGCATAATGATATGATTATCATGACTCTTCAACCCTTGCATTTTACCATGCTTAAGCTTGACACAACGTGACATGTTGGATGCATATCTATCGGGAACTCGTATTGACTTTATCATACCCAAGAAAATTTTGTTTTCACTTTTACTCGTTGCAAAACATGTTGGAGGAATGACTTTAGTTTCATAATCTCTTTCTTAAATCCATAACTGTTTTAGAATCTTAATTAAGATCCTTACAATCACTTCTAGCACACACATCATCCTTGCTTTTGACAGGATCACCTAATATGGTGCTCAAGATATTATCACATGTGTACAACCCGTATTCGTTGAGGGGAGGCCCCACCACAGCCAGGTCATCAGAAGTCAAAGTCAACAATTCAAGACTGAAGTCAAGATCAAGCCGCGAGCCAGCAAAAGGCATGTGTGAGTATGGCGAGCTCCCCACGCATACTCTCCATGTTGGCGACTAAGGCGAGATACTCGCCTGTCCCGTGCGAGCTCCCTAGAAAGTCGCCCGATCGCCGGGGTGGGGGTATAAGTAAGACCCCCCCCCCCCCCCCCCCCGCCCTCTTTGGATTTACCTATAAATAGGACCCCAGGGGTACGAGGGAAAGGGCCGGATTTTCTCAGATAGATACTCGCGAACCCTAACTCGCGTGTCTCCCTCGTACCTAGCTCGGCCATTCTGGTTGTGAAGGGGCTGCTTCTCCCAAGCAGTCGGGTACGTGGTGGGACCTTCTTGCCGCAGCAGCCTGGGGTCTCGTTTCTCTAGCTCGTTCTTGTTCTCGCATCTGAAGATCGTCTGACTTCACCGCGAGACCGGTAGCCTTAGGCCGCCTAGTCCGATTCTGAGGTCGGGATTTTCCTGGCTTCAACAACATGCATTCTTCTCTATATGCATGACATCAGTACAATGTCACAATAAATTTGTTTTTCAATAAGGTAGGTCAAAAAATATGCTCCTTTTTTTCCAATAAATGGTCGGTCCTTGTGATTTATTTTTTCTACCAAAAATAACTTGAATATTTTTGGTTGCCTCAAGTACATCTCTTCCTTTCGGTGCTTTTGTATTACCAATACTCAATTCATGACAAACAAATTTTCTCGACTTTTTATATACATGATCAACTGGCAGAAACCGACAGTGAGATTGAAATGTTATTTTTCTACCGTGTTTTAGCCAACATGATTTAGTGTCCAACCCGCACGATAGACATCCTAGTTTAGAATGTGTATTCCATCCTGATAGATTATCCAGCCTAGGAAAATCAGTAATTGTCTAGAGTATAGCCACACATTGGTTGAATTTTTTTCCTTCTTAAGCATCAAACATTATATACCAACTTTCCACAACTCTTTTATTAATGGTTGTAAATAAACGTCCATATTGTTACCAGACATTTTTGGACCAGGTATCAGACCTGACATGATGATAGATCTCTTTTTCATGCACTCACAATGTGGCACATAATATATAGCTAGCATAATAGGCCATGTACTATGTGTGTTATTAAGATCACCATAAGGATTGAAACCATCAATGGCAAGGGCGATGCGAATATTACGAGATTCAGTAGAGAACTCTTGGTGTCTTCGATCAAAATATTTTCATGCCAAGCCATCTCTAGGGTAGTGCATTAAATTATCATGGTTAGACTCTTTGACATGTCATTGCATCATTTTGTTTGTCTACCTACAAAGAAAGTCTTTCTAAACGCTCTTTCAATGGAAAGTAATGAAAAAAAATTCGAAAGCTTTCTTAAAGTGTTCACATCTTGTTGCTTACATTTCCTTGACTTGTGAACCAATTAACCTTCAGTATTGTTAACCCATCATGACTTTGCACACACAAAGCAAGTATTACTATTTGTGTGTGGCCCCCAAAATAATGAGCAATCATCTTCACATGCATCAATCTTAATGTAATTGTGGCCTAATTTGGAACTAATTGTTTTCGCTTCATTATAGTTAGCATGCAGTGTTTCATGTCCACATGGAATCACACATTGTAGAGTTTTCAACAGTATACAAAAATGTACATTACTCCAATTTCAAGTGTTTTGATATGCAGAATCTTTAATAAAAAAAGATAATTTTGTGTACTCCAAACATCCTTAACAAAAAGGTTTGTTTCCCTCCAGGAGAGACATATATAAACTATTATCATTTGCACTTATGGGAGTTTTAGGGCAGTCAAATGTATTATCTTCAACATATTGATCATTCTCTGGTTCTCCTTCATCCGCATTCTCAAGTTGAGACTTGAAGATGTAAGGCCTGGAGATTAAAGATGTCCTTCAGAATTGCCGAGATATCTACAAGCATCCAACTTCCATGTGAGGGGCTACCGATCCTTGAGGTTTATTAAACAAGAAATCCCACCAAACTACTAGTTCCTGGCGGGGATTTAGGAAAACTATGAAAATAAATCATACCTTGAGTGATGGAGATCTTGTCGTTGATAACCCTAAGCTCATTCAGAGAAGTTGGCTCTATGAATGGCGATCCCTTGTTTGTCCAAGAATCCCTCGAATATGAAGAAAGCTCTGACCTGGAGATCGGGGGGAAGTTAACTTCTTTCGTGGAGATCGAGCGTTCGGGCGGCGACAACCTAGAGATCGAGGGTTCGGTGGCCTGAACTTCACGTGTGCGAGTGAGGAACCCTAAACCTAGATCTGACGGGTTTTTAAAGCATGATAAACTTTATAACATTTTTTTTAGAATCATATAATTAGACGCGTTTGTCTAAACCTGAACCTCACGTGTGAAATCCAATATTAATGGCGATGCTTTATGTAAACAATGCATCCAATTATGTTGTAAATTAGTAGCCGATTTATATTAATGTTTATTGTGTCATCTCATGTTTGTTTTGCGTCAAATAAGAGATGAGCTAGCGATTGTTGTTTGAGGGTATTTTTGTCTTTCTAGATTTGCTCTAATTTCCCCTATAAATATAAAGGGGTTAGTGAAAGTGAGAGTAAGATCTATCTCAACTCTAGAGGGGGGGGGGGTGAATAGAGTTTATTTAAAGTAAATTCACAATTTTAAACTTAGCAAAGCTTTTAAGATTTAATTTATATATAGGTGTAGGGTGCCTTACTATAGAATTAAAAGGATAGTAAAAGAAGAGCACAGCACACAGCAAAGAAAACACACAAGCAAACCAGAAAACACAAGGAGCTATAGTGGTTCCCCAAAAACCTGGGTACATCCACTCTTTTACCACCCTTGGTAGGAATCCACTGCAGGAAGGGTTGATCAGGTGTCCTGGCACCAATGAGCTTTTGATAAGGTGCTCAAAAACCAAACTAGATTTTTTGATCAGGTGTCTTGCCACCACTGAGTTTTGATAAGGTTCTCAGAACCAGAATCAAAGCTTTTGAAGGGAGTTTGAAAACCCTTTTACAGAGGGAAAGGAAAAATAAAAGGGGTGAAGTTGTCTTCTCTGTCTCAATCAAAGAGAGAAGCACAAGTGGATTTGTATTGTCAAAGCTCCCCCTGAGATGTTGACTAGTTCAGGAGAGGAAGCTTTGCTTCAGGGCGATAGGTCTTCAGAAGCTTCAGATCTCCAGCATAAGATAGTTTCAGCATAGGCTGAAAGATGAGTTGTCTGGAGTCCTTGGGATGAAGCTGTGATCACTTTTTGAGTACACAAATTTATTCAGCTAATTCTTCAGGATTGATCACTTGAGTTTTCTTGTGTTGATCAGAGAATCCTGTGAATCACTTCTTCTTTTTCTTTCTTATCTGTATCAGTCTGTGTATCTGTGTCTTGTTACTGGGGAAAAGAAGAGAAGAAGATTTTTAATTCTCTGGAGATTCTATGTCCAAGATAGCCATTAACCAGACATTAAATGCCTTCCATAAAAGATTTTGTCTTCTAGAGGAAAGTCCAGTAAAACATTCTCTGAATAATTCCTTGAAACTTGCTCCAGAATAAATGAAAATGGCTGGCAGATCTCTTGACATAAATGCTGAGATAATTTGAAACACATTTCAAAGTCTGACTGAATTTGAATCCTTAAAATCGTCGATCTCTCAAGAAAAACGTCGATCTGAGCTAATAGATCGTCGAACTAAGCTCAGAGATTGGAAATGATCATCAGCCAGAAAACGTCGAACTGAGCTCGAAGATCGTCGAACTGAGCTCAGCGACCTGGAGAATAAGTGAAGAAGGATCGTCGACCTGAGCTAGAAGATCGTCGAATTGAGCTCGACGACTTAGCAAACTGACTGAAGGCAGATCGTCGATCTGAGCTCGAAGATCGTCGAACTGAGCCCGACGACTTAACTTAGTTGAGCTCAGAGAGCGTCGAACGGATTTCGACGTTTCGTCGAACTGAGCTCGACGAAAAAAGTTTTGGACTTGGCTCTATTTCTGAAATCTTGGAATGGTCCTGGGGGCAGCTTCAAACCTAAGTTCTAAGCCCTAGACACATTCTAATGTTGACCTTTTCAACTATACATCTAGGTCAACCTGGTTTCCTAAGAAAAACATAGTGATCCTTACCCAAATTAGTAATAGGGTGTTCCAACAATCTCCCCCTATTTGGGTTAGGATTACTATTTACATATTTCAGAAATAAAAGTTACAACAACATATAGAAGAGCAACAAACAAAATAATAGAGCAAGAAATCATAGCAGCAAACAAGAGGAATTTCAGCAAATGTTTAGAGAGATTATACTGTCTGCTTACACATGTTACTTCTTTTCATTTCCTTTCTTAAATATGATTTCTCTGTTAGGATTAAGGGCTTCCTTCTTTAACCTTCTGTCATCATCTGCACCTAAGGAGGTTTGAGCTCTTGGCCTTGGAATGACAGCCTCAGGATGAAGCTTCAGGTAGTCCACTGGATCAAAGAATTTACTTGAAGAATACCTTTCCAATTCAGCTTTTCTTTGTTCTGACAGAGTAGTAATATTGGAGGTATCTTTTCCTTGCTCTCTTGCTTTCTTTAATTGATCTAGTGCAGCCAATTCTTTCATCCTTGCAGTCCATGACAATGGATTGTTCTCTGGGTCTTCAAATGGCACTGCAGGCTCATATCTGTTAACAGTTTCTGAAGCAGTAGGAGTTCTGGTCTCAACTTTTTCGCTGAGCTTGTAAGGGAAAGGACCTTGAGTAGAGTCTGTGAGCCTTTGTCCTTCCCTAGCTTGAAATCTGTGTCCTCTTTGACTTCCTCTATACTGTCCCCTTTTGGACTGATAGCCCCTTTGGTATTGCCCCCTATGATGGTATCTCTGAGAAGACTGGGAGGAACTTTGCTTGGAAGCTGGGGCTTGAGAAGCTGAACCTGACCCAGAATCTGGAGGAGGAGGAGGAGGAGGCTGAAACTGAGAAGATCCCTTTTCATATCTGTCTAACTTCCTTCTCTTCTTCATAGCTTTTATTTGATTCTTGGAGTACTGCATCCAGGGCTCAGTGATAGAACATTCATGCAAAATGTAATATGGAATGTCATTTGAATCTTTAGCTTGAGCTGGGGGAACCTTCATCATGGCCTTGCTTCTGGCCTTCCTTTTCTTTGCAATAGTATTAGAAGAATCATCAGATTCAGTTTGAAACTGATCACTGTCTGAACTTTGAGGTCTATCATATAAGTCATCAATGCTTTTTATATACTTTTCTTGTTGCTTGACTTGATCAGGGGTAAGAGCAGGAGCAATAGCAGTAGAAATAACAGGAGCAGAGATAGCAGGAGTAGAAACAATTGAAGCAGAAACAGATTCAGATTCTTCTAGGTAGGTAGTAAGTTCTTTAGCAGCAGCAGTATCCTCAATCACAGAGACCATTTCAGTATCTTCTGAAAGCAAACTTGTTATAACAACAACAGCAGCACTTAAAATATCAGCATCCACAGCTTTGAAGGAATTGACATATAGGGCAATCAGGCTGGGATCACAGTAATTGATAGGCACAATGGCCTTAGTGAGGTCTTCAGATTGTTGAAGTGGCAGAGAGCTGAAATATACAGTATCAAAAATAGAGAGCAGACTCTGAAGGTCCACTGCAAAAATAGGAGCAGAACTGGAACCTTCAGCAGTCTCGGGCACATCCACTGCTTCATAAGGCATCTCCCCCTGCCTTGGTTTAGAGACAATTGAATCAAGGCACCCAGATGAAGGGATTGCCTGGGAAGAGAGGAAGGAAGACAACTTGGTAGACAACTCCTGAACATGTTCCAGGAGTGGAGCCAAGGAGGTCTCCAGCAGAGAAGTTAGCCTGGGGGCTAGCAACGCATAAAGCTTGTCTGCCATGTTTGAAATATCTACATGCTCAAGATGGGCTTGAACAGAGGTAGGAGGTGAAGGAACTGGAATGAGGGTAACTGGAACTAATGGGATGGAGGATGTGGTGGAGGGAAGTGTAGGGATGGATGGCTTTGAAGAAGGAATAGAGGAGATAGAAGTTATTGAGGTGGAGATGGATGAGATGGAAGAGTCAAAGGATGGGGTAAAGGATGGTTGAGAGAGGATTTCTTGAAGAAGTTGTTGATAGGAGGATGTTGAGGGAAGCTCAGGAGGAGAGGGAGGAGAATCATCCATAAAGGAGTCATCTATAAGAGAAAATGATGGAGTGGTGAAAGTTGGATAAGAGAATAGAGGATGGAATTCTTTTGAGGTAGTGGCTGGAGGAGGTGACATTGGTGAAGAAATGGTAATGGGGGAAGAAGCTGAGATTTGAGGAGAGGTTGAGGTGGTGACTGGGATAGAAACAGCTGGAGGAGGAGAGGAAGAAGCAGCCAATTCTTCTGCTGGGGCAGATACCTGAGGAGGAGTGACTTGTGTAGTCCTGGTGCCTGAAGCAAGTGGTGCTGCAGCAGCCCTGATGGGGTTGATGATTTGCCTGTCCCATTTGCTGAATAGGGCACAGGTAAGCCTCTTGGATGCATTGATGAACATCCCACTAGAGGTCAGCAGCTCAGGGCAACTGGAGTGCAGGTAAACCCCTAATATTCTCCCAAAGCTTACACAGTTTTTGTTCAGTTTCTTCTTGATTAAGCTGAAAAAGATTGATCCCAGTCTAAATGCTTCTTATCAACCAGTGCTCCCATTAAGCAGAATTGAGATCTTGATATAGTGTCATGGGCTGAGTGCTTTGCCAGAAGCAGTTTGCCAACCACATCAGCCAGAAATTGGTATTCGATAGACAGATTCTTTTTGAACAGTTTGTTAGGGTTCACAGCAGTGTGGCCCATTCTATCTAGCATAGAGGCATACTCTTCTCCAGATAAATCAATGGAGTCATCTCCAGAACTAAGGAGGAAAACTTCAGTCAGAAGGGCCAGGGACAATGGTACCTGAGTCCCTTTTATTGAGCCAATGACAGAATTCTCATTCTCATCTATCGCGGTAAAACACCATTCTTTTATCTCTTCTGAAGCAATCTTCATTCGGGTGGTCATGATCTGAGATAGCTGCTGTTCGCGGAAGAGGTTGAGAATGTCCTTGAATCGCTGATCACTTCCATCGAACGAATTCATATCAATATCAAAACCTGTATCGAATTTCATCTTTGAAATAGCAGCACTTGATCCAGCCATCTGTACCTGCAGAGGGTATGAAAGCGTAAACGACGAGCGGCGGCCGAAAAATGATTTTATATTAGGGTTCGATGCGAAAATAGAAAATTATTGAGCTCAGTTTGACAAAACTTTGAACTCAGCTCGACGATTTGGGATACTAAGGGAATCTGAAGAGTCTCCAATAACGTCAAACTCTGTTCGACGATATTGTCGAGCGTCGAGCTCCGCTCGACGACCGATGAACAGAAAGAATGGAAGCCTGGAGCTGACAGCGCCGCTGAACTCAGATCGACGATTCAGGGAACGTCGATCTGCGGTCGACAATTTCTGGAAAATCGTCGATCTCCGTTCGATGATTTCTGGGGAAACGTCGAGCGAAGTTCAGAGACAAAACCTATTCTACAGACACAAAAAGAGATAAGTTTTTAGCCTAGTCTTGGTCTGTTTTTTTAGATTTACAAAATCTTGGAGTTTATTTTAAACTGCCTCCATCTAGCATTCCTAACTGATTGAGGAAGAAGTTATGCTTCTTTTCATCCAAAGGCTTGGTGAAAATATCTCCCCTTTGCAAATCAGTTGGGATGTATTCAAGTTCAATTTTATTTTTCCTCAACATTATCCCTTAGAAAATGATGTCTAATTTCTATGTGTTTTGTCCTACTATGGAGGACTGGATTTTGTGCAATGGAAATAGCACTGGTGTTGTCACAAAATATTTTTGACTTCTCTAAGTTGTAACCATAGTCTAGGAGTTGGTTTTGTATCCATAAGATTTGTGAACAACAACTGCCTGCAGCCATATATTCAGCTTCAGCAGTTGAAGTTGACACAGATGTTTGTTTCTTACAAAACCAAGAGACAAGTCTGTCACCAAGGAACTGACAAGTTCCACTGGTGCTTTTCCTATCTATTCTGCATCCAACATAATCAGCATCTGAGAATCCAGTTAAGTCAAATGCTGAATCTTTTGGATACCAGAGTCCTAGATTTGGACACCTTTTAACATACCTAAGAATCCTCTTTACTAAAGTTAAGTGAGACTCTCTAGGGCTAACTTGGAATCTAGCACAAATGCATGTAGCAAATATTATATCAGGCCTGCTAGCTGTAAGGTACAGTAAAGAGCCAATCATTTCTCTATATGTTGTCTGATCAACTGGTTTCCCATGTTCATCAACATCCAATACAGCATTGGTAGGCATGGGTGTTTTCATACATGATGCATCAGACATACCAAATTTCTTAACCAGCTCTTTTGCATACTTGGTTTGAGAAATAAATACGCCTTCAGCATGTTGTTTGACTTGCAATCCTAAGAAGAAGGATAGATCACCCATGCTACTAATTTCAAATTTAGAGTGCATAAGCTTGGAAAACTTTTTGCATAAATTTGAATCAGTAGACCCAAATATAATATCATCTACATAAATTTGTACTAGTAGGGTATGGGACTTATGGGTTCTAATAAAAAGAGTTTGGTCTACTCTCCCCCTAACAAAATCATTTTTCAGCAGAAAGCATGCTAGAGTCTCATACCATGCTCTAGGAGCTTGCTTGAGACCATATAATGCTTTGTGAAGTTTAAAAACATAATCAGGATGGGTTAGAGAGATAAAACCTGGAGGTTGTTTGACATAGACTTCTTCTTTGATCTCCCCATTGATAAAAGCACTCTTGACATCCATTTGATAAACTTTGAATCCCTTGTGAGCAGCATAAGCCAGAAAGATTCTTATGGCTTCCAATCTTGCAACTGGTGCAAAAGTCTGGTCATAGTCTATCTCTTCTTCCTGAGAGTACCCTTGAGTAACTAGCCTTGACTTATTCCTTACAATGATTCCTTGATCATCTAGCTTATTTCTGAACACCCATTTGGTTCCAACAATGGGATGATCCTTTGGCTTAGGCACTAGTTCCCAAACTTTATTTCTTTCAAATTGATGCAACTCCTCTTGCATTGCAATGATCCAGTGTGGATCTTGTTCTGCATCTTGAATGGTTTGAGGTTCAATTTGAGAGAGGAAGCAAGTGTGCAATAGGTTCTGGTTGACCTGATTTTTAGTTTGCACACCAGCTGAGATGTCTCCAATTACTTGAGAAATTGGATGATCTCTTATTGTTACTAGATCAACAGGGGGTGTTGATGGTTCACCAACCTGTGTTGTTGTTTCCTCTTGTGGAACAACAACTGGTTCTTCAAGAAGATTTCCTTCCTGATGGAGAGCAACTTCTTCATCTTCACTACTGTCATCCTTTTGTGTAGCTTGTAATCTGTCCAAGTCTTCAGCTAGAGAGTGCACCTGCAAATGTTCTATGGTAGAAGTATTCTTCTCCTTGAAAGACATGTTAGCTTCATCAAAGGAAATGTGGACAGATTCTTCTATTTTTAGAGTAGTTTTATTATAAACCCTATAGGCTTTACTGATCATGGAGTATCCCAGAAACACTCTTTCATCAGCTTTAGCTTAGAATTTTGCTAGATATTTCTTGTCATTATTATGAATGTAACAAGTGCAACCAAAAACCTTAAAATAGTCTACTTTAGGTTTCTTCCCTTTGAGCAATTCATAGGGAGTCTTGCCCTTCAGTTTATGTATTAGACTTCTATTCAACACATAATTGGAGGTGTTCACTGCCTCAGCCCAAAAGGGTAGAGGTAGGTGAGCATCTGTCAATAATGTAGTTGCAGATTCAATGAGGGTTCTATTTTTCCTTTCAGCTACCCCATTTTGTTGAGGAGTTCTAGGAGCTGAGAAAGTATGTCTGATCCCTTCACTTTGACAGAACTCTTGCATGAGAAGAGAATCAAACTTTGTCCCATGATCACTTCTGATCAGGGCAATATGAGTGTTGAACTCAGTCTGAATGCATTTGAGAAAATCTGTCAAACATTTAAAGTTATCAGACTTCTTCCTCAGAAAAAATACCCATGTGAATCTTGAGAAGTCATCTACAACCACTAAAGTATAGGATTTCCCTCCTAAGCTTTGTACTGCAATGGGTCCAAAAAGATCCATGTGTAACAGATACAAAATCCTAGGTGAATCACTCTTGTTAATTGATTTAAAGCTACTTTTAGTTTGCTTGCCTAATTGACAAGCCTTGCTGAGTCCTTCCTTCTTGTAGGGGCCAGAAGGCAGTCCTCTGACAAGGTTGTCCTTGGATAGCCTAGAAATGGTTCTAAGGTTAATATGTCCTAGTCTTTTATGCCATAGAATATTGGGTCTAGATATGGAATTGAACAGACAAATATCTACCTTAGATGAATGAAAGTCTACTAAGTAAATGTTACCTTTCCTGTTACCTGTCAACACAGTTGTGTTGTCTTCTGACTTGATCTTGCATATTTCTTTGTTGAAAGTCACTTGATATCCTTCATCACACAGCTGACTAATGCTTATCAGGTTGTGCTTAAGTCCTTCAATATAGGCTACCTTCTTGAAGGTGACTGTTCCAATTTGAACTGCACCATACCCTTTTGTAGTTCCAAAATTTGAATCACTAAAAATTACTTTGGGTCCAAGCTTGGCTTTGAAGGATGTGAAGTTGTCCTTATTCCCTGTCATGTGCTTTGAGCACCCACTATCCAGATACCATAATTGGTTTGATGTTGGATAGGTCTTCACCTGCATAGATAAGAATTTACATATTTTTGACCCAGTTTACCTTGGGCCTAGGTTGATAACCTTTAAATTCAAAAATAAAAGACATCCCAGGTTGAACCTTATAACCTTCAGGATGGTATCTCCTAGGAGGTACTATCCATTCAGTATAAGGGTTAAAGCATTGGGATGAAGCACTTCTAGGATTGAATTGAGATTTGCCTCTAAAAGAAGGTTCAAAGCTCTAAACTCCGTTCGACGATCGTCGATCTGAGTTCGATGATCTTGGGTAAAATCATCGAACTCCGTTCAAAGATCGACTATGAGGGAGTTCAGAGTTCAGGAAACGTTGAGCGGAGTTCGACGTTTCAGTCTGAGATCGTCGATCTCTGTTCGACGATCGTCGACCTCTGCTCGACGTTTTCTGTTGAACTTTGCTTTTCTTAGGTAGATCTGAATTCTTCCTGGCTACCTCTACAACACTCTTCCCTTTATCAGAAATAAACTTGATTGGGGTGGTTAATACTATGGGTTGGCTAGATGAAGCACCCAAGCCCAGTGTACTATTTAATCTTGAGTTCACTGTGCTTGTGATGTCCATTAATTTGATACTTCTCTTATTAAGAGATTCTTCAAATTGCTTGGCCTTGGATAGTTCACTTTTTAGTGAAGCTATCTCCTCTCTATAGCATTCTAACTCTTCAGAGAGTTTGAGGTTCTCTGATTTTACAGTGTTATACTCAGATAGTTATTTTCTGAGGGAAGTGATTTCCTTCTCAGACTCCAACAGATATAGGCATAGTACTTTAAACTCATGTTTAAAATCCTCAGAACTGAAATCAAAAGAATTGATTACCTGATCTTCTTCTAGTTGAGCTTCTGAATCTGATTCTGACTCTTCTGCTTCTGAATCTGTTTGAGAGGCATTGATAGCCATCATGCAGAATTCCTTTTCATCAGCATCATCCTCATCATCACTGGAGCTGGATGAGGCTTCAGAGTCCTCTTCAGTTTCACTCCATGTCTCAGCAACAAATCCCTTCCTTGTATGTTTGTTCTTGCTGGAGGAGGGTTTGTCTGAGCTGTTCTTTCTGAAATCTTTCTCCTTTCTTCTTTCTCTTTTATCTTTCTTGTCCTTGTTCTTATTTTCTGGACAGTCAGGCACAATATGGCCTGGTTTTCTGCAACCAAAATATATAATTTCTTTATTGTTATTTGATTTATCATACCTTGGTTTATCATGACCCTTGTATGATCTCTTTCTGAAGTCTTTTCTGGCCATCTTGTAGAATCTTTTGGCCAGTAGACTTAGGAGCTCATCATTTCCTGTAGCTTTATCTTCAGGCTCCTCTTCTGCAGCTTTGAAGGCTATGGTCTTTTCTTTCCTTGTGACTGGAGAAGTAGCCTTTTGTTCTTCTTCTCTATTTTTAATGAGCAGCTCATAAGATTTGAGCTTGCCCAGGAGAGCTTCAGTGGTAATCTCATTTAGACTTCTGGCATCTTTGATTGGCCAGATTCTTGAATCCCAAGTGCTGGGGAAGCACATTAAGATTTTGTCATTCAGCTCAGTCAATGAGATTTCTTTATCCAGAGTCTTTAACTCATTGACAATCAGACTTAGTCTATTGTACATGTCAGCCACTGATTCAGCTTCTCCCTTTTTGAAATTCTCATATTGGCTTATCAGATGGGATCTCCTATCTTTCCTTTCATCAGCAGATCCTGAGACAATTTCAGAGAGCTTGTCCCAAATTCCTTTGGCTGAGTTGCAGTCAGCTACCTTCTGAAATATCTCATCAGACATTATCTGAGCTAAGATGTTCATGGCCTTGACATCTGCAGTCTTCCACTTCTTTATTTCAGCATCTATTCCTGAAGGAGGTGGAACAGCATTTGTACTTGAGCTTGCTGGTGGACTTGGGCACACTGTCAAAATAGAATTAAATATGTCTTCATCAATAAAGTTCATGTAAAGTCTAATCCTTGCTTTCCAAAGTGCAAACTTGGATAGATTGCACACTGGAGGCCTGGTGCTTGCATAATCTTTGTTTTGTACCATGTCTTTATATAAAATTAAATATAATGAAAATAACCCTCTTAAAAGATTGATCTTATCAAGGATCTTTTGGTTCAGGTGTTAGCCTGTATGAACAACCAACCTGCCTCTGATACCAATTGAAAGTGAGAGTAAGATCTATCTCAACTCTAGAGGGGGGGGGGGGTGAATAGAGTTTATTTAAAGTAAATTCACAATTTTAAACTTAGCAAAGCTTTTAAGATTTAATTTATATATAGGTGTAGGGTGCCTTGCTATAGAATTAAAAGGACAGTAAAAGAAGAGCACAACACACAGCAAAGAAAACACACAAGCAAACCAGAAAACACAAGGAGCTATAGTGGTTCCCCAAAAACCTGGGTACATCCACTCTTCTACCACCCTTGGTAGGAATCCACTGCAGGAAGGATTGATCAGGTGTCCTGGCACCAATGAGCTTTTGATAAGGTGCTCAAAAACCAAACTAGATTTTTTGATCAGGTGTCTTGCCACCACTGAGTTTTGACAAGGTTCTCAGAACCAGAATCAAAGCTTTTGAAGGGAGTTTGAAAACTCTTTTACAGAGGGAAAGGAAAAAAGAAAAGGGTTGAAGTTGTCTTCTCTATCTCAATCAAAGAGAGAAGCACAAGTGGATTTGTATTGTCAAAGCTCCCCCTGAGATGTTGACTAGTTCAGGAGAGGAAGCTTTGCTTCAGGGTGATAGGTCTTCAGAAGCTTCAGATCTCCAGTATAAGATAGTTTCAGCATAGGCTGAAAGATGAGTTGTCTAGAGTCCTTGGGATGAAGCTGTGATCACTTTTTGAGTACATAAAATTATTCAGCTAATTCTTCAGGATTGATCACTTGAGTTTTCTTGTGTTGATCAGAGAATCTTGTGAATCACTTCTTCTTTTTCTTTCTTATCTGTATCAGTCTGTGTATCTGTGTCTTGTTACTGGGGAAAAGAAGAGAAGAAGATTTTTAATTCTCTGGAGATTCTATGTCCAAGATAGCCGTTAACCAGACATTAAATGCCTTTCATAAAAGATTTTGTCTTCTAGAGGAAAGTCCAGTAAAACATTCTCTGAATAATTCCTTGAAACTTGCTCCAAAATAAATGAAAACGGCAGACAGATCTCTTGACATAAATGCTGAGATAATTTGAAACACATTCCAAAGTCTGACTGAATTTGAATCCTTAAAATCGTCGATCTCTCAAGAAAAACGTCGATCTGAGCTAGAAGATCGTCAAACTAAGCTCAGAGACTGGAAATGATCATCAGCTAGAAAACGTCGAACTGAGCTCGAAGATCGTCGAACTGAGCTCAGCGACCTGGAGAATAAGTGAAGAAGGATCGTCGACCTGAGCTAGAAGATCGTCGAACTGAGCTCGACGAATTAGCAAACTGACTGAAGGCAGATCGCCGATCTGAGCTCGAAGATCGTCGAACTGAGCTCGACGACTTAACTTAGTTGAGCTCAGAGAGCGTCGAACGGAGTTCGACGTTTCGTCGAACTGAGCTCGACGAAAAAAGTCTTGGACTTGGCTCTATTTCTGAAATCTTGGAATGGTCCTAGGGGTAGCTTCAAACCTAAGTTCTAAGCTCTAGACACATTCTAATGTTGACCTTTTCAACTATACATCTAGGCCAACCTGGTTTCCTAAGAAAAACATAATGATCCTTACCCAAATTAGTAATAGGGTGTTCCAACAATTAGATTTTTATTAAGAGTTGAGAGTGCGAAGTTGTAATATTATATCAGCCTCTCTTTTTCCCCCCACTAGTGATAATGAATAGTCCCTTTCCGTGGAAGTATGTTTCTCACCGAACCACATAAATCACATCTTGTTCTTTTGTTTTAGATTGTGTGATTTTGTTTTTTCGCATCGTTCGCACAACGTCTCTCTCTCTCTCTCACACACACACACACTCTCTCTCAAGTTTTAACGAGCAACGATTTGTCGTACTCAACTTCTCCAAAACCTTGTAAACAACAATAAATAGGGAAATTTGGCTGGCACCGATACGTCCACGTGATTTTTTATCATATTCTCAGATTTTTCACGTTAAAAAATCTTCTTGTCCACTCTCAACCTTTTATGTCGTTGTTTGCGAGTTCGACCGCTCCGCAGGCTAAGGCGGTCCAGTTTAATTTGATTTACCAAGAGTCTCGAGCGACCTGCAAAATGCTTCTTTAAAAATATATATACAATTTTTTTGGTATTTTATTTTATGAAATTTGAGTCAACAACTTCAGTTTATATTAAAAATAAAAACTCATTACCGGCCACCGGCCATACACAAGAAATTTGCAAATATTTATGGTCACCAATGAAATTTAAAATATTTTTTAAAAAGGCGGCCACCGGCCATACACAAGAAAGTATTTTATATATTCTTTGTTTGTTTGGAAATAGTTAAGGTTTGATGTTTTTAAAAATATGTTTTTAAAAGATTGTTATCCCCTGGCTTTGGCACTCTGCCGGCAGCCCCTGTAGCAAGTTCCATTTTTTTTGTGGAGGAAATGACCTTGGGATTTTTCGGAGAGGTAAGGAGGAGAAATTTGGATTTTTTTTATATGCAGGTCACAACTGAGACATCCAAAGTCCAATTTTTAATATTTTTTGATCCAACGATCCAGATTTTATCTTGGTGTGCTTATTAAAAAAAATATGATGGACTGCCAATAGCATGTCCACAAAAATCCCCAAAAAAACTCCTGAGTCGTCAGATATCGCTTTTGTGATCATGCATGGCTCATAGTGAATGAGGCCGGGCATGAATAATGAAAAAGACAATGATAAGAATACATTTCGATGAAGTGAAGGCCATTAAATATTTCAAAATAATGGATCAACAAAATATTTTGCATGGGGGATACTCATTATAAATATGAGGCCAAGAATCAGCCTTCTTTGAACTTGAGGCCTATATACTAAGATTCAGCCAATTTATCAATATATAATCTCTAGCTTGCCGATAGCATAGTAATGGAGTTCTCGCGGAGAATAATGGTTGGGATGCTCCTCCTCCTAGTTCTTCTCCCAAGCACCGGTGAGTATTTCATTTCATACCCTCTCTCTCTCCCTCCCTCTCTCTTTCTATATTAATGATGTGATAGTAATATTAATCTCAATGGATTGAAAAACACAATGGATAGTAATATTTGATATGTATATCTTTTAATTGTGTGGAATCACAATGGATTGAAAAACACTTTCCTGCAGCATGCCAAGAGGAAGTTTCTCAATTAATTGTGTGGAATCTTATAGTATGCATGTGTCGTCTGTGTGTATTTTTCTCAAATTGTGAAAGGTTGTTTTAAATTCAGGTAATAAGTTGATTTGCGTAAATTGATCACCCTCTCCACTTGGGGGTGATTAGTTTCATCTCTGTTGATCCACAACACAATGGATTTCTTCTATGTATTTTTTTGGTATCTTGAGCTAATTAATTGTGCTTACTTTGATGTTATATATATATATGTGGTCAAAGAAGCTATGTGGCTATCTCTCTGTTGTTTCTGTGTTGAGCACATAGTGTATCTTGCATGTGTAATTTTGTTCAATTATCAAAAGAGTTTCAATTAAAAGACTCAAATTATTCAATCTTGCGCTCTTGAGCAACACAAATTTTAAATGGACGGAGACACCGGCCCTGCATGTGATGGGGCGTGCTGAGAATATATAGTGTGCCATATCGGAAACTAACAATACCCTTTCATAACTATTAGTTTCAACCAATTGATTTTTGGTTGGGTGTTTTGATTCAAACAAAGGGAACAATAATAACTTAAATCAATTTAATCGTTGATATTAAATGCGCCTTGGAACATATTTTCAAAACCCATCATCTAGGTACTTATGTCAGAATTTATTACTATCAATTCAAACGAGCGACAGACACGGGGTTCCCCAAAAATTATTTGGTCGAACCAACAATTCCAAGGGGATCAGTCACGTGCAATTCCGAACCTGTTTAGTCTCCCAATTCCAACACTCGACATTAAATTGTGCTAAGTCAGTAGTGTGTTCTTCAAATCTCTATTAATGCCTCTTCTGCTGGTGCATAAATGCCTCAACATCTTCAAATTATCTTCTTTGCAAAACATACATAAACTCAAAAAGAAGTACTTATGGTCGATCTTCTTCCTCCAATGATGGATAAAGAAAATTGGAAGTATTCTTCTCCCAATATTCGCGATTCATGATTGTCTGCAAACATCAAAATTTAGAGGACTTATATAAACAAACAAAATACAAACCAACCAAATATGATTTTTTTAAAAAAAAATCATTTAGGGTTTTAACATATGTAATAGAACTACAAATTTCAAAATATTGCAAGGAATTCTCTGGCAACGACATAAAAAATTTGTTACTGTGTAATCACATCTACTTTTTAATAACATATTCTATAATATTAGATAAGGAACACACATATCCTTCATAGTATATGATAAGATAATATTAAGATCGTATTCCTTTGGTCCTCCTTATTGAAATCGAGAACCGGCTTCTATGGAGTTCAGATCCTAAAAAGGGGTGACTGCACACTTCTCCTGATGAGTTTGCTCGACCAGAAACTTAGGATTTGAGAATGACCCGCGGTTGCAACTTGGAGGTGCCGCCACACACACGAAAGATCTTAGAGCGCTTCCCCTCCTTAGCCAATACTGAGCTAAGGGAACCTAAGAAAACGCTACAAGACCAGAAAATGAGAAGCTTGTTTTCTGAGGTACCCTTGTGGATCTATTTATGGATTTCTGAATTTGGCCTGCAAATAGCGTAACTCTGCCTTTTGGTTTTACTATATGCAGTCCAAGGTGGGTTTGCCAAACTCGAAACTCCGCTGTTTGGTGAGGCTACTGGCAGAACAAATAACATTAAATATATGTTATCTGTACCCCACGGACAAGGGAGGGCGCGAACTAGCTCACCAGTCACCTGGACAGGTGCGGCCCGGCTCCCGCAGCTCGCATCCCTCATAGGCAAGTGCAGGCTAGGTTCATGCGGGCCGCCCCATATATGGAGGCGGGCCGGCTACCCGTGGCTCGGCTGCCTTCTAGGTGGATGTGGGCCAGCTACTCTAGCCCGCTAGTCTGCAGGCGGATGCGGGCCGGCTTTCCCGGTTCGCCCGTCTGCTTAGGTGGGGGAGAGTCGGGCTATATCGAGGTCCGCGTTCTGCCTTGTTAAATCCACTCGCCAAACACGGGGTTGTATATAATCCTGGCTCTTTATGAGCTTTTGCAAAGCTCAAAAAGAATCATCCAACCCCACATGTTCGATGAGTGCTTGCTGAGCTAGAGGGAATCTTTTGGTGGGTCCCACCTTCGTGCTCTCTATATATCGCTGGTCTAAAAGGAATTCACCGACTTTTCCCTTCTTTCTTTTTCACATGTTACTGTAGCAGTGTGAGTGATGCCTATCCCAAAGGAGATGCGTGCTCGCCTGGAGGCTGCGAGGGAGGGCACACAGTTGCAGGTCGTCAATGTCGCCCCCTGGCTAGCTCGGGGGTCTCCCAGCTATTCTTTCTAGCCTAAGAAGGCCAAGATGATCAAGCGGCCTCCTCAGGATGCCCCTCCTAATCTGGTGGCCGGTTTGGAAGTCATCCATCAGGTACGTGGGCCGGTTACTTGATTCCATGTTATTCCGATTATGATATCTTCTCTCCCGTAAGAGGCACCTCGCGAGGATGGAGATGGGGGAGTGGATCTGAGACATCCGCGTTGTAATACCTCCCCTGTAATGACCGTATAATATGGGTCCGGCCAGGGCCCCACAACATACGGACGCCACAGCTTTAGCATTAGAAGATGAAATTAACTACCCAACTCAAAAGTCGGAATAAAACAACAGCGGAAACATACCAATAAGACTAGAAGTTATCCACTACAGATCAGGAGCATCAAAAAAGGCCTTAAGGCCTTACACATAAGTCCAACAAGAAATGACAACAATATCAAACATCAACGTGCAACAACACTCCTAAGCTACCTCGTCATGCAAGCCGGAATATACCAAAACATGAAGCATACAATCAAAAGGAAATAAGCTAGAAAGCACAGCCAACACTTCATGAGGCTTAGGGATTTTCAGCCAGCGCACTTGCTCCCGTTTGCAATACTTGTCCTGTAAAAATTTATAGTAACGTGGGTCAGCAAAGGCTGACCTCTACTGTGTAACCAATACATCTCCTCCCGGCCGCCCCTAACGGACTCCGGGGTACACCTCCAACCTGCAAGTCAGCACTTTGTATACCATATACATAAACATGTAAAGCTTTAAAACAGGTTTGGATGTCTCATACAACAATCACGTTTTCTATGTTGAGCACAAAACAAAAAGGGGCCTATTATGCAGCATGTATGCAAACCCGGGCTTCGCCCAAGGCACCCTATATCGTATGCAACTAGCACATCATCATATCAACTGGATACTTCCATTTCCCCATTGGCATAAAGCCACAAACAAAAGTGGACTGCAATGCCCCTAACGGCCCAAAAGCCGCTACATGGAAATCTTGCCAAGGCCCCACCCGCACATGGGTCTTAAACCCGGGCTTGCCTACAAATTCTGACTTCTCGCGTCAGGATTCTATCTCACACACAAACCGATTCTAAGAACCCTTGCTGGATCCCACCCGCTTATGGCTTCATTGCCCGGGCTTGCCCTACGCTTGGTGTTCTCGTCAGTCTCACGGAAGGGAACTATTCTCGCCGAGACACTCTCCCCACATGACTTGCACGTCATGGGATAGCCAGCCGACCACGAAGACATAGCCACGCCTTAGCATAACATAACCATAAACTTTCCCACCCTAATCCACCATTTGTACTGCAACATTCCTGCGCACCAAGGAAACCATCTACCGCCAATGCGGAGCTAACCTTGTCCGGTTCCGGCTACAAGTACTCACTCAAGAAAAGGTGGAAAACGCATACATCACAACGGCATCTTGCCGCGACGGATTTCTACTGAATCCTTAGGGCTCGCTATGCAACATCACCGAGTCGGACTAACGGTCGCGACTACGGCTTTACCCGCAATGCCTAATCTGCTAACGAAGCGGATCTCTAATGCAAAATCATGCTGAGGACGGACACAATCGACCCGGTGGTTTCTCTTGAACCATGGCAAACCAAACCTCTCTCATTTGAGAAATCCGGTGCCTATATGCTTGAAGTAAAAAAGCAAAATAAGAAAAGATGTCATGCATGCATCCTAAAACCGAGAGGAGAAATGTCGTTACCTTATGACCCATCTTCCTAGCCATGGAATCCTTGATCTTTACGAATGGAAAGATGCGCCTCCACGTCCTCTCCATGGATCTGGCCTTGGAACGATGATTGGAGCTCCGAAGCTCTGTCAATGGACGAAGAAAGCTTCTTCTTCCTCCTCCACTCTCCCTTCTTCCCAAACCCTATTTCTCACTCTTGAAGATGAGGAATGAAGGAAAAGACAACTCTTAGCCCTAATAAGACCCTTTGGGCGGAAGATCCTGGGCCCTTGGATCAGATTTAAAGAGAAATCGGACGGTTACGAAACGAACCGACGGAACTGCTTCCGTCCACTACGCCGCGCGGTAAGTCTACTATCGGAGCAACCAGAGCGCTAGGCTAATAAAATCGTCGGTACTACCACCTGCGCTAACTCTAGCACTGCGTGCTATCACTCAACGCTCTCAACGCCCGGCCACTCAACTTTCTCGCCACTGAGCTACCGCCCGCGCGGTAAGTCTACCACCGGGCAACCCGAGCGTTAGGCCAAATAAATCGTCGATGCTACCGCCTGCTCTAACTCTAGCGCTGCGTACTAGCACTCAATGCTCTCAACGCCTGGCCACTCAACGCTCTCGACACTGCCACTCAGCGCTCTCGACACTAAACTACCGCCAGGCGATAACTGCTACTGCTGGGCGATAGCTTCCAGATACTCAAGCTCTAAACTGGGGTGTTACACGCGCCCATATTTGTTCGAGCGGGCCGTCAGCCCCTTGATTGCGGGATCTACCCTTCTCGCGGTCCCAAGCATTCCTCCTCTCTTGATCGGTGATTTCTCGACTCCTCGTCTTTGCTTTTCTCTAGATTGCATCTCACTTCTGATCACTTGTTTTTGCAGCTTCCACCCCAGGGGCCGCAGACCTGCCTCCACGGGTTCCACAATTGCCGACCTTCCCCGAGTTGGGAAAGTCTTTTGCGGCTCTCGAAGGCGAGCTCTTCCAGGGCCAACCAAGCACTTCCCGCTCGCATGTCAGCGTGGGAGATGTGCTGATCCCGAGTTAGTTCATGTACTCGCTCGTTCGTTTCAGCCCACCTATTCTATTAACTTTTCCTCTTTTTCATGTTTTTATAGGGTCTTATCATCCGACATCGACATGAGCGAGGAGTACTAGCCTCCCCCTTCCCCGGACCATATCGCGAACTACCTGGGTGACCCTCAGGATACTGAGTGAATGAAGAAATGAGTGACTGGGTTATTCCGAAAACACTCCCTGATGCTACGGGAGGTTTACGGCAGGGTGGAAGAGGATAAGGCAAACGAGGAGGCGTTATTTGGGTCTTTGGAGGGCCGGAGGCGCCAAGAAGATGGCGATGGGATGACCTCACCAGGAGTACACCTCGCGCGGGCTGAGGAATGACTGCGGCAGGCTACTGAAAAGGTTGGTGTGGCCCATCAAGAACTCCTGGCAGTTCGCGAGTATTACTACCCTCGCCTACCACCCCGTTCCAGGATGCGAGGCCAAGGTTGGTGGAAATGGATCCAGTACTGAGCCCTCTGCCCTCTTGATGTCAGCCTGTGGACCTGGGCCATGCTTGCCTTCTGGGCCTAAGCTCGCGCAGCTTAGTTGTGAAATTGTTTTCTTTTCTTTCCTCTTCCAGAGGGCTCCCCCCCCTTTAATATTCAGGATTGTACTCGCCCGCTGAAGGGCATGTGTTATATGTATATATAATTGTTTCTCTCGCTCGCTTCTTATCTCGCTACCGCTTAGCTTTCATTAGGATTGTGGCGAGTATATGGTAGGAATTCGGAGCGGGCTCAAGTTTCGAAGTGTCGAACAATTTTTTTGCCATCTGCACACCTCCCGCCAAAATGACAATTTCCCATCCTTTTTTACTTCTATAAATAGCCATATCTGCCATTAATCTACCTACCACATTAACTCTTCATTCGCATTTCCTTCGTTCCCGAGAGTCTGATTCTCAGCTCGCCACTATTCGCGAGAACTCCAATCCCCCGCCCGCTTACCGGCTCGCGAGATGGGAGGAGATGGTGGTGATGCCGAGAGGCGAGGCAAGAGTGCGTTTAATTTCTCATACTACACCTTCCACTCCTCCAAATTCACCGAGAACGAGCATCTCTCTGTGGTCGTCAATTTCATCTCACCGGGGTTTGAGGCGAGATGACCGGGAGAGCTTGAGAAGATCAATGATCTCTCCAATGTTGAGCTCGTAATCCATGTCGCCCACTTTGGCGTGGGTCTGCGGCTTCCCCTGTATCCCGAGGTTTGATAGGTGGTAAAGTACTCCAGGGTTGCATTGTGCTAGCTAACCCCGAACTGCGTCGTGGTGGTGGTTGTGTTCGCCTGCTTCATGCGAAAGGAGCAGATTGAATTCAGCCTCGCGGTCTTCTGCAAGCTGTTCTCCTTCCGGGCAAACAGGGATGACATCGTCTACTTCTCCAGCAACCATGTGAAGGAGCGGGAGATGGTGAACAAGAGACATAATTGGCTAACGAAATTCATTTTCATGAAGGGGGACTTCGGCAACATCCCCTTCTCGTCTGTACAGCTCAGCGAGTCGAGCTACCACCCTCTTGTCTTGTGGGGTCACAAAGCCGACCTATTCGGGTTCTTCCTGGGGAAGAATTTTGAGGTCACGTTCCTTCGAAGGAACATCGACACCCTGGCCCCCGTTCCTCCCGGAGAATGTAAGGCTACTCGCACTCACCTCCCCTCATTTCACTTTAAGTTCTGACCCTAGACTGTTGTAGGTGAGCGAGACCTCCCCCTACATCAACCATATGAGAGCGCTCGGGTCGCTCCCGGCGAGCTCGCCCTCACCGAAGTGGCTGCTATCGCGGTTGCGAGGTCCCGGCTCCTCTCGCACCTCAAAATTGGGTCACTCGCAAGCAGTCTCCCCCATGGCCCGCGTCCAAGAAATCGAATACCCGAGGATGTGAACCTCCTGCATCCTGGGATAAGGGGAAAGCACCGGCGGGCCATCACTCTAATAAGGCCGCCACATCAAGAACTCCTACCAGCGGAACCCCTGGCAAGGCGGCTGACACCTCCAAGGCACGAGAATAGGAGCTCGCTGACAAGCCTGTGCCGAGTGGGCACCGAAACTTTGGCTATGACGAAAAGCACCTCGATGAGCTCTGCAAGCCTCTCCTGCTGTGGGATAAGGGGGAGAACCGGGCCTCGATCTCGACCCTCATTCCGGCCTGGCTGGAGCAGGAAACATCCGACGGGGAGGCCTTCACCTTCTCCTTTGGTCTCTACTCACGGGAGTACTCCTCGATCTCCGACGAGGAGTCTACGCGAGTACTCGTGCACGAGAGTGCTCGGGCCTAGCTCCGCACTCTGGAGCTGGATCACATGGTGGGACGCCGCTGCATGCAGGTGGAAAGGAACACCGCCAAGCATCTGAAAAACTCCACTAACAAGGAGCATGCCCACCGTCTCGCACTCGAGGAGGTGGAGCACTAGAATAAGAGGGATGACTCCTCCGATGCCCTCTTCGACGAGTAATTGGGAGGGCTGGTGAGTCCCGGAACTCTTAAACAACATTTTTCAGGGTATCTTCTCACGCTAAACATTTTCGCTGCCTTTTACAGAATATGGAGATGGCCAAGCACCTTAACTCCTGGATCACCGCCTTAGGGAAGGAGAATGAGGAGCTGAAGGCTCGGGTGCAAAAACTGGAATCCGTAGCTCGCCCCCCCCCCCCCCACAGCAACGGCAAGCTCGCGAGGTGTAAAAAGCACGAGCACGGCGAGTTGCTGCAGATGAACTCGACCAAGGCAGCGAAATACACCTTCCAGATGATGCAGCGTGCATGCCTGGTGACGAGCGAGGGCACAAAGCTCACGACGAGCGACGTGGTCCCGAAGCTGTTCATCCCGGTCCAAAAGCTGGGCGACGACTCCTATCACTCCCTGCGGGATAGTGTGTCGCCCGAGGGCTCGTCCTGAAGGGTGAGAGCTGCATTGGTTTCTTTTTGTCGAACATGTACATTTTTTTTACTATTTTGTAATATTGGATATGCTGGCTGAGCCCATACTTTTTGTTTCTTAATGCGCATGCTCCTTTCTTGAATGGATGTTGGTTGGCCTCGCTATTTTTACAGCTACTAACCAATCTAACTCTTTTCCTTTATTCGCGACCTGGTTAGGTCTTCTCGCTCGCCGCGTCTGAGTACATGCCTCGACAGTGTGCTTGCGCCATTCTTAAGGACTTAGCGTAGAGAGTGACGAGACCTTTGCCAACTGGCCCGCGAGTGGTGATCCACCCCTTCACTCAGAGAGCTTCTACCATGGTGCTCGCGAGATCTAGGTCTAGGCGCGTTCCGTCTCGCACCAAGGTCGTTCGGCTCGCGTGAGTCTTGCCTCATTCGGTCGAGATGTTGTCTGAAGGACTCACGAGCGCCCCGCACGACTGAGGCCTCGTTTGTCATTTTCCTTGGATATCCCTGTTGACTCGCATGGAGGCCTAGGATCTGAACTTTTACTGCGCTCTCTCCTCGTGAGAGCTCGCGACTTGGGTCGCCTTGCGAGTGTCGGGGGTACAACCCGAACGGGCATCTGAGGGGCGAGGCCCATCTAGTAGGAGCTTGACGACGGGTGTTGAGCATTAACCATACTTTCTTCTTGGCCATCCAGCGGGCCTCTACCAACCCAATCAGCTAGTAGGAGCCTGACGGCGGGTGTTGAGCATCAACCGGACTTTCCTCTTGGCCAACCACCGGGCGCTTTCCCCGACCCAATCAGTTAATAGGAGCCTAATGCCGGGTGTTGATCATCAATAGTACTTTCCTCTTGGCCAACCATTGGGCACTTCCACCGACCCAATCGGCTAGTAGGAGCCTGACGGCGGGTGTTGAGCATCAACCAGACTTTCCTCCTGGACAATCATCGGGCGATTCCACCGACCCAATCATCTAGTAGGAGCCTGCCGACGGGTGTTGAGCATCAACCTGACTTTCCTCTTGGTCAACCACCAGGTGCTTCTACCAAACTAATTAGCTAATAAGAGCCTGACGGCGGGTGTTGAGCATCACCTGGACTTACCTCTTGGCCAACCACCGGGCTCTTCCACCGACCCAATCAATTAGTAGGATCTTGACAACGGGTATTGAGCACTAACCTGACTTTCCTCTTGGCCAACCACCGGGCACTTCCACCAACCCAATTATCTAGTAGGAGCCTGACGGGGTGGGGGGTGTTGAGAATCAACCGGACTTTCATCTTGGCCAACCACCGGGCACTTCCATCAGCCCAATCAACTAGTAGGAGCTTGACGGCGGGTGTTGAGCATCAACCGAACTTTCCTCTTGGCCAACCATCGAGCGCTTCCACCGACCCAATCAGCTAGTAGGAGCCTGACGACGGGTGTTGAGCATCAACCGGACTTTCATCTTGTCCAACCACCGGGCGCTTCCACCGACCCAATCAGCTAGTAGGAGCCTGACGGCGGGTGTTGAGCAATAACCAGACTTTCCTCTTGTCCAAGCATCAGGTGGTGCCACCGACCAAATTATCTAGTAGGAGCCTGACGGCGAGTGTTGAGCATCAACCAGACTTTCCTCTTGGCCAACCAGACTCATATTCCCTATGTCGAGCAAGTGAACCATCAATGACAGATAAGAGTGCGAAAAAGTAATGATTTATTACTCTCTTTCATGGATAGAAGCGTTTTAAGTCGTCGCCGCTCCAGGCATGACTAAGAGGAAAGTGAGGGTCTATCCCCTAAGGGGGGTGAATAGAGTTTATTTAAAATAATTTTTCCACATTCTATAGGTGGTGCTAACAGAAACTTAAAAACCTCCCGACAAATTCAAGGCCTCTTTAATTAAAAGGGACCCTCCTAATTAGAATTCAACTTGCCAATGACTGCTAACTTTCTGACAACATCGACCTTTTATAAGACCAAGTATCCCTTTACGAATTGTTTGATCCTGACATGCCTGTCGAAGTACTTGACCATCTGCCACTTGACTTCTTCCTATCGGATTGCTGACAAGTCGCGCAGCTCCTCCACCATATCTAGGGAGAGCCGTAATTTATTCTTGATCCTCCATTCATCATTGCCTTCCCTTACCTCCACTATTCACGGCGTACGGATCTCGAATTCTATCAGGAGTACCGCCTCACAGTCGTGGGAGAGCTTGAAGGATGTCTCCCCCGTGGCCAAGTTGTGCATGGTTCTTAGGGCCCATAGGACCAAGGGGAGTTGCCCCACCCAGCTCTCCTTTGAATTCTCCACCTTCTTTTTTAACAAGTTTACGATGATCTTTTTTTCCGCCTCTACTTTCCCGTTACTCTGAGGGTGATGGACCGACACAAACCTGAGGTCTATCCTGAGTTGGCCATAAAAATTGATGAACTATGCACTGGAAACTGGGGCTCATTATCTGTGACAATGACCTGAGGCAACCTATGCGGACAAATGAACTCCCCCATACAAAGTTGTGAATCACCTAAGAGGTCACCTTGGACAACGTCTTGACCTCCATCCACTTAGAGAAATAATTGATCATAATCAGTAGGAATCTTCTCTGCCCGCTGGCCTAGGGGAAGGGCCCCACAAGATCCATTCCCCAAATAGCAAAGGGCCAAGGCGCAGTGATGCTTCTGAGCCTCTGAGCTGGCAGCATTTGGATAGGAGCAAATAACTAGCATTTCTGATATTTCTTTGCGAATTCGGCCGCATCCCACCCTAGGGTCGGCCAAAAATACCATTACCTCCCTATTCTTCCTTCCAGAGTCCTGCTTCCCGAGTGGCTCCCGCACTCACCGGAATGGTCTTCCTCCAAAATTCTCGGGACCTCCTCCTCAGCTACGTAACGTGCTAGAAATCCCGAGAAAGTCTTTCTATATAGATTCCCATTGCGCATTAGGTAGTAAGCCAACTTATAATTGAAGTGCTTCTTGTCCAGGCCTTCCGAGAACTCCCCCGTAGATAAGAAAGCTGCAAAAGGGTACATCCATGAGGAGCATTGGTTCACCTCCATCATCTCCCCCTCTTCAATAGAAGGGCAAAATAGGTCGGTCATGGTTCCTCCCGCACGAGGTCCAAACTTGGCCAATCGATCTGCCTTTACGCTTTCTTCCTGCATCACATGTCAGATGGATAATTTTTGGAACATGTCGATGATACCCTTCACCTTTGCCAGATATAATTGGAGAGTAGGCTCCCATGCTTCGAACTCGTTGTTGATTTGAGAGGACACCTCCAGGGAGTCTATTAGCACCTCCACGTCATTCATCCCCAGCTCCTTTGCAAGACTTAACCATGAAATTATTGCCTCATACTCCACTTCGTTGTTGGTAATAGGAAAGTGAATGAATAATGTCTACTCTATCCTTGTTCCTTCAGGACTCTCCAGGATTACCCCTACTCCCAAAGAATGTCTTCTCGAGGCGCCATCCACCATCACCTTCCAGGGAACCAGACAAGTAAGCTTTGTCTCTGCCACTTCAACCACATAGTCGGCTAAGAAGCCGGTCATTGCCTGGGATTTTATTGAGAGACGAGGGACAAAATATATGTAAAACCCGCTTAGCTCTACCAACCATTTTTCCAGCCTCCCTGAATGCTCTACCCCTTCAAATATGTTACGGAGGGGGTGGACAGTCACCACCTAGATTGAATGCGCCTGGAAGTATGGCCTGAGCATCCGAGCCGAGATGACCAGAGTGAAATCCAACTTATCCAGAATCTGGTATCGAAGCTTTGCCTTCCTCGGGACCCTGCTGATATAATAGATTGGCAGCTGCTTCTTTCCCTCCTGCTGGACTAGGATGGAGCTTACGGCCTCAGCCCCGACTCCAAGGTATATGGATAAATCTCCCCCCTCCTTTGTTCCCTAGAGAAGAGGAGCATGAGTGAGCTGTATCTTCACGGCTTGGAAAGCCTTCTCGTATTCCTCGAACCATTCAAATTTCTGCCCCCTCAACACTTTGAAGAAAAGCGAACATTTTTCTCCTGCCCGAGAGAGGAACATGCTCAGCCCTGCAAGCTTCCCTGTTAGGCACTGGACTTCCTTGGCATTTCACGGTGACCCCAACTCCATGATCGCCCTCATCTTATCAGGGTTGGGTTCCTCCCCTACAGGAGTAAGGAGGTGACCCAGGAACTTTCCACTACTTGCCCTGAAAACACACTTCAGGAGATTCAGCCTCATCTTATACTTTTCAGGGTGCTAAAGGTCTCCTCCAGATCTTGTAGATGAGATTCCGCATCCCGACTCTTCACCATGAGGTCATCCACGTACACCTCCAAATTCTTTCCCTTCTGCTCCCGGAAGACCCGGTCCATCATTCTCTGATACGTTGCCCCTGCATTTTTTAGCCCAAAGGGCATCATTTTGTAACAGTAGCACCCGTCTCCTATAATGAAGGAAACATCTTTTAAGTTTGGCGGGTGCATCCTGATCTGCTGGTATCTTGAAAAGGCATCTAGAAAACTCATTAGAGAAAAACCAACGACTGAGTCAACCAGCGCGTCGATTCGAGGCAGAGGATAACAATTCTTAGGACATGCTTTATTCAAAAGTGAAAAATCGATACACATTCTTTAGCGCTCGCCCCTTCTTAACCATCGCCATGTTGGATACCTAGCCTGGGTATTGGATCTCGGATATAAATCCTGCCATAAGAAGCTTACCCACCTCTTCCCGGATGGGCTCGGCCAGCTTATCAGCAGCTGACCTCTTCTTCTACCAGATGGGACGAGCACCGAGATCAAGGTTGAGGTGGTGGCAAGCCACATCTGCATCAATCCCTGACATGTCTGACGTGCTCCATTCGAAGATATCCATATTTTTCTAGATGAATTCCAATATCCTTTCCTGATCCTCCAGGCTCATCCCCCCACTAACAAGCACCTTCTCCACCCTTCCCCCCTAGGTGAAGACTTCTAGCTCCACCACTTCCAGCCGGGACTGCTCATCCTACCCGCCTACTACCCCCTCTTATGGGACGAGGGCCTCCTCCTCCTTGACTTCCTCCTCTGCCATCACCCTGGCTTATTCTTCCGAAATTTCCTCCACTGCCCCCACATAGGCGCAGATCTCTACCTCCTCCATCTCCATCTCCTCTGCTCCTCCCATGGCCTCCTTCCTAGACAACTCCTCCATTTCTCTCTCCATCTCCTCAGTTCCCTCTTGTCATGAGATAGTGTTGACCACAGTGACACAACATTCCCTCGCCATCTTGGGGTCTCCCCAGACCCGAACCTGGATTTCGTCGACATTGAACATGAGGTATTGGTGAAAAGATAAGGGTACGCAGTGGAAGGAGATGATGAAGGGCCGCCCGAAAATCATATTATAGCTACTATGAGCATCCATGATGACGAACCTGTAGTTCCTAGACTGCCCCCAAGGTGATATGAAGCCCCACACCCCTTTCCACATCCTCCATCTCTCCGTAGAATCCGAACAAAGGTCCATCTGAGGCCAGTACCCTCTTGGCCTCCACCTTCCTTGCGTCAAATGCTTTCTTGAAAATGACGTTGAAGGAGCTTCCGTTGTCGATGAGGATCCGGGAGATAGTGAAATTTTTGGTTGAGGCTTGGATTACCAACGCATCGCAGAATAAATCCTCATGATCCGTCATATCCTTCTGAGAGAAGGTGATCTTCTCATCTGTAGGTGGGGCTTGGGACGTCGAGGCAACGTTCCGACAGTACATGGTGTGGTGACTCGCCTTGCGGGCAGCCTCGACACCCACCCCCTATGGATCACTCTGATCCCTCCTCAGCCTCCTACGTCGGCCTAGTCCTCCCACATGTCCTCGTCCTCCGCTCCTGACAGAACTTCTTCTATCCTGTTGGACCCCTAATTTGGATTTGGGCTAGGTTCACTAGTATAGGCTGTGTTAGACCCACATTGTATAGCCAGGGTCTAGTCTAGTGTCTTAGGTGTCAGTTAGGTCAACATCTCAGTGAGACAAGATCAAGACATCAGAGACTTAGAAGACAGCAGAGACTGAACAAGGCAGAATTTGGCTAAGTGGAAAGAGCTCGACGATCTTCATTCTGCGTTCGACGATCTCAGAGTTAATCTCTTAATGTTAAGATCGATGATTGTTGAATTTAGTTCGACGATCTCTGATCCTCTTCAGGTTTGAGATCGACGATCAACCATCTCAGTTAGACGATCTTGAAGCCTAGTTTGGAAAGCAGAATTTCAGTTCAATGTTCACAGGACCAGATCGACGATAACTGCCAAATTAACCATTATTCTTTGCAGTTATTGTTTTCCTTTATTGACTGAATATTTTATTGACTCTGAGTAATTGATGCATATATTCTCTGAATATAGTCGTTCATTGGCAAGCATTAATTACTAGTATTCACAGAGTTATAATACAGCTTTTCTTGGGACAATTAGGGAAATGAATTTAATTCCCTTATAGCTGTTTGCACAAGTTCCTATGATTTCGGCAGTCAATCAAGTTGTGTTAGTTCGAATTCAGTTTTGGTTATTTCAAAGGAATGATACACAGTGAATAAAAGAAAACAGACAGTGACACAGAAAAGACACAGAATTACACACAGAGAATACAAGACAAAAAAAAAGAAGAACAGTTTTCAGTTCTTCACATAAGTGTTTCTCCAGGAAGCAAGAAGAGACATTCTTCACAATCAATCTAAGCTTCCTAGAAATCAAGACCTACACCTTGAGCAAGGCTTTGGATTCCTGAACCTTTCAAGATCACAGGACAAGCCTTGACATCATCAGGATCACTCAAAGTCTTCTCTCATTTGTTTGAGAACAAAGAAGACAACTCAACTTTTACTTTTCCCTACTGTAGACAGGGTTCTTACTCCCTTCAAAAGTAATTCTTAGTTGTGAGGTCTCCTGATCAAAAGACTTCAGTGGTTTTCCGGCACCTGATCAAAAGCCAGAAGGTTGCAATATCTCCCTGGAAATAGATATTATTTGGTGGCAGTCACCTGATCAAAAACCTGAGAGTGATTTCTACCAAGGTAGTAGAAGAGTGGATGTACCCAAATTTGGGGAACCACTATAAATTTCTTGTGTCGTCTAGTTGCTCATTTTCTTCTTGCTCTTGCTGATTGTTGTGATAATTAGAATAGCTTGCCTATTTCCTTTTACTTATTTATTATTGGTATCACTTATCTTATTAACTCTGATATAAAAGAAAAAACAGCTAAAAAGTTTTAATACTTTATTCACCCCCTCTCCCTCTAGAGTAGATATGAATAACCTACTTCTTTCAGTTGATTTCAGAGGATTATCAATTGCATTAAGTCTTTTCTTTCAATTAGTATCAGAGGATAAGGTTTTCATTGGTTGAACAAGCTAACACTTGAACCAAGATCCTTATTTATTCAGATTTTCTTTTTTCTTAGTTATTCTTTTATCACATGGCACAGAACAAGGACTATGCAAGTACCATACCTCCTATCTGTAACTTAAATAAGTTAAGTATCTGGAAGGCAAGAATCAGATTATACATGAACTCAATTGATGAAGACATTTTAACTCCATTTTGGCAGGTCCACCTCAACCAACTGCAGCTACTTCTTCAACTGCTAACACTCATATAGTTCCACCACCAGATTGGACTAATGCAGAGAAGAAAGCAAAGGTTGTTGATGCCAAGGCCATGAACATACTGGCCCAGACCATGCCAGATGATATATTCCAAAAGGTTGTTGATTGCACTTCAGCAAAGGCCATCTGGGAAAACTTGAACCAGATGGTGGCAGGCTCAGTAGAAGAAAGAAAGGATAGAAGATTCCTTATCATCTCCAAATATGAGAATTTCATAAAAGAGGACAGTGAGTCAGTGGAAGAAATGTATGGGAGACTGAGTGCCATCATCAGTGAACTGAAGACATTGGACAAGGAGATCTCATTGACTGAGATCAATGACAAAATCTTGATGTGTCTTCCCAGCTCATGGGACACAAAGATCTGGCCAATCAAGGATGCCAGAAGCATTACACAAGTCTCCACAGAAACTCTTCTAGGGAATCTCAAATCCTTTGAGCACCTAACAAAGACTAGGGAGGCAGAGAAGAAGGCTTCTACTCCAGTCAAAAAAGAGCAAAATATTGCATTCAAGGCTACAGAAGAAACAGCAGCTCCTACTGCCAATGAAGAATTCTTGAGTCTCTTAGCAAAAAGATTTTACAAGATGGGCAAAAGATTAATCCAGACAAGAAGATAAGCCATGGTATGACAAAACACCAACTAAAGAGGTTGCTTGTTTTGGTTGCAGGAAACCTAGACACTATATCTCTAAGTGTCCAGAGAATCAGAAGAAGGAAAAAAGAAAAGATAAGGACTCCAGAAATCAGAAGTATAGCAAGCCTTCCTCAAGCAAACATAAGAGGAAAGAGAAAGACTTTGTAGCAGAAACTTGGAGTGATACAGAAGAGGATTCCTCATCCTCTAGCTCCAGTGATGAAGATAAAGAGGAAGCAAAGGCAAAGGAAGTTTGCCTAATGGCAATTAGTGCTTCCAGCATTCATTCAGAAGAAGACTCATCAAATGATGAAGAACCACTCTCTGAAGTGGACCAGGTACTCTCATCTTTTGATTTCAATTTAGAAGATTTCTTACTTGAATTTAAAACTATGTTTACAGATCTAATTCATTCAGAAAAAGAAATCAAACAACTTAGAGAGCAATTAAATGATCAAAGTAATCTAGTTGCAGAAAACAATCAACTAAAAGATGATATTACACTTGCTAATGAACAAATAATCAAATTAAAAACTGAACTAGCTGAGGCAAGGCAACTTGAAGAATCCCTGAATGGGAGAAGCCTCAAGCTGATAGATATTTCAAGCACTGTTAATGCCAGACTCACTGCCAAGCTAGGCTTGGGTGCTTCATCAAGCCAACACCCACTGGTTCAGAAAAATATACTAAGGACTCCTGTAAATTTCATCTCTGAAAAAGGTAAAGAACTATTCTATGAAAAAACCCCAACTACAAATAGAAACAAATCTAACAAACAGAAAAATAGAAACAGACAAAATCAAAACAAAAACAAGGTGCAGCAGTTTTCGTCGAACTCAGATCGACGAAATGTGAGCAGATCGTTGAACCCAGATCGACGATCTATGAATGAAAATACTTACTATAATCAATCGTCTTACTGCGATCGACGATTTATGTATGGATCATCGAGTAGAGATCGACGAACATAGGGCACAGAGAATGAATATTATCCCTCTCTGAGCAGAGATCGACGATTTCAACCCATATCGTCGAACTCAGATCGACGATCTCACTTTCAATCGTCAAACCCAGTAAGAAGTAATAAAACTCCTAATCCTGACAAAAATTCTAACTTTAACAAAAACTCTAATCAGAAAAGGGAAACAGTTAATCCTTTCACACATTGGAAAATTCCACCTAGAAGATATCATCCACTAGGATATCAATCTCAGCCAGCTAGTTCTGTTATTTCAAGTTTTTCTTATCAAGAAAATAAAGGACCCAAGGTAACCTGTGTCAAGAACAATTAACCTTCTAACTGTTACAATTAAAGAGCTGTCTATCATATAACCAGCAATTGTATCTGGACAGTGGGTGCTCAAAGCACATGACAGGATGGAAGGATAACTTATCCAGCTACAAGTCAAAGCTAGGACCTAATGTTATTTTTGGTGACTCCAACTGTGGCCAGACTAAAGGCTATGGAGAAGTCAAAATAGGAGTTGTCACATTCAGGAAGGTATCATATGTATATGGATTAAAACATAACTTGATCTCCATCAGTCAACTTTATGATGAAGGATTTCAGGTATCATTCAATCAGCCCTCTTGCATTATTTCTTCAGCTGACAGCATAGTTGTTTTAACTGGTTCTAGAATAGGTAACATTTATATTATTAACTTTAACTCAGCCATAAATGAAATTTGTTTATTTAACCAATCTAGTAATCAGAATGAACTATGACATAGGATGTTAGGACATGTAAATTTAAAATACATTGCTAGGCTATCAAAGGATAATCTTGTAAGAGGATTGAATTCTTACCCCTATAAGAAGGAAAGCTTGTGCAGGGCTTGTCAACTAGGCAAGCAAACTAAAACTAGTTTTAAATCCATTAATAAGAGTGACTCACCTAGGATTTTGCATTTTCTTCACATGGATCTCTTTGGACCCATTGATATACAAAGCCTAGGAGGGAAGTCTTATACCTTGGCTATTGTAGATGACTTCTCCAGGTTCACTTGGGTGTTCTTCTTGAAAAATAAGTCAGATAACTTCAAGGTTCTTACAGATTTTCTCAAGTGCATATAGATTGAGTTCTCTACTCAAGTTGCATTGATCAGAAGTGATCATGATACTAAGTTTGAGGCTTTTCTTATGCAAGAGTTCTGTGAGAAGGAAGGTATCAAGCAATGTTTTTCTGCTCCTAGAACTCCTCAACAAAATGGGGTAGCTGAAAGGAAAAATAGAACCCTAATTGAAGCTGCAGGTACATTACTTGCTGATGCATACTTGCCCCTTTTCTTTTGGGCAGAGGTAGTGAGCACAACTAACTATGTCCTGAATAGAAGCTTAATACATAAGCTTAAGGCTAAGACCCCCTATGAGCTACTCAAAGGGAAGAAATCTAAAGTAGACTATTTTAGAGTATTTGGTTGTGTCTGTTGGGTATTGCATCCACAATAACCCAGATTTGCATGAAGTCACCCTTGAACTAAGATGAATTAAGTTATATTTGATATCTTTGTTCAGTTGTGTATTTGCATATTACCATTGCTAAGTGTAGACCAATGTCAATCTACAGTGGGTCATGAACACATGACCATACAGTGTAATCCCTCACTGTGTGATCCAAGGTGTTGACTCATGTGTAGCCTCTCAATTGAGATACACTTCATATTCAAACACTTGGATCATGAAATGAAGATTGGACTCTTGAAGACTAGAAGAAAATTTTTCTCAAGTTCAAAAATTTCTTTAAGTCCACTTCTCGAGAAGTGCCTCTTAGCTCTCGAGAAGTCCTTACAACTCTCGAGAAGCTTTGCTTCAAAGTTTTCGAGAAGTACTTAGAGTTCTCGAGAAGCTGAGCTTCAAAGTTCTCGAGAAGTCCCAGCTTCAAGAATTTTTCCAAGTCTGAATTCTCGAGAAGTCCGGAGTAGTTCTCGAGAAATGCCTTTAGATCTCGAGAAGTCCAGACAACCTCAAGAATTTTTCCAAGTCTGAATTCTTGAGAAGTCCAGTGAAGTTCTCGAGAAATGCCTTTAGATCTCGAGAATTCCAGACAGCCTCAAGAATTTTTCAAAGTCTGAATTCTCGAGAAGTCCAGTATAGTTCTCGAGAAGTCCGTATAGTTCTCGAGAAATAAAAGTGTAGTTCTCGAGAAGTCCTTATAGTTCTCGAGAAGCTTAATTTCATAATTCTCGAGAAGTCAGCTTATGGTTCTCGAGAAGTCCAGATTGTTCTCGAGAGGGCTTAGCCCTGGAGTCTCGAGAACTAACTTAAGTTCCAGCAGTATAGCTCTCGAGAAATCAATCTAGTTCTCGAGAACTAATGTCACTTCTCGAGAACTGCAGATCAAATTTTTCAGAATCTCTCTTAAGTCCAGATCGGCCGGATTTTTCAAATGACTTGACGTGATTGGTACATGTGTCATCATTAATGTCTTTTCTAACTGTTAGGAGTAATCCTATATATAGTTTTTTCACTAATACCAAACCCTAAGGATTAACAATTACAAGAAGCGGATATTTTCTCTCTAAAATCTTCTGGATCGGCCGACTCTAAACGACAGTTCTCTGAAGCCGCCGGCGTCGCTCACGTATAGATCGAGTTTTCTATTTTCGATCAAGATAGACTTGTTGTTCAAGGGATCCTCATCCTCTCCTTGATCGAGTAGGTCAAAGCTTTCTCAGGTCATATCTACAAGTCTTCTTCAACCATTTCTGAAAGAGCCGCACAGTTCAATAAGAAGGCTCAGAGACTTATTTTTCCAGATCTGAGAAATTTCTGTATTTGTATATTTCCAAATCTCGTTGTTATTATTGTAAGAGATTTTCTCCGAGTGTAGGAGCGTTGCTCTCCGAATTGTAGGAAGTTTTTATCTTCCGAGTGTAGATCCTTTTGGATCAAGTTTGTAGGAACTTGATTCTGAGAAGTAGGATTGTTTTCAATCCGAGATAGTGGAGTAGCCGAGTCTAGTGATTTGTTAGATCAGTGAGGTTAAGTAGACGTACCCAAGATTGGGGAACCACTATAAATCTTCTTGTCTTCTGTGATTGCTTGATTTCTTGTGCAAGATCGTTAAAATTTGTTTTATTCTGCAATTAGACGCACGATTCACCTATTCACCCCTCTAGGTGATTTAGGTTGACAACTTTACACTTTCAATTGGTATCAGAGTGAGGTTGGTCGTTAAAAGGTTAACACCTTGATCAATTTCCTCTCGAAAGTTGTCACTTGGATATTCAAGCAATGGACAAGGCCAAAGATTTTGTCAAGCTTCCCTTGTGCACAAAGAATAACTTTCCCATGTGAAAAGAGAGAATCAGATTTTTCAAGGAAGCTGTGGACCCACAGATCTTCATGACTGTTGAAGAAGGACCTCACGTCCCCATGACTAACTCCACTATAGATCCAACCAAGAAGGTTCCTAAGAAATTGATGGATCTAGATAAGGACGAGATTGCACTTGTTTCTTTGGATAAAAAAGCTAAAAATATTATAACAAGTGCAGTCGATGACTCAATGCTGCAGAATCCGATTCACTGCCAATCGGCTAAGGAGATGTGGCAGTCTCTAGTAACTCTGATGGAAGGTACTGAAGAAGTGAGGGATGATAGAAGGTCCCTACTGAACCAGAAATATGAAGTCTTCAGACAAGGGTCAAAGGAGACCATTGCAGATACTTTTGAGAATTTCTTCAAGATAGTAAATGGCCTAAGAGTGTATGGCAGAATCTTCACTAATGGGGAGCTGAATGATAAGTTTCTGAGGTCTCTCACAAAGGAATGGGACAACAAAGTCTGTGTCATTCGGGAGTTTGGCAGACTAGCTGAAACAGACCCACAGAATCTATTTGGCAAGCTGATGTCCTATGAACTGCAGATCAATTCCAGAAAAGCTGAAGAAGAGAAAAGTCGCTTCTCCTCAAAAGAGAAGTCGGTTGCATTAAAGACTGACATTTCAAGGAAGGGCAAAGCTGCCACACCAGCACCTGCTCAGGAAATGAGTGAAGAAGAAAACTCTGAGCCAAGCACCTCGGGCTCAAAACTATCTGAAGGAGAGTTCTCATTGCTCTCTCAGCAGTTCAAGAAATTCTTGAACAAGAAGAAGCAATGGAGAGGCAAGGATGCCTCATACAGAAGATCACGACATGACGGTGATCAGCGAAAGAAAGGCTCAAGTAGCCATGACAGGTATACCTCTAAACAGAACAAACAGATTTCTACTGACATTGTTTGGTACTGTTGTAACAAACCAGGTCACGTCATAGCTGACTGTCCCCACAAGAAAAAGTAGGGTGGTAGGAGAGAAGAAAGGAATTCCTCGTATAGCAAGAAGAGGACAGAGAAGAGCCTATTGGCTAAGAAGGGAAAGACTCTCAGTGACTCCGACTCATCTGAGTCGAGTGAAGAAGAGGAAACCTACTTTGGGCTCATAGCTCAATCAGATGACGAACAAGAGCCCCAGTTTACTGGGGAGGTAAAATCTCACACTTCTCTATCTGAATCTGAAGTTTCTGAGCATGATCATGAGGAGAGCTCATCTGACGATGAGTCTGAACTCATGGCACAGTATAAGGAGTTGATCAAGGTCTACGACAAATGTCGAAGGGTCGTGAAAACTCAAGCAAGAGAGATTAAGTCTCTAAAGGCCATAGAAAGCTCTTTGAGAGAGGAAGTCGTTAAGATGGACTCACTCAAAGAAGACTTAAATACTGCAGTTGATGAGTTCAACAAAGCTACCAAGCACCTTGATCTGAAGGATGAAATCATCAAGGGGTTGGAAGAATTACTCGAAGACGAAAAGAAACTTGTTGAAGGTTTCTCCAAGCCCAAGGTAGTTCTTCCTCTCGTTGTTGAGTTCTCTGCTCTGGCCAAGGGTGCTGGGTTAGGCCATATAGAAGCTCCTAGTAAGTCTTCTAGGAGGAATAAGGCTCAGAGAAGGAATAAGGCCGCCAAGAAGGCCTTAGCCAAAGCAAAGGGAAAAGCCCCTCAAGATCAGACTGTCTTTAAGAAAGTCATATTTCCTACTAACGAGTTTGATCTTGACTCATCCTACGGCCACTTGACTAGGCCCACTCATGTTGAGCCAAAGTCTCGTTACCAAGGATGGACTCGCCCCAAAAACTTTGGTGAGAGCGTCTTTAAGGCACCTTATGAAGAAGTCGTTCTTCAGGACTATGGCCCTTATGATCATGGTCACAACTTCAAGAAAGCACTAAAAGAAAAATCCATTGTGGAAAAGCCTGTGAAGGAGAAGAAGTCATGTGATTGCCATCATCATGAAGCCTCCTCCTCCAAGAGTGCTACACCTGCTGGACCAATACACAAGAAGGTCAAGCAGGCGTACCAAAGGCAAAGATACAACAGGTTTGACTGTTGATGCTGTGGCAAAATTGGTCATTTTGCCATCGATTGTTGGTTTAATCCTAGAGATTTTGCAACTCCTCAAGTTGGAAACATGAGAATGACCACTCATGATGTTAATCCTCGTAGGGAGAGTGCTCTAACCCGAGACCAAGGACCCAAACATGTTTGGGTTCCTAAGGCAAAGTGATTATGAATGTAGGTATGTCCAAAGGCCACCAAAATGCTAATCTGGTACTTGGACAGTGGATGCTCTCGGCACATGACCGGGACAAGAAGCCTACTCCAGAATTTCACTTCAGTCTGCAACGGACCAAAGGTCATCTTTGGAGGTTCAGACCGAGGGATAACTAAAGGCTACGGTATGATCACTAACGGTAGTGTATCCTTTTCGGATGTAGCTTATGTGGAGGGATTGGAACACAATCTCATAAGCATAAGTCAACTATGCGACAAAGGATACATAGTTGAGTTCCACGCTGACAAGTGCTTGATAAAGTCTGTAACACCCCGAAACTCAAAAGAGGGACGGGTGATGTTTTAAGCCAAGTTTGGGTTTTGGAGCAGGTGTCACGGGCGTGTCACGGGCGTGACACGGGCGTGTTCGACCTTGGGTCGCGTGGTCCACATTTTGGCGATCGACGGTCGTCGGGTGCGGCACACGGCCTGGGACACGGGTGTGTCCCAGGGCGTGTCCAGCTCGGGAGGTTCTGAGTTATGCACACGGGCAGTGACACGGGCACGGACACGGGCGTGTCACTTGAGACACGGGCGTGTCACTTGAGACACGGGCGTGTCCGATGCCGTGTCAGAGGTCGTGTACAACTCGGGAAATTTCAAGATTTTTGCACACGGGGCGTGACATGGGTCCCGACACAGGCGTGTCACAGGTGATACGGGCGTGTCGGAGGCCGTGTCACAGGCCGTGTTCTGGTCGGAGTTTCAGGACGACGGCGAATGGGTGACACGGCCATGCACACGGCCGTGTTGCAACCTGTGTTCGGCCCAGATTTTGTAATTTCAGGCCCCGATCGTGGCCATTCATTTCCTTGGTTTGGGATCTGACGGTGGGGAGTTGGTTCTGGCAGTTTAAACCCGAAAATAGGGTTAGAAACCCTCACTTTCATTTGGGTGTTCTCTCTCTAAGATTTTAGAGAGAAGGGAGAGCAAGGAGGAAGGAGGAGACCAAGATCCGGCCGCCACCGGAGCTTCGGAGCTCCAAATCGCGATCCGAGTCCAGATCCGCGAAGGCGACGCCGATACGGTGCTTTCCATCCTAGTGGATCGTCATGGCGCCGAGGAGAAACGCAAGGGTAGCGATTCTCATCTTGAGAATGTGAAGCTCTTCTTCTTTAGCATGGGAAAACCCTTCTCCCGCGAGTGTGCGGCGAGAGTGCGGTATTCCTTGGGGTAGATATGTGTAGTCCCCCTTGTTAGAGTCCGGAATCGTAGTACGGACATATGCATGATATGTGAAGCCTACCCGGGCATGTTGGTTTGGATCGGTGATGATTTGCTATGCATTGTTAGCCGGAGAAGACTCCGAGCATGTTGATAGTTTTCGGGTTGCTATGCGTTAGAATACATCAGGGAATCTTGGGGTTAACTCAAGATGCACCCGAAAATCTCAGTGGAAACGAATTTCTTCTAAAATGGTGGCCTGGGAGCCAACCGGGTTCATAGCGGGGCTATGTACCATGTTTGAGCGGAACGAAATTCTGCTAAAATGGTGGCCTGGGAGCCAATCGGGTTCATAGCGGGGCTATGTACCGTGTTTGATAAATAATTAGGACTGGGGAAAGCTTAGCCCGCGTCAAAGGGCCAAATGGCAGTGGCAGGGTGAGCAACGGGCTAGTAGACCCCTACCCGCTCCATCTGCTCGATTAAAGTGACCTAAAGTTTTACGTTGGACTTACCGAGGTTTGGAGAACGAGTCTAGGCTACTGCTGAGAAGACTAAATGCTTTCAAAGATTGCCACCCTGGGGGTGGTGGTGGAGTCGAGGACCGGATGGGGTTCGTACTGGCTTCGCCGAGTAAGTGCCCTGAGAGCACGAGGTGTACGGCCGTGAGTGCGTGCACCTGTGATGTGGTGTTTACTTGTTATGTTACTTGTTTTGCTAACAAGTGCAGGGGAAGGAGCTTGGTCGCTCCGGTTTGGGTGCGGAATCATTATAATTTGGTCATCTTTAGCTGATCGTTGCTCTTGTTTACCACCGTGCGGTGGATTGTGCTTGCAAGTGCTGCGGAGCCGGGGGTAAATTAGCGGGCTAAAGCCCAAGTTGCTGAGCCGGCCCTCGAAGGCTTAATTTGAAGTGTTTTTATTGTATTCATGTGTGGCCGGCTTGCGAGCTGAAGTATGAAAGACACTTTTGTTTGAGGAAACTATTGTAAGGCCATAAGGCAGGTACTTTTGTATTAAACATTCCTATTTTATTTGAGTAGTGGACATTCGTGCTTGGCAGGGTTCTTATTTGTGCAACTTAATAATTGCTTCCGCTAGGTGCTGTGTAGGACGTTGTGATTGGTTGAATGGTTTCAATACGTAACCAACCGGTCTGTCCGTAGTATATGGCGTCGGGCCCCGGCCGGACCTACTATTATATGATATGTGACGGATAGGGGTATTACAAATTGGTATCAGACTACTGGTTTCGGTCAAGCTTAAATGAATTCGTGGGCGAATTCACTTTAAGGGGTGGTGAGCACATGTGTGTGCGTTATCGTTATAACATGAAAAGAACCCATGAATGTCCACTTAGGAATGAAAATACACATGTTTGAGAAACCTGCGTGTTCCTATAATTGCTTTTTGCAATTTTCTTCAGTCACTTATGGTGTTTTGAACGGCTATAGTTGTCCGGAAGTGGAGCGGGGCAGTCTGAACACACGTCTTATGAGCAAAGTACTGCACCAAGCGACGTGCCTGAGACCCCTACTTCCTTGGAAACTATAATAAGAGTGGTTGAAGCGGTGTTCGCTGTGACCAATGCACAGCATGGAAGTAATGTGCAACCCCTTGTCCCTGAGATAGCCCCAATATCGGGCAGTATGTTGGAGCAAAGGGCATTTGGAGGTCAATTAGGGCAGCAGACAAACATGATGGTGGTGCAGGGAGTGCATTCAGTTGACGCATATATGCAGACATTCCTTATGATAAGGCGCTACCCGAGTTTTGAATGTTAAAGCGAGCAATCTATAGTTGATAGATTTTATAATGGTCTGCGCAGCGAGTTGCGAATCCTACTACTAGGACCAAAACTATTGGGATTCCGAGCTTTGGTGGAGTCGGCTAGAGCTTTGGAAGTAGAGTTGGCAGAAGTTCACCAGATACAATTAAATAGGGTACCAGACCCTGCAGGTCCTATAATGAATGCCTATCAAAAGACGCCGAGAAAAGAGGCTAGGTCATCTTCTACCCAAACTACCCTCAATTGTTATTCTTGTGGCAAGAAAGGGCACCTTGCCAGAGACTGTTGGGAGAGTGCTCAGAAGATAAGGAAAGTTGTGGCAAGAACAGTTGAAGATGTTATGACAAAGGATTCGGTGGTCAAGATGACAACCTCAAAATCTGGGTACCGTAGGTGGTACAAGAAGGCTAGGAGGTCGGGTCTAGTCCCTTCCTCTAGCACGTCCGGAGCGACTACAGTCCAAACCCCAGATGCATGCTTTGTTTGTGGAAAGCCGGGACACTATGCCCGGGATTGTTGGAGTGGACGCCCAATGTCCAAAAAGAAGTCGGGGTCAATATCTGAGGAGAAAGGAAAGGCGGTGGCGTCCACCGCATCGCTGTTTACTCCGGCCCAACTGGGAATGGACATCCTTGGCCAGCAGGAGGCCATGTGGCCGACCGTCGGGTCGACAGGTATGGTTTAAATTGTTAGCAATCTTGCTTCTTATACCTGATACCTTATGCATACTAGCTTAGGGCTGGAGGTCCTAAGCTTTGTTGGTATTGTTGGTAATCCGGCGAGAGCATTGTTCGATACGGGAGCTTTGCACTCCATTTGTCCGTATTGCGCAGGAGTACCTCCTTCGATGGTAAAGGATAAATTGGATGTGTAGTTGTCTAGTGGTTGTTCAATGCACGCGAAGAGAGAGAGCCTATGCTGTAAAGGTGCGGGTTGGGGTCAGGAGTTCGACTTGCAAGCGTCGTTACTACCACCATGGGAGGTTGCGAAGCCTAAGTCTATATTGGATAGTTTATCGGGTGTATCCGAATATCCTGATGTGTTTCCCTGGTGGTTTCCCTGGACCCCACCGTAGCGAGAGATCGATTTCACGATTGAGTTGTGTCAAGTGCCAAACCTGTGTCGCGCTCTCCTTATAGGTTGATACCTAAGGAAATGGCAGAGTTGAAGGTTCAACTCGACCAGTTGTTGGAGCAAGGTTTTCTGCGCCCAAGTTCATCACCTTGGAGCGCACCGGGTAAAGAGCAAGTGCACGATCCCAAGGATTGATGATCTCCTGATCGGTTGGTCGGGTCATCGGTATACTTAATATCGGATCTTAAGTTTGGTTTGTATCAGCTGAGGATGAGGGAAAGCAATGCCCCAAAGTTAGCGTTCGACACAATGTATGGGCATTCCAAGTGTACGGTCATGCCGTTCGGGCTGACTAATGCACCATCAGTATTCTTGGAAGTGATGAATAGAACGTTCAGAGAGTACCTAGACCACTTTGTGATCGTCTCGTCGACGACGTAGTGATGTACTCGCAATAAGAAGAATATCACTTCTGAATATCTACTTTTGGTTTGTGGACGCTAAGGAGGAACCATTTATACGCCAAGTTCTCCAAACGCGAGTCTTGGGTTGTCCTCGATAGCGCTCCTCGATCCTATAGTTAGTAGAGTGGGAGTGCGTGGATCCGGCGTTGTTTGTCATAATACGAGGGTGGCCTGTGTTGTCTCGATAGCGGTAGTCCAGAGTTTTTTGGTATGGTCGGCTACCACAGGTGCTTCGTAGAAGACTTCTCGCGGATAGAATTACCCCCCCCCCCCCACACACACAACATTATCAAGGAAAAGCTTAAAAGGTTGTTTAGATGTGTGAGTGCGCCCAAGCTTTGAAGGGTTAAAGAGTTGGTTAACCACGGCGCTAGGGCTAAGTTCGCCGAGTAGAACCAAAGACTTTGAGAGCGGCAGCACTGCCTTGGGCAGTGGATTGGGCTGCGTGTTGCTACCGCATGGTAATGCTATGGCTTGTGGCTAGTGCTAATTGAAAGAGCTTGAGAGGAAATTGTCTAGTCCGTTATCTGGAGTTGGTGGCCGTGTGTTTTGCACAAAGCATAAGGAGGCTTTATTTGTACGGCGCAAAAGTCGGTGTCTATACCGATCATAAGAGCCTGATACATCGGTTGGATCGAAAGAACCTGAACTTGAGGTAGAAAATGGATGAAGTTCCTGGGGGACTATACGTTCGAAATTTATTTCGAGCCCGGTGGAAGACAATGCAGTTGCGGATGCGTTGAAATGCAGGGCTCCCGCCCAAGCCAACTGGTTGTCGGATCTCGGTTAGAGATTGACCCGGGAGTTGGAGGCATTAACTATCTCTTGCGTTAACTAGCAGACTAGCGTCGAAACGTTATTGACTGGACAGAAGTTCAGTATGACCTGGCTGATCGTATTTGGCAGGCTATGCATTGGGAAGCGGCTTGAAGGAAATCATGAATACGGGTTCGATGGGTCAAAGTCCCAAACCGACGATTGAAGGTGGACTACCTAGGAAAGACAATCGTTTGTGCGACCCAAGCATGGGTAATCTATGCGTGGAGTTGTGGTATGATATACCAAGTACTCGACTCACTTGGGAGGCACGAGGTTGTGCCGAAAATTGCAGAAGTGGCTCTGGCGGGCAGGACCCTAGAAGGGTATGGCACTATATGTGACAAAGTGTCAAACTTGCGCCTTGTTAAGGGCGGAGTGCCAAAAGCCTGGAGGATTCTTGAAATCCTTGCCTATCTCGGAATAGAAGTTCGACTGGACTGTGTGCATGGTTTGCCAAGGTCACAGTGGGGTAACGACGCCTTTTGGGTGATCGTAGTTGTGGTAACATTAGCGTCGCACTTCATTCCGCATAGGAAGGATAATTCAGTGGAGTAACTGGCAAAGATGTCTATGGATAACATAGTTAGACCGCACGGTGTGCCCCGCAACATCGCGAGCGATCGAGGTGGGCATTTTACGTCCAATGTTTGGCGGTGGTTACAGAAAGTGATGGGGACTAAGTTGTAGCTTAGTCCAGTCTTACATCCGCAGACGGATGAGCAGACCGGGAGGGTCAACAGGACGTTGGAGGACATGCATCGTATGTGTGTTCTGGACTTCGAGAAGCAGTGGGAAGGCCAGTTGTTTGGTAAAGTTTGCGTACAATATTAACTACCAAGCGAGCATACAAATGGCGCCCTTCGCGTCCCTTTTTGGTAGGAAATGTCGCACGCCGTTATCGTGGCGAGAAACGGGCAAGGCAAGGTTGTACAAGAAGCAGGAAGTGGAGAATGCTACTTCTTTGGTGCGGATCATTCGAGAGCGTTTGCTGATCGCTCAGGACAGGAAGGCTAAGTACTATAATGCCAAGCACCGGAACGTGGAGTTCGCGGTCGGCGATTGGGTGTACTTGAAAGTAAAGCCGTGCAAAAATGTTTCACGGGTGAGACTCTTGAAGAAGCTGAGTCCGTGATACCTCGGAGCACTTGAGATTCCTAGAGCAAGTCGGTGTTGAGGCTTAACGCCTAAGGCTATCGGCGGAGTGAGTAGTATACTCGATGTAATCCGCATGGCAGTAATCAGAAGGCGGCGCAAGATCCTTCGGACTTGATCATGAGTGATCAAGTAGTGGTGGATGAAGGGTTGGCGATTAGGGTCAAGCTCGTTCGTTTTGGAAACCGTGAAGTCGAGCGACTTCGTCTAAAGGAGATCAGGTTAGTCGTTGTCCGGTGGGACAATCACGGTCGGGAGGAGCTCTTGGGAACGAGAGCAATCTATGTTGGAGGAGTACCCGGAGTTTTTCCGCTCGTGTACCGCTCAAAGTTTTTCCGTTTTCTTTCCCTTAGTAATTTCGTGGGCGAAATTCTTTTAAGAGGGGGAGAGTTGTAACACCCCGAAACTCAAAAGAGGGATGGGTGACGTTTTAAGCCAAGTTTGGGTTTTGGAGCAGGTGTCACGGGCGTGTCACGGGCGTGACACGGGCGTATCGCGGGCGTGTCGCGGGCGTGTTCGACCTTAGGTCGCGTGGTCCACGTTTTGGCGATCGACGGTCATCGGGTGCGGCACACGGCCTGGGACATGGGCGTGTCCTAGGGCATGTCCAGCTCGGGAGGTTCTGAGTTATGCACACGGGTAGTGACACGGGCACGGACACGGGTGTGTCACTTGGGACACAGGGGTGTCCGATGCCGTGTCAGAGGCCGTGTACAACTCGGGAAATTTCAGGATTTTTGCACACGGGGCGTGACACGGGTCCCGACACGGGCATATCACATGTGACACGGGCGTGTCGGAGGCCATGTTACAGGCCGTGTTCTGGTCAGAGTTTCAGGACGATGGCGAATGGGTGACACGGCCATGAACACGGCCGTGTTGCAACCCGTGTTCGGCCCAGATTTTGTAATTTCAGGCCCCGATCGTGGCCGTTCGTTTCCTTGGCTTGGGATCTGACGGTGGGGAGTTGGTTCTGGCGGTTTAAACCCGAAAATAGGGTTACAAACCCTCACTTTCATTTGGGTGTTCTCTCTCTAAGATTTTAGAGAGAAGGGAGAGCAAGGAGGAAGGAGGAGACCAAGATCCGGTCGCCGACGGATCTTTAGAGCTCCAAATCGCGATCTGAGTCCAGATCCGCGAAGGCGACGCCGATATGGTACTTTCCATCTGAGTGGATCGTCATGGCACCGAGGAGAAATGCAAGGGTAACGATTCTCATCTTGAGCATGTGAAGCTCTTCTTCTTTTACATGAGAAAACCCTTCTCCCGCGAGTGTGCGGCGAGAGTGTGGTATTCCTTGGGGTAGATATGTGTAGTCCCCCTTGTTAGAGTCCAGAATCGTAGTACGGACATAGGCATGATGTGTGAAGCCTACCCGTACATGTTGGTCTGGATCGGTGATGATTTGCTATGCATTGTTTGCCGGAGAAGACTCTGAGCGTGTTGATAGTTTTCGGGTTACTATGCGTTAGAATGCATCAGGGAATCTTGGAGTTAACTCAAGATGCACCCGGAAATCTGAGTGGAAACGAATTTCTGCTAAAATGGTGGCCTGGGAGCCAACCGGGTTCATAGAGGGGCTATGTACCGTGTTTGAGCGGAACGAAATTCTGCTAAAATGGTGGCCTGGGAGCCAACCGGGTTCATAGCGGGGATATGTACCGTGTTTGATCGATAATTGGGACTGGGGAAATCTTAGCCCGCGTCAAAGGGCCAAATGGCAGTGGCGGGGTGAGCAACGGGCTAGTAGACCCCTACCCGCTCCATCTGCTCGGTTAAAGTGACCTAAAGTTTTACGTGGGACTTACCGAGGTTTGGAGAACGAGTCTAGGCTACGGATGAGAAGACTAAATGCTCACAAAGATTGCCACCCTGGGGGTGGTGGTGGAGTCGAGGACCGGACGGGGTTCGGACTGGCTTCGCCGAGTAAGTGCCCTGAGAGCACGAGGTGTACGGCCGTGAGTGCATGCACCTGTTGTGGTGTTTACTTATTATGTTACTTGTTTTGCTAACAAGTGCAGGGAAGGATCTTGGCCTCCCCGGTTTGGGGGCGGAATCGTTATAATTTGGTCAGCTTTAGCTGACCGTTACTCTTGTTTACCACTGTGCGGTGGATTCTGCTTGCAGGTGCTGCAGAGCCGGATGGAAATTAGCGGGCTAAAGCCCAAGTTGCTGAGCCGGCCCTCGAAGGCTTAATTTGAAGTGTTTTTATTGTATTCATGTGTGGCCGGCCTGCGAGCCGAAGTATGAAAGACACTTTTGTTTGAGGAAACTATTGTAAGGCCATAAGGCCGGTACTTTTGTATTAAACATTCCTATTTTATTTGAGTAGTGGACATTCGTGCTTGGCAGGGTTCTCATTTGTGCAACTTAATAATTGCTTCTGCTAGGTGCTGTGTAGGACATTGTGATTGGTTGAATGGTTTCAATACGTAACCAACCGGTCTGTCCGTAGTATATGGCGTCGGGCCCCGGCCGGACCTACTGCTATATGCTATGTGACGGATAGGGGTGTTACAAAGTCTGTTGACAATATGAAAACAATTCTATCAGACACTCGAAGCAGGAACATATTTTGCTTAAATTTCATTTGCATAGACTCTTCTACACCAATATGTCTTTTGGCAAAAGATAGTGCGTCTCTTGGTGACCAATGACACAAGTGACAAGCACATATTAATTTTAAAACAATTAATAAATTATTCTCTCAGAACTTAGTACGTGATGCCCCAAATGTCAAGCACGTCAAAGAGAGACCTTGTCATGCATGCGTAAAAGGCAAGAAAACAAGGGCTACCTTTAAAAGCATCATAGGCAAAAACTCTAATAGGTGTTTACACCTACTTCATATGGACTTGTTCGGTCCATTGCAAGTTAGAAGCTTGGGAGGTAAGGATTATACGTTGGTAATTGTTGATGACTACTCGCGCTTTGTGTGGGTGTTCTTTCTGAAACACAGGTCAGATACCTTCGATATCTTTACAAATTTTGTCAGGCAGGTCTAGAATGAATACAACTGTTCTGTAGTCAAAATCAAAAGTGACAATGGAACAGAATTCAAGTCTGGGGCCATGACACAATTCTGTGAAAGCCTAGGTATCTTTCATGAGTTTTCCTCTCCTCGCACTCCACAGCAAAATGGAGTAGCTGAGAGAAGGAACAGAACACTCATAAAGGCCTGCAGGACCATGTTGAGTGACGCTTCACTACCGGAATACTTCTGGGCTGAAGCCATCAACATTGCATGCCACGTGCAAAATCGAGCCCTCATAAACAAGAATCATGATAAGACACCTTATGAACTTCTAAAGGGAAGGAAACCAACAGTCTCATATTTTAGAATTTTTGGCTGTAAATGCTTCGTGCTTAACAATGATAAGTATCATACTACCAAGTTTAGTGAGAAAAGTTTTGAAGGTATTTTTGTATGATATAGTAGCCATAGTAAGGCATACAAGATTTTCAATAGAAAAACTCTGGTTGTAGAGGAATCCATACATATTGTATTTGATGAGACGAGCTTGCTGCAAAGCAAATCGTCTAGTGTGCTTGTTGAAGATGCAGGTACAAGGATTAAAGAGATCAGCTTGGATGAATCAACCGAAGGTAAAGATGAAAAATTCATCAAGATCACCTCTCCAACCCCTATTGGAGAGGTAGAGGATCAAGATGAAAATATTGTCCAAGTTGATGAAGTCACTCCAGTGGCTGAAGAAGTTCCAGATGCAAGGAATCTAGAGCTCAAACATCTGAAGGATCACCCAATGGACCAAATCATAGGAGATCCCTGGGATGGTGTCAGAACTCGTCGAGGTACTACTAATGAAAATTTATATTTAAGTTTTCTCTCACAGGTTGAACCAAAGAAGTTTGAGGAAGCAAACTTAGACGCATCATGGATCTTGGCCATAGAAGAAGAATTAAACCAGTTCAAGCGCTGCAAAGTTTGGACGCTTGTTCCAAGACCCAAAGGTAAGAATGTCATCGGAACGAAATGGGTCTACCGGAATAAGTTGGACGAGGATGGAACAATCATAAAGAACAAAGCCATACTCGTCGCCAAAGGATATCGTCAAGAAGAAGGGATCGACTTCGACCAGACATACGCTCCAGTGGCAAGTCTGGAGGCCATTAGACTGTTCCTGGCTTACGTTGCACTGAAGGGGTTCACTGTCTATCAAATGGACGTGAAGTCCGCCTTCCTGAATGGTGACAAAAAGGAAGAGGTGTATGTGGAATAGCACCCAGGTTTCGTTGATCCTAACTTTCCTGAGCATGTTTATTTGTTATCGTAAGCGTTGTACGGTTTGAAACAAGCTCCTCGAGCTTGGTACGAAACACTGTCTAGATTTCTCCTCAAGAACAAGTTCACAAGGGGAAAGATAGACACGACATTATTTCTCAGGGAAATTAAAGGCAAGATTTTGCTAGTGCAAATCTATGTCGACGACATTATTTTTGGCGCTACAGACAATAACCTCTGCAAAAAGTTCTCTACACTTATGCAAGGGAAGTTTGAAATGAGTAGTATGGGCGAGCTAAAGTATTTCTTAGGAGTTCACGTGAAACAATCTGAAGATGGAATTTTCATCTCAAAGACAAAGTTCACCAAGGAGTTGATTAAGAAATTCGGAATGGAGAGTGCAACCTCTATGAGGACTCCAATGGCCTCAACTATGTCTCTAGACAAAGATGAGAAAGAGAAACCTTTTGATGAAACCAAATACAGAAGCATAGTTGGATCCTTGCTCTACCTTACTGCCAGTAGACTAGACATAATGTTCTCTACATGTGTCTGTGCTAGATTCCAAGTGAACTGTAAGAAATCTCACTATGCTACTGCAAAGCGGATCTTGAGATACCTTAAAGGTACACCGAATCTTGGCTTATGGTACCCAAGAAGTAATGACAGTGAACAAATTAGTTTTTCAGATGCAGACTTTGCAGGTAGCAAAGATGACAGGAAAAGCACTTCCGGGACGTGTCAGTTCCTTGGAAGAAGGCTTATCTCATGGAGCAGCAAAAAGCAAAATTGTGTCGCAATCTCAATGGCCGAGTCAGAATAAATTTCTGCCGGCAGTTGTTGTGTACAGCTGCTTTGGCTAAAGAACCAGCTAGAAGATTATAATATGAAGGTCAAGGACATTCTATTGTTCTGCGACTCATCCAGCGCGATCGCAATCGCCAACAACCCAGTCTCGCATTGCCGGACAAAGCACATCGAGCTCAGATATCATTTCATCCTGGAGCACGTGGAGCAAAGGGATGTAGATCAGCAGTATGTGCCAACAGATCGGTAAGTTGCAGATATTTACACGAAGCCGCAGGACGAGACCAAGTTCAATTTCTTCAAAACTGAACTTGGGATGCTGAACAAAGAAGGATAAGTCACAGGAAATCAGTTCAAGGCTCAAGAATCGAGGATACTTTAAACAGGTCAGAAATTTCTCAAGAGGAAGGTAGTTCTCGAGAACTCAGTTTATTTCTCGAAAACGTAGAATACTTCTCGAGAACCTTGATCTATCTCTCAAAAAGTTTCTTGATCTCTCGAGGAGTTTCTTAAGCCCTCGAGAAGTTTCTTAAGCTCTCGAGAACTTTGATCTGTCTCTCGAGAAGTCTCTTCAGTTCTCGAGAACTAATATCATACTTTTCGAGAAGCCCTCTGACAGTTCTCGAAAACTAACCCTACCTCTCGAGAAATGCCCGTCCTTTTTCGATTTCTGATTAAATCTCTCTATTTCGAAAACCCGCTTGATTTCAGTCCTAATCCTAGATTAATTAGACACTTAATTGACATTACTAGGATTATATATATATATATATAATACTTTAGAAATCCCAAATCAACCGCCACTTCAAACAGTCTTCTCGAAAACTCTTCGTCTTCCGCCGACAGAAAGCTTCGTCTCAGTCGTTGTCTTGCGCTCCGTCCATCGCCGCCGTTAGCTTCCATGGCTCAGAGTTCAAAAATAGGAGTCGGCAGTGAACTCGTCGTCGCAGGGATTGCAGACATTTCTGATGACTTCAAGAACTTGCTCCTTCTCCTGGAAACAGACGGTTTGATGTTCGTTCTCTCAGAACCTTAAAAGATTTCATTTTCATATGTAGAGGAATTCTTCAGGAATGCCAAGGTAAGGAGAAAGGGTAAAGTTTTGAAAACTAAAGTCAGGGGGATCAAAATCAAGTTGGACAAACCCAGAGTTTCAAAGCTTCTCAAGATGCCTGTTGTGGATGAAGAGGATGACCTAACACATGACGATTCTGACCAAACTCACTCCTTCTATGGAGTTTCTGTGGATTTCATTTCTTTAAGGAGAAATATGTTCAATGATGTAGGAAAGCTTCTGGTAGACATAACTGGAAAGATCTTGTGGTGCAGAATAGGGTCCATTAGTTTTATAACAAATGACCTATTTGATGTTATGACAGCTGTTATCTGCAGGAAGAAATTTCATTATGGTATGATGGTATTTGAGTTGATCAGGGACAGTATTCAGGCTCTAAAGTTTTCAAGGATAATCTCTTTGTTGCTGAGTGAGATTGATCCAGTCACTTTTAAAACCACTAAAGGTACTCAGATTCATCACCTAAAAAAGATTTCATTGGACTCCATCCAAAGATGGGAACTAAAGCTGAAAAATCCCAAGCAGTTAGCTAAAGAACTTGCAGCTTCTGCCTCTGAGGTCAGGACCTCATCTCCCTCCTCTCATCATATTGTTGAACCATCTGGTACAACAACTGAGGGGGAGCCTGCAGCCTTTGTTCCAGTGGTCAGACTTACTCCTCCTTCCTCTCCAGCCAGATCAGCAAGTAGATAACCCATCAGAAGTCCTGTTAGAAGCCCAGTAAGCTCTCCAACCAAGTCCCCAGTGGAAATTAATCCAGATGATATCTTCTCTGATGTTCAAGTACAGGAATCCTGAAAGTTCACCTAGTGCCAACTACCTTCACCTATGGGGGGGGGGGAATAGGTGTCTAGCTACGTTTTTGCGGAATTAGAATTGTACCTGCACAAATAAACCAAACAACACAGAAATACACAGGCAAATTATAGTGGTTCCCCGAGTTGGGTACGTCCACTCTCCCCCTACGACCTATTTTCCAACCAGGGACGACTCGGTCACTTCTCCAACAGGATTGAAATCCAATCCTCACACTAACGGAAGGAACCCTTCCGAAGGAGTCACCACTCCTGCACCACGGGTTGCACCCAACCCTTACAACTAGGAACCAACGTTCCTTTACAACAAAATTGAAAATGGAATGTAAAAATTACAAACTACTTATGGAGATAAAGGTGAAAGTCCACCTAGTGTCAACTATCTTCACCTATGGGGGGGAATAGGTGTCTCTGCAGCGTATTTGCGGAATTAAGATTTTACCTGCACAAGAAAACAAAACAACCAAGCACAGAAAATACACAGGCAAATTATAGTGGTTCCCCGATTTGGGTACGTCCACTTTCCCCCCTTCGACCTATCTCCCAACACGGGACGACTCGGTCACTTCACCAACAGGATTGAAATCCAATCCCTGCACTAACGGAAGGAACCCTTCCACACGTAGGAGTCAACACTCCCACAACCCGGGTTGCACCCAACCCTTACAACTAAAGACCAATCGGTCCGTTACAAAGAAATTGAAAATGCTTGTAAGAAATACAAACGACGTTTGGAGAGTAAGGTGTCCCTCTTCGTTAGACGACATGTTCTTGAAGTCAACGAAGAGTCCACAACCCTAGATCTCTCTTGGAAAGAATCTTCCCGAAACCGGCGGCGACTTAAAGCGACGGCACGGTTCTCGGAATCGGCAGCGGCGACGGAGAGCAGCAGCAGTGCCAACTTGATTCAAACTTCGTAGCGAAGGAAGCAAGGTCTTCCAACGGTCACACTAGGATCGATCGTCTCGATCGATTCGGAAGGGGAAGGATTTTCCCGATCAACGAATCAAGAGACAAGGGATCTCTGGTTAGACGCGTGAGACGCTATGCTAGCCTAAGCTTCGGTCGCCGGAGATCTGGAAGAACCTGAGATCAGCAGCGGCAACAAGGGCACGAGCGGCGGAGAGATCGGCGGAGCGTTAGGGCTTGTCGGCGGCTCGTGCTTTTTGAAATCCCGTGTGTTCTAGTTTACTGTTCATACATACGGAGTATATATATACATTAGGTCAAGTATGTGACCGTTGAGGGTCCCACTGATAAAAAGACATGAGCCCGGTTCGAAACAGTTCAGATAGTTTGAACCGGTCCAGAGAACAACAGGAAACTGCCTAAGTCAAATTCGGCGAGAATCGTAGGTGATTCTCGCCGAATCGGCGAGAATCACTTACGATTCTCGCCGACTTCTACTTGGCCGAAATCTGGCTGAACTGAAACAGAAGCCGGGGAGAATCGGCGGGAATCACACTTGATTCTTGCCGATTCGTTGAGAATGCAAAGTCATTCTCGACGAATCGGCGAGAATCACTTAGTGATTCTCGACGATTCTGCCTTAGAGAAATTTCAGGCGGTGACGAAGCTGCCGGCTCCAACCGGCGAGAATCAGCTAGTGATTCTCGACGACTCGGCGAGAATCATTAGTGATTCTCGCCGAATCGGCGAGAATCACTTAGTGATTCTCGTCGATTTTTACTTGGGCTATTTCTCCTCTTTCTTTCCTTGAGCTGGTCTTTGGCCCATCCTTGCTCCTTGTCTGCTCTTGCTTTATCATAGCCCTGTACTTGAAATTAAGTACACCCCAATAGAGAGAGTACACGTAGGCCAACACACTGATCTGCTCAACGAGGGATTACGTTGCACAGACCCGTGTATATTGAACCACTGCACCCTGACATTGGTGTGCACTTAGCATGGAATATCTGCAAGTATAACTAGAAAATATTTCATCAAATACATTTTCTATTTACCTTGGCTTGCACAGGGGCTTCTTCAAATCAGGTACATTGAGGATGCAATACCCAACAATCTCCCCCTATTTGAAGAAGCCTAAACCCTACAAGCTAAGGTGAATGGAGCATATAGAAATGAAAAACCGAAACTTAAGAGTGAGGTGATAGGGATAAGCATTACCCGTTACTTGAGAGCAAACTAGACATTGAGCTACCTTAGCCTTAGCCGAGAGGGTAATCTCCCCCTTTTCGGCTTCTGCAAATTTGGTTCTGGTGCACCTGACACCATGCTCCCCCTCAGTCCGTGCACTTATGTTGTCACTTGAGTTGCTGGCAGATGCTCCCCCTAGATGCACGAGCCAGGAGCGTCTGGAGTCTTTATTCCTCATAGTTGAGCATCCCCAATTCAGTTTTGAAGAGACTGAACTTGGCCTCGTCCAAGGGTTTTGTGAAAATATCTGCAATCTGCTTGTCCGTAGGGACATAGCAGAGAGAGATGTCCTTGTTCTCCACGTGCTCCCGAATGAAGTGGTAGCGCACTTCAATATGTTTCGTTCTGCTATGCGATACTGGATTGTTTGCGATGGCAATTGCCCTTGAGGAGTCGCAGTACATGGGTACTTCCTTGAACTGGAGATCATAGTCTGCTAACTGGTTCCTCATCCATAGGAGTTGTGCGCAACAGCTCCCTGCCGAGATGTACTCAGACTCTGCTGTGGAGGTTGCGACACAATTTTGCTTCTTGCTGTTCCATGAGATAAGCCTTCTTCCGAGGAATTGACACGTCCCGGAAGTGCTTTTCCTGTCATCCCTACTCCCTGCAAAATCAGCATCTGAAAAACCTATTAGCTCGACATCATTGTTTCTCGAGTACCACAAGCCAAGATTGGGAGTACCTTTAAGGTATCTAAGAATGCGCTTTGCAGCGACATAATGAGATTCCTTAGTGTTCACCTGATATCTGGCACAAACACATGTGGAGAACATGATATCCGGTCTACTGGCAGTAAGGTAGAGCAGGGATCCAATGATGCTTCTGTATTTGGTTTCATCGAAAGGTTTACCTTTCTCATCCTTATCCAGAGACATAGTGGATCCCATTGGAGTCCTCATAGAGGTTGCATTCTCCATTCCGAATTTCTTGAGGAGTTCATTTGTGAACTTCGTTTGAGAAATGAAGATTCCTTCCTCAGACTGTTTCACTTGAAGTCCCAAGAAATACTTCAGCTCTCCCATACTGCTCATTTCAAACTTTCCTTGCATAAGTTTGGAAAACTTTTTGCAAAGATTGTTATCTGTTGAGCCAAATATGATGTCGTCAACATAGATTTGCACCAGCAAAATCTTGCCTTTGACTTCCCTGAGAAACAATGTCTTGTCTATTTTTCCTCTAGAGAACTTGTTCTCAAGAAGAAAACTAGACAATGTCTCATACCAAGCTCGAGGAGCTTGTTTTAAGCCATATAGCGCTTTATTAAGAAAATATACATGATTAGGATATGTAGGATTGACAAAACCTGGAGGTTGAGCGACGTATACTTCCTCTTTCAAATCTCCATTCAGGAAAGCTGATTTCACGTCCATCTGAAAAACTGTGAATCCTTTGTGGGAGGCATAGGCTAGGAATAGCCGGATTGCTTCGAGCCGTGCAACTGGTGCAAACGTCTGGTCAAAATCAATCCCCTCCTCCTGACGGTAACCTTGAGCCACCAGTCTGGCCTTGTTCTTTATGATGACACCATGTTCATCCAGTTTGTTTCTGAAGATCCACTTGGTGCCAATCACATTCTGCTGTTGAGGTCTGGGAACAAGCATCCAAACGTTGCATCTTTCGAACTGATGCAATTCATCTTGCATGGCCAAAATCCATGCAGCATCTTTGTTTGCCTCGTCGAACTTCTTTGGCTCAACCTGGGACAGAAAGCTAAGATGCAAAATCTCGTTAATAGTACCTCGGCGAGTTCTGACCCCATCACGAGGATCTCCGATGATCTGATCTCTGGGATGATCCCTCACGTGTCTGAGCTGTAGAAGTCTGGCGTCAGGAGCGTCTACTACTTCTTGGGCATCGCCTTCTTCTAAAGGATTGGCTCCATTTTGATTTTCAACTTCTCCGATCTGCGTAGAAGTGGATACCTTGACGTATGTTAGAGGTGCATCTTTCTCGGGCTCATCCAGTTGCAACCTTTCGAGTCTGTCACCTGCATCTTCAGGAAGAAGACTAGAAGTCTTGCAATTAAGCAAACTTCCTTCATCAAATACAACATTTATTGACTCCTCTACCACTAGGGTTTTCTTGTTGAACACTCTATAAGCCCGACTGCGGCTACTATAGCCCATGAATATGCCTTCGAAGCATTTTTCACCAAACTTAGTACGCGGGTACTTCCCATTATTCAGTACATAACATTTGCAGCCAAAGATCCTCAGGTAGGACATGGTTGGTTTCTTGCCTTTCAGTAGCTCATAGGGAGTCATGCGATGGCTCTTGTTAATCAATGCCCGGTTTTGTACATGACAAGCCGTATTAACAGCCTCGGCCCAGAAATATTCCGGGAGAGAGGCGTCATTCAACATTGTCGTGCACGCCTCAATGAGTGTTCTGTTTCTCCTCTCCGCCACTCCGTTCTGTTGAGGAGTGCGAGGGGAGGAGAACTCATGAAAGATATCAAGTTCTTCACAGAACTTTGTCATAGCCCCAGACTCAAACTCTGTTCCGTGGTCACTTCTGATTTTGACCACAGAGCAGTTAAGTTCGTTCTGTATTTGCTTGACAAAATTAGTAAAGATGTCAAATGTATCTGACTTGCGTTTTAAAAAGAACACCCACGTAAACCGAGAGTGATCATCAACAATTACTAGCGTATATGACTTCCCTCCTAAGCTATGAACTTGCATAGGACCAAACAAGTACATGTGCAGAAGATAAAGACATCTGGAGGAATCTTTGTCTGGGATGCCCTTAAAGGTAGCCCGAGTCTGCTTGCCCATTTGACATGCAGGACATGGACTATCTCTAATGCACTTAATAATGGGAGCATCCCTTACTAAGTCTTTTGAAAATAGCATATTAATTGTCTTGTAATTAATGTGTGCCAATCTCTTGTGCCATTGTTCGCAAAGAGATGCACTGCCTTTTGCTACTAGGCATACAGGGGTAGAAGAGTCAAAACTAAGAAAATCTAAACAGAAAATATTTCTTCTCCTAATGCCTGTTAATACGGTCTCCGAAGAGTCACATGATATTATCAGGCATTTATCCTTGCAGAACTTAACGTCATACCCTTTATCACATAACTGGCTTACGCTGATCAGGTTGTGATTTAACCCTTCAACATAAGCTACGTTAGTGATAGAGAGTATACCGTTGGAAATCGTACCGTAACCTCTGGTGATTCCCCGATCAGATCCCCCAAATATGACTTTGGGTCCATCCTCGACTGGAGAGTACTCCCTCAGCAGGCTTCTTGTCCTAGTCATATGACGGGAGCAACCACTATCCAAATACCAAATAGGAGTTTTGTTGGCCTTTGGACATTCCTGCAAAACAGAATTAGTTTGCCTTAGGAACCCAATCGAACTTGGGTCCTAGATTTCTCGTTAGCATACTCCCCCTCGATTGGTTAACTCTACGAGTGGTCGGCCTCGCATTGTTAACATAAGGAGTCTCGTTATACCTTGGATTAAACCAACAATCCACGGCAAAGTGACCAATTTTGCCACAGCACCAGCAGTCAAACCTGTTATACTTCCTCTTGGGCGCCTGCTTTACCCTTGAGACGTGGGGTTCAGCTGGGGCCGAAGACCTGGAGGTGGAGGCAACATGATGACCACAGTCACATGACTTCTTCACCTCTTGGCTTTTCAGTGTAACATGCTTGGCCTTAGGTGCCAGCTTCCTATTATGGCCGCTAGAGAATTGACCATAATTTCCCAAGTGGATTTCCTCATAGGGTGCCTTGAAGACACTCTCACTGAAGTTGCGGGGAAAGGTCCACCCATCATATCGGCTCTTCGGCATTGTAACCGAGGGCCTGAAGTGATGCCCATATGTTGACTCAAAGTCATGTTGGTTACAGGGAAAGCTAGGCTTTCTGAACTCAACAGGACTGAGTGGGGCCTTTCCTTTCTCATCAGCAGAGGCTTTCTTGGCAGCCTTATTCTTTCTCCTGTTCCTATTTCTCCTGGACGAGGAGCTAGATACCCCTACATGCCCCAAGCCTGCCCCTTTGGCTTGAGCAGAGAAGGTATCAACTAATGGAAGAACAGTTTTTGGCATAGAGAAGCTCTTGACGATCTTCCTTTCTGCCGCAAGTAGTTCTTCCAACTTGTCGACTTCCTCCTGCTTAAGATCAAGGAGCTTAAGAGACTCTGAATGCTTTGAAGTCAGGTCCAAGTGCTCCTGTCGGAGGGAGATCAAACTGGTGATCTCTTCCCTCAGGGAGACACTCTCACCTTTAAGGAATTTGACTTCCTTTTTCTCCGCCTTCAGTTTCTTTCGACATTTCAGGAATGTATTGAGCAAAAGCTCATACTTATCTAGGAGTTCAGCTTCAAGGGCAGAGAGGCTATCCTCAGCATCATCATCCTGAGACTCAGGATCAGAGTCAGAGTCGGAGAGAGGGGTGTGAGCTTTTACCTTCCCAGTAAATGGGGGGCATTCTCCTTCTGAGTCAGAGCGACCCATTAGCCCAAAGTAGGCTTCCTCATCATCACTGGTGTCTGACGTGTCAGATTCACTCAGCGTCTTTGGCTTCTTTGCGATGTAACTCCTCTCCTTCTTCTTGTCTTTTGAGGACCTGTGCTACTCTCCCTTTCCCTTTTCCCTCTTGCCTTGATGGCAGTCGGCCACGACGTGTCCTGGCTTGTTGCAACCAAAGCATATAATGTCAGAAGAGCGGTGTTTGTTCTGTTTGGAAACATACCTGTCAGAAGAATAGTTCTTCTTCTGATCCCTTGAGGAGGAGCCGTTTCTCTTTCTCTGATTCCTCAACTTGAGGAACTTCTTGAATTCCCGTGTGATAAGGGATAAATCTTCCTCAGATAACTCTGATCCGGAGGAGCTCGGCTCAGAGTCTTCCTCTTCATCCCTCTTCCACGCACGGGAGGAAGCAATACCCTTACCCTTTCTGGATTGAATGGCCTTCAGAGCCACCGTCTTTTCCTTGGCCGCGGCTTTCTCTGCTTCCTCTTCAGCCTTCCTTGTGTTCAACTGAAGCTCATAGGACATGAGCTTCCCGAACAGAATCTGAGGGTCGGTTTCCGCAAGTCTGCCAAACTCGCGGATGGCGCAGATCTTTGTGTCCCATTCCTTAGTGAGCGACCTAAGGAATTTATCATTGAGTTTACCGTCAGTGAACACTCTTCCATATCCTTTGAGTGCATTGACGATCTTGAGGAAATTTTCGAAGGTGACTCCGATCTCCTCCTTTGGTCCTTGTCTGAAGGCCTCATATTTCTGATTGAGGAGGGATCTCCGATCGTCCCTCACTTCATCTGTGCCCTCCATTAGGACAATTAGACAGCTCCAGAGATCCTTGGCTGTCCTGCAGTTGCTGAAGTTCTGCATCATAGAGTCGTCAACTGCGCTCACCAGGATGTTCTGAGCTTTCTTGTCGAGTCCGAACAACACCATTTCATCCTTGTCCATTTCCGAAAGTTTCTTGGGTACTTTCTTGGTAGGATCAATGGTGGAGGCCTTAGTGGGAATGTAAGGTCCCTCCTCCACTATCATGAAGAGCCGAGGGTTGACCGCTTCCATGTAGAATCTGATTCTTTCCTTCCAGATAGGAAAGTTCAGTCTGGTGCATACTGGGATTTTGCCGGAGTGCTTGAGTCCGTCCATGGAGGATATCTGTCTGATTCTTGACACTGGTGGCAGGATTCTACTCAAGGTGTGAACCTTTTTGATGAGTAACCTCGCTCTGATACCACTTGAAAGTCCACCTAGTGTCAACTATCTTCACCTATAGGGGGGGGAATAGGTGTCTCTGCAGCGTATTTGCGGAATTAAGATTTTACCTGCACAAGAAAACAAAACAACCAAGCACAGAAAATACACAGGCAAATTATAGTGGTTCCCCGATTTGGGTACGTCCACTTTCCCCCCTTCGACCTATCTCCCAACACGGGACGACTCGGTCACTTCACCAACAGGATTGAAATCCAATCCTTGCACTAACGGAAGGAACCCTTCCACACGTAGGAGTCAACACTCCCACAACCCGGGTTGCACCCAACCCTTACAACTAAAGACCAATCGGTCCGTTACAAAGAAATTGAAAATGCTTGTAAGAAATACAAACGACGTTTGGAGAGTAAGGTGTCCCTCTTCGTTAGACGACGTGTTCTTGAAGTCAACGAAGAGTCCACAACCCTAGATATCTCTTGGAAAGAATCTTCCCGAAACCGGCGGCGGCTTAAAGCGACGACACGGTTCTCGGAATCAGCGGCGGCGACGGAGAGCAGCAGCAGTGCCAACTTGATTCAAACTTCGTAGCGAAGGAAGCAAGGTCTTCCAACGGTCACACTAGGATCGATCGTCTCGATCGATTCGGAAGGGGAAGGATTTTCCCGATCAACGAATCAAGAGACAAGGGATCTCTGGTTAGACGCGTGAGACGCTATGCTAGCCTAAGCTTCGGTCGCCGGAGATCTGGAAGAACCTGAGATCAGCAGCGGCGACAAGGGCACGAGCGGCGGAGAGATCGGCGGAGCGTTAGGGCTTGTCGGCGGCTCGTGCTTTTTGAAATCCCGTGTGTTCTAGTTTACTGTTCATACATACGGAGTATATATATACATTAGGTCAAGTATGTGACCGTTGAGGGTCCCACTGATAAAAATACATGAGCCCGGTTCGAAACAGTTCAGATAGTTTGAACCGGTCCAGAGAACAACAGGAAACTGCCTAAGTCAAATTCGGCGAGAATCGTAGGTGATTCTCGCCGAATCGGCGAGAATCACTTACGATTCTCGCCGACTTCTACTTGGCCGAAATCTGGCTGAACTGAAACAGAAGCCGGGGAGAATCGGCGGGAATCACACTTGATTCTTGCCGATTCGTTGAGAAATGCAAAGTCATTCTCGACGAATCGGCGAGAATCACTTAGTGATTCTCGACGATTCTGCCTTAGAGAAATTTCAGGCGGTGACGAAGCTGCCGGCTCCAACCGGCGAGAATCAGCTAGTGATTCTCGACGACTCGGCGAGAATCATTAGTGATTCTCGCCGAATCGGCGAGAATCACTTAGTGATTCTCGTCGATTTTTACTTGGGCTATTTCTCCTCTTTCTTTCCTTGAGCTGGTATTTGGCCCATCCTTGCTCCTTGTCTGCTCTTGCTTTATCATAGCCCTGTACTTGAAATTAAGTACACCCCAATAGAGAGGGTACACGTAGGCCAACACACTGATCTGCTCAACGAGGGATTACGTTGCACAGACCCGTGTATATTGACCCACTGCACCCTGACATTGGTGTGCACTTAGCATGGAATATCTGCAAGTACAACTAGAAAATATTTCATCAAATACATTGTCTATTTACCTTGGCTTGCACAGGGGCTTCTTCAAATCAGGTACATTGAGGATGCAATACCCAACAAAAGGTGTCCCTCTTCGATCGACGGCGTGTTCTTGAAGTCGACGAAGAGTCCACGACCTTAGATCTCACTTGGAAAGGATCTTCTCTAGATCGGCGGCGGCACGAAAGAGGCGGCGATGTTATGTAGATCCAAACTTCATAGCTAAGCCGGCAAGGTCTACCAACGGTCTTTCTTGGATCAATCGTCTCGATTGAATCGAATAGGGAAGGTATTCCCAATCTACAAATCAAGAGACAATGGTTCTCAAGAAAGACACGTGAGACGCGTTGCGTGGTAGAGCTTCTGTCGCCGGAGGTTCAGGAGGAAACCACGATCAATGGTAGCGACCACTATCACGAGCGGCGTCGGCGACGGACAGGCTCCGTTGTTTAGGTCTCGACGGCGGCTCAGGCTTTCTCCCTCTTTTTTAATTCGTGCTTTACTGTTCAACAATACCGATGTATTTATACATTAGGTCATCCAAAATGACCGTTGTGGGCCCCACCAAAAGGAAACCCTAAGTCCGGTTCGAAATAGCCCTGTTAACTTGGACCGGTCCAGAGAATAGCATAAAATTGCCCAAGTCAAATTCGGCGAGAATCGTAGGTGATTCTCGATGAATCGGCGAGAATCACCTACGATTCTTGCCGAATTCCACTTAGCAGAAGTCTAGCTGCACTGATATAGCAAGCCTGAGAGAGTCGGCGGGAATCACAATTGATTCTCGCCGAATCGGCGAGAAGGCATGGTCATTCTCGACGATTCGGCGAGAATCACTTAGTGATTCTCGCCGATTCTGCCTTAGCAGAATTCAGGGCGGCGTCGAGACAGTCGGCAGCATTCGGCGAGAATCAGCTAGTGATTCTCGACGATTCGGCGAGAATCAGCTAGTGATTCTCGTCGAATCGGCGAGAATCACTTAGTGATTCTCGACAAATTGTACTTAGACGATTTTCGTCTTTCTGCCCGTGAGCTGGTCTTTGGCCCATCCTTGATCCTTGTCTGCTCTTAATCTTTCTTAACCCTGTGCTTGAAAGTAAGTACACTCCAATAGAGAGAGTACACGTATGCCAACACACTGGTCTGCTCAACGAGGGATTACGTTGCACATACTCGTGTATATTGACCTACTGTACCCTGACATTGGTGTGTACTTAGCGAGGAATAACTGCAAGCATAACTTGAAGGATTTCATCAAATACATTGTGAATTCATCTTAGCTTGACAGGAGGCTTCCTCAAATCCAGGTAATTGTGGATACAATACCCAACAATCTCCCCCTATTTGAAGAAGACAAAATCCTACTAGCTAAGATGAATTTCACCAATCCAGATAATACATGCATTAAACCAAGAGAGGAACAATAAAAACAAGCAGAGCAATATAAGAGACAATCATCATATCACATATGAGAGACAATCATCAAATCACATACATATATATAAAGATATCCACAGTAAGTGTTCGTATGTTTACATGATGATAATAATGAAGACATGCAGAGTATATTAGCTAAATTCCTAAATCTATTTATCCTTAGCTATTTCATCTTTAAGCTGCAGCGCCAAGTACTTGCTGCTTTGTCGTTCAAAATATTCCTTAGTCATAGGGTAATATCTGGGAGGGGGAGCTTTATTTGCCACAGTATTGGACCTAAAGAAGATGTTTCTTTTGGCTTCAAAAGTCTTGTGTAGCTCCCACTCGTATTGACTGTAGACATCGTTCCTCTTAATCTCCCCCCTTTGTTGCAGCACGAATGTGTCTAAGATGATGCTCCTTGATACTGGGCTCCACCTTTTATTTCGCACCTCATCCTCCTTCAGTCTAATTCTCTTTTCAGTTGGCGTTTCCTTTGAGGTTCCTTCTTGATTTTTTCTTTTGTCTTTAGCTTTTGCTAGGGCTTCTTGATCAAACCAGCCACTGCGTTCTACTCTTGCAGCAACCCTAGCAGCCTTCTGGGCTTCAGCCTCACTCAGTATAACTTCTTCAATACTTGCCTCTTTTTCAGCAGCAGCAGCAGTATACTCCTCTTGATCTAGAGGAGCAACGGGAACGTGTATGCCCGAGGCTTGTTGTACTAACCAATGGGCCGTTTCAAACACATACCTATTCGATTGATCGAATTTGTCAATTATTATCTATTAGATTGATTGAAGGTGTCAATTATGATTTTGTTAGAGTTGAAGAGCATACCTATTAGTCTGATCGAAATTTTTGACGATTATCTGTTGAAGCCCATCCATCTTAGCTTTGTACTCTTCCTCCCCCTTTTTGGCTTCCACTGCAATTGAGTTTGCGTAAGTGTGCAGGGACTCATCGATGTGTTTCACAGTTTTTGTAAATTCATCGAGCAGTGTATTTTGATTGGCGTTTAGGGTCACCATGTTGGCATCAAATTTTTGAATGTTATCTGCCACAACATGTGCGTTCTGATTAACGACAGCCAGATCATCCGAGTTCTTCTTAAGACCTTGCTTCAGCAAAGAGACAGCTGTGCCGGCTGCTGTGTATTTTTCCTCGAATTTCTTTTCCATCACATCTAGCTTGTGATTAATTTGCACGATGTTCTTGAGCATCAGGTTCTCGGATTCCTTTACCCTTTTTAGCACCTTGTCTTGTGCTTTCACAAACGAGTCCTTCAGCTAATCCACAATTCCTTGAACAATGTTGACCGTATGATTTGCCAGATTGGCATGCAGTGGTTGATCCTCAAGCAGGCCTTAGTCTGGTTCTTCAGCAGAGGCACTCGATGAACTGGACAGTAGTACCGGTTCCACAGAGGGAATGCTAGCAGCCACTGTAGGTTGTTCAGGAATGCTTACCAAAAGTTGCTGGGAGGGAGCCCCCTTAATTCTTGCATCAGACTTCTCAGGAGCTAGTTCCTCAGATGGAACTTCAGCAGCATCCCAAGGATCCACCACTTCCATCCTCTCATGTCCTTCTCCCTCTTCCTCAGCATCCATGTTCTCAATCTTATCTGCAGCATTGTCCATATTTTCCTCGTCTTCCTCCATCTCGTCACTTTCTCTTCCAATATTCTCGACTGCATCCCTTGCAATCAGGAAGATGTCAGATCTCACTTCATCAGGAGGGGGTAGAGTCTCCCCCTCAGTTCCTGCAGTCTGCACATCAGGAACTTCATCGGGGTCAGCAACGGAATGTGCTGGAGTTTTATTGTCCTCGGCCGGAGATTCTTCTTGTTCTACCCCCACGGTAGCTTGCCCTATTCGTCGCTCCCATCTGTCAAATATGCTTGAGTCCATTTTCTTCAGATAATGCAGAGGAACTCCTTTGCTCATATCGAACCTATCTCCGTTCAACTGATTGAGATAGAGGCTGATGATTCTTCCAAAACTTGGAGATCCGAGAGTGTCCTTAATCTTCTCAAAGAGCATAGCCCCCCAGTTGAATCTCTTTCGGCAGACTATAGCCACAAGAATCTTGAACATGTCAGCTGAGATGTGGTCGTGTGAGCCGGGTTTGCATATCAGTACTTTCCCTATGATGTCTGACAAGAGCTTCCCCTCCTCATTCATTTCTTTTCTCTTGATGGATCTGGTTCCCCTAGCTAGTCCACAGAATAAAAGAGTCCTAGCTCTATCTTGTTCTTCCAGATAATCCTCGGGATCAGAGCTGGAGAGCTGCAAACATCGAGTCAGTTTCCTTGCAGACATCTTGATCCTAGCACCTGCAATCTTACTCTTGATGACAGTGTCTTCATTCTGAAGTTTCGCGGTTGTAAAGAACTCCATCACCTCCTTATCCAAAATCATGCAGGGGTGATCCAGTACAAAGGTGAGTCCAGCCTCATCAAGCATGATGATGATGTTCCTGAACTCATCTGATGCATGTGAGAAACCGGTTCGAACCAGCTCACAGCCAGTGACCAGGCCGGCGGTGGTCCTTGGAGCCATTTTAAACCTAGGGAGGGAATCCCAAGTCTACGCCTAGTCAGGAACTCTGGTAGGAAGCTATACTAAGAGTAAGTCACAATAAGGAGGAAGAAGTGGTTGCCCGAATGCCGAGAGGGTGCGAAACGACGGTGACGGAGTCGACGGAAGCGATCGACGGCCAACCCTGGACTAGGTCGACGGAATCTGGAACCCTGGACGCGGGAAGTCGTCGGGAAGAGGGAAGGAAGGCGAAGTCGACGGGATTCTTGTGGGAAGTCGACGGGATTCTTGCGATAGGGAAGTCGACGGGTTTCTTGCGGGAAGTTGACGAGATTCTTGCGATAGGCGGAATGTGAAGGGTCGGCGAGAAATCTTTGAAATACCAATCTTTTAAATATATATATTTCTCAATATATATCTATGGAGGGTTTATCAGGCGGGTTCGACGAGATTCTGACATATATTTCTATATGTCTTCTACCGAGGGTTTAAAAGGAGTTTTCCACACAGCGTTAGGAGGCATACGAACTTTGTTACACCCTTGACAAATAATTTTGTTAGGAGGCATTTCAATTTTGGTATACCCAAGACAATAACCGAGGCAAGCAGATTTAATAGGTTATTTCTCGATCGAGATGTACACAGTATTCTTGATGTCAGTTGTACTTTTTAGTAACTCCCATTGATGTATCTTCTTTCAGTGGGCTGACTTATGCCTATTGAGGTTCATTCTTGAATGTACCAGTGTGGATCAACAGATAATTCTTTAATAATGTATCTAAATGTCATTTTACAATTTTAATCTTTCCTTAGGTGTACAAGCATATATGTGTATATCTACACATGACCATTTAATTTCGAGAGAAGGAATTCACAAATTAGTGTGGATATGTAAATATATATATGTAAATATCGATGCACAATGGCTCAAATATTGAAACTGATTGCAATTACCTGGGATCATAAGATTTATCATTTAGATCCTCTGCTCAAGGCACACCAGGTGGTCCATTTGAGTGTGCCTGTGTCGATGGCACTGCTCCTACTCTAGATACTTGTTCCAAGTCATTCATGGAACATCTCCTGTCTGGTTTCTATCAGGTTTACGGGAACCTAGACTACCATGCAAAAGAGAGTTACCTTACCTTAGGAACCCAATAAGTATTGGGTCCTAGGTTCTTGTCAGCATAAAAACTCGAATGCCTTCCCACAGGAATCCTGTCAGGAAGGCTAACTCTACCCAGAGGAGGTGGATATGCCCTTGCCCTTGACACAGAGGGGTTGTGCCAATAATCTATGGCAAAGTGACCCACCTTGCCACAGCACCAACACTTGTGAATGTTGTATCGCCGTTTCTGACCTGATCTGGTGACTGAGGTAGTCATGGTCATAGGTCTAAACGGGATAGAGCCGGATCTGCTCACATTTTTTCCTTTTCCACCGTGACACGTGGGAGGGTGGAAGGAATGCATGTGGCGAGCGTCATGAGGCCTGGGAGGTGGTGCCTTCCTTTCAGTCAGCACCCTTCCAGAGGCCCCATGAGCACTAACTGCATGACTTCTAACCCCCCTTTCTTCTGTCCTAGGGTGGTGAGAAGCGCAGTGAGAGCTGATACCTGCAGATTCATGCCGAGTTGAGGCTGAGGCCGATAATATAAAGGGTTCAGAATGAGCCTTAGGTATTCTCTCATGGGTGGCCATGACAGCCCTTGCACTATGGGTGTCTCCACACGAGGGCTGATCATCCTTGTAGTGACCACGGTTGTTCCTGTGGTCATACCTGAAGGCATGATGAGTACCTTCCCTGCCTGGGGTGGGGGGGTCTGAATACCGTTTCCCCATTTCTCCATGAATTGATAATTTGGGAGATCCACCCATTTTCTCCCTTTCTCTTGATAGCATCTACCTTGGAAAAGTTAGATACTATCCTCTTCTCATTCTCTAGATGACTCTCTAGATCTGAGATTTTAGAGTCCTTTACCTTGATGGATTCCAATTGGAGATCCATCAAGGTATTCAGTCGAGCAATCTCCTGAGCTTGCTCCACAACAAGTAGGTTGCTTTTCTGAAGGGCACACTCAAGGGAATCAGGATTTTCAATCCTTTGATTGAAGCTATCCTTATCCCTTGCATCATTAGATACACAGCCATCAGAACTATTCCTGTCTTCAGGAACATCAAGGGAAGAGGGGCAGTATGATGAAGTTACCTGCTCCTGATTCTGCTGATCAGGGTTGCTGTTGATATCGGCAGAGACAGTTGAGTCAGCTTCATCAGAACTGTTGTGCTCAATTTCTTCTTCAGTCTCTAACAGAGACACTAGAGCCCTGATAATGACAGATTGGTCATTACCTTCATCTTCAGAGGCGAGGACCCCAACATAGGCTTCATCCTCTTGCTGACAACTTGTCCCTGCTTTCTCTGATCCCTCCATGAGGTCTGATACGGTTTGCCACAAGGACTTGGCCGTCCTACATTTTTCCAGTCTTGACCGGGAAGGTCCAGACCAGACATCAATGATGATTTTACGAATCACTTCATCCAAGTTGAACAGAGAGAGTTCAATCTCAGACATCTCAGTAATATCCTTGGGGATTAGGAGATCCTTTCCAGAGTTGGAGGTCTTCATGGGAATGAATGGACCCTCTTCCAAGATGATTGAAGCCCGAGGATCGATAGCCTCCAAGTGAAAAGACACTCTCATCTTCCAGATGGGATAATACTCCTTTGTGCACGTGGGAAGTCTTAACGGAGAGATATCATAATCCAGCTCCATTCTTGTTGACACTGGTGGCAGGATTCTACTCAAGGTGTGAACCTTTTTGATGAGTAACCTCGCTCTGATACCACTTGAAAGTCCACCTAGTGCAAACTACCTTCACCTATGGGGGGGGGGAATAGGTGTCTAGCTACGTTTTTGCGGAATTAGAATTGTACCTGCACAAATAAACCAAATAGCACAGAAAGACAGGCAAATTATAGTGGTTCCCCGAGTTGGGTACGTCCACTCTCCCCCTATGACCTATCTCCCAACCAGGGATGACTCGGTCACTTCTCCAACAGGATTGAAATCCAATCCTCACACTAACGGAAGGAACCCTTCCGAAGAAGTCACAACTCCTGCACCACGGGTTGCACCCAACCCTTACAACTAGGAACCAACGTTCCTTTACAACAAAATTGAAAATGGAATGTAAAAATTACAAACTACTTATGGAGATAAAGGTGTCCCTCTTCGATCGACGGCGTGTTCTTGAAGTCGACGAAGAGTCCACGACCTTAAATCTCACTTGGAAAGGATCTTCTCTAGATCGGCGGCGGCAACGAAAGAGGCGGCGATGCTATGTAGATCCAAACTTCGTAGCTAAGCCGGCAAGGTCTACCAACGGTCTTTCTTGGATCAATCGTCTCAATTGAATCGGATAGGGAAGGTATTCCCGATCTACAAATCAAGAGACAATGGTTCTCAAGAAAGACACGTGAGACGCGTTGCGTGGCAGAGCTTCTGTCGCTGGAGGTTCAGGAGGAAACCATGATCAACGGTAGCGACCACTATCACGAGCGGCGTCGGCGACGGACAGGCTCCGCTGTTTAGGTCTCGACGGCGGCTCGGGCTTTCTCCCTTTTTTTAATCCGTTCTTTACTGTTCAACAATACCGATGTATTTATACATTAGGTCATCCAAAATGACCGTTGTGGGCCCCACCAAAAGGAAACCCTAAGTCCGGTTCGAAATAGCCATGTTAACTTGGACCAGTCCAGAGAATAGCAGAAAATTGCCCAAGTCAAATTCGGCGAGAATCGTAGGTGATTCTCGACGAATCGGCGAGAATCACCTACGATTCTCGCCGAATTCCACTTAGCAAAAGTCTAGCTGCACTGATATAGCAAGCCTGAGAGAGTCGGCGGGAATCACAATTGATTCTCGCCGAATCGGCAAGAAGGCAAGGTCATTCTCGACGATTCGGCGAGAATCACTTAGTGATTCTCGCCGATTCTGCCTTAGCAGAATTCAGGGCGGCGTCGAGACAGCCGGTAGCATTCGGCGAGAATCAGCTAGTGATTCTCGACGATTTGACGAGAATCACTTAGTGATTCTCGACGAATTGTACTTAGACAATTTTCGTCTTTCTGCCCGTAAGCTGGTCTTTGGCCCATCCTTGCTCCTTGTCTGCTCTTGATCTTTCTTAACCCTGTGCTTGAAAGTAAGTACACTCCAATAGAGAGAGTACACGTAAGCCAACATACTAGTCTGCTCAACGAGGGATTACGTTGCACATACCCGTGTATATTGACCTACTGTACCCTGACATTGGTGTGTACTTAGCGAGGAATAACTGCAAGCATAACTTGAAGGATTTCATCAAATACATTATGAATTCATCTTAGCTTGACAGGAGGCTTCCTCAAATCCAGGTAATTGTGGATACAATACCCAACAAATCCCTCCAGAACACAGGTGAAGCAATTGACAGAATGGTTGAACAACTCACTTCAGATGAACCTCTTCCTCCTCTTCACAAGGACACTGCTGAAGAACCATCAAAAGATCCTTCACCAGCTCCATCCTCACCCCAAGCTACTCCATCTCCTTCTCCCTCTCCCAGGAAAGATTCAACTACAGCTGAACACCACTCAGCACCAGAGACCATCCTTCTCTCTGTAGAGGATGAGCCAGAACCTGAAGAAGTGGAAGCCCCTCTCAAGAACCTTGACTTCTCCCTCCCCAAATTTGTTGATGAGGATGCTAATATAGTCTTTCACACTATAAGAGCCAAGAGCTCTGTGGTAGTGGAAGAAATCCCTCCCTGGGTAGCTCCTCCTCCACCCCTAAGTACCTCTGCTGTTGATGTTGTTGCTGCTACTAATGCCTCTCTCTCTTCTGATATTTTGAGTAAGATTGAAGTTTTGCTGACTGAACAAAGGAAATATTTTGATGACTCTCTGAAAATAGTGCAAGATAAAGTGATTGCTCTGGAAAAAGAAATGAGCAGAGGATTTGCTGAAATACAGCATAACACTGACTCCCTCAAAAGTTTGTTTCAAATTGGTGGCAAAGATATAGATCACACCATTACTATTGTTGGTCGGGTAATGGAACAGTCTCTCACTCTAGCCAACAACCAGATTGAATTAGAAAAGAATGCACAAAAGCATGTCATGAAAATCTGTGAAGAAGTGGGAACTTTCAAAGAAGAAGCCATAGACAAGCTCTGTGTAGAATTCAGAAAGGGGGAGAATCTAGTGAAAGAACATGTATCCAAACTTATGGATAAGTTTACTACAGATGCAAACACACTCTAGACTAAGAAAATTGCTGAAATTAACAAGAATGTTTTAGCTCAAATCCAGTCAGTGAAGTTCTATACCTATGACACATCAGTATGGATGCACAATCAGATATTCCCTGACTTTCAGGCTGATCCTAATATTATTCCTCATCACCTGAATCCTCTTGCTGAAGGACAGTCCAGTCAGATGCCAGCCCAGATACAACAACCTCAGATGCCATGCTTTTCTCCTAGGCCAAAAGATCAGAATCCCCCTCCTGCTTCTTATGACCAGGTTTGGGATGATATTATTCCTCAGGATTTACCAGAAATCAACACCTCCAAGAAGAGAAAGTATGGGGAAGGCCCCTCTGCCAGCAGAAGCATCCCTAAGACAGATTCATAGAAAAGGAAAGCCCAAGAATTTGCAGAAGTTTGGAGTCCCACCTCCAAGGCATTAATTCTTGATACTCTCAAGTTAGTGATGGACTTTAATGAAAACAGGAATATCCACTACAGCTCCTCTGAGTGGGAATTATATGAGAAGTCCATGACTAAGAGAAGAATATATGATAGAGAGTATGGCAAGAATAATCCCAAAGCTCCTCCAAAGCCTCCAAGGTATTATCCTAAGCCCTTCAGCTATCAGAGGAGACAACAGGAGAAGCAGGACAGACAGCATCAGAGCAAAGAATGAATTCTTGTTGATATGTTTTTGAGAATTTTGATGAAATGGTTGTTGATTAGAAATCTAAAACATTACATATATACAATTTCTAGTTTTGCCTAATTGTGTGTTCAATTAATCCCTATTGCTCTTAGATTAAATTTTTCCTCTTCAGTTCTTTCTTTATTGTTATAATTCACCTTAGTGTAGAGGGTTCTGACTTCTACAAATAGGGGGAGATTGTTGGGTATTGCATCCACAATAACCCAGATTTGCATGAAGTCACCCTTGAACTAAGATGAATTAAGTTGTATTTGATATCTTTGTTCAGTTGTGTATTTGCAGATTACCATTGCTAAGTGTAGACCAATATCAGTCTACAATGGGTCATGAACACAGGACCATATAGTGTAATCCCTCACTGTGTGATCCAAGGTGTTGACTCATGTTTAGCCTCTCAATTGGGATACACTTCATATTCAAACACTTGGATCATGGAATGAAGATTGGACTCTTGAAGACTAGAAGAAAATTTTTCTCAAGTTCAAAAATTTCTTTAAGTCCACTTCTCGAGAAGTGCCTCTTAGCTCTCGATAAGTCCTTACAACTCTCGAGAAGCTTTGCTTCAAAGTTTTCGAGAAGTGCTTAGAGTTCTCGAGAAGCTGAGCTTCAAAGTTCTCGAGAAGTCCCAACTTCAAGAATTTTTCCAAGTCTGAATTCTCGAGAAGTCTAGAGTAGTTCTCGAGAAATGCCATTAGATCTCGAGAAGTCCAGACAGCCTCAAGAATTTTTCCAAGTCTGAATTCTCGAGAAGTCCAATGAAGTTCTCGAGAAATGCCTTTAGATCTCGAGAAGTCCAGACAGCCTCAAGAATTTTTCTAAGTCCGAATTCTCGAGAAGTCCAGTATAGTTCTCGAGAAGTCCTTATAGTTCTCGAGAAGCTTAATTTCATAATTCTTGAGAAGTCAGCTTATGGTTCTCGAGAAGTCCAGATTGTTCTCGAGAAGGCTTAGCCCTGGAGTCTCGAAAACTAACTTAAGTTCCAGCAGTATAGCTCTCGAGAAATCAATCTAGTTCTCGAGAACTAATGTCACTTCTCAAGAACTGCAGATCAAATTTTTCGGAATCTCTCTTAAGTCCAGATCGGCCGGATTTTTCAAATGACTTGACGTGATTGGTCCACGTGTCGTCATTAATGTCTTTTCTAACCGTTAGGAGTAATCTTATATATAGTCTTTTTACTAAAACCAAACCCTAAGAATTAACAATTACAAGAAGCGGATATTTTCTCTCTAAAATCTTCTTGATCGGCCGACTCTAAACGATAGTTCTCTGAAGCCACCGTCGTCGCTCACGTATAGATCGAGTTTTCTGTTGTTGATCAAGATAGACTTGATGTTCAAGGGATCCTCATCCTCTCCTTGATCGAGTAGGTCAAAGCTTTCTCAGGTCAGATCTACAAGTCTTCTTCAACCATTTCTGAAAGAGCTGCACAGTTCAAGAAGAAGACTCAGAGACTTATTTTTCCAGATCTGAGAAATTTCTGTATTTGTATATTTCTAAATCTCGTTATTATTGTTGTAGGAAATTTTCTCCGAGTTGTAGGAAGTTTTTATCTTCCGAGTGTAGATCCTTTTGGATCGAGTTTATAGGAACTTGGTTCCGAGAAGTAGGATTATTTTCAATCCGAGATAGTGGAGTAGCCGAGTCTAGTGATTTGCTAGATCGGTGAGGTTAAGTGGACGTACCCAAGATTGGGGAACCACTATAAATCTTCTTGTCTTCTGTGATTGCTTGATTTCTTGTGCAAGATCGTTAAAATTTGTTTTATTCTGCAATTAGATGCACGATTCACCTATTCACCCCCCTCTAGGTGATTTAGGTTGACAACTTTACACTTTCAGTGTTTGTTACATACATATTAATAATAAAAAGTACACTAGAAAGTTTGAAGCCAAGTCTGAAATGGGAATTTTTCTAGGATATTCCCAAGTAAGCAAGGCTTATAGGGTTTATAATAAATCATCTTTGAAAATTGAAGAGTCTGTACATGTATATTTTGATGAAACTAACATGTTTTATAAGGAGAAGAATACTTCTACTAGTCAGACTTTGCAGGTATCCACCTTGTGTGAGAAGTTGGAAAATGTGACACTCACCCCTGAGGCTATCACAAATGCTTCTCCACAAGTTGCTGATAGCAGTGATGAAGAGAACAATGTTCAAACAGAAGAAGTTCTAACAGCAGTCTTGATTCCACAAGAGGAATCAGTTCCTGAAGCTGTTGAACAACCAACTCCTGCTAATGTAGTCACACTTAGATATCATCCTGTATCTCAAGTGATTGGAAACATATCAACAGGTGTGCAGACTAGGCATCAAATCCACGAGGATCTGATGCATGCATGTTTCATTTCTCAAGTTGAACCTCATTCCATTCAATATGCTGAGCAAGATCCCCACTGGATCCTTGCAATGCAAGAAGAGCTCAACCAATTTGAGAGAAGTAAAGTTTGGGAATTGGTCCCAAGACCAAAGAATTACCTAGTCATTGGAACAAAATGGGTGTTCAAAAACAAGTTGGATGCACAATGAGCAATTATAAGGAACAAGGTTATGCTTATTGCTCAAGGTTATAAGCAGGAAGAAGGCATTAATTATGATCAAACATTTGCACCAGTGGCAAGTAGAGGCAATCAGAATTTTCTTGGCCTATGCTGCATCTCAAAAATTCAAAGTCTATCAGATGGATGTTAAAAGTGCCTTTCTAAATGGAAAACTCAAATAAGAGGTGTATGTTGAACAACCACCAGGTTTTATTTCTCCAACTCAACCCTCTTTTGTTTATAGATTGCATAAAGCTCTCTATGGCCTCAAGCAAGCTCCAAGAGCTGTGTATGAGACTCTAGCTAGCTTCTTGTTAGAGCATAAGTTTTCTAGAGGCATGGTAGATAGGATTTTATTTTTCAAGCATCATCATTGTACAACCCATATTCGACGAGGGTGGGTCCTACCACCGCCAGGTCATCGGAAGTCAAAGTCAACAAGGCAAGATGGGGATCCAGATCAGCACCCCAGGCCGCAGGCGGTTCGGGCGAGTATGGCGAGCTCCCCAGGCCAACTCGCCAGGTGGCGACTATGGCCAGATGCTCGCCTCTTCTAGGCGAGCTCCCCAGGGAAGTCGCCAACTCGCCAGGGTGGGGGTATAAGTAAGACCCCCCCCCCCCCCTCTTTGGATCTCCCTATAAATAGGACCCCAGGGGTACGAGGGAGAGGACAAGCAAATCTCGGCCTGAGCCCTCGCGAGTTCCAGCAATTGCCCTCGACTCGCTATTGCTCGAGCTCGTCTCCTTCGTACCTAGCTCGGCCAATCTGGTTGAGAAGGGGTTGCTTCTAAGCAACTGGGTACGTGGTGGAACCTTCCTGCCGCAGCGACCTGGGGTCTTGTTCGCACAGTTCGCCTCTGTTTCCTGACAAGAGACCGTCTTTTTGACCGCTCGACCAGTAACTTCAGGTGGCCTAGTCCGATTTCTGAGGTTGAGATATTTCTCGGCTTCAACACTTGGTGCGGTGAGCGTGGATAGCGACCGAAGAAGAAAGTCGTGGTTGGAAGATGGCCGATGGTGGAGACCAGGGCGAGTTGGGAGGTAACTCGGCGGGAGCTGGAGTCCCGGGGCAAGGTAGCGAGTATGTGACAGTGGCGGCTTTTGCAGAGTTCGCGAGGAGAGTGGAGAAGGCGATACTCGTCGGGTTGTCCAATCCGCCTGAGGTGACGGCGACTTCTCCCCGCCGTCGGACACCCCCGGGCGAGGAGATACCAACTCGGCGAGCAGGGAAGGAGCCCGCTTGGGCGAGTGGAGAGCAGGTGATCTCGCCGCGACATCACCCGGCGAGTAGTCAGGGAATCCGGTTTCGAGATCCGGAACTCTCGGCGAGGTATGGAGATACTTGCCGATGGAGCGAGTATGACTGCTCGAGCGGGGAGGAAACTCGCCGCCGCCAGGAAGGGAGGAGCCCCTTTTGCGACGAGATCCTTGCAGCCCTCGTCCCCGACAACTTCAGAGAGCCGGTCCTCTCGTACTACTCCGGCAAGGACGACCCGGTGAGACATCTTCAGTGGTTTGAAGATGTGGTGTCTATTCTCAACGTGTCTGATGCTCTCAAGTGCCGGCTTTTCTCCATTACCTTCAAAGGTAGCGCAAGAGATTGGTTCCACCAACTGCCAGCAGGGTCAGTCTACTGCTTCTCAGATCTTCGACGGGGTCTGTTGGCAAGGTTCGCGACGTCCAAGCGGAGGAAGAAGGAGGCAACCGCCCTCTTCAAGATCGTGCAGGGGCAGCACGAGAGTTTGGGCCGTTACATCGATCGGTTCCAGGAGGAGGTGCTGGAGGTGGAAGAGGTAGACGGGTTCACCATGATGGTGGCCCTCAAGTTCGGGCTGAAGCAGGGCCTGTTCAACATGGAGCTGGGGCACAGGCCGCCCAAGTCGTTCGAAGAAATGGTGGAGCGAGCAAATGTGTTCATCCAAGGAGAGGAGAGGAACAAGGAGTTCCTGGCGCGGTTAGACGGAGACAGACCGTTGGGGAAGGACAGAGGAAGGCTGCTGGAGAAGGAGAGGGCGCCGGAGGGGCGCAGCGACAGGAAGCAAGAGAGGCCGCAGAGGAAAGAGGAAGAGAAGAGAGAAAGGGGAAGGGAGCTCAGAAAAGCGGAGAGGCAGGAGAGGCCTCGAAGGCAGGAGGATAGGAGGCCCGTCGGGGGTCGAGAGAGAAGGAGCGAGGAGAGAAGATTCCAGTACCCGAGGGATCGCCCCCAGTGGAGGCGACCCGTCCATCAGGAGGAGAGGAGGAATTACAACCCTCGGGAGCAGGGAGGAGGAAGAAGGGAGACCATGGCCATCACCCAACGAGCCGCTAAGCGCCGGCGGAAGGAGAGGCAGTAGGAGAGGAGACAGGAAAGGCAGTAGGAAGCGGCGATTCCCCTCTACTGCGATATCCATCGAGTGGAGGGGCACGGAACCTTGGCTTGCCCTGAGTTCTGGGAAGCAAGGAGGAGGATGGAAGCGACGGCGGCCGAGAGGGAGCAGCCGCAGCAGGAGGCCCAGGTTGGGCAGGTGGCTTACCAGGTACCGCAGAGGAGGAGAAACGAGAACAGGATCGACCAAGGAGGAAGGGGGAATGTTATCCCCGGTCCGGGAGGCGGACACGTTGGAGTAATCAACGGAGGGGCTGGGTTAGGAGCTTCCCGCAAGGGAATCCTCCACCAGATCTATAAAAGGAGCGTCGCCTCGACGTCTCAAACCCCCCCTCCATTGAACGAGACCACCTTCTCAGAGGAAGACATGCTCTGGAACGAGAACCCCTTCCACGACGCTCTGGTGATCCAGGCCGCAATCGAGGACTTCACCGTCGACCGAATCCTCGCGGATAACGGTAGTTCGGTGAATGTCATCTTCAAGAGAACCTTCGTCGGTCTTTAGGTGGAAGCGTCCCGGGTTCAGGCGGCGGACAGTCCTCTCTTCGGTTTCTCGGGAGAGAAGAAAGAGGTGGAAGGAGGGGTGGAGCTGCTGGTCACTCTCGGGGGTACTTTGATCCGATGTCGCTTCGTCATCGTCGACGCACCCAGCGGTTACAACGCCATCTTTGGGCGGCCCCTCATCAACTAATTCAAGGCCGTTCCGTCATCATATCATCAGTGCCTGAAGTACTGTCGGGACGACGTCCAATTCAGGATCAGAGGAGATCCCAAGGCCTCCAGGGAATGCTACCTGAATACGGTCAGCACCATCAGCTGGATGGGTGAAGCAGAAAGGTTGGAGAGGATGATGGAGCAGGAGGAGGGCCTGCAGGCTGCCGAGGAGCTGGAGGAAGTGGAGGTGATCTCCCCGAGAGGAGAGCCTGAGCTGCTGAAGATCGGAGGAGCCTTGCCCCCGGAAGGGAAGGTGGAGATAGCTGCTTGCCTGCAGGAGAACGCGGACATCTTCGCGTGGAGCGCCGCCGAGATGCCAGGGATTGATGCAGATGTTGCCTGTCATCGCCTCAACTTGGATCCAGCGACGGCCCTAGTCCGTCAGAAGCAGAGGAAGAGCGCCACCGCGCTGGCGGGACCAATCCGGGAGGAAGTGGGGAAGCTGCTGGAAGCGGATTTTGTTTCGGAGATCCAGTATCCAGGCTGGGTCTCCAAGGTTGTAATGGTGAAGAAGTCGGGACGAGGCTGGAGACTATGTATCGATTTCTCTATGCTCAATAAAGCTTGCCCCAAGGATTGTTATCCCTTGCCTCAAATCGACGTGCTGGTTGATTCCACCGTCGGGTTTCCCGTAATTAGCTTCCTTGATGCCTTTTCAGGATATCACCAGATCCGAATGCATCCCCCCGATTGCCGCGACGTTTCCTTCATCACCAGCGACAGATGCTATAGCTACAAGATGATGCCCTTCGGGCTCAAGAACGCCGGCGCGACATATCAAAGAATGATGGATCACGTCTTCAGAGAGCAAAAGGGGCGGAATCTGGAGGTCTATGTGGATGACCTGCTCGTCAAGAGGAAGAGCGCCGCAGAGCACGTAGCGGATCTGGCAGAGACCTTCACCACCCTGAGGAGGTACAAGATGCGGCTCAACCCGGCCAAGTGTGTTTTCGGCGCGGGAAGGGGGAAGTTTCTAGGGCACCTCCTTACTCCCCAGGGGGTGGAACCTAATCCCGATAAGGTGAAAGCCATCGTGGAGATGGCGTCCCCGAGAGATTCCAAGGAAGTTCAAAGGTTGACCGAAAGGCTGGCAGGTCTTAGCCGGTTTCTCTCCAAGGCCGGATAGAAGTGCTCCCCATTCTTCAAGGCCCTTCGGGGCAACCAGAAATTCGAGTGGACCCCGGAGTGCGAGGAGGCTTTCATAAAGCTCAAACAACAGCTGACCCGAGCTCCTCTCCTTCAGGGTCTGCGGGGCGGTGAGGATCTTTTGCTCTACCTCGGGGTGGGGGCTGAAGCAGTTAGCTCGGTGCTGGTCCGAGAAGAGGGAAAGAAGCAGCTTCCAGTTTACTACGTGAGCCTGGTGTTGAGGAAACCTGAAGCGAGATATCCGATCCTCGAGAAGTTGGTCTTCGCCTTAGTGGTTTCGGCCAGGCGACTCCGCCCGTATTTCCAAGCCCACTCTATCAAGGTAGTCTCCGACCACCCCCTGAGGAGTATCCTGGACGGAGTGGAGCATTCCGGCAGACTAGCCAAGTGGGCTGTGGAGCTGAGTGAGTTCGACATCTCCTACCCCCCAAGGGTCGCGATCAAAGCACAAGCCGTGGCGGATTTCCTGGCCGACTTCTCGGCCGAGGTCGAGGCAGACATGGGCGTCTCTCGGCCAGTCCCCTGGAAGATGTTTGTAGATGGCGCATCGAGAAGGCACTCTGTGGGAGCCGGGGTGGTGCTGGTTAGTCCTCAAGGGACTAGGATCAAGCAGGCCATCGAGATCCTTTTCCCAGTAACCAACAATCAGGCGGAGTACGAAGCCATGGTGGCTGGCTTGCGACTCGCCAAGGAGCTGGCCATCAGAGACATCCAGGCTTTTACCAACTCCATGGTGGCCGCATCTCAGATTCGGGGAGAGTTCGAAGTTCGAGATCCCATTTTGCTGCAATATCTGGTTAAGGTCAAGGGCCTGATCGGGGGATTCCGATCCTTCCACGTCGAGCACGTGCCCCGAGAATGCAACTCCGAGGCATACGGCCTTGCAAAATACGGCCCTCGGGCTGGGGGAATCGCCATCGAGTTGTTTCGACCATCCGTCGAAGAAGGCGAGCTGATGGAGATCGATCAACGAGCCTCGTGGAGGGATCCATTCATCACGTTTCTGACAACAGGCCGACTACCATCCGACGGGCAAGATCAGAGAAAGTTCTGGTGTAACACCCCAAAAATACCCCAAAGGACTCAACATGAAGTTTGAGTAGCAGGCTGTTTGACACGGCCTGGGACACGGGCGTGTCCCAGGGCGTGTCGGGGGTACACGGCCTGGGACACGGGCGTGTCCCAGGGCGTGTTCAGGCTAGTCGACGTTTGAGAATCGACGATCGTCGAGCCTGGGACACGGCCTTCGACACGGGCGTGTCCCAGGGCGTGTTCGAATTATTTTTCGAAATTGGCCTATTCGAGTCAGAGCCGAACACGGCCTTGAATACGGCCTCGAACACGGGCGTGTCAGGCTGGACACGGGCGTGTCAGCTGCCGTGTTCCGACCCGTGTACTGGTTTTGGAAATCAGTGAGTATCGTGTAATAGGAGACACGGGCGTGTCTCAAGAATGACACGGGCGTGTCAGGTTCGACACGGGCGTGTCGATGCCCGTGTTGTTCAGTCGGTTCATACCGCGTGTGCCGCTTAAGGGTACACGGCCTGTGACACGGGCATGTCACAGGCCGTGTCAGCCAAAAATAGAGTTTTTTGGGCAGATCGTGGCCGTTCAGATTCTCTCTTTTGATCCAAGGGCTCAGGTTGTTTCCTGGCTGGATTAACTCCGTGAAGGAAGGATGAAGATTCATTCTCCATGTGCTTAAGGAAGAGAGAAAGAGAGAGGAGGAAGAAGAAGGAGGAGGAGAGCAAGCCACCGGCGGAGCTCCCGCGGTCCGATTCGTGATCCTAAGCCGGCGTTGTGAAGGCAAGGCTGCTGCGGTTCTTTCTCACCGGCTAGTTTTCGATGGCTCCGAAGAGATCGACAAGGGTAACGATCTCCCTTCTTGGACATGTGAAGTCCTTCTTTTCTGCATTGCATAGGGAAAACCCTTCCCCGCGAGTGTGCGGTGGGTTGTGGTGTCCCTTGGGGTAGATATGTGAAGTCCCCCTTGTTAGAGGCCGGAATTGGAGTACGGCTCTAGGCATGTTGTGTGAAGCCCATCTGGACATGGTCTGGATTGGTGATGCTTGTTTGCATATCGGAGAAGGCTCCGTGATTATGGCTTGTGATGCCTTGTTCCTACCTGTTGCTTGGTGCGGCAGGAAGTACTGGACGATGTCCAGGAAATGAAGAGGGTTGGATGCAACTCTTGTGGCCGTGTGTTGCCACTTTGTGAGTGGTTGAGCCGTTGGGCTGCAACCCGGTAAAAAGGCAGATTGCCGAACAGGAAAGGTGAAACCGACCCGCACCTATAAATAGCCATGGATACTTCCGTATTCGAGGTGGCACGGCGACTTGAGCAACGGGGGGTGGCTGATCCGTACCTGCGTTAGGTCCGTCCGACTTGGAACCCTGGTTATAGGTTTTGTTGGAGCGCCTAATGAGAGTCTTAGGCCCGCGCGCCGGAAAGACTAGAATGCTCAAATACCGTGTAGACGGTGGTGTTGACCCTGGTATTCCGGTACACCGAGAATGTGCCCTGAGTGCACGGACTATCGGGCCGTGTGGCCGATAGTTGTGATGGCTTGAATGTGCCTGCGCGCACATAGTTGCTATTTGATGATGCCATGCTTGCAGGGAAAGAATGCTCATGCCCCGAGAAAGGGGTAGGATTGTTATAATTGGGTCAGCTGAATGCTGACCGTTGTATTGTTTGCCACCGGTTGGGTGGATTGTTCCCGTGCAGGTGCTGGAGAGCCAAGTGGTAAGTGATGGGCTGAAGCCCTACTGTTGTTGCTTCTGTTGCTGCTGCTAGCCCTTGAAGGCTAAGCAAATGTTTTGGTTGTTCTCTTTTACTCATGTATGGACGGCCTGCGCGCCGAGGTTTGTAAAACATGTTGTATGTAAAGAGGAACTGTAAGGCCTTAAGGCCAAACTCTTGTATTTGTTGTACATTCCATGGTTTGATATATAAAGGTGGTTTTATATATTTGGACATTCCGGATTAGAGTTCAAAGTTGTAACTTAAAGCTTCCGCTAGAATACTCTGAGTTAGGATTCGTATGGTTTGGTATTATCCTGTGACCTCACCGTCTGTTTGTGGCATATAGTGTGGGGCCCCGGCCGGACCTTCTACTATACGTCATTTAACGGATGGGGTCGTTACATTTTGGTATCAGCTTTCGTCGGTCTTCCTCTTTCGAATTCGTGGTCGAATTCTTTTGTGGGGTGGCGAGCACGTGTTTGTGCGACCTGCTGTAACGCTAATGAACTCTGGAATGTCCGTTAAGGAATGTACAAAATCTTGTTTGAGGAATCTGCGCGTTCCTTTTTGTGTTGTTTTGCTAGCATACGTTCGCTAATGTGTGTCTTGTCCACCTATAGGTGACACGTAGTGGTGCTGGGCAGTCTGAGCCCTAGCGCTCTGATGAGAGTGCGGCACCAGCTGAGGTGCCCACACCTCCTCCATCTGCGGAAACTGTGCGTTTAGTTGCTGAGGCTCTATTTGCCATGATTCAGCCGACCGGGCAAGCGCAGCCGGCAGTAGTGCCAGTTCGTGTTGATGTAAGACCCGAGCCGGTTGAGGCTGTAGATCCACGAACAGCTGACCGGCAGTTGAAGCAATTCATGAGCTTCAGTCCTCCTACGTTTGCGGGAATGGGATCCCCAACGCAGGCGGAAGATTGGTTATCGCGTGTCAAGAGGATAATGACAGCGATCAGGGCGGAGGAAACTCTTAGGGTCACCTTGGCCACCTTCATGCTTGAAGGAGAGGCGCGGTTGTGGTGGGATGAGGTTGAGTTACACCATTTGGCGGGCAGGCAATTAACGCAAGTGTCGATTGAGGAGTTCTCTCGGATATTTCTGGCGAAATATGTCCCAGCGGCGCAACGCATTGCTATGGAGAATGAGTTCCAACGGTTAAAGCAAGGGGAAGATAGTGTGGATGTCTACTTGCATGAGTTTACCAGGTTGGGACGATATGCGGGAACAATCTTCGCGGATGACCAAAGGAAAACGAATCGGTTCTATGAAGGATTGCGGGATGAGTTGCGATTCCTGCTTTCGAGTTCTGTGAGCCAAGGGTTTCAGGCGTTGGTTGATACTGCGTGCGCGTTGGAGAAGGACATGAAGCGAGTGCAAGGGAATAAGGGCTTGGTTGCGTCGAAGCCAGAGTTTCAAGCACCTCGCCCGAGCAAGTCGTTTTACCAGAAGAAAGGGGGCAAGAGGTCCAAGCCATTGGGGCAAGTGACTACGACCGTTGTGTCGGGAGCGACATCAAGGCCGGATTCTCGTACATGCTATAACTGTGGCCGGGTGGGGCATATTGCTCGTGACTGTCGGGTTGTGCAGCCCAAAGGGGAAAAGAAGACGGGTGCGTCTTATGCTGAGAAGGGCAAAGCGGTGGTTGATTCCTCTGCATCCCAGGCGCAGCCCCGAATCTATCAACTTGGCCAACAGGAAGCGATTAAGCAAAGTGACGTCGTCACAGGTACGAGTTGATTTAGTTTACTTGCTGGTGCTATTAGTTTTGGTTATGTATAGCTTGTGCATGATGTGTGTGCTGCAGGCTTTGTCCTGATTCGGAATAATTTGGCGAGAGCCCTGTTTGATACGGGTGCTTCGCATTCTTTTCTGTCTGAGGATTTCATATCTCGCATTGGGGTACCAAGTCATGTGACGGTGGATAGTACAAGGGTGCTATTGCCGAATGGCTGTATGATGCTTGCAAATAAGGCTTGCGATGTGGATGTGCAAATAGGAAGTCGGGATTTCGGTTTGAGTGCAGCTGTGCTACCGTTGTCGGAGTTTGATGTGATCTTTGGTATGGACTGGCTCTCGGAGCAGCGTGCCTTTATTGATTGCAACTCCAAGGAGATTACACTGGGCCAGAATACCGGGCTTGTGACGAAGTTCGCTGGTATGCGAGGAGTTGGCGGGACTCTGTTGTCTGCACTCCAAGTCGTCAATGCTGTTCGGAAGGGCGCGGAGTTATTCTTCACGCTAATTCAGGCTGTTGAGCCAAAGGCCAGTGTCGGTGAAGTGCCAGTTGTGTCAGAGTTTGCCGACGTGTTTCCCAAAGATCTCCCTGGGTTACCACCCCAGCGGGAGATTGACTTCTCTATTGAGTTGGTGCCAGGTGCGAAACCTGTGGCCCGCTCTCCATATCGTGTCGCGCCAAAAGAGATGGCTGAGTTGAAAGTCCAATTGCAAGAGTTGTTGGAGCAGGGATATATACGCCCAAGTATGTCACCTTGGAGCGCGCCTGTTCTCTTTGTGAAAAAGAAAGACGGTAGCTTACGGTTGTGTATTGACTACCGCGAATTGAATAAGCTGACGGAGAAAAATAAATATCCGATCCCGCGGATTGATGACCTCTTTGATCAGCTGGCAGGATCAACGGTCTATTCCAAATTGGATTTGAAATCGGGATATTACCAGCTGCGGATTAGGGAAGGTGACATTCCCAAGACGGCGTTTGGAACACGCTATGGTCATTATGAGTTCACGGTAATGCCGTTTGGCCTATGTAATGCGCCTTCGGTATTTATGGACTTAATGCATCGAACGTTCCGAGAGTACTTGGATTTGTTTGTTATTGTGTTTATCGATGACATCTTAGTATACTCTCAGTCGGAAGAGGATCACGCAAACCATTTGCGGTTGGTCTTGCATACCCTGTGGAGGAATAAGCTTTTTGCCAAGTTCTCAAAGTGCGAGTTCTGGCTCTCTTCAGTAGCCTTTTTAGGCCATGTGGTAAGCGGAGAGGGTATCGCGGTGGATCCGTTGAAGATAAGTGCCATCCGAGATTGGCCAGTGATGTCTTCAGTGGCCGAGGTCAGGAGCTTCCTTGGACTTGCGGGCTATTATAGACGGTTTGTGGAAAACTTCTCACGGATTGCTTTACCTCTGACCACGCTGACGAGAAAAGATCAAAAGTTCAGTTGGACGCCGGAGTGCGCGCGAGCTTTTGAAGACTTGAAAAGTCATTTGACCACGGCGCATGTGTTGACATCGCCATGTGGTACCGATGGGTATGAGATCTATAGTGATGCATCTGGGAGCGGCTTAGGCTGCGTTCTTTTGCAGTTTGGTAAAGTGATTGCTTATGGCTCGCGTCAGTTGAAAGTGCATGAGCGGAATTACCCCGTCCATGATTTGGAGTTGGCGGCGGTAATCTTTGCGCTCAAGTTGTGGCGGCACTATCTATATGGCGTGAAAGTGGATATCTATAGGGATCACAAGAGCCTAAAGTATTTAGTGGATCAGAAGGATCTGAATATGCGACAACGAAGATGGATGGAGTTCCTCGGGGACTACACCTTCGAGATTCACTATACCCCCGGGAAGGGAAATGTGGTCGCTGATGCTTTGAGTTGGAAGACTCCGGTACGGGCAAGCTGGTTGCAGAGGCATGATCAGCGTTTGATCCAGGAATTGGAAGCAATGGAGATATCTTGCGTTGACAAGGGTTCGTCAACAGATGCATGCTTGAACTGGACGGAGGTGCAGTATGACCTTACGGACAGAGTTCGGCGAGCAACGGAGCTTGATGAAAGTCTCCAGCGCTATGCAAAAGATGGGCCGGATGACCAATTCTCGTGGGATAACGGTTTGTTACGAAGAAATGGTCGAGTGTGCGTCCCAAGTGTGGGTAAATTGAGGGAAGAGTTGATGTACGAAGCTCACTTTGCAAAGTACTCAATTCACCCAGGGAGCACAAAGATGTACAGAGATCTGAAAAAGCTGTTCTGGTGGCCCGGATTAAAGAAAGATGTCACACGTTATGTGGCTGAATGCAATACCTGTGCGTTGGTGAAAGCGGAATGCCAGAAGCCTGGCGGTTTCCTGAAGTCGTTACCTATTCCGGAGTGGAAGTTCGATGATATTTCGATGGATTTCGTGCACGGGTTGCCGAAATCTCAACGCGGTCATGATTCAATCTGGGTGATTGTGGACCGGTTGACAAAAGTGGCGCACTTCCTTCCAAACAAAAGAGACGATGCAGTGGAAACCTTGGCCAAGCTGTATGTGGAGCAAGTTGTTCGACTGCACGGTGTTCCTCGGAGCATCGTTAGTGACCGTGATGGGCGGTTCACATCGAATGATTGGCGGCTCGTTCATCAAATGTTGGGTACAAAGTTAGCGTTTAGTACGACCTTTCATCCCCAAACGGATGGCCAGACTGAACGAACCAACAGGACGATGGAGGATATGCTCCGCATGTGCGCCCTAGACTTTGGTAAGAGATGGGAAGATTACATATTCCTTGTCGAATTTGCCTATAATAATAGCTACCAAGCGAGTATTGGTATGGCACCATTTGAGGCGTTGTATGGTCGGAAATGCCGTACACCCTTAGCTTTGGCAGAAGCAGGCGAATCTAAGCTGAATGGGAAAAAGGAAGTCGAAGAAGCTACTTCGCTCATACGCTCTATTCGGGAGAGGCTATTGATAGCCCAAGATCATCAAGCAAAGTACTACAATGCCAAGCACCGGAACGTGGAATTCGCGGTGGGTGATTGGGTATATTTGAAGATCAAACCCTTCAAAGGCGTGTCCAGGATTCGGCGTTTGAAAAAGCTAAGTCCGAGGTATCTTGGTCCATTTGAGGTGGTGGAGCGAGTTGGGGAAGCTGCTTATCGACTAGCACTTTCAGCGGACTTGGGTGGATTACATGATGTGTTTCACATCTCAGTCCTTCGTAAGGCGGTGAAGGATCCAGCTCAAGTGGTGGATAATGATCGGGTACCGGTCGAGTATGGGCTAACGACGAGGGTTAGACCCATTCGGATCGAGGATCGAGCCGAGAAACAGTTGCGGAACAAAGTGATCGGGATGGTCAAGGTCCGATGGGACAATTGTGGCCGTGAAGAGCTAACATGGGAGCGAGAGCAGACCATGCAAGCTGAGTTTCCCGAGTTATTTGTTTAAACTGTGACCGTGTACTTTTTGTTATAACATAGTTATAGCATTGCTGGTTCTTGTTTCCTTACCGTGCAAATTTCGGGACGAAATTTTGTTAAGGGGGGGAGGATTGTAACACCCCAAAAAGACCCCAAAGGACTCAACATGAAGTTTGAGTAGCAGGCTGTTTGACACGGCCTGGGACACGGGCGTGTCCCAGGGCGTGTCGGGGGTACACGGCCTGGGACACGGGCGTGTCCCAGGGCGTGTTCAGGCTAGTCGACGTTTGAGAATCGACGATCGTCGAGCCTGGGACACGGCCTTCGACACGGGCGTGTCCCAGGGCGTGTTCGAATTATTTTTCGAAATTGGCCTATTCGAGTCAGAGCCGAACACGGCCTTGAACACGGCCTCGAACACGGGCATGTCAGGCTGGACACGGGCGTGTCAGCTGCCGTGTTCCGACCCGTGTACTGGTTTTGGAAATCAGTGAGTATCGTGTAACAGGAGACACGGGCGTGTCTCAAGAATGACACGGGCGTGTCAGGTTCGACACGGGCGTGTCGATGCCCGTGTTGTTCAGTCGGTTCATACCGCGTGTGCCGCTTAAGGGTACACGGCCTGTGACACGGGCGTGTCACAGGCCGTGTCAGCCAAAAATAGAGTTTTTTGGGCAGATCGTGGCCGTTCAGATTCTCTCTTTTGATCCAAGGGCTCAGGTTGTTTCATGGCTGGATTAACTCCGTGAAGGAAGGATGAAGATTCATTCTCCATGTGCTTAAGGAAGAGAGAAAGAGAGAGGAGGAAGAAGAAGGAGGAGGAGAGCAAGCCACCGGCGGAGCTTCCGTGGTCCGATTCGTGATCCTAAGCCGGCGTTGTGAAGGCAAGGCTGCTGCGGTTCTTTCTCACCGGCTAGTTTTCGATGGCTCCGAAGAGATCGACAAGGGTAACGATCTCCCTTCTTGGACATGTGAAGTCCTTCTTTTCTGCATTGCATAGGGAAAACCCTTCCCCGCGAGTGTGCGGTGGGTTGTGGTGTCCCTTGGGGTAGATATGTGAAGTCCCCCTTGTTAGAGGCCGGAATTGGAGTACGGCTCTAGGCATGCTGTGTGAAGCCCATCTGGACATGGTCTGGATTGGTGATGCTTGTTTGCATATCGGAGAAGGCTCCGTGATTATGGCTTGTGATGCCTTGTTCCTACCTGTTGCTTGGTGCGGCAGGAAGTACTGGACGATGTCCAGGAAATGAAGAGGGTTGGATGCAACTCTTGTGGCCGTGTGTTGCCACTTTGTGAGTGGTTGAGCCGTTGGGCTGCAACCCGGTAAAAAGGCAGATTGTCGAACAGGAAAGGTGAAACCGACCCGCGCCTATAAATAGCCATGGATACTTCCGTATTCGAGGTGGCACGGCGACTTGAGCAATGGGGGGTGGCTGATCCGTACCTGCGTTAGGTCCGTCCGACTTGGAAGCCTGGTTATAGGTTTTGTTGGAGCGCCTAATGAGAGTCTTAGGCCCGCGCGCCGGAAAGAGTAGAATGCTCAAATACCGTGTAGACGGTGGTGTTGACCCTGGTATTCCGGTACACCGAGAATGTGCCCTGAGTGCACGGACTATCGGGCCGTGTGGCCGATAGTTGTGATGGCTTGAATGTGCCTGCGCGCACATAGTTGCTATTTGATGATGCCATGCTTGCAGGGAAAGAATGCTCATGCCCCGAGAAAGGGGTAGGATTGTTATAATTGGGTCAGCTGAATGCTGACCGTTGCATTGTTTGCCACCGGTTGGGTGGATTGTTCCCGTGCAGGTGCTGGAGAGCCAAGTGGTAAGTGATGGGCTGAAGCCCTACTGCTGTTGCTGCTGTTGCTGCTGTTAGCCCTTGAAGGCTAAGCAAATGTTTTGGTTGTTCTCTTTTACTCATGTATGGCCGGCCTGCGCGCCGAGGTTTGTAAAACATGTTGTATGTAAAGAGGAACTGTAAGGCCTTAAGGCCAAACTCTTGTATTTGTTGTACATTCCATGGTTTGATATATAAAGGTGGTTTTATATATTTGGACATTCCGGATTAGAGTTCAAAGTTGTAACTTAAAGCTTCCGCTAGAATGCTCTGAGTTAGGATTCGTATGGTTTGGTATTATCCTGTGACCTCACCGTCTGTTTGTGGCATATAGTGTGGGGCCCCGACCGGACCTTCTACTATACGTCATTTAACGGATGGGGTCGTTACATCTGGTACAAGGCCGCATACTACTTATTGCATGACGGCAAGCTCTATCACAAGACCATCATAGGCCCTCTGGCCCGATGCTTGTCAGAGCTCGAGATTCCCCGGGTCCTCGAGGAGATTCACTCAGGAGAGTGCGGCAGCCACTCCGGGACCCGCACCCTGGAGCAAAGAATTTTAAGGCACGGTTACTTCTGGCCAACCATCCGAAAGGACGCAGAGGCCTATTCCAGAAAATGCTTCCAATGTCAACTCTTCGCGCCCCTCGCGCTCCAGCCGGCTCAACAGCTTCGCTCGATCACCGCTCCGTGGCCTTTCGCAATCTGGGAAATGGACTTAATCGGCCCGTTCCCTCAAGCTAGTGGACAAAGGAAGTTTGTGCTAGTAATGGTCGACTACTTCACAAAGTGGATCGAGGCCAAGGCTCTGGCCAAGACCACGTCTCAAATCGTTAAGAACTTCATCTGGGGCGAAATCGCATGCAGATTCGGGATCCCTCTGGCCATCATCACCGACAATGGGCCGCAGTTCGCCAGCTTGGAGCTAGGGGACTTTTGTAAGCAGTTGGGAACCGACCTTCGGTTCGCCTCGGTACACCACCCTCTGAGTAATGGGCAAGTAGAGGCCGCGAACAAGCTTGTCATCAACTTGCTGAAGAAGAAGATCACCAACCTCAAGGGAAATTGGGCCGAACAGCTCCCTTCCGTCCTATGGGCTCTCAGGACCACCCCAAACTCGGCCATAGGGGAAACACCCTTCAAGTTGTCACACGAGTCCGAGGCGCTCATCCCGGTCGAATTTGAAGTGCATAGTCCGAGGGTCATCGCAGCCGAAGACGGAAGCGAGGAATGGCGGCTAGAGAACGAAGAGGCTCAGAGGCTCTCCCTAGATTATGTGGAAGAGCTTCGGGACTTGGCCTCCATGCACCAGGAAGAAATCAAGAGACGCATGGCGAGGCATTTCGACAAAAATGTCCGCTTGAAAAACTTCCTCGTAGGGAACTTGGTCATGAAGAAGGTGGACGCCGCTGGGCGGGGAGCCGTGGTAGGTAAGCTGCATCCCAACTGGGAAGGACCTTTCATCGTCCAAGAAGCCTTAGCCACAGGAGGCTATTACCTACAAGATCAAGCGGGAGAGCAGCTGACTGGGACCTGGAGTGGGGATGATCTGAAAATATTCTACCCATAGCGGTAACCCATGTATCTATTTCTGTAAACATAGTTAATATACAAAGGATGCAGGATTTTATCTCTTTTGTGTTGAACATGCCTCAAGGCTTCTGAGTGTTTCCACAGCCCGCCTCGTAGTCGACTTCGGGAGGCAGTGGTCGGTTTGTTCCTTATACATAGCCCAGTACGGATGATGGGACGATGCTTCGGGATTTTAAGCGCTCTTGTAAGACCGGGCCTCTGCATTGTCGGCCGAGATCAGCTCCCCCCTTGCATGTCGGCCTATGTCTCCCCGAGTGCATCTCTCTTCTGCCTGGAGGAACTACGAGGGACAGATCCGTACCCTGATCCCCCGGACTCGAGGAGAGGCCGGCCTCGTAAAGCACCCAGAAGGAAAAAATCTCAAGTGAGCAACAAGGCAGGATAACCTGCTGAAGGGAGGGCGTGGACGAGCCCAGGGGTGTGTCGATTCCGAGTGCGTCCGGAGAGGACCCTCGATGAACACCACCCCCGTCCGAATCGTAGCTGGAAGCGATCTTCACCATCAAATCGAGATCCGTGCCTTCAACCCGTTCTAACTGAATAGCCTAGTACGGATGATAGGACGATGCTTCGGGACTTTAAGCGCTCTTGTAAGACCGAGCCTCTGCATTACAGGCCGAGATCAGCTCCCCCCTTGCACGTCGGCCTAGGTCTCCCCGAGTGCATCTCTCTCCCGACTAGAGGAATTCTTAGGAATGGGTCTGGACGCCAACCCCCCGATTTGGCAGGGTCAAGAGCATCTCTCTGGAGAGAGTTTCTTTCTTGTCAAGATGTCTCTGAGATTAATCTCTAAACTATGTAAGGATGCAGGATTTAATTCAAGACTTCGAGTTAAGCAGCGTCGTAAGACCGGTATCCCCACGAGCTCCTCTCCTCGGGAATCGGCCGATCTCCTCGATTATAATTCAAGACTTCGAGTGGAGCAGCGTCGTAAGACCGGTATCCCCACGAGCTCCTCTCCTCGGGAATCGGCCGATCTCCTCGATTGTAACTCAAGACTTCGAGTGGAGCAGCGTCGTAAGACCGGTATCCCCACGAGCTCCTCTCCTCGGGAATCGGCCGATCTCCTCGATTGTAACTCAAGACTTTGAGTGGAGCAGCGTCGTAAGACCGGTATCCCCACGAGCTCCTCTCCTCGGGAATCGGCCGATCTCCTCGATTGTAACTCAAGACTTCGAGTGGAGCAGCGTCGTAAGACCGGTATCCCCACGAGCTCCTCTCCTCGGGAATCGGCCAATCTCCTCGATTGTAACTCAAGACTTCGAGTGGAGCAGCGTCGTAAGACTGGTATCCCCACGAGCTCCTCTCCTCGGGAATCGGCTGATCTCCTCGATTGTAATTCAAGACTTCGAGTGGAGCAGCGTCGTAAGACCGGTATCCCCACGAGCTCCTCTCCTCGGGAATCGGCCGATCTCCTCGATTGTAACTCAAGACTTCGAGTGGAGCAGCGTCGTAAGACCGGTATCCCCACGAGCTCCTCTCCTCAGGAATCAGCTGATCTCCTCGATTGTAACTCAAGACTTCGAGTTGAGCAGCGTCGTAAGACCGGTATCCCCACGAGCTCCTCTCCTCGGGAATCGGCCGATCTCCTCGATTGTAATTCAAGACTTCGAGTGGAGCAGCGTCGTAAGACCGGTATCCCCACGAGCTCCTCTCCTCGGGAATCGGCCGATCTCCTCGATTGTAACTCAAGACTTCGAGTGGAGAAGCGTCGTAAGACCGGTATCCCCACGAGCTCCTCTCCTCGGGAATCGGCCGATCTCCTCGATTGTAACTCAAGACTTCGAGTTGAGCAGCGTCGTAAGACCGGTATCCCCACGAGCTCCTCTCCTCGGGAATCGGCTGATCTCCTCGATTGTAATTCAAGACTTCGAGTGGAGCAGCGTCGTAAGTCCGGTATCCCCACGAGCTCCTCTCCTCGGGAATCGGCCGATCTCCTCGATTGTAACTCAAGACTTCAAGTGGAGCAGCGTCGTAAGACCGGTATCCCCACAAGCTCCTCTCCTCGGGAATCGGCCGATCTCCTCGATTGTAACTCAAGACTTCGAGTTGAGCAGCGTCGTAAGACCGGTATCCCCACGAGCTCCTCTCCTCGGGAATCGGCTGATCTCCTCGATTGTAATTCAAGACTTCGAGTGGAGCAGCGTCGTAAGACCGGTATCCCTACGAGCTCCTCTCCTCGGGAATCGGCCGATCTCCTCGATTGTAACTCAAGACTTCGAGTGGAGCAGCGTCGTAAGACCGGTATCCCCACGAACTCCTCTCCTCGGGAATCGGCCGATCTCCTCGATTGTAATTCAAGACTTCGAGTGGAGCAGTGTCGTAAGACCGGTATCCCCACGAGCTCCTCTCCTCGGGAATCGGCCGATCTCCTCGATTGTAACTCAAGACTTCGAGTGGAGCAGCGTCGTAAGACCGGTATCCCCACGAGCTCCTCTCCTCGGGAATCGGCCGATCTCCTCGATTGTAATTCAAGACTTCGAGTGGAGCAGCGTCGTAAGACCGGTATCCCCACGAGCTCCTCTCCTCGGGAATCGGCTGATCTCCTCGATTGTAAATCAAGACTTCGAGTGGAGCAGCGTCGTAAGACCGGTATCCCCACGAGCTCCTCTCCTCAGGAATCGGCCGATCTCCTCGATTATAATTCAAGACTTCGAGTGGAGCAGCGTCGTAAGACCGGTATCCCCACGAGCTCCTCTCCTCGAGAATCGGCCGATCTCCTCGATTGTAATTCAAGACTTCGAGTTGAGCAGCGTCGTAAGACCGGTATCCCCACGAGCTCCTCTCCTCGGGAATCGGTCGATCTCCTCGATTGTAGTCCAAGGCTTCGGGTCAAGTAGCATCGTAAGATCGGCACCCCCACGAGCTCCTCTCGTCGGGAGTCGGTCGATCTCCTCGATTGCGGGAATGAGAGGCCCGCAGGTTATGATTCGACAGCTAAGCCATGTTCGACTTGCGTCACGCGTAGGTAGGCGAGCAGGCCTCGTGCGAGTAGGCGAGCTGATCTCGCGCGAGTAGGCGAGCTGATCTCGCGCGAGTGGGCAAGCTGGTCCCACGCAGGTAAGCGAGCTGGAACCGCGCGAGTAAGCGAGCCCCGGAGGGCATGCGAGTATGTCCCACGCGCCGACCCGCGCGGTGCGCGAGGTTCTCCCAGCAGGTTCACGAGTACCCGGGCGCAGGGGCGAGTAGGTCCCGGCGAGCGGATGATCGATGTCGTGACCATCCCCCTGCGATCTAGTGAACGCTCCTCTCCGAGCCTATGAGCCTAGCGAGCAACATGTCAGAAAAATGCAGGAGCAAAAATTTGTATAAATCACAAGTCAAAAATTGATTTACAAAAGGAATATCGGCGAGCAACTAGGACTCCTCGTCGCCAGTATCTGGCCGATATTCGTCGTCTCCGATATCACCGACATCTACCGATTCATCGCTCTCGCTCCCGCTGCTGCTGCTTCCGCTGCTGCTGTCATCGGAATCGCCGGAGCTGGTCGGCGGCGAGGCGCGGTACGGCGGGATGGTCCCCTCGGCGAGTAGCTCGGGAATGAGCTCGTCAACAGTGAGCGGCTTCTCCCCCTCGACGAGCTGGCCCCCGAGCCTGAGGCGCGCGAGTATGATGTTCCCCGCCGCCCGCGCAATCTCACGGCGAACAGAGGATCTCTCCTCCCAGAGGACGCGGGATTGCTTCACTGCTCGCGACGGGTCTTCGGGTAGCGGGGTTGAGGAGCTCGGCCGTCCTTCAGCAGCGACCAGCCTCGTCTCCATCTCCGCTGCGCGAGTTTGGGCCGCCTCCAGCTCGGCCTGGGAGGCGGCGAGCTTCTCCTCGCACTCAGAGAGCCTCTACGCTGCTTCTACCTCGGCAGCCTGCGAGATGACCGACGTCAGGACCTATCGATGAAACAAATCGAGCAACCAACCCAAGGACAGCTCACCTCGAAGTCCTTCCAGCGGACCGACTGCATGCCGAGGTCGATGGACTTCTTGGAGACGATTTTGAGGGCATCGGTCGTCTCCAGCAGCTTCCTCGCCGTGTAGTGACCCATCTCGGCAGACCGAGCGAGCGCACAGGCCGACTGGTGGGCAAGCTCCGACGGGGTCAGCTCCAGGATGGACTCTGCATCGACTCGCCCATATAGGGCGTGGAGGACAGCGAAAGCCTCCCCCTTGTCCTCCCAGTCGGTCGACCAGGACGGGAGGTTGGTGCTCAGCAACATCGAGTTGTCCTCCGCCGACCATGTCATGAGCGGGCAACCATAGGAGTCCACCACCCCCTGCCCGAGGCCGTAGTTGGGGTGGAAGTGGGGCGACCGGGCGCCCATCGGCGACCGGCGATCGACGGATTATGGCGACGAGGTCTTCTCCCTCTTCCTCGCGGGACCCTGCGAGCTGACCCGCGACTTTCCCTTGGCCGCCTTCTTCTCCCTAACATCGGCAGGGGGGCGAACGTCCGAGCGCGTAGTGGCGACTTCCTTCGCCAAAGGAAGAGGCTTCTTCGGAAGCTCGTTGGGAACTGCAAAACGCACGACAAGTTAGCTTCAGCAGAAAAAGGACAACGAGCGAGTAACCAGGACGCATTCTAAGCTCGGCCTACTCTCGCGGGGGTGGACTGCCTCGAGCACGTTGACGTTTAGACGCCAGAAAATGACGTCAAATCGCCGACCCCGGAAGCACTCGAAGAACTGCTCGCGAGCTCCTTCGAGGATGGGAGGAAGGAAGGCGACGTCGGCCGGTTGGTGCGGCCTGCCGAGAATCCCGCCGAAGTCGCCGTGGACGACCACCAACTGCTCGCTCCAGTGGTGGACCTTATTCGCGGTCCCGGTCAAGGTGCAGACGTGGCTGCTAAAAAAGACGACTCCCTCCGAGGTCGCCGCAAAGGCGAAGATGCGGCGGAATACGGAGAGGTCGAAGGCAATCCTCTCCTCCCGGAGGAAGCATAGGAACCCCATGATGATCGCCATGCCATTGGGGTTGATCTGCGCGGGGACGATCCCGAAGTAGCGCAGGATCTCGCAGAACTCCGGCCAGAAGGGTAGCCGCAGGCCGGCGTTGAAATGCCGCAGCGACAAGACAAGGGCGCCCTCAACATAGGTGTTGAGCCGCTTGCCGCGAGTAGGAAGCCTCACCGAGTAGTCCTCGGGCAGCAGGCGCTCCGTGAAGGCCGCCAGGTCCTTCTCTGAGGTAATGGACTTCTTGAATGCCGCATCCGCGAAGTTAATGGCGTGAGCTTGTCGGCGAGCGCTAGAGTCGTCGCCGACCATGTTTGCGAGCTGTAAAAAGAGTGAGAGAAGGCGAGCTGGATGTTCGGATACTCGCCGATATGAAGAGAAGATCGCTACAGCATACACTTTTTGACCCACCTACCCCTCCTATTTATAGATATGTCAAGGCAAAGGGGGGGGTCTGCCCGTCTCGGCAAGTATCGAACGAGCTCGCGCGGTGAAGAATAAGAGGCGACATTGCCAGAAGACCTAGAGCTCGGCACACCATAAAGAAAGCGCGCACACGTAGGATCAGAAGGCGAGAATACTCATACACGCAAAGTTGAATTAATCAAAAAAATAAAATATAGATGTCCGAAATGAGTTCAAAGTCGCGCATGGCGAGCTACATTCAAAAAACAAAAATACTATGGCGCCCTAGGCCGCTCAGGGGGGTGAGGATGTCGCCCGGCCCAGCCGATCTCGCGTGCACGCCGGTAATGCTCCGTCGCCAACGCTGTCGCATCGTCGCCGAGCCGGAGCTGCTCCTCCATCCTCGCCAAACGTCCAGCAGACCCCATGCTCGCCCGGATGCCGGCCAGCTCGTCAAGCACCAGCTGCAGGCGGTGGTTGTTCAACTGCAGCTGGCGGTCATTCTCTTTAACCATGTGGAAGCGAGCTTCGTAGTTCTCCAAAGTCGCCTGGAGCCCTTCGACCTTGGCCATCCTCGCCTCCAGAGCCGAGATGCGTCGATGAGGGTCGCAGATAGCAAGCTGGTCGAACTTGCTCTCCAGCTCCATGTGGGCGCGAACGGCAGCCTGGCGATACTCGCTCCCGGACAGCCCGATGGCGTCAATGAAAGCTGCCCCAGAGGTCGTCGGGCGATCTGACAAAGCAGGAAGGTAGATCGTCAGGTCAGAAAAAGCAGAGCAGTAATCAAAGTAGTAGAAGGCTCACCGCGGCGAGGAGACCGGGATCGGCGCGGCGAGGGAGGTCGCCCGGAGGTATCTCGCCTCCCCGAAGAGCTGCTCAGAAGATCGGCAGGCCTGCCCTGCCCGCGCTCTCCCGACCCTCGGCCGACGTAGTCGGGGTCTCCAACCCGCAGAGGGAAGTAGGACGGCCGCTGCCTCTCCGGTTTCTTCAACGGCGGCAGAACTTGAGATGAGCTCGCCGGATGGAGTGGAGCCCTCGGCGTAGGAGGTGGAGGAGGTCGCGGAAGATCCGACCTCTGCGAAGCAGACAAAGGCGGCGGCGGGGGCAGGGCGATGCCCGGCATCTGGCCAGGAGTGGCGACCAAGGGTGGTGGCGGCGGCAATGAGGCGCTCGCTGAGACTACCTTCCCGCCACTCGCAATGGTGGAGGCCGCCCTGCTCGCCGGAGGATCCTCGCGCGCCGACCCGGACAACCCAGCGGGAGTTTCTTTCACCGGCAGCTCCTTGCTCGTCGGGGGGGTGCCCTTCACCAACGTCTCCCCCGACGCCTTCCCCGAGCTAAGGCCCATCCGGACCGTGTAGGCGGTCTTGGACGGCCTATCGGCCGCCAGGGCGAGTAGGGGGCCGAGCTCAGCGGTACGACGTCAAGAGTCGCGTCCGCGGCAGTCGGAGAGTCTGCATAGAAAAGTAGTCAGTAAAGAAGAAGCGGCGACAACCTAACAGGAAAGATTTCCAGATGGCGACCTGCCACAGCGACGACCTCGACCTGAGCCGCCGTGGATTCCTTAGCGGCCGCGAGCTCCTCGGCCACTCCCGGGTCCTCCGGCGGGCTGTCCCAAACAGATCCGAGGAGGTCGTCAAGCCCGAGATCGCTCAACAGCTTCTGGGTGCTGGAAGAAGCTGCGGGATTTCCAGTCGCCGCGGCGACTTGGTTCAGCGGTGGAGGCGAGTCGACCGCCGTAGTGGCGGACTGCTTGACCTTCTTCGCCTTTTTCTTCTTCGGTGGGGTCAAGGCGGTGGCGTCTTCCTCGCGCGGCCTTTTCTGTCTGGCTATGCCGAGGAGGCCAGACAGGGCGGCGAGATTGTCCATCAGCAACTTATCAACATCCGACATTTTCGGCCAGCTTCAGGGGCCGTCTCAAAAATCAAGCCCCCCCCCCCTATTTATAGACTACTCTACCAGCAGGCGACGATGCGAGCTATCCAGATACTCGGCAGAGGTACTCGCCGAATAAGCGTTGGATGATTCTTTCCGGGCTCCTACATCGCCCAAAAAGAGCGGGGATTGTGTACAACCCATATTCGACGAGGATGGGTCCTACCACCGCCAGGTCATCGGAAGTCAAAGTCAACAAGGCAAGATGGGGATCCAGATCAGCACCCCAGGCCGCAGGCGGTTCGGGCGAGTATGGCGAGCTCCCCAGGCCAACTCGCCAGGTGGCGACTATGGCCAGATGCTCGCCTCTTCTAGGCGAGCTCCCCAGGGAAGTCGCCAACTCGCCAGGGTGGGGGTATAAGTAAGACCCCCCCCCCCCCTCTTTGGATTTCCCTATAAATAGGACCCCAGGGGTACGAGGGAGAGGACAAGCAAATCTCGGCCTGAGCCCTCGCGAGTTCCAGCAATTGCCCTCGACTCGCTATTGCTCGAGCTCGTCTCCTTCGTACCTAGCTCGGCCAATCTGGTTGAGAAGGGGTTGCTTCTAAGCAACTGGGTACATGGTGGGACCTTCCTGCCGCAGCGACCTGGGGTCTTGTTCGCACAGTTCTGATGAAGACTACGGCGCGCAACACCTTGAAGACGGCGCACTGACAAATGACCGTGAAGAGCATCGTCATAATAGGCGTCCTGATCGCAAGCCGATTTATTAATAGTTAATAATAATTGTTATCAAATTATTATTAATTATTAATTCATGCTTTGTGTGTTTTATTTTTAATAATTGCACTTTTATTTCATGTAATATGTGCATTATGGTTATGATATAAAATCATGATGTATGTGTGTGTTTTATTTTCATGTTTTCATGTTTGGGCTGCATGTAGCCAGTTGGAGTGTTGTTGTTGTAGCCTATATATAGGCATGTACCCCCCTCTATTTGGAGGAGATTGAATGAAAAGAAAATTTGAAATCCTAACCTTTTGAAGCTTCCTCCTTCCTCATCTCTTGGCCGAACTTCCTCTTGCTCCTCCTTCCCTCTCCTTGGCCGCCGGCCACCTCTCATCCCCCCTCTCAAATCTCGGCTTTCCTCCTCCCTCTTTCTCCAACCCGGCCACCACTCCTCTCCTACCCGAGCCACCATCCACAACTCCCAAGGCCGCCACCTCTTCCATTTCCCTCCAACAAGAGCCGTCCACCCTCCTCCTTCCTCCTACCCGAACCACCACCATCAGGGCCAACCCGAGCCACCTCCTCCTCCACCAAGCCAAGCCGCCACCTCCACTACAACAAACAAAACCGACCCCCTCCCTCATAAATTCCTTCCTAAATCCTAAACAAAATCCTTCCAAACTCATTCTAAAATCATACCATATTCTCCCCCACTTACCATAACCAAAATATCACCTACCATAAATTCTCTTAACTCTCCATATTGGGAATATCTCTTTCCATTAATATTTCTAATCCACCACATTTTCTCTCTCTTGCCATACTGGAAGATACTTATTTTCATATTAAGAAGATTTTGACGGGACTTTCCATTTCCGGTGTAACGCGACGAAGGCGGACGAATTTCACTCCTACCGGCGTGATTCCGGTGGAGCCGTTGAAGAACGATCCTCGCCGAGTGAATCGGAATCATCCATTCCGGTTGGGTAACGAACCTTTCCACTTTTGTGTGTTTCTTTTCTTAAATAATCCTGTGGTGGAATTTCTGGCATTAAATTTTGAAATCATTTAAAATTTCGTGACTAGCTTTAATTGTTTTTGCGTTGTTTTCTTGATTAACTTAATTTTCGTAAAGGGTTTGGCGAACCCTCGTTTTCTTTTGTTGGGAGAGATCTATCTTTTCCGAATTCGTGATTATTTTTGGTAGATCTCTTTGGGTACAACCTTCGCTCGTCCGGATCCAACATTGGTCCTTTTAGCTCGATCGGATACAGGCCTATCGCCCTTATTTGATTGCAAAACGGTTTGGCTACCCGTATGCTAGCGTGAAATTGAATGAATGTAATAGCGTGAAGCGGCGTGGAACAATTGTGTGAGCGTAGAATTAGTTCGTGAAGAGATAGTCGTGTGCGTCCGTAATGTTATTTCGGTCCAAACGTGTACGCCTACATCAAGTTCGCCTCTGTTTCCTGACCAGAGACCGTCTTTTTGACAGCTCGACCAGTAACTTCAGATGGCCTAGTCCGATTTCTGAGGTTGAGATATTTCTCAGCTTCAACAATCATGATAAAATACTGTTAGTACAAATATATGTAAATGACATAATATTTGGCTCTACAGATCCCAAACTATGCAAGAGATTTTCCAACCTTATGCATTCTAAATTTGAGATGAGTAGTATGAGTGAGCTCTCCTACTTCCTTGGTCTCCAAGTGAAGCAGACACCTGATGGTATTTTCCTATACCAATCTAAGTATGCTAAAGAGCTGATCAAAAGGTTTGGAATAGTTGATGCCTTAGCTAAGAAAACACTCATGGCTACAAATGTTGTGATTGATTTTGATGAGCATGGGAAACCAATTGATCAGAAATTATATAGGGCCATTGTTGGGTCCCTTCTATATCTCACAGCAAGTAGGTCTGATATAATATTTGCTACATGTCTTTGTGCTAGGTTCCAGGTGAACCCTAAAGAATCTCACCTAGTTTTATTAAAAAGAATTTGAGATATATAAAGAGTTGCCCAAATTTAGGACTCTGGTATCCAACTAAATCAGAATTTGAGTTAACTGGATGCTTAGATGCTGATTTTGCTGGATGTATAGTGGACAGGAAAAGCACATCAGGAACATGCCAGTTCCTTGGTGCTAGACTTGTCTCCTGGTTTTGTAAAAAGCAGACATCTGTGTCTACATCAACAGCAGAAGCTGAATATATAGCAGTTGGCAGTTGTTGTTCCCAGATTCTATGGATACAAAATCAACTCCTGGATTATGGATACAACTTAAATAATTCAATTATATTTTGTGATAGTACTAGTGCTATTTCTATAGCACAGAATCCAGTCCATCATTCTAGGACAAAGCATATAAATGTAAGGCATCATTTCATTAGGGAGTGTATGGACACAAAGAAAATTAATCTCACCTTCATCCATACTGATTTGCAATGGGCAGATATTTTCACAAAACCCTTAGATAAAAAGAAACATCTATTCTTTATGAATCAGCTAGGTATGATTAATGGAGATGAGATTATTTAACTTTCTGTCTGTGATCGACGATTTGTTGACAGATCCTCGAACGGAGATCGATGATCTGCTAGCGTCTCGTGAAGTTGATCGTTGAACTGAGGTCGGCGGTCACTTCTTAGTGAAATAATTGTCGTCGAACGGAGATCGACGATTTTTGGGTTCAGAGAATTCATCATCGATCTGAGATAGACGATTTATTCTTTCTCTTCAATCTACGGTTATCGAACTCATTTTATATTAAAATATTTCGCAAACCACAGATTTGAAGTTGTTTTTTATTAATTTATTCGCCCGACTAACTCTGTCTCTTCATTTTCTTAAACCTTATAATCTAGGGTTTAGACGGAAATAGTCTCGCGCTTTTTTATTTCTCTTCTGCACTTGATCTTTGTTTTCCTTACAGGAACTCTCAAATGGAAATCACAGCGGCGATTCTGTCCAGAATGAAGTTTGATTCTGCCTTCGACATTGATTTTGAATCATTCAAGCACTGTGACCAGCTCTTTTAGGACGTGTTGAAGTTGTTTGATGAGCCAATGTTATAAAAGTTGATGACGACAAGGATGAAGCTGCCAGTGTCAGAAATTAAGGAATGGGCTTATACATCATCATCCCCAGATGGACAGTCGTTGGTTGGAACCATTTTTGAACAGGCGGTAAGTCTAACCCTTGTCGTCCTTATTGAGATTTTCAGTTTCGTTAATGGTACAGATGATATTGAAATGGACAAGGAAGAGTTTGCTGCCATGCTTTCTAGAATGGGTCATGCTGATGCAAACCTTAGCAAGCTTCTGAAGAAGAACTTGTCACCTCAATACAAGTTCTTGGCAGATATTGTGGGAAAAGTGTTGCTTGGGAAGCACTCTGTCCATGATAACATTTCCAGGCATCAGTTTGTTTTGATGAGTGTCTTGGTAAATCAGAAGGTAGTGAATTGGGCTTTAATTTTGTTTGAGTTGATAAAGAAGAAAACAAATAAGAGAGAGGTCTCTCTTGGCAGACTTCTAGGGATTTTTCTCACTGAAAAATACCCTGAATTGTTGACTTCCCCAACAGTCTTTATTAATGCTTCCAAGAGGCTGACCATAGTTCTCTTTGGAAAGTGGGAGAGGACCATCTCCAAGCCCTCTAAGGCTCCCTCCTCCCACAAGGCATCTGAGGACACAAGAACTATTTCAGTCGCTCCTCACCCTAGGGAAGATGAACCATAGATTCCTCCTCCTCCACCTTCCTCTCCAGCTAGACCACTTTCTCCTCTACAACATCAACCAACTACACCTCCAAGCCCTCCTCCATTTCCTCCTCTAGTATCTCCACCTCCAACTTATCTAGAGGAGATCCCTTCCTATATCTTTTCTAAGGAGATCCCTTCCTCTACCATTTCTATCCAAACCTCACCCACCTTTGATCTTAACTTTCATTCACCAACTCCATCTCCTTCTCCTTCTCCATCTCATGAACCTTCCCCCCATTTAGAACCCATGGATATCTCTGAATCAGCCATTCCCCCTACCATTTCCACCATCTGTACAGTATGTGGACAGTCCACTTCTTCTCTACCATCCACATCTTCTGACCCATTTGCTCTCATTGTTCTTCTGACCCCTACCATCAAAACTATTGTAGAGGATGTCATTGCACCTCTCCTAGCTTCCATCAATTCCCTTGTTGCATCTCTCTCTGGTCCTTCTTCATCTAGGGGCCTGGCAGCAGACATTACTGCTACCAGGCAGGGGGAGATATTCAGTGAAGAAGTTCTTTTTGTTAGACATTCTATCCAGCCTTCAGAGGATTTGTATGCTATCCTAGATCTTTTTGATCCTCATTATAGCTCAATTATTTCATCTATTATACCTCAGTATTGTACAGATATTGTGTGTTGTACTGCTCCAGTGAGCATAGATCTTTTGCAACAGTTTCTCTAGAGTTTTTCAGCTCCAGTGCCTGAGCTTTCTGCATCTCTAGAGGCTGAGCCTATCAACATGGCTGAGGTTGAGATTTCAGAGCCCAAGGCTTTCTCTCCTCCAACCTATGTCTATTCTACTTCTCCAATCCCAGACTTGGATGATATTATGGCTGCTGATATTGTTGAAGAACGTTCAGTTTCAGTTTCAAAATAAGTAATTGCAGATATTTATGCTATGTATGATAATCTCCAAGGATCTTCTGATGATGATCAAGATGAGGAATCAGATTCAGATGACAGTAAAAAGAAGAAAAAGTCCAAGAAGAGGAAAGCTCCAGGGAAGGCAGTGCTAAAGTCTAATCCTCAAGGTGACATCCCTTACTTTATCAGGCACAACATTACTCTCACTCCAACAACTCCTCACTGGATGAAATTTTCTAAGAATGAGTTAAAGGCTCAAAAGAAAAGGAGAAAGACTAGTTCCTCTCCTCTCAAAGTTTTCAGGAAGGATCCACCACCTCCTCCTCCTCCTCCTTCAGCAGGTGCCTTTGGCAATGTTGCTTCTAGTACTGCTACCTCCTCCCAGAAGAAGAGATCTTATACTCCTCATTCTCACAGTAGACCATCCAGGTCTTACTCTAGGGGTAATTCAAGAGGGAGAGGTAGATAGCATGTTCAGGCTGACAAAGAAGACAGTTCAGATTTCAGCAGAAAATTCAGAATTCCTAGAAAGTTCAGTGAAGTTAGACCTCCTCCTAACCTTCATGACAGTCTTTCCCCGAAACTAACAACAGAAACAAAGTTTCAAGAACAATCAATTAAGCTCAGGAAGCATCAGAAGATTTCTCTTAATTCAGAAGAAGATACATCACAGTATGAACCTGAGCTAGATCCAAATTTCAGGATGGCTAGGTTTCATGAACTATTTGCTCTCTCCCAGATGAATAAAGCTAGAGAAAAGGAGCTGATCCTTCTCAATTTTCAACAATGTCTAAATACAGGGAGAAAGAGCTTGAAAAATTTGCTGTAGATAAGAATATTTTTGATGATAATGCTTACATGCAGGTTCACCCTGAGGCAGTTGTTCCCAGAGTAGCTTCTCTAAAAGTTCTTGGTGAAGCTAACTTAAAGATGTCAAGACAGCAAACAGCAGATCCTAAAAGAAAAATTGAATTTTCTAAGCCAGCTCCTGACAAATCTTAGAACTCTTTCTTTTTATGGTTTTATGTCTTTCTGTAAATATTTGTCGAATTTTTTTATATTTATGACAGATATGTTTGCTTAGATTTGTTGTTGTATTCTTTTTTATTTCTGGTTCGTGACCTCACCCAAATAGGGGGAGATTGTTGGACCCCTAGTTTGGATTTGGTCTAGGTTCACTAGTATAGGCTGTGTCAGACCCACATTGTATAGCCAGGGTCTAGTCTAGTGTCTTAGGTGTCAGTTAGGTCAACATCTCAGTGAGACACGATCAAGACATCAGAGACTTAGAATACAGAAGAGACTGAACAAGGCAGAATTTGGCTAAGTAGAAAGAGCTCGACGATCTTTGTTCTGCGTTCGACGATCTCAGAGTTAATCTCTTAATGCTGAGATCGACGATTGCTGAATTTAGTTCGACGATCTCTGATCCTCTTTCAGGTTTGAGATCAACGATCAACCATCTCAGTTCGACGATCTTGAAGCCCGGTTTGGAAAGCAGAATTTCAGTTCAACGTTCACAGGACCAGATCAACGAGAACTGCCAGATCAACCATTATTCTTTGCAGTTATTATTTTCCTTTATTGACTGAATATTTTATTGTTTGCATGACTCTGAGTAATTGATGCATATATTCTCTGAATATAGTCGTTCCTTGGCATGCATTAATTACTGGTATACACAGAGTTATAATACAACTTTTCTTGGGACAGTTAGGGAAATGAATTTAATTCCACTACACCCTGAGCAAGGCTTTGGATTCCTGAACCTTTCAAGATCACAGGACAAGCCTTGACATCATCAGGATCACTCTTAAGTCTTCTCTCATTTGTTTGAGAACAGAGAAGACAACTCAACTTTTACTTTTCCCCACTATAGACAGGGTTCTTACTCCCTTCAAAAGTAATTCTTGGTTGTGAGGTCTCCTGATCAAAAGACTTCAGTGGTTTTCCGACACTTGATCAGAAGCCAGAAGGGTTGCAATATCTCCCTAGAAATAGATATTATTTGGTGGAAGCCACCTGATCAAAAACCTGAGAGTGATTCCTACCAGAGTGGTAGAAGAGTGGATGTACCCAAATTTGGGGAACCACTATAAGTTTCTTATGTCGTTTGGTTTCTCATTTTCTTCTTGTTCTTGCTGATTGCTGTGATAATTAGAATAGCTTGCCTATTTCCTTTTACTTATTTATTATTGGTATTACTTATCTTATTAACTCTGATATAAAAGTAAAAACAGCCAAAATGTTTTAATACTCTATTCACCCCACCCCACCCCACCCCACCCCACCCCCCACCCCCCGCTAGAGTAGATCTGAATAACCTACTTCTTTCAGTTGATTTCAGAGGATTATCAATTGCATTAATTCTTTTCTTTCATATATGCACCTCTGGATGGGGTTGCTGCTACTGCGGGGCCTGCTCCCTTGCTCTCCTAATCTCAAAAAACTCCGGGCAGGTAGACTTTGTGTGGTCCTCCTCCTTGTGGAAATCGCAGTAGGGCAGATCTGCCCTGCCTTTCTGCCTTATCCTATAAACGCCTCTCCTCCTCCTCCCCAGAGCTATCTCCATGGACTGGTGCTGCTCGTGGAGAGGAGGTCTTTGGCCTTGCCTCCAGCCCGGGATTTGAAACGGCCTTGCCCCCTTGGTGGTTTTCCCCTTCGTGGAAACATCTTCTTTGGTCGTGGTCGTGCCACACCTGCTGTCTCTAGCCTAACATGTTATTCCGCTCTTGGCAGCCCCATCTCAGTTGCTATTATTATTGCTCTCGTTGCCTGGGCTCTACCCTCCTTACCTTCTGACTCTTGCCACCTCCTGGCTCACTCACCTCCTCTACTGCCCACTCAGCTAATTTTCTAGCAAATGTCGGATTTGTCGCTTCTCCCTCGACTTCTTTTATTCCATTTCCATCAACTCTTCGAAGGACAGTGGAGGCACCCACTTTAACTCCATTCAGAAGAATTCTTGTCGCAGCCCTAGAGTGAAGACTACCATGAGGGTATGTCCAGGCATCTCTTGAACTTGGAGAACCTTCTCCTGGAACCTATCAACATAACTTCCCAATGTCTCCTCCACCCCCTACTTGATGAGAAAAAGGGACTCTGATTACTTCTTCCTCTTTTTTGAAGTTGTAAAACTCAGCAGGAACCCCCGATACAGGTCCTCAAAGCAATATATAGAGCTGGTAGGAAGTTGATGGAACCAATCTCTTGCCTTCTCCTTGAGGGTTATGACAAAGAGCCGGCACTTGAAAGCATCCTACATCTGCCGGATCAAGACAACATCCTCGAACCACAGGATGTGCTGGACCGGATCATCCCTTTCGGTGTAGTAGGACATCTCCGGCTCGCGAAACCCCTCCAGAAGTGGGGCAAATGCAACCATTTCGCCGACCTTACCCACACTTACGGAACTGGGGAACAATGTTCTCCCTGGAAGATATCCCTCACTTCCTTCCCCCACAACCTCCTTCCCAGGTCGCCTGATGGGGCATTCTCGCCCAGATACCGGGCAATGATTACTGGGATAGAGAGCCTCGAGAACTCGCCGCGAGCCATGAGTGCAAATAGTACTAGATCCCTTACTTCCTTCTTGAAGTCCTCGAACATTCCAAGGGTGGTCAGGGGGGAGGCGGTGAGTCAGCTGGATCAGCTCCTTGTCCTTCACTTCCAGTCATTGAACTCACAAAGGATTTTCTGTGTTGGTCACGTATAACACCCCAAAAATGTGAACAGAAAGTTTGTCCACTGTCGTCGGGCGACAGTGGATGTCGCCGGTCAGCGACAACGTTAAGTGTTGGTTCAACGTTCGACGAATATGTCGAAATACGATATCACCTGGTGGCGATAGTGGATTTCGCCGACGAAATTATTACGTGGCAGTAGACACGTGTTAGATGGCTGTTAGGCGGTCGATAAGCGGTGGATGACACGAGTCAAAGGAGATTAAGTCGCTATCGCCAGACGACTTATGCAGAGGAGTGTTGGATAGGTTAAATCCAGGCCATTGCGTCGTTTTGATAGGTTAATCCAGGCCATTGCGTCGTTTTGATAGGTTAATCCAGGCCATTGCATCGTTTTGATAGGTTAATCGTGTGGCTAGGGTTAAACCCGATGCCACTTATGCAGAGGAGTGTTGGAAGAGGAAATCATTATTTCCATCTCACTCACTCTCTCTCTCTCTTTATTTCATCCAAGTTCTTGAGGAAAGAACTAAAGGGTTGGAGCTAAAGGTTTTGGCTGAGTTTTGTGAAGGTGCTGAAGGAGATTCCCTCATCGGAAGCAGTATTCGAGGCTAGATCTGTGAAGGGGAAAGTGAGACGCTCACTTCCATCCGCGTAGAAAGCTTCGCCATAGCTCTGAGGAAAATTACAAGGGTAATGAATTTCTCCCAGACAAGTGAAGTCCTCAATATGCATTCTTGCATGGAACCTCGCACCAAAAGGTGAAAAAGGGTGGATTCTGTTGGGTCGATCAGTATGATCACCACCTTAATTTGCATATAGATCCAGAAATGTAAAGTATGGAATAAGCATGATGTGAGAAGCCCATCTAAACAAGTTGGTCTGGATTGGTGATATTTTTATGCTTTGCGTGACGGAGAAGACTTCGTGTATATACGTGTAGATGAACGCGTGAAAAATGGGGTCTGTGGGTTCTACCTATGAAATGAGAGTAACAGGAAGCACTGGAGTGCAGCTCCAGGAAAAATCCTGAGGAAGAAATCACAATTCTGATAATTGGGGATGTCGACGGCGATAGCTCCCAGTGAGTTATTTGATGTTTGGCCTGTCTCCTTAAGACCTGGGGGTCAATATATGAGAAAGCTGAGAGTTTTACAAACCCAGCTATGGTGGCCATGAGAGCCAGCCTGAATTGGTGCGAAGCCGTGAGGCTAGCATAACATATGAAGTTGAGCTGTGGAGGCCAACTATAGCAGCCGTGAGAGCCCTATGGAAGATGAGGGCATGTATTGCCCCGCTAAGGCCAGTGCGCTGAACGGACAAGGGGAAGCTGATCCGCATCATCCCGAGTGTGATGTTGACGAATTGAGCACTGATAATGCTGAATTGTATCCACGTTATGGTCGTCTCATTCGTATGCCTAAAGTAAATGGCGTCGTCAGATTCACATAATGAGAGTCTTAGGTTACATGTCGTAAAGACTAAAGTCTCAGTCCGAGGGCCATAAAGACTATAAACGCTTAATGTTGACCGTTATGTCATGGACCTCTGAACAAGGGTGGTACACGGGAAGTCCGGTATACCGAGAATGTGCCCTGAGTGCACGGGACGTGAGGCCGTAGTGCCTACGTTTGTGGTAAATGGTGCTTGCATGCATATTGTAAATGCCATTATATATATATGATGCATTGTTTGCAGGGATGGATAAAGGTCGCCCCGAGTAAGGGGGGATCGTTATAAACGGGTCAGCAAAAATGTTGAGCGTTGCTTTGTTTGACACATTTTGGGGGGTTGTTCTATGCAGGTGTTGGAGAGCCAAGTGGGAAGTAGCGGGATGAATACCTTATGCTGCGTTTTGCTGGCCCTCAAAAGCCCAAAGACGAACTATTTACTGTTTTCATGTGTGGCCGGCCTGCGTGCTGAAGTATGAAACCAGCTTTTTGTTAAATGAAACAGTTGTAATAAGGCTATGGCTGAAACATGTGTTATATGTTGATATATCATTCCTGTTTATTAGTGGACATTTCTAATCATGTTTGGGTTCATAAAGTAAAATACTTCCGCTAGAATGCTCTGAGTTAGGATACGTTCTTAATTGAACTTAGATTTGGAAACAACTAGTAACCTCCTTAACTGTTTGTGGTATATGGCGTCGGGCCCTGACCGGACCTTCTGTCATATGCTATAAGACGGATGAGGGCGTTACAAAATTGGTATCAGATTCTGTTCACGGTCTTCCTTTTTGAATTCGTGGTCGAATTATTTTAAGGGGTGGTGAGTACTTGTTTGTGTGCTAACGTTATAACAAAAATGAACTCATTAATGTCCACTTAGGAATGAAAATACACATGTTTGAGGAACTTGAATGTTCCTATTATACAACCCCGTATTCGCGGCATGAGGATCCTAAGCAAGGCATAAGGCCTGTTTATAAGTTTTAAGCTTTTTGAGCTGTTTTGCACTCTAAGGAGCCAATTTTGGCTAGAGCTTGAGGATGTACTAGTAGGGGGAGGAAAAAATCTGCATCTCCCCCGGGCCCTTTTTAGGGAGGCGGGTGCGGCAAGACGGCCGGCACCCCCCTGGCTTGTTGGGTGCGAGGTGGGATGGCGGGACTGACTGGAGACCAGGATCCCGCCCCAACACCCTAGCCTTGGGCAGGGGCGAGACCGGGCGGCCAGCCCTCTCGCCCCAGGCGGGGCGAGACCGGCGGCCAGCCCTCTCGCCCTAGGCGGCTAACCCGCAGGGCGAGACGGGCGGCCAGCCCTCTCGCCCCAGGCGGCTAGCCCGCAGGGCAAGACGGGCGGCCAGCCCTCTCACCCCAGGCGGCTAGCCCGCAGGGCGAGACGGGCGGCCAGCCCTCTCGCCCCAGGCGGCTAGCCCGCAGGGCGAGACGGGCGGCCAGCCCTCTCGCCCCAGGCGGCTAGCCCGCAGGGCGAGACGGGCGGCCAGCCCTCTCGCCCCAGGCGGCTAGCCCGCGGGGCGAGACCGGGCGGCCAGCCCTCTCGCCCCAGGCGAGTTGGGTCATGGGGAGGGGTGGGAGGCGTGGTTCAGCCTCCGTCCCCCCCGGACCTCTCTCCGGACCATGCTTTTACCATTGTGCCCTCGGGGTGGAAATTACCTCTTTACCCCCCGGTGTGGAAGTTTGCTATTGGCTAGTGGTTTATTTGCCTTAAGGGCATTTGGGTCATTTTGACCCCAGGCCTTGGAAAAACTATAAATAGACCCCCATGGGTGCCTTTGGAGGGATGAGATTTCCTTACCTCATCCTCCCTTAGCTTCATCTTGGTAGAGTAGAGAGAGCTCTCCAAGGCGCCCAACTCAGCCACTTGGTGATGGAGGGGAAGTGTTCTAGCAACCTTCCGGGTGTGTGGTGGGACCTCCACGCTAGAGCCGAGGGTCTATTCCTAGTTTCCTGAGCCTTTGGTCCGTGACATCCCCCCGAGTGTAGTAGGTGTGAGGTCACCCCTTCCCCAAGGGTCGAACTCCACAGAGACCAAGTTTTTGGTTTCAACATTTTGGTGCGGTGAGCGTGGAGAGTGACCAGCACAGAAGATCTCGGGTGAGTGTCATGACTGGAGATCAGGGAGGTAGTGATGACCTTGGTGGTCTCCCCAACCTAGGACCCTTTGTAGGAAGGGAGGAGTTCATGGCTTCCATCGAAGGCATCATGGGGATGCTTAGAAGCATTGCCCCTCGGGCTGACAGCTCAACCCCCACCCCCCAGGGACTGGCTCCCAGGGGTCTCGGTGAGCTGACCCAGAGTGGTCTCGGCGAGCTGGCTCCCAGGGGGCAAGGCGAGATCACCCCAGCAGGGGGAGAAGTGAGTATGCCGGATAGGAGGCCTGAGAAGGAGAGGATGGTAGAAGGGGTTGAGCGAGACCTCTCAGGCCGGGAGCTGTTCCCCAGCCCGGCGAGAGCTAGCCCCCCAGGCGAGCAGGTCGCGCGAGTGGAGGTGGCGAGAGCTCCCCTTAGGGGGTCACCCTTCAGCGAGCTGATCATCTCAGCTCCCGTTCCCGAGGGGTTCAGAGAGCCAGACATGGCTTACTATACCGGGAAGGATGATCCCGTCCAGCACCTGCAGTGGTTCGAGGATGCCGTCTCCATCAGGCCGATGACGGATGCCTTCAAGTGTCGCCTCTTTGCGATCACGTTGAAGGAGAAGGCAAGGGACTGGTTTCATCAACTCCCTCCGAGGTCCATCTTCGGGTTTGAAGACTTGAGTCGGAGCTTTCAGCTTCGCTTCTCCACCTCCAAGAAGAGGAAGAAGGGTCCTGAGTCCCTCTTCCAGATAAGGCAAAGGGTCGAGGAGTCGCTGGCCCACTACGTCGACAGGTTCCAGGAAGAGGTCGCGGATATCCAGGAGGTACCAAGTTACGCCCTCCAGATGGCGTTCATCGTGGGGTTGCGCGAAGGATTCTTCAAGATGAGCCTGACTCGGAAGGCCCCCCTCTCCTTCGAGGAGCTGATGGAAAGGGCGGCAGAGGAGATAGCCATGGAGGCAGCCAACCCGGCCTTTGTGAAGAAGTTGGCAAAGTTGACGGAAGCGGAGCCAAAGGAGCAAGGTGGCTCGAGGCACCAGGAGGGAAGGCGGAAAGAAGAGCAGAGGGCTCAGGGGTTCCAGGGACAGGAGGGTCCGGAGCCAGGTTGGAGGCGGCAGGGAGGACCTGCCCAGGGTCCAGGAAGAGCTCTGGTCCAGGGTGGGGGGAATTTTCACGGGGGCCAAGGGAGGTTCGACTTCCAAAGGCAAGCCCCAAGACAACTCCTACCCCCACCGCAACAGGCCTTGGCAATAGGCGAAGGAAGAAGAGGCAACGGGAGAGATCGCCGAGTCCGCCGAAGGAGGCCGGTAAAAGAAGCATTGCCGTACTGTGACTACCACCAGGTGGAGGGGTACGCGACAGCTACCTGCCCCGAATTCCTGGAGGTAAGAGGAGCGAGAGGTCAAGCCCAGCAACCACCCCCGAGGCAGATCGAAGCCCCTCCCCCAGCCAGGGAGGAAAACAGATGTGAGGATCGGGTCTACGTGGGCATCCGGGGAAGGATCGGTTAATGCAAGAGGTGAAGGAGCCTCGCCTCAATAGGAACTTGTATTTTCTGTTGTGTTGTATCGAGTCTAGCCCCCGACCCACTGAGTCGGGAGAGGTCATGTAACCCATCATTTTTTCCCCGTTTGAGGATGTTGAATTTGACAAGGTTTTGTTGAGACGCCAAGTCCTTAGCTCCGATGATGGTCCCGCTGTCAGGCTCTCACTAGCTGGCAGGTCAGGCGTACCTCTCGTGGAAGCCCCAAGTCCTTAGCTCCGATGATGGTCCCGCTGTCAGGCTCTCACTAGCTGGTAGGTCAGGCGTACCTCTCGTGGAAGCCCTAAGTCCTTAGCTCCGATGATGGTCCCGCTGTCAGGCTCTCACTAGCTGGCAGGTCAGGCGTACCTCTCGTGGAAGCCCCAAGTCCTTAGCTCTGATGATGGTCCCGCTGTCAGGCTCTCACTAGCTGGCAGGTCAGGCGTACCTCTCGTGGAAACGCCAAGTCCTTAGCTCCGATGATGGTCCCGCTGTCAGGCTCTCACTAGCTGGCAGGTCAGGCGTACCTCTCGTGGAAGCCCCAAGTCCTTAGCTCCGATGATGGTCCCGCTGTCAGGCTCTCACTAGCTGGCAGGTCAGGCGTACCTCTCGTGGAAGCCCCAAGTCCTTAGCTCCGATGATGGTCCTGCTGTCAGGCTCTCACTAGCTGGCAGGTCAGGCGTACCTCTCGTGGAAGCCCCAAGTCCTTAGCTCCGATGATGGTCCCGCTGTCAGGCTCTCACTAGCTGGCAGGTCAGGCGTACCTCTCGTGGAATCCCCAAGTCCTTAACTACGATGATGGTCCCGCTGTCAGGCTCTCACTAGCTGGCAGGTCAGGCGTACCTCTCGTGGAAGCCCCAAGTCCTTAGCTCCGATGATGGTCCCGCTGTCAGGCTCTCACTAGCTGGCAGGTCAGGCGTACCTCTCGTGGAAGCCCCAAGTCCTTAGCTCCAATGATGGTCCCGCTGTCAGGCTCTCACTAGCTGGCAGGTCAGGCGTACCTCTCATGGAAGCCCCAAGTCCTTAGCTCCGATGATGGTCCCGCTGTCAGGCTCTCACTAGCTGGCAGGTCAGGCATACCTCTCGTGGAAGCCCCAAGTCCTTAGCTCCGATGATGGTCCCGCTGTCAGGCTCTCACTAGCTGGCAGGTCAGGCGTACCTCTCGTGGAAGCCCCAAGTCCTTAGCTCCGATGATGGTCCCGCTGTCAGGCTCTCACTAGCTGGCAGGTCAGGCGTACCTCTCGTGGAAGCCCCAAGTCCTTAGCTCCGATGATGGTCCCGCTGTCAGGCTCTCACTAGCTGGCAGGTCAGGCGTACCTCTCGTGGAAACGCCAAGTCCTTAGCTCCAATGATGGTCCCGCTGTCAGGCTCTCACTAGCTGGCAGGTCAGGCGTACCTCTCGTGGAAGCCCCAAGTCCTTAGCTCCGATGATGGTCCCGCTGTCAGGCTCTCACTAGCTGGCAGGTCAGGCGTACCTCTCGTGGAAGCCCCAAGTCCTTAGCTCCGATGATGGTCCCGCTGTCAGGCTCTCACTAGCTGGCAGGTCAGGCGTACCTCTCGTGGAAGCCCCAAGTCCTTAGCTCCGATGATAGTCCCGCTGTCAGGCTCTCACTAGCTGGCAGGTCAGGCGTACCTCTCGTGGAATCCCCAAGTCCTTAGCTCCGATGATGGTCCCGCTGTCAGGCTCTCACTAGCTGGCAGGTCAGGCGTACCTCTCGTGGAAGCCCCAAGTCCTTAGCTCCGATGATGGTCCCGCTGTCAGGCTCTCACTAGCTGGCAGGTCAGGCGTACCTCTCGTGGAAGCCCCAAGTCCTTAGCTCCGATGATGGTCCCGCTGTCAGGCTCTCACTAGCTGGCAGGTCAGGCGTACCTCTCGTGGAAGCCCCAAGTCCTTAGCTCCGATGATGGTCCCGCTGTCAGGCTCTCACTAGCTGGCAGGTCAGGCGTACCTCTCGTGGAAGCCAAGTGTTTTTCACCCCGAGGCTGTCTCGTCACCCAGGCTCCCATTAGCTGGCATGACAGGTTGACCCCTCGGGAGGCTAAGTATTTTCACCCCGAGGCTGTCTCGTCACCCAGACTCCCATTAGCTGGCATGACAGGTTGACCCCTCGGGAGGCTAAGTATTTTCACCCCGAGGCTGTCTCGTCACCCAGGCTCCCATTAGCTGGCATGACAGGTTGACCCCTCGGGAGGCTAAGTATTTTCACCCCGAGGCTGTCTCGTCACCCAGGCTCCCATTAGCTGGCATGACAGGTTGACCCCTCGGGAGGCTAAGTATTTTCACCCCGAGGCTGTCTCGTCACCCAGGCTCCCATTAGCTGGCATGACAGGTTGACCCCTCGAGAGGCTAAGTATTTTCACCCCGAGGCTGTCTCGTCACCCAGGCTCCCATTAGCTGGCATGACAGGTTGACCCCTCGGGAGGCTAAGTATTTTCACCCTGAGGCTGTCTCGTCACCCAGGCTCCCATTAGCTGGCATGACAGGTTGACCCCTCGGGAGGCTAAGTATTTTCACCCCAAGGCTGTCTCGTCACCCAGGCTCACATTAGCCGACATGACATGTTGACTCCTCGGAGAAGCCATGCGTTCTTTTAAAAACCGCGAGGAAGAGCTACCCTCAGCGAATACGTTGGGTTGGATGTTTCTTTCCGAGCTTGTGTTAACCTCGAAAAGAGCGGGGATTGTGTACAACCCCGTATTCGCGGCATGAGGATCCTAAGCAAGGCATAAGGCCTGTTTATAAGTTTTAAGCTTTTTGAGCTGTTTTGCACTCTAAGGAGCCAATTTTGGCTAGAGCTTGAGGATGTACTAGTAGGGGGAGGAAAAAATCTGCATCTCCCCCCGGGCCCTTTTTAGGGAGGCGGGTGCGGCAAGACGGCCGGCACCCCCCCTGGCTTGTTGGGTGCGAGGTGGGATGGCGGGACTGACTGGAGACCAGGATCCCGCCCCAACACCCTAGCCTTGGGCAGGGGCGAGACCGGGCGGCCAGCCCTCTCGCCCCAGGCGGGGCGAGACGGGCGGCCAGCCCTCTCGCCCTAGGCGGCTAACCCGCAGGGCGAGACGGGCGGCCAGCCCTCTCGCCCCAGGCGGGGCGAGACGGGCGGCCAGCCCTCTCGCCCCAGGCGGCTAGCCCGCAGGGCGAGACGGGCGGCCAGCCCTCTCGCCCCAGGCGGCTAACCCGTAGGGCGAGACGGGCGGCCAGCCCTCTCGCCCCAGGCGGCTAGCCCGCAGGGCGAGACGGGCGGCCAGCCCTCTCTCCCCAGGCGGCTAGCCCGCAGGGCGAGACGGGCGGCCAGCCCTCTCGCCCCAGGCGGCTAGCCCGCGGGGCGAGACCGGGCGGCCAGCCCTCTCGCCCCAGGCGAGTTGGGTCATGGGGAGGGGTGGGAGGTGTGGTTCAGCCTCCGTCCCCCCCGGACCTCTCTCCGGACCATGCTTTTACCATTGTGCCCTCGGGGTGGAAATTACCTCTTTACCCCCCGGTGTGGAAGTTTGCTATTGGCTAGTGGTTTATTTGCCTTAAGGGCATTTGGGTCATTTTGACCCCAGGCCTTGGAAAAACTATAAATAGACCCCCATGGGTGCCTTTGGAGGGATGAGATTTCCTTACCTCATCCTCCCTTAGCTTCATCTTGGTAGAGTAGAGAGAGCTCTCCAAGGCGCCCAACTCAGCCACTTGGTGAGGGAGGGGAAGTGTTCTAGCAACCTTCCGGGTGTGTGGTGGGACCTCCACGCTAGAGCCGAGGGTCTATTCCTAGTTTCCTGAGCCTTTGGTCCGTGACATCCCCCGAGTGTAGTAGGTGTGAGGTCACCCCTTCCCCAAGGGTCAAACTCCACAGAGACCAAGTTTTTGGTTTCAACACCTATGATTGCTTTTGGCAATAGTTTTAGTTGCTAAATTGTGTGATTCACGATTGTAGACGACTAAAAGTGGTGCGTGGCGTCAAGAACCTCAACGCTCAGCTGAGATCAATGCACCAAATGAGGTGCAAACACCTCTCCCATCTGCTGAAACGATACAGTTAATTGTTGAAGTTGTCGCCGCAATACTAATATGCAACCAGGAGGTCAGAGGCAACCTCCTAATCCTGATGTGGTACAGGAACTGGTAGGCATGGGTGAACAAATGGCGATGAGACAAGTGTTCGTTGAGCCAATAACCGCAAGGCGGGGGACAGAAGGGCAGTTGAAACACGTAATGAGTTTCAATTCGCCGATGTTTGCGGGTATTAGAACCCCGACACAGGCCGAGGATTGGCTTTCGATAGTGAAGCAAATCCTGGCGGAAATAGAAATGGTGGAGTAGCAGACGATCTCGATAGCGACCTTCTTATTTGAAGGCGAGGTGAGACTTTGGTGGCAAGAATTAGAGTTGCACCAGTTTACTGGTCGGCCATTGTACGAGATCTCGATGGAAGAGTTCTCAAGGTGTTTCTTGGCAAGATACATTCCATCTGCGCAGCGGATCGTAATGGAACGCCAATTCCAAAGGTTAACTCAAGGTGAAATGTCGGTGGGCGACTATTTACACGAGTTTACGAGGCTGGGACAATATGCAGGATTAACGTTTGCTAATGAGGAATGAAAGATGACTCAGTTCCATGAAGGGTTGCGAGATGATTTGCGGTTGCTTCTTTCAGGACCGTTGACACAGGGTTTCCTTACCTTGGTCAATTCGGCCCGTTCCCTCAAGTTGGACATGAAACACGTGTAGCGTAAAAGTGATTGGGCAGTGAAGAAGCCAGATTTCAATACACCTATTTTTTCAAAGGCTGGGTACAAATGGTGGAACAAGAAGCCAAAAACTTCTACACCAGCTCCTTCTATCTTTACTTCGGGAGCAACTACTGGGAGAGACCCTCGCACATGTTATACATGTGGAAAGGTGGGTCATTTGGTTCGTGATTGTAGGAGTGGCCCTCCAAAGGTGGAAAAGAAGGCAGGTGTATCTTATGTGAAAAAAGGAAAGGCAGTGATGGAATCAACTACATCCCAGGCGCATAAAACAGAGCGATGTTGTTACATGTATGAATTAAGATTCAGTTTTTACTACTTTCCATACTTAGTACCTTGTACGTTGCTTGTTTATAAATTGTTTGTATTAGGCTTTGTCCTGATATCGGGCTATCCGGCGAGAGCACTGTTCGATACAGGAGCTTCTCATTCTTTTCTATCTGAGGACTTCATAAAGCATATTGGAGTGCCTTCAATTATATCGACAGATGGAGTGAATGTATTGCTACCAAATGGGTGTTTGATGTGCGCGGATAGAGCCTGCAGAGTTGAGGAGCGGATAGGAAACTATGACTTTGGTTTAGAAGCGTCTGTACTTCCGATTTAAGAGTTCAATGTTATATTTAGTTTGGACTGGCTCTCGGAGTAGCGTGTCTACATCGATTGCAACTCTAAGGAAGTCCTACTGGGGCATAATATTGAACGTACGACGAAATTCGGGGGTATGCGAGGAGTGGGCAAGATGTTGATATCAGCCATTCAAGTAGTCAAAGCAGTTCAGAAAGGCGCAGAAATGTTTTTCACGCTATTGGAGGTTGTTGAGCCGAAGCCCAGTATCGGTGACATTCTTGTAGTATCAGAGTTCGTAGATGTCTTTCCTAAGGATCTACTTGGGCTTCCACCCCAGCGTGAGATTGATTTTTCTATTGAGCTAGTGCCAGGTGCAAAACCTATGTCACGCTCACTGTACCGAGTGGTGCCAAAGGAATTGGAAGAACTGAAGGTTCAGTTACAAGAGCTGCTAGAGCAAGGCTTTAAACGTCCGAGTATGTCACCGTGAAGTGCACCAGTACTATTTGTGAAAAAGAAAGACGGGAGCTTGCGGCTTTGCATCGATTATCGTGAGCTAAATAAGCTGACAGAAAAGAACAAATATCTAATTCCTCGAATCGATGACCTGTTTGATCAGTTGGTTGGATCAACTGTTTATTCGAAGTTGGATTTAAAGTCCGGCTATTGGCAGTTGCGGATCCGGGAGAGTGATATCCCCAAGACTGTGTTTGGAGCATGCTATGGACATTATGAGTTTACAGTGATGCCTTTTGGACTCATGAGTGCGTCATCAGTCTTTATGGATCTAATGCATAGGACTTTTCGAGAGTATTTGGACCTGTTTGTGATCGTCTTCATCGATGACATACTGGTACACTCTCAGTCTGAAGAAGAGCATGTGAAACATTTGAGAATGGTTTTGCACACGTTAAGAAAGAATCTTCTTTATGCAAAATTCTCGAAGTGCGAGTTTTGGTTATCTTCAGTGGCTTTTTTGGGTCATGTTGTAAGTGGAGGGGGGATTGTAGTGGACCCGATCAAGATAGTTGTGATACGAGAGTGGCCTGTACTTACTTCAGTGACGGAAGTCAGGAGTTTCCTTGGACTTGTCGGCTATTATAGGCGCTTCGTAGAGGGTTTTTGAAGATTGATTTAACTTTCACGACATTGACAAGAAAGAATCAAAAGTTTGTGTGGACGCCGGAGTGCGAGAAAGCTTTTGATGAGTTGAAGAGTCGGCTAACCACGACACCTATATTTTGTTCGCTATGTCGTTCAGAAGGCTTTGAGATTTATAGTGATGCATCGGGGACTGGCTTAGGATGCGTTCTTTTGCAATTTGGGCCTATGATTGCTTATGGCTCTCGCCAACTTAAAGTGCATGAGAGGAATTATCTGGTTCACGATCTTGAATTGGCGGTCGTGATATTCACTCTTATGTTGTGGCGACATTATTTATATGACGTAAAGATTGACATCTTTACGTACCATTAGATCCTAAAGTATTTTATAAATAAAAAAGATCTCAATATACGACAACAAAGGTGGATGGAGTTCCTTGGGGACTACACCTTCGAGATTCATTACACTCCTGAAAAAGGGAATGTTGTCGCTGATACGATGAGTCACAAGATTCCAACATGAGCAAACTGGTTACAGATGCATGATGAGCATCTGATTCATGAGTTGGAGGGACTGGGTATATCTTGTGTTGACAAGAATATGAGCAAAGATGTATGCTTGAACTAGACAGAGCTACAATATGACCTCGCGGACAGAATTCGTCGAGCCTTAGAAGTAAACGAAAGCATGAAACTTTATATGGCAGAGATGAAGGATGGGTCAAATTCCCAGTTCTCTATAGACGACGATCTTTTGCGAAAAGACGATCGATTGTTCGTTCCCAAAGTTGGTACATTATAGGAGGAGTTGATGTACGAAGCACATTTTACAAAGCACTCAATCCACCCGAGGAGCACTAAAATGTTCAAAGATATGAAGAAATTGTTCCGGTGGCCAGGCATGAAGAAAAACATCGCATGTTATGTGGCGAAGTATCAAACGTGCGCCTTAGTGAAGGCCGAGTGCCAAAAGCTAGGAGGATTCTTGAAGTCTTTCCCTATTCCGGAGTGGAAGATTGACGACATATCCATGAATTTTGTGCATGGGCTGTTGATACGCCAAAAATGGTATACGCAATTAACCGCAAGTGTACGTGCCGTGTCAAGTAATAAATAGTAAGTAAGGATCGTTCCCTCGAGGATATGGTGAATTCAGTGCTTGCAATTACTAGTTGTGCCTTTTCTTTAAATTCAAGAAAAATAAGATGATGGTTTCAGAATACTAGAATCTTAAAATAAACTTCTAATTACTAGAAAGAAACTAAAGATTCGGGAGAGAAATATTTGGTTACAAGTTATCAAAAGATAATCTTGTATCATGATTTACTAAGTCTAATGTGACAACCCATGAAAATAATTTTGTGATGATGAGTGGTGAAACGTCTGGCAATGATTTTAGATAAGAAATCCGTACCTCTCGATATCGGAAGTCCCTAGTTCTCTGTTACCCCGTAGGTGAAACAAGAACCGCATAAAGATCGAAAATCAAAGTTGCTAGCATCAAGGGGAAATCTCTTTCTCCCTTCAAATGCTATACCGAATCTACGATATACTTATGCAACTCCTCTCTCGATTTATGAAGCGTAGTAAAGAGATAAAGTCTTGGCCAAATATTTTGAATTAAAGATCATAGATTCAATACAAACAATCACCAAACATTCACAACCAAGGATAATTAAGAAATTGTCATCACAAAAGACATAGTACTCTAACAATACAAGATTAAAACAAGTTAGTTCATTATGATGGAGAGAATACACCACCAAACAAGAAAGATCTTACAGCACATGGTGGGAGAAATGCAAAACAAAGCAAGAATTCGCTCTCCGATGTGTGCAAAACTAGTCTGCCTCCAAGATCCGGCGTGCCCTAGTTCTTCTTCTTCTCCAAGACAAGTCCCTTCTTTCTCCCCCTTGGATCCACGAAAATTCCCTCCTTTCTCTGTGTTGTTTTCTTCCCTTAAAAACGTTCAATCCCTTCGAAAAGATGCCTCCTTTCGTTTTTTGAAAAGGGCGCAATTCGAAATTTAAATGCTGAAAAACGACCAGGAGACGTTGCAACCACTTTTTTTGAGTGTTGCAACTTTTTTCCAGATTTTGATATTTTGGCAGATTTCCATTCCCAAGCAAATTTCTCTTGCGCATCTAGTAAGAATACAATGAAAAGATACTCAATTAGCCTTGAATTGAATACATAGACTTTTACTTTCATTTTTATATCCTTTAGACTTATTTGTGTCGGAATAGCCGTGTAATACATCGGAAATAATGGCCTGGATAACTTCTTTTTAGAAGTTATCACACCCCCACACTTGAAGTCTTGCTAGAACCTAGCAAGGTGAAATGATTATTTTAATTAAGTGACTGATAATTATCACACTCCAAATTAAAATAATCTTTTACTTAACCAGTATTAATCAAAGATACTCAAGAAGTCCACTTTACTCAACTGATAGGCTTGTTGATCATTAAGAGTTCAAACATCAAAAATCCATTAGCTTGATAAAAGATAAAGCACAATTAAGAATTTTATTGTTGTGTGTGTGCCTTCTTCAAAATTATTAACTCCCCCTCACTTATTCCATTGAGCCTCCGCAATAATTTTAAAGGGTAAGAATAGGCTAAGTCTTTGAGCTAGCCTTGACAAGAATTAACAGCTTATATGAACGTAGGTTTAGTTTTGGCTTGGTTAGCAATACGAGGATAGACTTTGATAATGGAAAGGTAATTCCCTAGTTAATACTCTTAATCTTTCACCATGTTACGAGGTTCAATTCTTAAGCATGTAAATATTATTTCTATAGTTGGGATCATTCCAAGTATGTATATGCATACCTAGGCCACATATCACTATGACATTTCACTTTAAAAAAAAAATTTATGATCACTGTTGGGATCATTCCAAATAGGCATATACATACTTAGGCAACATATCACTACGACATTTCACTTTTAATATTGCTTATATATATATATATGCTGAATTGAAACACCCATAAATGGCTAGTGAATTAAAATAGAACTAGTGGAAATATAGGAAATTTGGTCATTTAGTAGTGTATAGCAAAATGATACAGAATCAGCACAAAGATTCTCATGGATGATCAAAATGATTTAGCTACTAAAACATTATCTCGGCTCACATCATTAACTCAGTTCTTGCTCACCCCCCTTCTTATTTTTAGAAGTCAACATCTAAAGATTTCAGAGAAGTAAAAGAAAACTGAAGAAGATTGTGCATGAATTAAACGCTTTAGAGTGTTTTACCCAAAAAAATCTTACTAACTTCAAATATCAAAATCTGTACTCTTAGGATTTTCTAGCCGTACCAATTAATTATCATTGAACATCAAGAATAACTTATCAACTAATTACGGTCAGCATACATATCATTAGAATCATGAGCGATCAAATTATATATCACCACATTTGTAGGGGCAATACTAGCCATCACCCCCACACTTGAAGTTTTGCTAGACCCTAGCAAGGTTACAGTGTTCTAGTAAAAAAAACAAAACTCCTTGTCACTACGCAGCATTTTCAAGAATTAAAGAAAATATAATTGAAATAGTAGTGCTTCCCTGGTATAGAAGCGGTTGCCCCAGTGTCTTTTGATCTTCATTAATGTGCTCTCCATGAATCGTAGTCCAGGCCCCTTTTCAATAGAACAACCTTTGACCTCATTCAATTCTTGCAACCTTTGTCCTTGATATAGGTCATAACGAAAATATATAAATAAGGCATGCAGACAACGCGATAAACACATTATAGAAATTAACTAGCAGCAACCACCTTAATTACCAGGTAAACTATCATGAAAGAGCACAAATGTACGAAATAATCCACACAAAATAATCCAAAAAAGCAAAATAATACTAGCATGAAGCATCCTACACAGGGGGTAAACTAGGACTGCTGCAAAAACAAAATGCTGGAGAAATCGTGCTACTCGTCTTCATCCTCGGGTTCCTCCATGTCCTAATCTGCATCGCCCTGATCCGCATCGCCCTGATCCGCATCGCCCTGATCCGCATCGCCCTGATTCGCATCATCCTCTTCAAACTCAGTGGGGTTTAGGGTGCTTCTATCGGCGGCCAGCAGCTCCCCTCTCTCATCGAACTGTCATTGGTATAAAAAATGTTCTTCCTTCACCTGAAGCTTTGCTTTCTTCACCAGACTATCTATTTTCCTTTCCATGATATCGAGTCTAGAGCGGAAGTAGCAATGCTGACATCGCAGATACACTTTAATAAACTCAATGCTATCCATAACCTCAGATAATGTTGCCCCTTCCCCAGATGGGACTACAACTTTCTCCGATTTTTCTGCTGAAGAAGACGAAGCCACACCCTTTATTCTCTTATACGGCATTTTGAACCCACTATCAATCTCAGCCCCCACCTTGATGTTCACATGCACTAATCGTTCAGTAATCTCCCGCCGCACCTGTGTAATCAAGTCCTCTATGGCACATGCCACACCTGCCCGTCACCAAAGCTCAGTAATCAGTATAGGGAACCACAACAGTCGGCTCTTGTCCTCTTGGATCTTCATCTTTAAATAGCTGCTAATGATTTCTCCTACATTAACTCTATTGCCCTTTACTATTTTATAGATTAGCACAGCACGATCTAAGGTGACATTATTCAAGTGGCGGGTTGGCATAATGCCTGCATTGATAAATAAGAGCCAGACCTTTGCTTCTCTAGACAACGAAGTCGACTTGAGTGCTTTCATGGACCCCTTTGACCATTCGGGCACAGGAGAATTGCAGATTTCAGCTACCACCTCCTCCGGCTTGACTTGGTGATTTAAACTCTCTAGCTCCTCCTCATTACCTAGGTCATAAAGTTCATTGATGGCCCTAGCGGAGATGTCGATCAGCCTTCCACGCGCAGCCACCAATTCTCCCTCCATCTGTTTTGCATTCGCATAGAACTCGTAAACTCATGGGAGTAAGGCCTCAGATCGTGGGTGAAAAAGTGTTTCCCAATGGAGCTCGCATATCTGGAGGGCATAGGTCAAACTCCAAGCCCGCTTCTCCATTTTGAACCCTCTCTCATAAATAAAAGGTGTGGACTTGAGGTTTTCAAAGCGGTGCTCGGTGGCTTCACTCACGAATTTGTGGGATTTCCTGGCTATAGATTTTCCTTTCTTTCTTGAAGACATTTTCTACAGTAGAGGGATTGTGTGGCTAGGTTTAGAACCAAAAACTCCTCACCTCTCAGCATTGTTGAATAGGAATAAATTTTAGAAGTAATTGCTCATTACCATAGGTCGTCGAGATGTTATCGAAGGTTGAGCGCCGGGTGTCGTTTTCTTCCTGGAGATCGCCGCACCTATCGCCTGGTTCAAGAGCAGTAGTTCCACATCTTCCTAGAGGGTGGCGCCTTTCTGTCGGTGGTTGAACGTTGAAGCGCCGGGTGTCGTCTCGTTCCTGAAGATCGCCTGGATCGTGCGATTAGGGCAAGACGGCGGAAATGAATCGTCGTGCGGTTATAAGAAGGTTGCCCTGTTCAACTGGACCGGAACTATGGAACGGCGCAGTAATGTTGCGATTTATTGTTTTGGACGTTTCAACCTCCGCGCCTATCCTTCTTTACTGCTCAAACCCGAAACCTAAAGGTTGCAACAATTTAATTTTTTTGACGTTGCAACACCTGCGCCTATCCTGCTGAACTTTCCAGCCAGCGATTTCTCTCGTCCAACGTGACTCAACTAGCAAAAAACTAACTAAAATAGATCTAGCATGTGCTTAAAATATATATATTAATCGATGGGTTGCCTCCCATCTAGCGCCTAATTTCTAGTCCCGGCAGGACTTACCGTCTAGTAATTTATGTCAACGTAATAAACAACACCGGTCGTTCATCGTCTCCGCATCGAAATATCTTCAAACGTTCACCATTAACCTTAAATTCTGTCTCATCTGTGTCATTACTAATCGTCACTGCTCCATAAGGATGCACCTCCTTGACTCTAAACGGGCCCGACCACCGCGATTTAAGCTTTCCGAGAAATAAGCGTAAACAGGAATTAAACAACAAGACCAACTGCCCTGGCTCAAAGTGTTTTTCTTTTAACCGTCGGTCATGCCACCTCTTTGTCCGCGCCTTATAGATTTTTGAGTCCTCATATGCTTGCATTCTAATCTCTTCCAATTCATTTAGTTGCAGGAGCCTCTTCTTACTTGCATCTATAAAGTCATAATTGATCTTCTTTATTGCCCAAAATGCCCAGTGCTCAAGCTCTAGGGGTAGATGACACGATTTTTCGTAAACTAGTCTATACGGAGTTAATCCAATTGGCATTTTAAATGTAGTCTGATATGCCCACAGGGCATCACTCAGCTTTTGAGACCAGTCTCTGCGGTTAACACTCACCGTATTTTTTAGAATTTTCTTGATTTCTCTATTCAAAACCTCTGCTAGCCCGTTCATTTGGGGGTGATAAGCTAATGCTACCTTATGAGTCACCCTATATTTTCTTAGTAGTGAAGCAAACTGATTATTACAAAAATGGCTCCCTACATCGCTAATTATTGCTCTCGGCACCCCAAATTGATTGAATATGTAATTCTGTAAAAAGTTCAGGACGAACTTAGCATCATTTTTAGATGTGGCGATGGCTTCTACCCACTTTGATACGTAATCAACAGCTAACAAAATATAAATGTTTTCATGTGAGTTCACGAAGGGGCCCATAAAATCTATTCCCCACACATCAAATAACTCAACTTCTAGCATCATGTTCATGGGCATTACGTCATTTCTTTGTATATTTCCAGTTCTTTGACATCTATCACACTCTTTAGCAAAAGAAATTGAGTCCCGGAATAAGTGGCGCCAATTGAATCCAGCCTCTAACACCTTCATGGTTGTCCTAGTACCCATGAAGTGGCCTCCATATGGTGAATTGTGACATATTTCTAGAATAGCTCTCATTTCACTCTCGGGAATACAACATCTCAATACTCCATCGACTCCAATCTTAAATAGATAAGGGTCATCCCATAAATAAGACCGCACCTGGTGTAGGAATCTTTTTCTTTGGTGATATATAAGCTCAGAAGGCATGATGTTGCTCACTAGGTAGTTTACAAAGTCAGCGTACCAAGGTGTTAAACTGTTAGAGATCGCTAATAGACACTCGTCGGGGAACCTCTCATCAACCTCAGAACATAACGACGGATGGGTAAACTCAATCCTAGATAAATGGTCTACTACGGGGTTCTCTGATCCTTTCTTATCCTTTATCTCGACATCAAACTCTTGCAAAAGGAGCACCCAACGGATCAACCATGGTTTTGCATCTCGTTTTACCATCAGATAGCGGATTGCAGCATGGTCGGTATACACTATAACCTTCGTGCATAAGAGATAAGATCTAAATTTCTCAAATGCAAAAATGACTGCTAGTAGTTCCTTCTCGGTGGTAGTGTAATGGACTTGGGCGTCAACGAGGGTTTTACTTGCGTAAGCTATCATGTGTAATATCTTCCCCCTCACTTGACCCAAGGCAACTCCCACTGCGTAATCACTAGCATCGCACATCAGAATAAAAGGATCTTCCCAATCAGGCGTCACTACAATGGGTGTCGTGGTTAAACGCTTTTTAAGTTCATCAAAAGCTATTATACATTCATCACTAAACTGAGACTTCACGTCTTTTTCCAACAAACTAATCAACGGTTTTGCTATTTTCGCAAAGTCCTTGATAAACCTACGGTAGAAACCTGCATGTCCTAGGAAACTTCGTAGCATCTTAACATTCTTAGTTGGTTGTAATTGTTCGATCACATCTAACTTTGCCTTGTCCACCCTTAGTCCCTCTCTAAAAACATAGTGACCAAGCACAATCCCCTCACGCACCATGAAGTGACATTTCTCCCAATTTAGAACAAGATTTGTCTCCACATAACGAGTAAGTACCTTCTCCAAACACTCTAAGCAATCATCAAATGATTTCCCAAAAATGGAAAAATCATCCATGAATATCTCAATACCCTGGTCCATGATATCGGAGAAAATGGCAATCATGCAACGCTGGAAAGTGGCAGGTGTGTTGCATAGATCAAAGGGCATTCTCCTAAATGTGAAGGTTTTGTAAGGACATGTGAATGCGGTCTTTTCTTGATCTACGGGGTCTACGATAATTTGGTTGTAGCCTGAGTACCCATCAAGAAAACAGAAAAAATCATTCCCTGCCAACCTATCTAAAACCTGGTCAAGGAAAGGCAAGGGGTAATGATCCTTCCTGGTGGCTTTATTCAACTTCCTGTAGTCAATGCAGATTCGCCACCCCGTGACTGTTCTAGTGGAGACCGACTCACCTTTCTCATATCTTACGACCGTCATTCCTCCCTTCTTGGGTACGCATTGCACAGGTGAAACCCATGGACTATCCGAGATGGGTTATATGATTCTCGCGTCTAGCCATTTTATAATTTCCTTTTTGACCACCTCTTTCATAGGTGGACTTAGACGACGTTGATATTCGATTGATCCCGTAAATGATTCTTCCAAAAGAATCTTATGCATACATAACGAGGGGCTGATTCCTTGGATGTCGTTTATGGTCCACCCTATGGCCCTTTTAAATTGCTTGAGTAAATCTATTAACTTTTGATGTTAATCAGATGATAAATGTGAGTTGATGATGACTGGCAAGGTGTCATTATCTCCTAAGTACGCGTAAGTGAGATAGTTCGGGAGGGATTTCAACGTCAATGATGGCGGGTCGAAGATAGACGGTTTTACTAACAAAGATCTTTCGGGCATCTCTAATGGTTCCGTCTTACGGAACCAAATAGCCTGCTTCTCAAATGCTTGCAAGCACTCTTGAATGTCTTCTTCTTCCTCAGATAGCTCACCTTCAGTCAACACACGAGTCAATAGGGAATCATGTTCATTTAGCGATACACTAGGCTCATAGTCACCTATAGATATATAGTTGACCACCTCCATATTGTCTTCCCCTCGATGGGGGAATTTTAATGCCTTAAGTACATTAAAGGTGACTTGCTCGTCATTCACTCTCATAGTCAATTCTCCTTTCTGAACATCTATCAGTATCCTACCCGTGGCTAGGAACGGTCTTCCTACAATGATGGGGACTTCTTTGTCCTCCTCCATATCTAAAACCACAAAGTCAGTCGGAAAAATGAACTTATCTACTTTCACCAACACATCCTCAACTATCCCTTTTGGGAATGCTAGGGTCCTATCGGCCAGCTGCAAGGTTATGGAAGTCTTTGATATTTCTCCCAAACCTAGCTTTCTATAAATCGAGAACGGCATTAAGTTTATACTCACTCCTAAGTCACATAGCGCTTTACCCTCAAATTTATATCCTATAGAGCACGGAATAGTAAAGCTCCCCGGGTCTTTCAACTTAGGTGAGAGTCTTTTTTTAAGAATAGCGCTACACTCTTGAGTGAGTGCTACCGTCTCATTTGTTCCAAATTTTCTCTTTTTGGATAAGATATCTTTCATGAATTTAACGTAACTCGGCATTTGCTCTAAAGCTTCAGCGAAAGGGATGTTAATTTGTAATTTCTTAAATATCTCGATGAACTTTTGGAATTGTTGGTCGAGCTTACTCTTCTTTAACTGTTGAGGAAACGGTGGCGGTGGGTAGACTTTCACATTATCTTTCCTCTTAGCGTAGTCGGTGATCGGTTCTCTCTTCCTTTCTCCTAAAACTTCCACTTCCTTCTCAGAAAAGTCATCTAGTCTCACTTCTTCCTCGGAAATACAAGGGGTTCCCTCCACCAACTCTTTTTCTTCATCACTCTTTCTACCCGGTTCATGTGTAGGCGCACTCACTAATTCCTTACCACTTCGTAACTCGACTGCTTTACAATATTGGTTATCTCCCTTTGGATTTGGAGTGGTATCCGTTGGAAGTGTGCCTGGTGGCCTAAGACTCAAGGCGTTGGCAATTTGACCTAACTGGGATTCTATCATGCGTAGTGACCCCTCAAGATTCGAAATGCGTACATCTCTCTTTTGCATCGACTCCACAATCATCTCATTAGTCAATTTCCTAGAAATACTAGGTTGATTAAAAGCATTATTTTGCTGTGGATGTGAGTTATTCAGATTAAATCCGGGTGGATGGGTCGCTCTCGCATTATTATTCAAAGAGAAATTTGGATGATTTCTCCACTCGGGATGGTAGTGATTTGCAAAACCTGGTGGTACTTGCCTTGGTTGGCCTCCGACATAGTTTGCCTCCTCTGTCATTTGATTTAGTTGTTCAACCGTTAGGGGTGCATTAGGTGTAGAGGTAGATAAAAAATTTAACCTCTTATTAATTAGATTAAACTAGGATGACATTTGTGCAGCTAATGATGTAATCTGGTCCACTTGATGGACTCCAACCGGTTGAGTATTACCTTGTCTCTCATAAGCCTGATAATTATTAGAAGTAAGATCTTCTAATATTGCATAGGCATCTTCGGGATATTTCTTCATTAAGGAACCACCTACGGCTCCGTCAACTAAAATCATGGTTGCCGTTTGCAAACTATTGTAAAATATAGAGACTTGTTGGTGTTGGGCTAACCCGTGGTGTGGACATTTTCGCAATAATTCTTTAAAACGATCTCACGCCTCATAAAGAGTCTCCCCATGATTTTGCATGAACGTAGTTATGTCCCTAATGATCTTAGCCGTCTTCGAGGGTGGGAAATACTTATTTAGAAATTTTTCTACTAGTTGATCTCATGTGGTAATAGAGTCATTGAGTAATGAGTCTAACCAGTCTTTCGCTCATCCTTCTAACGAAAATGGAAATAGCCTCAACAGAATTGCATCTTCAGATGCTCCATTGAATTTGAACATGTCACAGATCGCTAAGAAGGTACGTAAGTGAGAGTTCGCATCTTCATGACTAAGACCCTCAAACTTGTTATGTTGCACTTGTTGCATAATTAGTGGGTCCATTTTAAAGTTGTTTGCCGTAATTGCGGGTCGCGCGATACTAAAGTGTAAACCTCCTCTTAAAGATGTATTATAATCGCGACACGCCATCCGTGGCACAACGTCTTGACCATTATGGTCCACTTGTCCTTCATGATTATTCATGTTCTCGTGATCGTTATCATCCATCTCTTGATGAATAATATTCAGCGTTCTACAAAGTTTTCTGTTTTGCGTACACATACGCTCTATTTCTGAATTGAAAGACAAAAGTTCAGAAGTTTGATGTTTGGACATGCACAAACAGAATTACAGGTAACAGTAACAACACAAACAATACAAGTTAAAACAACAAAACAAGAACTTGAGCTCTAAATACTCGGGTTTAACTAATATTGCAAGAAATAAAACACTAAATACGTCGCACCTCCCCGACAACGGCGCCAAAAACTTGATACGCCAAAAATGGTATAAGCAATTAACTACAATTATACGTGACGTGTCAAGTAATAAATAGTAAGTAAGTATCATTTCCTCGAGGAGATGGTGAATTCAGTGCTTGCAATTACTAGTTGTGCCTTTTCTTTAAATTCAAGAAAAATAAGATGATGGTTTCAGAATACTAGAATCTTAAAATAAACTTCTAATTACTAGAAAGAAACTAAAGATTCGGGAGAGAAATACTTGGTTACAAGTTATCAAAAGATAATATTGTATCATGATTTTCTAAGTTTAATGTGACAACCTATGAAAATAGTTTTGTGATGATGATTGGTGAAATGTCTGGCAACGATTTTAGAGAAGAAATCTATACCTCTCGATATCAGAAGTCCCTAGTTCTCTGTTAACCCGTAGATGAAACAAGAACCGCATAAAGATTGAAAACCAAAGTTGCTAGTACCAAGGGGAAATCTCTTTCTCCCTTCAAATACTATACCGAATCTACGATATACTTACGCAACTCTTCTCTCGATTTATGAAGCGTAATAAAAATATGAAGTCTTGGCCAAAGATTTCGAATTAAAGATCATAGATTCAATACAAACAATCACCAAACATTCACAACCAAGGATAATTAAGAAATTGTCATCACAAAAGACATAGTACTCTCACAATACAAGATTAAAACAAGTTAGTTCATCACGATGGAGAGAACACACCACCAAACAAGAAAGATCTTACAGCACATGGTGGGAGAAATGCAAAACAAAGCAGGAATTCGCTCTCCGATGTATGCAAAACCAGTCTGCCTCCAAGATCCGGCGTGCCCTAGTTCTTCTTCTTCTCCAAGACAAGTCCCTTCTTTCTCCCCCTTGGATCCACGAAAATTCCCTCCTTTCTCTGCGTTCTTTTCTTCCCTTAAAAACGTCCAATCACTTCCAAAAGATGCCTCCTTTCGTTTTTTTGAAAAGGGCGCAATTCGAAATTTAAATGCTGAAAAATGTCCAAGAGACGTTGCAACCTTTTTTTTTGAGTGTTGCAACCTTTTTCCCAGATTTTGATATTTTGACAGATTTTCATTCCCAAGCAAATTCCTCTTGCGCATCTAATAAGAATACAATGAAAAGAGACTCAATTAGCCTTGAATTGAATACATAGACTTTTACTTTCATTTTTATATCCTTTAAACTTATTTGTGTCGGAATAGCCGCGTAATACATCGGAAATAATGGTTTGGATAACTTCTTTTTAGATGTTATCACACTGATATCTCAGAAAGGAAACAACGTCATTTGGGTGGTGGTTGATCGGCTAACAAAAGTGTCACACTTCATTCCAAATAAGAAAGACGATATAGTAGAAAAGCTGGCAAAACTATATGTTGATAATATAGTACGATTGCACTGTGTGCCCCGTAACATCATAAGTGATCGAGACGGGCTCTTTACTTCAAATGATTGGAGGCTAATCCATCAGTTGTTGGGGAATAAGTTAAAGTTCATCACGGCCTTTCATCCGCAATGGATGGTCAGACCGAGAAGACCAACAGAACTATGGAGAACATGCTCTAAATGTGCGTCCTGGATTTTGGAAAGAGGTGGGAAGACCATCTCTATATGATAGAGTTCGCCTACAATAATAGCTACCAAGCTAGCATAAAGATGGCGCCCTTTGAAGCTCTATACGGTAGGAAGTGTCGTACTCCATTAGCTTGGGCGGAAACAGACGAGTCTAAATTGTATAAGCGCAAATAAGTTGAAGATGCTAATTCAACGATACGCACTATTCGAGAGAGGCTACTAATAGCCCAAGAGAGGCAGGCAAAGTACTACAATGCCAAACAGTAGAACGTGGAGTTTGCGGTGAGTGATTGGGTGTACTTGAAAATTAAACCATTCAAGGGCGTATCCAGGATTTGGCGCTTGAAAAAGTTAAGTCCGAGGTATCTGGGTCTTTTTGAAGTGGTTGAACGATTTGGAGAAGCGGCCTATCGGCTCACACTTTCGGCAAAGTTGAGTGGCTTGCACGATGTTTTTCATATATCGGTGCTGCGGAAAGCTGTGAAAGAACCAACGCAAGTGATTGCGATTGATCGGGTACCGATTGATAGTGGGCTAACGACGAAAGTTAGGCCCATTCAGATCTAGGATACGTCGATCAAGCAACTGAGGAACAAGAAATCGGGATGGTCAAGATCCGGTGGGACAATTATGGTCGTAAAGAGCTGACATGAGAGCGAGAGCAAATCATGCACGAGGAATATCCCGAGTTGTTTGTATGATGTTGTTGTAATAATGTTTTTATGAATAAAACGTATGTTGCAACATTTTGGTTGCTGTTTTTCCTGAACTAAATAAATGTTTGGGACAAAATTTCTGTAAGGAGGGGAGAGTTTTCACACCCCAAAAATGTGAACAAATAGTTTGGCCACTGTCGCCAGGTGACAGTGGATATCGCCGGTCAAACGCGGCTTGCCATGGTAGTTGCTAGCTCAAACAACAATCGCTAGCTCATCTCTTATTTGACACAAAACAAATATGAGATGTCACAATAAACATTAATACAAATCGATTGTTCCATGGTGGTTACCTATGTACCCACCTCCTGTTGGGATTTGTCTCCACAATACCTCAGATTTGTAGGAAGTCAGACCTTGAACTAAGATAAATTAAGGTGTATTTGATATTGTGTTTGAGTTGTATGTGTGCAGGTTCTTATTGCCAAGTGTAGACCAATGTCAGTCTATAATGGGCCACCAAACACAGGACCATACAATGTAATTCCTCATTGTGTGATCCAAGGTGTTGGCTCATGTATAGCCTCTCTATTGGGACACACTTCATCAATATGCACTTGGACCTATGGACTATGGAGTATTGAAGTCTATCTCAGAAGAAATTTTCTAAGTCCACATACTCGAGTACTTCTTTAGTATACTAGAGTAAGTGAGTCTGTACTCGAGTAGTTTGGGCTACTTACTCGAGTGGATTCTCTATATACTCGAGTATGAAAGCTTATACTCGAGTAGATTTTCTTTTACTCGAGTAAGTGATACCTTATACTCGAGTAAGTAACTCTGTACTCAAGTAGATTGATTTTCATACTCGAGTAGGTTAGTGATCACTCGAGTAGTTTTCCTAAGATACTCGAGTAGTCTATCTTCCTCATACTCGAGTATCTCAAATTCTTATACTCGAGTAGCTCTTCAAGTCTTATCTGAGAAATTTTTCCAAGTGTTTATACTCGAGTATATTTGCTCATACTCGAGTAGTTTCTCTAAGTCACTCGAGTATTGATCCCTGAAGCACTCGAGTATGTCTTTGTCTCTCTCTCTCGAGTGTATCTGTTCGAATTTCCTGAATTTCTCTAAGTCAAGTTTCTTTGTGTATTTTGAAAGAGTCCTTTCTGATTGGTCCACGTGTCATTCTTAATTATGCTTATGACCGTTGGAGACCGCCTATAAATAGGTCTTTTCAGACTTGACTAAATACATACGTTTTACAGAGATTATTTTAAGAAAGAGAAAATCCCGAAAACCCTAATCTTCCCATCCGCCGCCATTACAGTTTTCAGAAGAAGCTCTGGATCGTCTTCTCTCAGCCGCAGCTATCAATCTCTAATTCTCAAGCGATCCAGACTCAAGAAGAATCATCTTATCTCTCCGTGCTTCATCGATCTCTGATTTATTTTCTTGATCGTGGTGATTCTAGATCTCAGAATCGTGGATCTCTTTCAAGTCCTCTTCAACTATTTCTGTTCAAACCGAAAAGCTCTCAAGAAGAAGATAAAGTCAAAGATCCAGATATGTGCTATTTGTTGTTTGTGTTTTTCTTTTCAAACAAATTTCATTGTAGGAGATCTATCTCCGAGTGGTAGGAAGTTTTATCTTCCGAGTGTAGATCCGTTTGGGATCGAGTTTTGTAGGAACATAGTTCCGAGGTGTAGGATTGGTTTGCAATCCGAGATAGTGGAGTAGCCGAGTCTAGTGATTTGCTATATCGGTGAGGAAAGTGGACGTACCCAAGATTGGGGAACCACTATAAATCTCTTGTCGTCTGTGTGATTTCTTGATTACTTATCTGTGTTGTGTTAATTTTTTTTTATTCCGTATTTGACACGCATTTCACCTATTCACCCCCCTCTAGGTGATTTAGGTTGACAACTTAGTTCTCTCAATTGGTATCAGAGGGAGGTTGATCGTTAAAAGGTTAACACCTTGATCTAATCCTTACCAAGTTGTCTTCAGAGAAGTATCAAGCATGAGTAAGACCAAGGATTTTGCTAAGCTCCCTATCTACACCAAGAACAATTTTCCTATGTGGAAGGAAAGAGTTAAGTTCTTCATGGAAGCAGTAGATCCCCGGATCCTCATGATTGTTGAAGAATGTCCCTACGTTCCTATGACCACCTCCACCATAGATTCAACTAAGCAAGTTCCCAAGAAATTGATGGATCTAGATAAGGATGAGATTGCACTTGTCTCTTTGGACAAGAAAGCTAAAAATATTATCGCAAGTGCAGTCGATGACTCAATGCTGCAGAATCTAATTCACTGCCAATCAGCTAAAGAGATGTGGCAGTCCCTAGTTACTTTGATGGAAGGTACTGAAGAAGTGAGGGATGATCGAAGATCCCTACTGAACCAGAAATATGAAGCCTTCAGGCAAGGGTCAAAGGAGGCCATAGCTGACACATTTGAAAACTTCTTTAAGATAGTCAATGGACTAAGAGTGTATGGCCGAGTCTTTACTAATGAGGAGCTGAATGATAAGTTTCTGAGATATCTCACCAAAGAATGGGACAACAAAGTCTGTTCCATCCGAGAGTTTGGCAGACTAGCAGAGACAGATCCACAGAATCTATTTGGCAAGCTGATGTCCTATGAACTGCAGATCAACTCCAAAAAAGCCAAAGAAGAGAAAAGTCACTTCTCCTCAAAAGAGAAGTCGGTTGCTTTAAAGGCTGACAGTTTAAGGAAGGGCAAAGCTGCCTCGCCAGAACCTCCTCAAAAAGTAAGTGAAGAAGAAGGCTCCGAGCAAAGCACCTCAGGCTCAGAACTATCTGAAGGAGAGTTCTCATTGCTTTCGCGACAATTCAAGAAATTCTTGAATAAGAAGAAGCAATGGAGAGGCAAAGATGCCTCATACAGAAGATCACGACATGACGGTGATCAGCGAAAGAATGGCTCAAGTAGCCATGACAGGTATAACTCCAAACAGAACAAACAGATTTCAAATAACATCGTTTGTTATTGTTGTAATAAGCCAGGTCACGTCATCGCGGACTGCCCTCACAAGAAGAAAGAGGGTGGCAGAAGAGAGGAAAAGAAATCCTCATATCACAAGAAGAGGACAGAGAAGAGGTTATTAGCCAAGAAGAGCAAAACTCTCAGCGACTCCGACTCATCTGAGTCGAGTGAAGAAGAGGAAGCTTACTTCAGGCTCATGGCTCACTCTGATGATGAACAAGTCCCCCAGTTCACTAGGGAGGTAAAATCTCACACTCCTCTCTCTGAATCTGATGATGATAATGAGCAAGAGGGCTATTCCTCTGAGGATGAATCTGAACTCATAGGACAATATAAGGAGTTACTCACGGCTTACAAAAAATGTCGCAGAGTCGTGAAAACTCAAGCAAAAGAGATAAAATCTCTACAGGCTAGTGAGAGCAGCTTGAGAGAAGAAGTCACCAAGACTAACTCTCTTCAAGAGAACTTCAATGTTGCTATGGAAGAATACAATCAAGCTCTCAAGCACCTCGACCTTAAAGATGAAATCATCAAAGAATTGGAACAACAACTCAAGGCTGAGAAGAAACTTGTTGAGAGTTTCTCCAAGCCTAAGACAGTTCTTCCACTCATTACTGAGTTCTCAGCTAAGGCCAAGGGTGCTGGTATAGGCCACATTGGTGCTTCTAGTAAATCTTCTAGGAGAAATAAGGCCAAGAGAAAGAATAAGGCTGCCCAGAAGGCTCTAGCTGAAGAAAAAGGGAAAGCTCCCTTGGAACCAGTATTGTTCAAGAAATTTATCTTTCCTACGAACGAATTCGACTATGAGTCCACCTATGGACACTTCTCTAGGCCGATCCCCGAGAAGCCTAAGTCAAGATACCAAGGTTGGACTCATCCTCGTAACTTTGGCGAGAGTGTCTTCAAGGCACCTTATGAAGAGATTCAACTTCAGAACTATGGACCATATGCTCATGGTCATAACATCAAGAAGACACCAAAGGTAAAACCTATTGTGGAAAAGCCTATGAAGGAGAAGACTTCATGTAGCTGCCACCATCATGAAGCTTCCTCCTCCAAGAGTGAAGTTCCTCCTAGACCATCACTTCAGAAAATCAAGCAGGAATACACTAGGCAAAGATACAACAGGTTCGACTGTTGGTGCTGTGGCAGAATTGGTCATTTTGCCATCGATTGTTGGTTCAATCCTAGAAATGCTACAACCCCTCAAGTTAGCAACGTGAGAATGACCACTCATGAGGCTAATGCTCGTAAGGGGAGTATTCTAACTCGAGACCAAGGACCCAAACTTGTTTGTGTTCCTAAGGCTACGTGATTGTAATTGCAGGTATGTCCAAAGACCACCAAAATGCCAATCTGGTACTTGGACAGTGGATGTTCTCGGTACATGACCGGGACAAGGAGCCTACTCCAGAACTTCACCTCAGTCTGCAACGGACCAAAGGTCATCTTTGGAGGTTCAGATCGAGGAATAACTAAAGGCTACGGTATGATTACTAACGGTAGCGTATCCTTTTCGGATGTAGCCTATGTTGAAGGATTGGAACACAATCTCATCAGCATAAGCCAACTATGCGACAGAGGATACGTGGTTGAATTTCATGCTGACAAGTGTTTGATAAAATCGATTGACAACATGGAAACTATTTTATCAGGCACTCGAAGCAGAAATATTTTCTGTTTAAATTTCATTTGTATAGACTCTTCCACACCAGTGTGTCTTTTAGCAAAAAGTAGTGCATCTCTTGCTGACCAATGGCACAAGAGACTAGCACATATTAATCTCAAAACTATTAATAAACTATTCTCTCAAAACTTAGTACGTGATGCACCTAATATCAAGTGCGTTACGGACAGTCTTTGTCACGCCTGTATCAAAGTCAAGCAAACAAGGAGTTTATTTAAAAGCATAATAGGCAAGGATTCCAATAGAAGCTTACAGCTTCTCCATATGGACTTGTTTAGTCCACTGCAAGTTAGAAGTTTGGGAGGTAAGGAATATACGTTGGTTATTGTGGATGATTACTCGTGCTTTGCGTGGGTGTTCTTTCTGAAACACAAGTCAGATACCTTCAGTACTGTCACTAGTTTTGTTAGGCAAATCCAGAATGAATACAACTGTTCCGTAGTCAAAATCAGAAGTGACAATGAAACGGAATTCAAGTCTGGAGTCATGGCAGAATTCTGCAAAAGTCAAGGTATCTTTCATGAGTTTTCCTCTCCTCGCACTCCACAGTAAAATGGAGTAGCTGAGAGAAGGAACAGAACACTCATAGAGGCTTACCGGACCATGTTGAGTGATGCCTCACTTCTAGAGTATTTCTGGGCTGAAGTCATCAACACCGCTTGTCACGTGCAAAATCGAGCTCTCATCAACAAGAACCATGATAAGACTCCTTACGAACTTCTAAAAGGCAGGAAACCAACCATTTCATATTTTAGAATCTTTGGCTGTAAGTGCTTCGTACTTAACAACGGCAAGTATCACACTACCAAGTTTAGCGAGAAAAGCTTTGAAGGTATTTTTGTAGGTTATAGTAGCCATAGTAAGGCCTATAGAATATTTAATAGAAAAACTCTGGTGGTAGAAGAGTCGGTACACATTGTATTTGATGAGACGAGTCTGCTGCAAAGCAACTCTTCTAGTATGCCTATTGAAGATGCAGGTACAAAGATGAAGGAACTCAGCTTGGATGAACCTACTCAAGATAAAGATGAGACGTTCATCAAGATCACTTCTACAACCCCTATTGGAGAGGTAGATGATCAAGATGAAGAACACATCCCAGCTGAAGATGCAACTCCAGTGGCTGAAGAGATCCCAGATGCACGGACTCTAGAGTTCAGACACTTGAAGAATCATCCCTTAGACCAAATCATAGGAGATCCTCGGGATGGCGTCAGAACTCGTCGAGGTACAACTAACGAAAATTTACACTTAAGTTTTCTTTCACAGGTTGAACCAAAGAAATTTGAGGAAGCCAACTCCGACGCATCCTGGATTCTAGCCATGGAAGATGAGCTGAATCAGTTCAAACGATGCAAAGTTTGGACACTTGTTCCTAGACCCAAGAGGAAGAACGTCATTGGGACAAAGTGGGTCTACCGGAACAAGATGGACGAAGATGGAACAATTATAAAGAATAAAGCCAGACTTGTCGCCAAGGGCTATCGTCAAGAAGAAGGAATCGACTTTGACCAAACATATGCTCCAGTGGAAAGACTGGAGGCGATCAGGTTATTCCTTGCCTACGCTGCACTTAAGGGCTTTACCGTCTATCAGATGGATGTCAAGTCCGCCTTCCTGAATGGCGACATAAAGGAAGAAGAGTATGTAGAGCAACTGCCAGGTTTCGTTGACTCAACTTTTCCTAATCATGTTTATTTACTGCAAAAAGCCTTATATGGTCTTAAACAAGCTCCTCGAGCTTGGTATGAAATGTTGTCTACCTTTTTTTCTTGAAAACAAGTTCACAAGAGGAAAGATAGGCAAGACATTATTTCTTAGGGAAATAAAAGGCAAGATTTTACTAGTGCAAATCTATGTCGATGACATTATTTTTGGCTCTACAGACAACAACCTCTGTAAGAAGTTTTCTAAACTTATGCAAGGGAAGTATGAAATGAGCAGTATGGGAGAGCTGAAGTATTTCTTAGGGCTTCAAGTGAAACAATCTGAGGATGGAATTTTCATCTCACAGACCAAGTTCACCAAAGATCTACTTAAGAAATTCGGAATGGAGAATGCAACCTCTATGAGGACTCCAATGGCCTCAGCTATGTCTCTAGACAAGGATGAGAAAGGGAAACCTTTTGATGAAACCAAGTATAGAAGCATAATTGGGTCCTTGCTCTACCTTACCGCAAGTAGACCAGACATAATGTTTTCCACATGTGTATGTGCTAGATTTTAGGTGAACTCTAAGGAATCTCACTACATTGCTGCAAAGAGAATCTTGAGATACCTCAAAGGTACACCAAATCTTGGCTTATGGTACCCAAGAAGTAATGATAGTGAACTAATTGGATTTTCAGATGCAGATTTTGTAGGAAGCAAAGACGACAGGAAAAGTACTTCCGGGACTTGCCAATTTCTCGGAAGGAGACTTATTTCCTGGAGCAGTAAGAAGCAGAACTGTGTAGCCATCTCAACGGCTGAATCAGAGTATAACTCTGCAGGCAGCTGTTGTGCACAGCTTCTATGGATCAAGAATCAATTTGAAGACTATAACATGAAGTTCCAGAACGTTCCTCTATTTTGCGACTCATCCAGCGCAATAGCAATCGCCAACAACCCAGTCTCCCACAGCCGGACAAAGCACATAGAGCTTCGATATCACTTTATCCGGGAGCATGTGGAAAACGGAGACATAGATCTACAATATGTCTCCATAGACAGGCAAGTTGCAGATATATTCACCAAACTGCTGGAGGAGTCCAAGTTTTCATTCTTCAAAACGGAACTCGGGCTGCTCAACAAAGAGGAATAGTGATGGTGGATTCAAAGACAGGCTCAGAGTTGAAGATATCGGTGGCAGTAAAATTCTCCCAAGCAAATCGTCCTTCAAAGTGATATACTCGAGTATATAGAGACTTATACACGAGTAAACGGAAAATACTCGAGTAACAAAATTTCCATACTCGAGTAGTTGGTAATCTACTCATGTATGTACTCGACCTACTTGTGTATGCTCCATATTATACTCGTGTATGGCGAAATATACTCGAGTATACGGCAATCAGTAATTTGAAATTTTCATTTTTTTTTCTATTCGCACCAAGGTGTTTGCCGCTCCGTAACAGGTATGATTTTATCATTATCACTCCTACTTAAACCTAATTAGGGTCATATATATATTTAGAAAAATCGGAAATCCTTTCCGCTCCTCATTCTCCCGAGTAGCCGTCGTCGCTTCATATTCCGGAACCCGCAGAGCTCTGTTGTCTTCGTCACTTCCGTACTACAGAATCGCAGATGGCTCCCTCCTCCAAGATTGGAATCGGCTCAGAGCTCGCCCCTGAAGGTATAGCCGACCTCTCCGATGATTTCCGACACCTATTAATTCTGTTCGACACCGCCGGACTCTCGTTCATCCTCCAGACACCGTGCAAAGTCATTTTCCCTGCAGTCGAGGAATTCTACAAAAATCTGAAGGTCAAGCGCAATGGTAAAGTTCTAAAATCCAAGGTCAGTGCGATCAAAATCCGTCTGGACAAAACTTCCTCAGCTACTCTGTTAAAGTTGCCAGTGGTAGATGAAGACGATGATCTGACTCCTGAAGATTCCGACAGAACCAGCCTCTTATGTGGAGCAAACCCTGAAGCAGATTCGTTTAGCCAAGCAAATTTCAATTCAGAGGGCAAATTTCTCGTGGATGTAATCGCCAAAGTACTTTTATGCAAGACTTATTCTATCCGAGACATATCCATGGATATGTTTGACGTTATTCAAGCCATAATCTGTCGGAAGAAATTCCAGTTTGGAATGATGATACTGGACAAGATCCGAGAAAGCATGAAACATCCAAGTTATACTAGGATTATCTCACTCCTCCTCCATGAGATTAATCCTACAGTGTTTTACTTATCCAAAGGGACTCCCCTCCATCATATGAAGAAGGTATCGATCTCCTCCATCCAAAGATATGAAATCAAACTCCTCAACACTGCTCAAGGCTCAAAAGCAGTTGTTACCTCAGAAGATAAGCCCAGAGAGCCCCTTGTCTCAGATGACAGGATTCCATCTCCTCCTTTACATCACACTATTACCACCTCGAGTGCAATAGTTGAGGGGGAACCTGCCTCATCTAATCCTCAGCACAAAGCTTCAGAAGACTCTTCTCAGCAAGATTTGATCCAAGATCCTACTCCTCCTTCTCCACCTCCAGAAGATCTCCCCTCAGAAGTTCAAGCTCAAGAAAACCTTCTCTCTACTACTGAAGATATTAACATACTGATTGATGAACTCAGATCAGTTGCTCCTACGTTTCAAGAAGACTCAAGTGCGCTATCTCCTGAGGATCACTCTCAAGCAGATCCTTCCCCTGCTAAGGATCCTTCTCCCTCCCCTACAAAGGTACCCCCTACCTCTCCTGCTCAGTCCCCTGATAAACAACAAAGTCAGCCAGAGACTACTCTACTGTCTGATGACGAGGACATGTCTCCAGAACCAGTGGATGCTCCTTTGAGGACACTAGACTTCTCTCCTCCCTCTTTCATCAATACAGAAGATTCAGTTGTGATACCACCCTTCAAGAGAGCTGAAAGCTCAGTTGTGATTACTGAAATCCCCCCTGGGTTTCTCCTGTTCCCTCAGCCTCTGACCCAGCCTCAGATCCCTCTAGCTCCTCAGATTTTGTCAGTCAGATTGGGCAAATGTTCCGTGAATAGAGAAAATACTTTGATGATTCTCTGGCATTAGTGAATAACAAGATCTCTACTCTTGAAACTGAGATGAGTAGAGGCTTTGCTGAAATTCAAGCAAACACTGATGAGCTCAAGAGACTATTTCAGTTGGGTGGCAAAGCCATAGATCATATTATCACCAGTATAGGTGTACTCAAAGATCAAGCTGAAACAGTTGCCAATAATCAGATTCAATTAGAAAAGGATGCTGCCGCAAATGTTATGAAAGTTTGTGACGAAGTTGGAACATTTAGAGATGAAGCAATTGCCCAACTCTCAGTAGATATCAGCAAGGGGGAGAAGATAGTCAAAGAACAAGTTGAAAAAATATCTGAACAATCTCAAGCATCTGTGGATGGTCTAGTCAAAGAAATGAAAGCAGACATCCTAGCTCAACTTCAATCTGTAAAATTCTATATCTATGACACTGTTGTATGGGTGCATAATCAGAACTTTCCCAACTCCCAACTTAACCCTGCCATTATTCCAAAGGTCCTAGATCCTCTTGAAGAACATCCTCCCTCAGGTGCTCCAGATCAGGCTAACTTTCCAGCTCAGGCCAACATTCCAGAGTATGTGCCAGTCTTCTCACCTAGACCTACTGGTGACATGACTGAGCCTCCTCTTTCTTATGCTGATGTGTGGCAAGATGAGTTTCCTCCAAGTTCTCAGGGTGCCCCTAGAAAGAAAAGGAAATATGATGACGGTGCTTCTGCTAGCCGTTCTGCACCAAGGAGAGAGCATGCCCCAGATACAGAAGGTAGACCAGAAGTTGTTCATGCAGAAGTTTGGAGTCCTACCTCCAAGTCTCTTATCTTTGATACATTGAAGCTGGTAACAGATTTTGGTGAAAATAGAGATCACTACTATAGTAACTCAGAATTGAAAGCATATGATGTATCTCAAATCAAAATCAGATTGCATGATAAAAATTGGGGATATAACAATCCAGCTGCTCCTCCAAGGCCCAAGACCTATTTTCCCAAACCTTTCAGCTACCTGGAGAGGCAAGAGCTTAAAAGAGAAAGACTGCATAGAGGAGCCCCTTCTTGAGTGAATAAGGATGTGGATATAGACTTTTAATCTTTTGAAATCATTTCTATATATATATATATATTTGATTCTAATTATGGCTATCTTTATTATTCCTGTTTCATTTTTTTTTCAGTATATGTTTTGTTGTTCTTTTTACTCTAAGTAATTCACCTTAGTGTAGAGGGTGCTGACATCTACAAATAGGAGGAGATTGTTGGGATTTGTCTCGACAATACCTCAGATTTATAGGAAGTCAGACCTTGAACTAAGATGAATTAAGGTGTATTTGATATTGTGTTTGAGTTGTATGTGTGCAGGTTCTTATTGCCAAGTGTAGACCAATGTCAGTCTATAATGGGCCACCAAACACAGGACCATACAATGTAATTCCTCATTGTATGATCCAAGGTGTTGGCTCATGTATAGCCTCTCTATTGGGACACACTTCATCAACATGCACTTGGACCTATGGACTATGGAGTATTGAAGTCTATCTCAGAAGAAATTTTTTAAGTCCACATACTCGAGTACTTCTTTAGTATACTCGAGTATGTGAGTCTGTACTCGAGTAGTTTGGGCTACTTACTCGAGTGGATTCTCTATATACTCGAGTATGAAAGCTTATACTCGAGTAGATTTTCTTTTACTCGAGTAAGTGATACCTTATACTCGAGTAAGTAACTCTGTACTCGAGTAGATTGATTTTCATACTCGAGTAGGTTAGTGATCACTCGAGTAGTTTTCCTAAGATACTCGAGTAGTCTATCTTCCCCATACTCGAGTATCTCAAATTCTTATACTCGAGTAGCTCTTCAAGTCTTATCTGAGAAATTTTTCCAAGTGTTTATACTCGAGTATATTTGCTCATACTCGAGTAGTTTCTCTAAGTCACTCGAGTATTGATCCCTGAAGCACTCGAGTATGTCTCTGTCTCTCTCTCTCTCGAGTGTATCTGTTCGAATTTCCTGAATTTCTCTAAGTCAAGTTTCTTTGTGTATTTTGAAAGAGTCCTTTCTGATTGGTCCGCGTGTCATCCTTAATTATTCTTATGACCGTTGGAGACCGCCTATAAATAGGTATTTTCAGACTTGACTAAATACATACGTTTTACAGAGATTATTTTAAGAAAGAGAAAATCCCGAAAACCTTAATCTTCCCATCCGCCGCCATTACAGTTTTTGGAAGAAGCTCTGGATCGTCTTCTCTCAGCCGCAGCTATCGATCTCTAATTCTCAAGCGATCCAGACTCAAGAAGAATCATCTGATCTGTCCGTGCTTCATCGATCTCTGATTTATTTTCTTGATCGTGGTGATTCCAGATCTCAGAATCGTGGATCTCTTTCAAGTCCTCTTCAACTATTTCTGTTCAAACCGAAAAGCTCTCAAGAAGAAGATAAAGTCAAAGATCCAGATCTGTGCTATTTGTTGTTTGTGTTTTTCTTTTCAAACAAATTTCATTGTAGGAGATCTATCTCCGAGTGGTAGGAAGTTTTATCTTCCGAGTGTAGATCCGTTTGGGATCGAGTTTTGTAGGAACATAGTTCCGAGGTGTAGGATTGGTTTGCAATCCGAGATAGTGGAGTAGCCGAGTCTAGTGATTTACTAGATCGGTGAGAAAAGTGGACGTACCCAAGATTGGGGAACCACTATAAATCTCTTATCGTCTGTGTGATTGTTTGATTACTTATCTGTGCTGTGTTAATTTTTTTTATTCCGCATTTGACACGCATTTCACCTATTCACCCCCCTCTAGGTGATTTAGGTTGACAACTTAGTTCTCTCACCTCCCATGGGATCAAGCCACACGTACTTCAAAAGTGCCCCTCAAGGCACTCACCTCCAAGCTCGAACGTTCACCAAACCTTTGCAATATGTGAACTTCTGGAATGAAAGTACCTTCGTAAGCATATCTTCTGGATTCTTCTTGGTATCAATCATCTTCAAAAGGACCCACTACAACAAATAACACCTACCGCAACATTTTTTGCGGTACTGTACAAACGCGGCTTGTCGGCCAAACCTTCGCACGGCCTGCCGGCCGTGCTCGATTCTCCTGGTTGCCTTGGGTGCTCGCGGGCTTCGCCGGTTCGCACCCAAGGAGGGTTTGTCAGTTTGTGTTCGATGCTTTCGGGCGGCCTTTGGCCGCCTCCACCGAGGCTCCGCGTCGCAAAAACTTCTGATTTGTTCTTCCTAAGGGTTGAGTAGGGTGGATGCAAAACGGTGGATCATTGGGAAAATCGCGGAGGCAAGAATGAAAGTAGTGGTGAAGAATGGGATGAACCTTGAACGCATACCTTAGGAAGAACGCAATTGCGGCCGGTGAGGATGTCCAGTGAAGGCGCGGAGAGGCGGCCCGGTGGAGCCGCGCGAGTGATTGAAGGAGGCGAGCAGACCCTGGAAAGAGGAGAGCCTGGGCGGAGGAGAGGATGACCGGAGAGGTGCTCCGGTGGTGGCGCGCGTGTGAGCGCAGACCCTTCCCGGAGGAGAGCCTGGGCGGAAGAGGTTCTCTGGTCAGGAGGAGATGAGGTCCGGTGGAAGCGCGAAGACATTGGCCGGAGGAGAGCCTGTCGGACGGTTAGGGTTGGGGGAGCACCACAATGAGCATTTTTGTTTTTGGTGCTTGGGTAGCGGGAGGATTTATTGAGCAAAAATTTAATTTCAAATTTGAGACTCCTTTGATTTCTGGGTTATTGAGCATGGTTTTTTCTAGGATTTTTGCTTGGCAGTTTTTTTAAAGGTTGACACGTGGCCCTTGGAGGGCTTATTTTAAGTAATGTAGATATACAAAAATTTTAATATTTTATTTTATGAAATTTGAGTCAAGAACTAGCCTTCAGCGCATACACTCATTACTAATCACATGTTGTGAGGAATATGATTAATTTATAATTCATTTCCAATATTTTATTTTAAAATTAAATAGCTTAATTGAAAGTGATTTAAATTACACTTATTTGCAAATATTTAAGGTCACCAATAAAAATTAAAATATGTTTTTAAAAATATGAATTTGATTTATAGGCCTCTCACCTGCCACCAACTGTACACAAGAAAGTATTTTATATATTCTTTTGTTTGTTTGGAAAAGTCAAGGTTTGATGTTTTTAGTCGAAGTTATATCTTTCATTATTATAAGAGAAAAGTTGTTTTTGGTGAAACATTCAGAAATATCAATTATATCCTCATTTTTATATTTTAATGACTTGACATATATTATAATTTATTTTACATAAATTAAAATACAATGCTCATTCAAGTAATTACACTATCAAAAAATTAGAAGTAATGATGAAAATTCATTTAAATTCAAAAAGTTTTTTAGAAGAGCTCTTACGCCTACTATGGTAGGTTATCATTAGGCATGTCAGCGGTCTATTAAAGGAAGGTTGTCATTAGGCACATCAGTGGTATTTTCGAGATGATGACATTAAATCAATCATTTTATTAAAGTCAAAATTAATATTTTTATGTCAAAACGTATATTGTTTTACAAAATAAAAATTGTAATATTTATGTATATTTTTTACGATCATTTTGAGTACTCATATGTATATGTCCCCGCCCACAACAAATGTCGCTCCCACAACAATTATCGCTGCCCACGACAAATGTCGTCCCCACAACAAATGTCGTCCCCACGACAAATGTCGTCCCCACGACAAATGTAGTCCCCACGACAAATGTCGCATAACCGACGAATGTTGCACCCCCGACAAATTTCGCACCCCGGCGAATGTCGCACCCCGGCGAATGTCGCACCCCGCCGAATGTCGCACCCCGCCGATTGTCGCAACCCCGCCGAATGACCCCAGGGCCGAAGGCCCGTGCCTGTCACTTCTGATAAGGATGAGATTGCACTTGTCTTTTTGGACAAGAAAGCTAAAAATATTATCGCAAGTGCAGTCGATGACTCAATGCTGCAGAATCTAATTCACTGTCAATCAGCTAAAGATGTGGCAGTCTCTAGTTACTTTGATGGAAGGTACTGAAGAAGTGAGGGATGATCGAAGGTCCCTACTGAACCAGAAATATGAAGCCTTCAGGTAAGGGTCAAAGGAGGTCATAGCTGACACATTTGAAAACTTTTTTAAGATAGTCAATGGACTAAGAGTGTATGACCGAGTCTTTACTAATGGGGAGCTGAATGATAAGTTTCTGAGATCTCTCACCAAAGAATGAGACAACAAAGTCTGTGCCATCCGAGAGTTTGGCAGACTAGCAGAGACAGATCCACAGAATCTATTTGGCAAGCTGATGTCCTATGAACTGCAGATCAACTCCAGAAAAGCCGAAGAAGAGAAAAGTCGCTTCTCCTCAAAAGAGAAGTCGGTTGCTTTAAAGGCTGACAGTTCAAGGAAGGGCAAAGCTGCCTCGCCAGCACCTCCTAAAGAAGTAAGTGAAGAAGAAGGCTCCGAGCAAAGCACCTCAGGCTCAGAACTATCTGAAAGAGAGTTCTCATTGCTTTCGCGGCAGTTCAAGAAATTCTTGAATAAGAAGAAGCAATGGAGAGGCAAAGATGCCTCATACAGAAGATCACGACATGACGGTGATCAGCGAAAGAATGGCTCAAGTAGCCATGACAGGTATAACTCCAAACAGAACAAACAGATTTCAACTGACATTGTTTGTTATTGTTGTAATAAGCCAGGTCACGTCATCGCGGACTGCCCTCACAAGAAGAAAGAGGGTGGCAGAAGAGAGGAAAATAAATCCTCATACCACAAGAAGAGAACAGAGAAGAGCTTATTAGCCAAGAAGAGCAAAACTCTCAGCGACTCCGACTCATCTGAGTCGAGTGAAGAAGAGTATGCTTACTTCGGGCTCATGGCTCACTCTGATGATGAACAAGTCCCACAGTTCACTGGGGAGGTAAAATCTCACACTCGTCTCTCTGAATCTGATGATGATAATGAGCAAGAGGGCTATTCCTCTGAGGATGAATCTGAACTCATGGGACAATATAAGGAGTTACTCACGGCTTACGAAAAATGTCGCAGAGTCGTGAAAACTCAAGCCAAAGAGATAAAATCTCTACAGGCTAGTGAGAGCAGCTTGAGAGAAGAAGTCACCAAGACTAACTCTCTTCATGAGAACTTCAATGTTGCTATGGAAGAATACAATCAAGCTCTCAAGCACCTCGACCTTAAAGATGAAATCATCAAAGAATTGGAACAACAACTCAAGGCTGAGAAGAAACTTATTGAGAGTTTCTCCAAGCCTAAAACAGTTCTTCCACTCGTTGTTGAGTTCTCAGCTAAGGCCAAGGGTGCTGGTATAGGCCACATTGGTGCTTCTAGTAAATCTTCTAGGAGAAAAAGGCCAAGAGAAAGAATAAGGCTGCCCAGAAGGCTCTAGTTGAAGAAAAAGGGAAAGCTCCCTTGGAACCAGTATTGTTCAAGAAAGTTATCTTTCCTACGAACGAATTCGACTATGAGTCCACCTATGGACACTTTTCTAGGCCGATCCCCGAGAAGCCTAAGTCAAGATACCACGGTTGGACTCATCCTCGTAACTTTGGAGAGAGTGTCTTCAAGGCACCTTATGAAGAGATTCAACTTCAGAACTATGGACCATATGCTCATGGTCATAACATCAAGAAGACACCAAAGGTAAAACCTATTGTGAAAAAGCCTATGAAGGAGAAAACTTCATGTAGCTGCCACCATCATGAAGCTTCCTCCTCCAAGAGTGAAGTTCCTCCTAGACCATCACTTTAGAAAATCAAGCAGGAATACACTAGGCAAAGATACAACAGGTTCGATTGTTGGTGCTGTGGCAGAATTGGTCATTTTGCCATCGATTGTTGGTTCAATCCTAGAAATGCTACAACCCCTCAAGTTAGCAACGTGAGAATGACCACTCATGAGGCTAATGCTCATAGGGGGAGTATTCTAACTCGAGACCAAGGACCCAAACTTATTTGGGTTCCTAAGGCTAAGTGATTGTAATTGCAGGTATGTCCAAAGACCACCAAAATGTCAATATGGTACTTGGACAGTGGATGTTCTTGGCACATGACCGGGACAAGGAGCCTACTCCAGAACTTCACCTCAGTCTGCAACGGACCAAAGGTCATCTTTGGAGGTTCAGATCGAGGAATAACTAAAGGCTACGGTATGATTACTAACGGTAGCGTATCCTTTTCGGATGTAGCCTATGTTGAAGGATTGGAACACAATCTCATCAGCATAAGCCAACTATGCGACAGAGGATACGTGGTTGAATTTCATGCTGACAAGTGTTTGATAAAATCGATTGACAACATGGAAACTGTTTTATCAGGCACTCGAAGCAGAAATATTTTCTGTTTAAATTTCATTTGTATAGACTCTTCCACACCAGTGTGTCTTTTAGCAAAAAGTAGTGCATCTCTTGCTGACCAATGGCACAAGAGACTAGCACATATTAATCTCAAAACTATTAATAAACTATTCTCTCAAAACTTGGTACGTGATGCACCTAATGTCAAGTGCGTTACGGACAGTCTTTGTCACGCCTGTATCAAAGGCAAGCAAACAAGGAGTTCATTTAAAAGCATAATAGGCAAAGATTCCAATAGAAGCTTACAGCTTCTCCATATGGACTTGTTTGGTCCACTGCAAGTTAGAAGTTTGGGAGGTAAGTAATATACGTTGGTTATTGTGGATGATTACTCGCGCTTTGCGTGGGTGTTCTTTCTGAAACACAATTCAGATACCTTCAGTACTGTCACTAGTTTTGTTAGGCAAATCCAGAATGAATACAACTGTTCCGTAGTCAAAATCAGAAGTGACAATGGAACGGAATTCAAGTCTGGAGCCATGGCAGAATTCTACAACTTTCATGTTGATCACTTTTAGATTTGAAGTCTCCTTGACCCTTGCCCGTACGCCCGCACGTCCGCACTAGAGTAACTCCCATATATTTTTATATATATATATATATATATATATATATATATATATATATATACTTCGACTAAAAACATCAAACCTTGACTTTTCCAAACAAACAAAAGAATATATAAAATACTTTGTTTTGTATGGCTGGTGGCAGGTGATATATATATATATACTAGCATCTTCGAACGGGCTCCGCCCGTTCTCGATGCATGGCAACGACATAGGTCGTGGGCGGCAACATGTGTCGTGGACTGCGATATTGGTCTTGAGTGCGACATTTGTCTTGGGTGACGACATTAGTCGTAAGCGGCGATATTGTTCGTGGGGGGCGAGATTGATCGTGGACGGAGACTTTGTTCGTGGGCGACAACATTGTTCATGGGCGGCGACAATGGTCGGGGGCGGCAACAATGTTCGGGGGCGGCGACAATGTGCAGGGGCGGCAACATTGTGCAGGTGCGACGACATTTTTCCGGGGGGGGCGACATTGTTCGAGAGGGTGACGTCCTTTCCGAGACGCAACACTTCAACCTCACCATCATAGGTCCATGATAGAGAACATTAGTTTTAAGAAGTAACAACAAAGAAATGTGTAACACATTTCTAAAGAATACCAGAGAATGATCGCAACACTTCAACCTCACCATCATACTTGCACTTGCAATGAAAAAAGCTCAGAACCAAGTTCATATTTGCAATGTAAAAAATCTCAGAAGACAACACATTTCTAAATAATATCAGAAGAGCATTTCGCATTGATAAAATCCATGAGCACGCGAGATGTATATAATAACAGCATTGATTACAAATATGAATTCAATAAATTAAAACATGCAAAACCCTCAAAAACCCCGTCAGAATCTCGCAGTTGAATCCATAACAAAATATTATCATTTCCTTGTGCAGCAATAGATTTCATTTAGTGGCCTTTGGAGCATCTGTTTCAATCAAATATGCAAGGATAAAAAATAAATAAATAACAGTTTTATAAGTGTTAGAACAACAATATTTCAACCATAACATATATTCTTTGTTAGGTGTTACCTCCTTATCATATCGAAAACAAAATTCCATTCTTCTCTAACATTCAAGCCTCTTGGCACTGTCGGGATAATTAGCCTAAAACCTTCAACCTTAACACGCGGACCATCAGACCATCTATCTGTACTCTCTTTGCAAACTTCATCGTAGTAGTCATAATCGTTGGTGGTGGTAGCAGTGATATTGCAGTTTTTATCTATTGAGACTGATAGATCGAGCTGAAAAACAAGTGACATTATTTAACATGTAATACAAATTTAGGTTATGTAAAATGCACAAAATTAGTCTTCGTAAAGTATGAAGCTCTCACGTTGGACCGGGCCACCCCTGTTTGGCAATGATGTCGCCGCCTCAAATTGATTTTGGGTTGTCATCTGCATGCGTTTGAAATGAAGTTGGGATCCAAATTAGAGCATTAGATCAAAATTAGGTCTGAATTAGAGCATCCTATGGATTTTGGTTCAAAACAACAAAATATTTATCAAAACTGATTAAACATTTCAAATACTTGAGAAAAACAGACAATACATTTCAAAACAGTTAATCTTCAGTTTTTGCCGAAAATCTCACAATACGATGAGAATTTTACAAACCATCAAAAATGATAATAATACAATGATAATAAGATAGTTTGACATACAATTTGTATTACAGGCGAATTGGAAGTCATTTCACAATCAACATCGATCACGACGTCTTTTCTGCAAAAAAAAAATTTAATTTATCGGTTGATTGGAGTAGTTGTAGTGTTGTGAAAACAATGAGCAAACGACCTACGTTGGAGATACGTTGCAGGTTGTTGTCTAAGTTGTGCAAATATTTCTTTATAAACAACGTTCATTGTGTAAATGCCTTCATGACCAGCTATCTTGCCATTCTTTATCAGAATTTTTGTTTTTTCACTGGACACACCTCGCGATAAAGCTACGTACAACTGGCCATGACTGAACACATTATTTGGCAAATATATTCCAACATTTTCGATTGTTTGGCCTTGTGATTTATTAATCGTCAATGCAAAGCTTAGCCTCAATGGAAACTGTTTGCGCGTTAATTGAAAAGGTAGTCTAATATCTTCAGCTGTCTTCAATAGTATCTGTGGCAAGAAGACCAAGTTTCCTTGAAAGTGCCCTGTTAAAATCTCTGCTTCGATTACATTTTTCGCAAAACGACGACAAATAAGTCTTGTTCCATTGCATAGACCTATCTTTGGGTCAATATTTCTGATTAACATGATAGGAGCTCCGATTTTTAACTTTAGCTTATGAGGCGGTAAGTTACCTGGTGTCAGTGAATTTAGAAATTCAGGTTGATACAAACCTCTCGTATCATCAACAACAGAATCATAGGAGTAGTATATAACTTCTTCGCCTGGAAATTATAGAAGAGTGGTGTTGTTCAACATATTCACATGCTCATTTAGCGGTGTTAATAAAGCTCTGTCTCGAATATAATTTTTATCGCCAACGTGCAACCCTAAATTTGGGAATGTAACATCTATTAAATCATTGATAGATTTCTCACATTCCCATGACATTCCCATTGGATCGGGGATCCTAATCATATCATCTTGTATGGTCATCTCCAATCCATTTCCAACTCGGAGAAGATACTCAGAGAAGCTGTTATCATTTTTGGCTCGCATATTTTCTGTTAGAGTTAATATCTTGACATAACTCCATAAATGTGATTGAACGATGCTTGCATTAATTATCTGTGCCCTTGTTCCATTGACAACAATCGGTAGTACCTGACGAAAATCTCCTCCCATAATTATAATTTTCCCTCTAAATGGATTGTCCACATCAGTAACATCACGAAACGAATGATCAACTGTCTCAAATGCCTTTCTATCGGCCATGGGTGCTTCATCCCAAATTATGGCCTTTGATTGTCTGATTACTGATGCAAAGTCTGACTGTTTTTCAAAAGAGCAAAACGATTTGTAATCCAATTTAATGGGTATTTGTAACTTTGAATGTGCAGTCCGACCTCCCGGTAAAAGGGTAGCGGCAATACCAGAAGTAGCTGTAGCAATAATGATGCATCCTATTTTTCTGAAAGTGGCAAGAATTGCACGATACATATATGTTTTTCCAGTTCCACCAGGTCCATCAACAAAAAAACACTCATGTGCGTTGTTCTTTATTGCCTCGCTGATCAAATTGTAAGCATGTAATTGACCTTCATTGAGCAACGTAACTGCGTTAAGATCATCCCGTGTAATAGGTATTAATAATTCATCTTCTATAAGACCGGATAGGTTAATGAAATCATTGAATGATTCATTGATGGGTGGTAAATCGAACTCTTTAATTGAGCGTTTATGTTGCTTCAGGATATCATTGAGGCTATGAAGTAATTTATTCATAATGTAGAACTCGTTGGTCGTGCTAGAACTTGGATAATCTTCGATCATGCTTGCATAATTTTCATCCCAAATACTTCTGATATCGGCTGGTTCACAAAAGATCAATATAGTAGCGAACAGTCTTCTCAACGCGGATGGCATTCTGAATACTCGAGCCTCAAGTAGACATTCTCGAATACTGTTATCGTTCTCAAGCAAACCATAATTTTGTGCAGCATTCTTAAAAGTGACGCATTGCGTACCATTGACAGTTAATAGTGCATCAAATGACTTTGGACCCGGTACGTGATTTAGAAGCATGCGCAAATAGTATCTTTCGCTATCAACAAGCGGTACTGAATAAATCCTACCAATCACCCTTCGATTTCTGATCCTTTTCCTCCAAATTTTTTGTTGTTTGAACCATCAATAATATTTTGGAAAATCTCTATACAAATAGAGGTTTTGCTCCCTCTGTTGGCTATAAACACTAAAAAACTCGGTCAACATTGTTTTGGAATTACGGTCATCTATTAAAATCGATGAAATTGACTGTTCACTATAAAATTGTATCTGATGTTTATTATGTAGATGTATTTGTAATCGCTCTACCGATGGATAAATTCAACTCATCTGGAACTTGAACGTTCTCCATAAAGATTCAGGCGGGCACAACCATCTACCGTCAACATAATTGTTTATTTCATCTTGATTAGCACCAGGACGGACTTCAAAAAAGACATGATCGGGTCCTTTATATACGTATTTGTATAAGTATTTGATGCTATTGATACTGCTGCATATCTCAACATTTAGATGACAATCATATTTTAAAAGCAACCATGGATTATATGGAACAACCCATCTATTATCAACATTGAAAGCTGCATTTCTTCCTAAAGTAATGTTTCTGTTATCATTCCTTCTTCTATACACCGGGTAAGCATCATTCCCTTGTATTGTCGCATCTGCATACTCTTTAGGAAAACTTTTATTACATATATGATTTTTCATACACTATGCATTTGGTTTGTAAGGTCCACATGGCCCGTGAATCATGTGTTTTATTACAGACTCATACAATGCAGGTTCTTGGTCCATATAAGGTATCTCAGCTCGTACAATTGAATTGTATTCGTCAGGGGAGGTTAATTTGTCCACCGGATCCAATAACACCAACATATGAACATGTGGTAAAACCCTTTTCTGAAATTCAATGACATGGACATGTCCGACTACCTTTCCTAACACGCCTCTGTGGAATATATCTTTCTTGAGCTCCTCGTATTTAGAACGGAATATCCTAGTTAGGAGATCTGGACGGTCATATGGAGCCTGTCCTTCCATGAGCTCATCCTTAATCTCCTTCCATCCTGGATTGCATGTCATGGTTATGAACAAATCTGGCTTGCCACTGTGCTGAACAATTGCCATAGCATCTTGATATCGCTGATACATATCTCTTGGGCTGTCATTAAATGAAGAGGGCAATATGGTTCTTTTTCCAACGCTACCTATTATGAAACAACCCGGTATAAGTATTGTTAGTAATGAGAATATGTAATTGTATTTTTAATAAGAAATGAGTTTATCATACCAGCATGATTTTCGCCCGCAGTAAAACAATCTTTCAAACCCAAATAAAGTTCTGCGCGCAGGTCACTTTGATGTGATCTAATAAACCGCAATTTTTGAGTTTCTATTTTTACATAGTTGTCGACCACATATTGTTGTAGTAACCTTCCGCTGCGCAGCAATATCGAGTTGGAAGGATCTCGAATCTAGAAAAAAATCAATAAATAGTCAGAACAATTGTGGAAAAGTAAATATGTGACATCTGAAAACGTGTTTAGTAAGGGGTGATTACCTGAAGCATGTATGAATAGTAATCACAACATGTAATTTTTGAGTTCGTCATTGAATGCAAATTGCAAGACCATCCAAACGTACCGAACGGTAACAACAATGGATACTGAAGTGGGTCGTAGTAGCCAGAGTATTCTTGGACATTTTGAAGATGACCTCCAATCGTTTGAACAACGATATCTCTTTCTTGTGTATGTTGTCCTTCTTCTTGTCCAACTAATATAGCTGCAACTTGAGAGGCTGAAGGCATAGTGTATTGTAGTAGATTAGAAAGGCGTTCTTTTATAACCAACTTGCATTCATGTATGTTTGGTTGGTGTGATAGCTGTCGAAACATCTGAACAAAGGGGTTGAACATATCCAAAATACGTGTTATTTTCTGTAAGAGCTCAACCCTAAGCTCATTATTTTCTTGCAGTCGATTTGTTGTCTCGTGTTCAGTGTCGTAGATGAATAGTTGAAGAAAGCGTGGTCTTAGGCCATCATCTGGGGTTAGGTTTCCAATGCGATGGTACATGGAGCCGTGTGCCCGAAAGCTATAAATTCCTTTGTGAAATGGAGCTATTTTGTTGTCAAGCGTTACACCCAATGACGTGAAGGAGAAAACATGGTTGTACGCACGCAGATGCTGCCTGAAATGTTGACCTTCCTCAGATTGGTCGGTGTAGAGATTGAGTAGTTCGGTAGGTACTGGGATTTCAGGTAGTGATATTCTTCCTTTGTTACAACACATTGAGCTTGTCTCTCGTTGAAATAGTCTAGCACGACAGTGGGGGCAGACTGTCGCTGAGTGCAGTTCAAAGCGCGTTTCATTGTGCGCTGGATAGAAATTTCTAGCACAATTACGTTGAATGTACGTCTTTGCTGTTGCATTAATGTCGTCCTCATCATCTTCTTCGACACTATCAAATTCTGTGTCAGAACTATTATTGTTGATTGGTGCAGCAGCTGGGGTGAAGTATTCTCGCATTTAATGATCATTTAGAAGTTCAAATACATGAAGTAGTGAACATACGGAGATAGTTAGTTCGCATTTAGTGTACCCGGAGCAATTGTTGTAGCCCGCGCTGATGCTGAACTTTCGCCTATTTCAAAAGTTGAACGTGTGTTCATAATAGAGGACGTTATTTTTTGTTGATCTACCCGAAAATGGCGTTGTTCTCGTCTTCGAGTATTTTCAGCAGCACGTTGTTGAACAGTGATATTACTTCTCCGTACGCGGGTAGAATTGCGGTGCAATAGGCGAGTACGACTTTCTGGTAGTTGTATGATAACAAAGTAGTTACGTTCACATGCATAATATATTGTGCTGAGGGATCTTTCAAAATTTGGATAGGTAATACCTGGAGTTAGTAGATTTTGAAGGAGTTCTTGACTCGCAACTGGTGGAGTTGATGTTGTCGTTGCACACTCACCTATTTGAAAAGTTGAATGCATAGTCACAGCGCTAGGCGTTCTTGATTGTTGCCTTTCACGACAATGGCGTTGTGCCCGTCTTCTACTATTTTCGTCAGCACGTTGTTGATCAGTTATATTACTTCTTCGAACGCGGGTAGAATCACGGTGCAATAAGCGTGTACGGCTATCTGGCATTGTTGTATGCGTGTTAATAATGTGATGCATTCACACGATATATTCGACTGTGTAACGATGTTTATAAGTAGACCTAGATAGTACCTGGCGTTAGTAAATTTTGAAGTAATTCTTGACTTACAATGTCTTCCATTGTTGATGGCGTTAATGAGGTTCGAGATGCATTTAGTGTACCCGGAGCAATTGTTGTAGCCCGCGCTGATGCTGAACTTTCGCCTATTTCAAAAGTTGAACGTGTGTTCATAATAGAGGACGTTATTTTTTGTTGATCTACCCGAAAATGGCGTTGTTCTCGTCTTCGGGTATTTTCAGCAGCACGTTGTTGAACAGTCATATTACTTCTCCGTACGCGGGTAGAATTGCGGTGCAATAGGCGAGTACGACTTTCTGGTAGTTGTATGATAACAAAGTAGTTACATTCACATGCATAATATATTGTGCTGAGAGATCTTTCTAAATTTGGATAGGTAATACCCGGAGTTAGTAGATTTTGAAGGAGTTCTTGACTCGCAACTGGTGGAGTTGATGTTGTCGTTCCACACTCGCCTATTTGAAAAGTTGAATGCATAGTCACAGCGCTAGGCGTTCTTGATTGTTGTCTTTCACGACAATGGCATTGTGCCCGTCTTCTACTGTTTTTGTCAGCACGTTGTTGATCAGTTATATTACTTTTTCGGACGCGGGTAGAATCACGGTGCAGTAAGCGTGTACGGCTATCTGGCATTGTTGTATGCGTGTTAATAATGTGATGCATTCACACGATATATTCGACTGTGTAACGATGTTTATAAGTAGACCTAGATAGTACCTGGCGTCAGTAAATTTTGAAGTAATTCTTGACTTGCAATGTCTTCCATTGTTGATGGCGTTAATGAGTTTCGAGACTTGTTTATAAACTGGTACTCTCAATTACCGGGCTTTGTATAAGAAAAAGACATTATTAAAACTAATAGGAAAGTTTTTGACTAATAACGATTTCAGGTTGCAACCTGTAATTTACCAAACTTTACATGGGAAGTTTTTGTATTTTCAAAAGTAGAGGGTTGCAACCTGTAATTTACCAAACCTAGGCTTCGTTTGGGAGAGCTTATTTTCACCGGTCAAGCGGTCACGACCACATGAACTGGACCTTAATTAAGGCCCGGTTCATGCGGTCGTGACCGCTTGACCGGTGAAAATAAGCTCTCCCAAACGGAGTCTTAATCTCTGAAATGTATAGAGATTAACCAAACTAAAGGGATTAACCAAATGCAAGAGATTAGCAAAAATACCACGGTTTGCTAAAAAATTGCTGATGAAGAAATAGCAAAATGGAAAGTAGCATTAACCAAACTAAAGAGATTAACCAAACCACAGTTGGAATTCACGCGGGCTTCGCCTGCCTCCCGTCGTGCTTCGCCCGTCCCCCGCAAAATTTAAAAGTATTTAAAGTAATTACTTTGGTATTAAACAAATTAATTATTATTTTTAATACCGTCATTTGTTATCAGCTTGGACGTCAATGAATTTCAGTTTGTTAATTTCAGTTTGTATATTCTACGTGTGTCGCTGAAATAGTAATACCTCTTTCTTTCTCTTCAGCTGCGGCGTCAATTTCATCATACTCAGTAGATTTCCCTCCCCCTTCTTCTGCTAAAACAATGGTTAGAAAAGTTTTACCTTGGTCTACATGACCTGTAGTTCCTATATTACAGTGAGGTATTAACCTCTCAAATTTCGTCTTTCCCATAATTTGATTTCTCCAAAAATTTAAGATTTAACACAATTTAACTAATTTAACTAAGAAGTCATTTGACACCACGGCCATAACTGGAAAATGTATGAATTTTTATCCATCGATATTGCGTGAATTATTAGTATTATCAGCTGGAATAGAACTACCACTACCTGCTGCATTAGTACTTGAAGTATGGTCGTCCTCTGTATTACTAGCAGCTGCATTAGAAGCAGTAATACCTATGTAAGACAGTGCTCTTTGCTATTCAAATTTTCACCTCGTTATTGTAGAGTTGTGAATGAAGAAGAGTTTTCACTTCATTCTAATGTCGCGGCTTCGCCTAATGTCGCCTCTTCGCCTAATGTCGCCGCTTCACCTAATGTCGCCGCTTCGCCTAATGTCGCCTCTTCGCCTAATATCGCCTCTTCGCCTAATGTCGACGCTTCGCTTAAAATCGCCGCTTTGCCTAATGTCGCTGCCACATAGAATATACTTGCAGGAGCTAAATGTGGAGGAGAGCCAACAGGGAAAAAATGGCGAACATTATAAAGCTTGCAAATTTATCTAATGCTAAAAATTAACAAACTGAAATTCGTTGAGTCGAAGCTGATAAAGTATTATGTTCTTTAAAAGTAACTATGCTTAGAAATTATCTAGTGCAAACATTTTATGAATCAAATTTATCTAGTGCTAGAAATTAACAAACTGAAATTGTAAAGAACATTGTGTTTGTTAAAAATTCATTCAATTCATTAACTAAAATTTTGTAAGCATGCAAGTCTCCAGGTTTTTCTGAAGCTTGCAAATTCTTAGCATTCTTATATCCAAGAGGATATTTGGATCTTCTACAACACTTGAATGCTGAAGAAACCCAAAAAAAACTGCTTTGTGGTTTTGACTCAACTTGGAAAACCTCACTCTCATTGAATGCTTATCAAGTAATAAATTTTGAGCATGAATAAAAATTCACCCGGCTGAAACAGAAATGCTGGCTGAAAAAGAAATGCTGACAATTGAGGAGAGGCTCTAGTGGATTTAAAAAAGTCTGAAGTAAAATAAAAGGCTTGAACAGAAATGCTTAACCACATCTTGAAGAAGAAGAAATTCTCACAACATAAGAAGAATATATGTGAGGCGTGTATGTGTGCGGTGCGCTTCATAAGTAATTGCATGCAGGTGTGCATGTTGTTTTGGTGCAAGAGAATTAATACATTCTTCAAATAAATCTGCAAAAAAAATGAGAAGGGCCCGTAAAAGTTATCGGAATGCATGTAGCCGGGTTGGTTTGGGAAAGCATGAGCATTTTCATGGTATAAGCAAGGTATGTGGAAGGTATGTCGATGCTCTCGGGTTGCATGTAGCTACATGCATTCCGACATACTTTTTGCAGAAAAAATTTAATTTCTCAAACCAACCTTGCTCATACCAACTACATTTCTTGTTACTCCGCATGATTTCCCCAATGAGGCCATTTGATGGGCAGCTATTTCTGTATATATCATTAATTACTTCTATAGAACACATTTTCAGAAGCACATTTTTAATTGAAATTAAAGTGCAGTTTAATGGTATAAGCAGATTTTCAGAAGCAATGCCATGGAGAACAGTAAAGCATCCAATATTTCTGTCATTGTGGGGATCTTTTTAGGTACAGAGCATCATCAAAATAGAGGGAATAAGGCGGGAAAGAAGAAGAAATATTGGTGAAAGCACTGTCTTACAGAGAAAGGCTGTTGTTTTCGGCGGAGAGAGATGTCCGGCACCACTGTTTGCGGGAAGAGTTCGGAAGCAGGCGTCGGGAAAGAGTTCTGAACCGACGGAATGCACCACCGTCCGACGGAGCAGGGTTTGGCGAAGAAGTTCTGAAGAGGCAAGGGGAAAGAGATCTGAAGAGGCAGGATGAAGAGCTCTGAAGCGGAAGGAGGAAGATGGTCGGCGTAGCATGCGGCAGGAGTTAAAGGGCGTGAGGCGTGCCGTGCGGTGAGGCCTGGTGCTTTCGACGGACGCGACAGGAGAGAAGACCTCGGGTGCTGCAGCTTTGCTTTCGGCGGAGAGGACAGGTGAACAGCGGGAATTGGGGGAAGGGAACCGGGTGCTGTGTTTTTAATTTAGATATATGTGAGTTGCAATCCAACGGTGGGAATTATTTGAGTGTTTTTGGATTCAACGGATGAGATGAAATGTATGGTGTGTTTGGCAAATTTGTATATTCCTTTATATAATAAAGATATATATATATATATACGAGCATCTTCGCACGGGCTACGCCCGTGCTCGATGCTCTCGGGCGGCCTTCGGCCGCATCCAGGAGAGATTCACCCGCCTGCGCACGGGCTTCGCCCGTGCTCAATGCGTCGCCCCCTCTATCTCTCTCTCCTTCTCCCTCCCCCCTCTCTCTCCCTCTCCCTCCACTCTCTCTCCTAAATCTCCCCCCACTCATGCTCTCTCTCATGATTCAATGGTCAATATTCAATCTATGGTGTGCCTTCAAATATCTATATTCCCTTATATATATAAGATATATATATATATATATATATATATATATATATATATATATATATATATATATATATATACGAGTGACAGTGCACGGGGGCCCCCCGTGCCCTCCGCGACAGTACACAGCTCAGACTTTTCGATTCCCAAATCAAAGGTCACGAAGGCTCCAAATCAAAAAATGATCAACACGAAGGTTGTTCGGATCGCCGAGATCTACAACTTTCATGTTGATCTCTTTTCGATTTGAAGCCTCCTTGACCCCCAAAATCTCATGCCCGCATATGAACGGTTGGGATTATTGGCTGCCCTTATTCTTTTGTATATATGTATAGATATATATATATATATATACGAGTGACAGGTACGGGCCTCCGGTCCGATGGCCACGCACCACAGTACCCGGTCGGCGACGGCGGGCTTCGCCCGCACCCGGGCTGTTTTTTTATATATATTATTATATTACCTGATTTCCGTGCCTTTACTGTCGCAGTCTCGCCGCCCAGACTTTTCGGGTCACAAATCAAAGGTCAATGAGGCTCCAAATCAAAAAGTGATCAACATGAAAGTTGTTTGGATCGCCGCGATCTACAACTTTCATGTTGACCACTTTTCGTTTTGGAGCCATTTTGACCCTCATATTGGGCCCCGAAAAACCTGATTTCCGTGTCTTTATTGTAGCAGTCTCGCCGCCCAGACTTTTCGGGTCCCAAATCGAAGGTCAATGAAGCTTCAAATCAAAAAGTGATCAACATGAAAGTTGTTCGGATCGCTGAGATCTACAACTTTCATGTTTACCACTTTTCGTTTTGGAGCCATCTTGACCCTCATATTGGGTTCCGAAAAATCTGATTTCCGTGCCTAAACAGGCGGGTGAACAGTTCACCCGCCTGTTTTAGTCCCACACCGTCCATTCTTAGAATTTTTGCGGGTATATATTCAATATTCCGCATTCAGTATTTGAAGTAATGTTGGTTGGCTGACTTGCCGGCGGGCTTGCTTGCATGTTTTCGCGGGATGGGCTTGCGGGTTGTTTGTGCGCTCGCCTGTTGCGGGTCCGCTAGTTTTTTTGATGTCCTATAGTAGGTGTAGGACTGTCCTAGAGTAGGTTTAAGAGGCCTATAAAAAGTGTGGATAGAGGGTTGGTTTGATCCAACGGTTCATGATCAAATATCTGAAATCCGACGGCCACCTAATTACCCTTTAATTTCGAACTCATGTTATATGCAGGCCACCATATTTCTTTATAATATGGTATAAATATATATATATAGATATATATATATATATATATATATATATATATATATATATATGAGTGACAGGCACGGGCCTCCGGCCCGATGCTCTCGGGCGGCCTTCGGCCGCTCCAGGCTGACTTCGCCCGCCTGTGCACGGGCTTCGTCCGTGTTTTCAGACGGCCTTCGATCGCTTCACAAATAATTTTCGCCTCCTCCCCTCTCAGCCGCCCTCGCTCTCTTTCTCTCTCCCCGCCTATATAATTATAATATAATTTATAGATATATATATATTATTATATATAATAAGCAATAAACCATACCAAAAAACATTTCCCTGTCGGACGCACTCTCTCGCTCTCCCCGCCTATCTATATAAATCTATAATATATATATATATATATATATATATATATATATATATATATATCTTTATCTTTATTATACTTTATACTATAAGGAAAGAGCAAAAGAGCCATGTGTAACTTTCGGATACCCAAAATACTCCCATCTTTGGTGTAACTTTCGGATACCCAAAATACCCCCATCTATAAGCAAGGAGGAATGTGGCAATGGTCTTTCGTGATCTCCCGCTCGATTTTCGTGATCTCCCGCCTCTATTTCCCGCTCTATTTCCTGCCTTTATTTCATTTTGCCGACCACCTGTCGTCCTCAACATCGCCCTCGCCGAAGTCTTCGACCACGCCGATCTCAAGTTTCTTCCAGGTATGGTGTAACTTCCTAAGGCTCCGTTTGGGAGGACTTATTTTCACCGGTCAAGCGGTTACGATCGCATGAACCGGACCTTAATTATGGCCAGATTCATGCGGTCGTAACCACTTGACCGGTGAAAATAAGTCCTCTCAAACATAGCCTAAGTCTCTGATCCACGCCCTCCTTCTTTGTCCAGCCTCAAGAACCCTAGCCGACCACCTGTCACTTCTTCGCTCCTTCTGGATCTCCACATCTCCTCGCCGAAGACTTCGGCGTCGCTCCTTCTGGATCTCCACATCTCCTCGCCGAAGTCTTCTCGCCGAAGTCTGGTGTTTCTCCTACACAAACACCGATCGGGCGTTTCTTCCAGGTATGGTGTAATTTCCTAAGTCTCTGATCCACGCCCTCCTTCTTCTTTGCCCAGCCTCAAGAACCCTAGCTGCTCCTTATTTACTCGGCCTCGGTGACGCCATCCTAACTCCAGTGCACTGCCAAACAGCGGCCTCAACTCCTTTCCAGGTAGTTCTTGATTCTTCTTTCTGATTTACTGCATTTCTTCCATTCTTTCCCATTTTTATTTGTTCTCTGCTACTCCAGTGTTCTCTCTGCTACTCCAGTACCTTTTTCTCCAGCTACTCCAGTGTTCTCTCTACTACTCCGGTGGTTTCTTCCACTTTTTACCTAAGGTAAACTTCAAAGCTTGAGATTTTCCCATTGTGGTGTTGTAGATTTATTACAAAATAATATCATTTTTTTCCCATTGTGGTGAATCCGGTGGTTTTCCCATTGTGGTGAATCCGGTGGTTTTCAAAGCTTGAGATTTACATGTTTTCATTTTGTGAATCCGGTGGTTTTATTCCCATTGTGATGTTGTAGATTTATTACAAAAAATATCATTTTTTCTCTGATGGTTTCAAAGCTTGAGATGTCATTTCTACTTGCTGTTTTCCAGTGACTAAAACTTTATCACTACTAAAGCTTTATCACTTCTTGCTGTTTTCCAGCGGCCTCAGAGTTTTGCCTCAGAGTTTTACCACTACTTAAGCTCTAAGTAATAGTTTCAAATTAACAAATGGTTAGGATGTTAAGATTTCTCACTTCAGCAAGCTTTGCCCTCCTTCGACGTTTGCATCATTTTAGCTCCATTTTGATTTTAGATCCATTTTTAATAGTTTCAAGTTAATAAATGGTTAGGATGTTAAGATTTCTCACTTCAGCAAGCTTTGCCCTCATTCGACGTTTGCATCATTTTAGCTCCATTTTGATTTTAGCTCCATTTTTATTCAAGCTCCACGTTTGCAACATTTTAGCATGCTGGATGTTTTTTTACCATGCTGTTAGAAACTAGGCTGTTAAAACTTCTACCATGGTGTTAGAAATTAAACACACAACTAAGCAACCATGTTGTCTTCAAAAGATAGCTTCAATAAACATAGGTTTTACCATGCTGTTTGTTATTTTTTTCTTGCACTGGCTTGAATCGGACCACAAAGAAATTTGTGGCTGTTGTAAATATTTTTTCCTCCTCCTGCACCTTATGTTCTTCCTGCATCTTATGTTTTTTTACAACATTTTAGATGTGATTTTAGCTCCATTTTGATTTTAGCTCCATGTTCTTCCTGTTACAAACACATGGAAGTGAGAATAAACATTTCATGAAGACTTGAAAGTGAGGAACTGCTAAAACTATAAGCGAATAAATTCAACAAATGTTATAGTAACCGATAAGTTTCAGATTGCAAATACCAAAATGATTCTTACAAAAAATGTCAATATCAATCCTAATTTTTAAGCGATTAATAATTTCCCTCGCAGGCCTGGTACGGTCGGCTTGGCTGTAGGGACATTGCCCCGTGTACCCTAAATGGAATTAAATTTTATTTGAATTTGCTTTTAGTTTTTTTTTTATCAAAGTTACAGTGACATCTAAGTACTTGCTAATCAAAATATCCCAAAATTGCAAATAACGATTACATGTCTGCAAGAAAACAGATAATTCATGAGTTAATTACATCACATCACAGACACTTTGAGATGACCAACCAAAATCAAGCTGAGCCAGTCCAACATAAAAGAGGGAGACCTTCAACTTCGGCAACATCCGCTGAGCAAACTAGAGAGTCAACCCGAGTGCATGTTAGTAATTGGAGACGGTCATTGACTACAGAGCAACGAAGGGCACTCAATGCAAGGCGAACACAGTCGCGCTCTTCGTTCACTTTACCAGTGGTTGTGGAGGTCCGACCCAACGAGCCAGAATCTCTAAATCAAGCTAATGAAATTGAAGATAATCCTTCTGCCGGAACTTCACAGATAACTAATCAAAATCAGGATATTCCAGACCAGCATCAAACTGAAGGTCAGTCGCCATTGCCAAGCCAGGGTGGACCAGTCCAACATAAAAGAGGGAGGCCTTCAACTTCGACAACACCAACTGAGCAAACTCGAGAGTCAACCCGAGTGCGTATTAATAATTGGAGACATTCATTGACCGCAGAACAACGGAGTGCACTGAATGCAAGGCGAATACAATCGCACCCAACATTGATTTTACCATCGGCCGTGCACGGGGGACCAGCAAATCCAGAACATCCACATCAGCCGAATGAAATTGAAGATCGTAGTCCTGCGCCCACTTCGCGGACAGGACGTCGAAATATAGCAAGAAATTACCGTTCCTCCGACAACGTCCGTGTCTTCCAGCTCCCACAACCAACCATTTTCCCTCACTGTGCAGCTCGATTATTCCACAAAGAAACCATAAATTTATGCTGTAAACTTGGCAAAGTAATTTTACCTGCCATTCTCGTCCCCCCACAATTGTTGGCTCTTTACACTGATCAGACAACAAGAGGACGTCATTTCAGGCAAAATATACGTGCATACAACCACGTATTCTCTTTCACTTCCATGGGTGTTACACTTGACGAAACACTACCAGCTTTCAACCAGGGTTTGTACACTTTTAGAGCATACGGGGCTATATATCACAAAATTGGATCTCTTCTTCCTACTCTAGGGGACAGACCACGATTTTTACAAATGTTCATCTACGACACCGAACATGAGATATCACATCATTTGGCGGAAAATAATGGACTCGATACGGAAATATTGAATGAGATCAAAGATATCCTTGATACACACAACCCATATGTCATAACCTGTAGACAAATTGCTCAACACACGCAGTTACAGTCGTGTCAACTACTTATTCGTGAACGACCATCTACCGACCGACAATATGTTCTTCCTACCGCATCTCAGGTAGCTGTAGTGTTGGTGGGAGCTGAAGATTTCGCTGAGTCTACCGATAGGGACATCAAAGTCCATTCTACAAGCGGGCATTTGACTACAGTCAGGGAGTACGTAGGTTTTTATGATCCACTACAGTACCCACTCCTGCTCTCGCAAGGTACTTTTGGTTGGGATTTAGCTTTGCAGACAGATCAGGGGTTACGTGTTAGTTGTTGTGACTACTACGCATGCTTGCTCCAGGTTATAAATTTTACGACTATTGGTTAATAGTTTTGTGTAATAGATTTTTACATCTCCTAATTTCATATAATTTGTGGCCTAATACAGATACGCACAAATAATTCATCAATACTTCTTCGCGGAGGACGACTACTTTAACAATACGTTGTGGATAATTACATCAAAATTGAGACTCAAAAACTCAGATGGATTAGCCTGAATCAAAATAAAATTCGTGCGGAGCTTTATCAAGGTTTACAAGATTGCTTAAATGCTGGTGAAAATGATGCAAGTATATTTACTTGCTTATTCATGCTTCTCAAACTGTTCTAACATATGCTGTCGTACAGTGAAGTCTTTCATTTATTCTATGTTAATTCTTTCATAATTCTGTTTGCTTAGGAAACATTGGGCGGCGAACCGTCCTTCCGTCTTCCTTCATTGACAGCCCTCGAGATATGTATCAGAGGTATCAAGATGCAATGTCAATCGTGCAACACTACGGCAAACCAGATATATTTTTAACAATGACGTGCAATCCTAACTGGATTGAAATCAAAAATGAACTTTATCCAGGACAACTCCCGCATGATCGTCCAGATCTACTTACGAGAATCTTTCGAGCTAAATATGAAAACTTAAAGGATGAGATCTTCAATAAAGGTATCCTTGGAAAGGTGGTTGCGCACGTTCACATTATTGAGTTTCAAAAGAGAGGTCTACCACACGTACATATGTTGGTTATTTTTGATGTGGAAGATAAATTAAATACTCCAGATGAGTTCGATACTTTGGTTAGTGCTGAGATACCCAGTCAAGAGGCGGATCGCCCTTTATATGATGCAGTTCTGAAACATATGATACATGGTCCATGTGGTCACTTCAAACCGAACGCACAATGCATGAAGAATTTTGTGTGCAGTAAAGGGTATCCTAAGCCTTTTGCAGAGTATACTATTCAAGGAAATGACTCATATCCTGTCTATTGACGTCGGAATGATAATAGTAGAACTATTACAGTTGGTCGTGGCGTTGTGGTGGATAATAAATGGGTCGTTCCATACAACCCGTGGTTACTCTTAAGGTATGATTGTCACATCAATGTGGAGATATATAGTAGTATTAAGAGTATTAAGTATTTGTATAAGTATGTCTACAAGGGACATGATTGCGTGTCGTTTGAAGTTCGCCCTGCCCCTAATTATGATGAGGTGAGCAAGTATGTTGACGGTCGTTGGGTTTGTGCCCCAGAGGCACTGTGGAAAATATTTAAGTTTGAGATGACGAGGATGTATCCTTCTGTTTCGAGATTGCAAATCCATTTACCAAATCAACATCAGGTTCACTTCGGCAGTGAGGAAATGATTTCAACTGTTTTGGCAAATGAGAGAAACTCCAAATCGATGCTAACTGAATTTTTTCGTGTGTATAATGACGACCATGAGTGTGAGAAATACTTATATAAAGATTTTCCAAAATATTACAGATATCTATCTGTCGAGCGCAAGTGGATACCGAGAGTATCGACTCAAAAGGTTATTGGTAGAATATATGCAGTCAACCCAATGGAAGGCGAAAGATTTTACTTACGACTTCTACTTAATCATGTTAAGGGTCCAAAATCTTTTGAGGATCTAAAGTGTACGGGCGGTGTTCAATGTACAACCTTTAAACAGGCTGCAGAGCAACACGGACTTCTTGAAGAGGATAATAGCATTCGGGATTGCCTTGCTGAAGCAAGATGTTTTAAAATGCCAAATTCGTTGAGAAGGCTTTTTGCAACGATTTTGTTATATTGTGAACCAACATCTGTACAAGATCTTTGGGATGAGAATTTTGACAGTATGACAGAAGATTATACTTCAAACAGCACTTCAAATAGCAGTTATCAGAAAGACAAGTTGCTTTATGATTTAGATGACATTCTCCAACAACATAAGAAAATAATAAAAGATTTTGGTCTGCCGGTCATAAGTGAAGGTTTTGAGGGTTTGCACATCTTCTCTAGACTAATAGAACATGAACGTTCATTTTTAATATCTGATGATGACTTAAATTCAGTAAACTCATTTAATCCAGAATAGCTGTCAGCATTCAACATCATCAGTGCATCTATACGAAAACGACAAAATGCAATGTTCTTCTTGGATGGTCCAGGAGGTACGGGAAAAACTTACCTTTATCGAGCATTGCTGGCAACTTTCAGAAAGGAAGGGCTCATTATACTAGCCACAGCTTCATCGGGAATCGCAGCAAACCTACTCCCGGGTGGGAGGACTACACATTCGAAGTTCAAAATACCTATCAGATATGAAATAATGTCGACATGCAGATTTAATAAGCAGTCTGATTTGCGTGAATTGATACAACAAGCCGGAGCAATTATTTGGGATAAGGCCCCAATGATTCATAGAAAGGCATTCGAAGTTGTGGATCGATCTTTCAAGGATGTCCTTGACGTCAATGAGCCCTTTGGCGGTAAGGTTATGATCTTCGATGGTGATTTCCGTCAGCTGACACCGGTCGTCGTAAATGGAACAAAATCTCAAATTATTAGCGCAAGCATTGTTGAATCATATTTATGGACTAATGTTCGCATTCTTAGCTTAACAATGAACATGAGAGCTCACGACGATCCACATTTCTCAGAGTTCTTACTACGCGTGGGTAACGGTGATGAGCCAGCCATTTTAAATGATATGATTCAGATTCCAACCTCCATAGTCATACCTTGGATAGATAAACGCACTGTAAATACATTAATCGATGCAATATTCCCTGAACTTGGTTCCCCAACAGATGTCAATTACATGGAAAGTAGAGCAATAACACCATTGAATGAAGATGTCAATAAAATAAATGAAAAATGTCTTGAAATATTTCCGGGAGAATGTAAAACTTACTATTCTTTTGACTCAGTAGTGGATGACACACATAATTTATATTTGCCAGAATTTTTAAATTCAATAAATCCTGGGAATCTACCACCTCACGAGCTCAATCTCAAGAAAAGTTCACCGATCATGCTTCTTAGAAATATTGATCCAAAAATTGGGTTGTGCAACGGAACAAGACTTACATGTGTAAACTTTTCAAGAAATGTTATTAAAGCTGAAGTATTGAGTGGAGAGTTTAAAAGGCACAGAGTATTTCTACCACGAATTCCCTTGAAGAGCGCAGAGGATGTTAAGATGCCTTTCGAGCTCACTCGAAAGCAATTCCCAATACGATTGAGCTATGCTCTAACCATCAACAAATCACAGGGCCAAACAATTTCAAATGTTGGAGTATATTTACCAAATGATGTTTTTAGCCATGGACAACTGTATATGGCATTGTCAAGAGGAGTTTCTGCAAATAGCACTAAAGTGATGGTTAAAAATGGTACATTGGAGGAGCACGAAGGAGTGTACACTAGAAATGTGGTGTTTAAAGAAATATTCACAAAATTACATGTATCGAGCCAAAATACATAGATTGTATGGATCAATGTATCATTTTTAATATTCAAGAACTATATTTTTTCTTCTGTTTCGGTATTCAGTGTACTATTATGAATATAGTATAAAGATATATCTGTATTCTTTTTCTGCATTGTATTTCTTATTCTATACATGTTTAGAAGTTTTCACAACCGTTATCTCCGTCCACAATTGATATCTGAGACCACAAATGATATCGCCGTGCATGACCAGGGTTGCTTCCACGACAGATGTCGCCCCTGCCGAATGTCGCCCCCAAGACAATTTCTCCACCACGACGAATGTCGCCACCACGACGAATGTTGCCACCACGACGAATGTTACAACACTATCAAATGACGCTCCCACGACAAACGTCGCACCCATGACGAATGTCGCCCCCTCGACAAATATCGCACCCTCGACAAATATCACTTACTCGACAAATGTCGCACACACGACGAATGTCGCCCCCTCGACAAATGTCGCATCCACGACGAATGTCGCCCCCTCGACAAATGTCACATCCACGACGAATGCCCCCTCGACAAATGTCGCACCCACGACGAATGTCGCCCCCTCGACAAATGTCGCCCGCACGACAAATGTCGCACCCACAAAAAATGTCGCACCCACGACGATTGTCGCCCCTTCGACAAATGTCGCACCCACGCCAAATGTTGCCCGCACGGGATTCCCCGTGCACAACTGCTTGTAATTTATATATGAATCGGACTGAATCGGGCCTCACTTCAGTCAGTTAGGCGATTCCCATTTAGCCCTGCAGTGAATAAACATTGCTGGATGAATCCCGCATCCCGTCAGGCCTTTCACTCTTCCACGGCTAGGTCTTCCCGCAAGCGAGGTTTCGCGATAACTGGCGTCTTCCACGGCGATAACTGCAGGAGTCTTCCACGGAGATAACTAGCGGCGTCTTCCACTCTTCCTCGGCGAGTCTTCCACGGCGACGGCGGTTCCCGAGCAGCTCCAATCGCGTCAGCCTCATGGCGTCGCCACTCTGACCCGGATATCTCACCTTTGGCTGATATTTCGAAAAGCCCGCACCTCATCGCCGCTCCTCATCGTCGGCCTCTCCGGGTACGCTCTTCGCATCCGCTCGACGTCTCCAGGCCTCGGCTTCATTACTATGCTTGCTGGCGTTTGTTCCCTCACCGGATTGTCAGTAGGTTTCCGATTTCGTTTTTTTATTTTCGTTACTGCTTTTTAATTCTGATTGGTCTATTTCTCTATTTCCTCCATCTCTGCACTCCAGAACACATAAATCGTCGGTGAAGAACTCCAACGACAGGCTTCTCTGCTCGTCGGCGTTCATTCCCTCACCGGATCGTTGGTCAGTTTTGGATTTCATTTTCCATTTTTGTTTTGGATTTCATTTTGATTTTTGCTTTCAAATTTAGATTCTGATTTCTGCAAATTAAAATACTATGCAAGCAGGTCGTATCTCAAAGCCTAGGGCATCGTTGGTCATATGTCCAGTACCTCTTTGGGAGCTCCTGTCTAGCATTTCTCAACTCATAAACAGGGCATCAGTGCGACCCTCAAAGCTCTTGTACCTCCTTTCTAACTCTTGCCCAAAACTTCTTAGTTCCTAAACTCTGTTATCCATTTTATCATGTTTCTAATTTTGATATACTGCACATGCAACTTACTTAAGTGTAATGAGAGCTCCAAACTGAGTCCTGATGGCAGAGCTAGGGGAAGAATTGTGAAACTGAGCAATAGGGCTTTCCATTTACTGCCTATTATGTTGTCTTATTGTTCTGAAATCAGTACAATAATATATTCTTCCCCTCAATCTTTCCACAATAAGAAAGACTAGCAGTGATTTTGTGTTTCGATTTGTTCCCTGAAATTAATTTCAGCATGCCTGAACAACTGAAATGTGTGTAATTCTTTTATGCTCCCAATTAGTATATTGCCACTTTATTTTGCTTTGTAAGTTTATATTTCATAATTTGCATGCACAAAATTCACCCTGCTAGTTGTTCAAACAGGTAGACAATCTGGCATGCACAAAAATTTGCTATTACAAAAATCTCTCCTGCAAGCTTACATTTCATAACATGCATGCGCAAAATCCACCCCACCCTCTTTATGCTTTTCTCTAGGGGCATTTTTGTGCCTACATGTTATGAAATATAAACTTGCATAAGAGATTTTTGCAATTTCAAAAGATAGAGTGTAAGATCACAAAAAATATATCAGAAAAAATATTTGCCAAGATCTTCTAAATTGGATAACATGGTTATAACTAAATTTCCTATTAATTAGGTACTTTCATGTAATGACGGTTCCAAAATACTCAACTCAAATAAAAATGTGAAGTGCTTGTCACTTGTTCAAGGCAAACTTTATTGTGGATGCGCATATAACATTATTCAGGTTGCCTTGCCCGAAATTGCTGGATTGCCATTTAAGAGGGGGTATTGCCTCTCCTTCCCCTATCCTCCCCCAAATATGCCGCCGCCGCTCTTTCGTTGTGTCGCGGTGAGTTGGTGTTCCTGTAGCCGAGCCAATGAACACACTTCCCGTAGCGTCTTTGGTTGGAACATACACACAGCAAACTCGATATCGTCCCTGAGTCCGACCAAGAAAAAACTGATAGCATACTCCTCCGAGATGTCGACCCGGTGTAGAAGGATATTGAACTCATCCACGTATGTTTGTACCGTTCCCTTCTGCCATAGGTTCTTTAAATCGCTCATAGGATCATCGAACAAGAGCGACCCAAATCTCCCCGCAATGGCTTTCCCATACTCTTCCCACTACGGCCATTGGCGGGTGATGTGAGCCTTCATATAAGCTTGATGCCAATACAGAGCCTTCCCCTCGATGTGTGCCGACGCCACCTTCACCTTTTGGTCCTCCGGCGTGCCATCGATATCGAAAAACAGCTCACATCGGTAGATCCATTCCATCACCGCCTCCCCGGTGAACCTCGGAAAATCCAGTCGCGAGAAACGGGTAGAGATGTGTCCTTACTGTGATGTTGGTGGTGGGTAGGCCGCCGTCGAGCCTGGGTTGTCGGCACCCCCAGTTCTCCTGACCTGCACTGTGTCAAGGAATAGTCAGATTTGCTCTGCGAGGGCCTGGATTGACTGCGCCATGTTGTCCTGCGTCCTGGCCATCGTCTCCTGCGTCGCCTTCAATGCTTCCACATCATTCACCAGGTCCTTCGATGGAGCCATGAGAAGGAAAGCTGGTGTTTGGCTCTGATACCAGTGATATTGTTGTTCCCGGAAGATGCGATACACGCCGCTGAACAGTGGAATCGGAAGACCAAAACGCCGTTGAACAGTAGATTGAAAACCAAACACAGATACAAGGTTCACCTAAGAGCAAGATCTAAACAGTGAAGCAACCCAAGAAGCTCCAGCAGCAATCGGAATTCCTCCCTCTAGACTCAACGAGATAACATAAAGACAAACCCTACCCCTTAACTATTTATATCTCACAGCTAAGAGCATTACATATTAATTCTACTTAACATAAATACATTAATACTATCTGAACCGATCCCCCATGGTAGCAACTGAACCGGCTCGTAACAAAAAACCCCCTGATAACCTCTCCCTCACATCTTCCCTTCCCAATTCCGAAATCCAGTGCCGCCCTAGCTCTCGGAACTAGCCTAACCGGGTCCATTAAACTTGGTCCCATTTCTCATGGTGAGCTTGATCCGACTTTGCTCAACAACACACCTAGGCCTTTGTAGTGTACCTCAAGAAATGGAGAAATGATATAGTCTGGTGTTAGTTTGAGTGAATTTCATTCGTATTCTTAAACAATTTAACATAATTTTAGTGGTCAAACAATATTAGTGAAAGTGATATTGTTGTCTTTTAGTTTTGTGCATGCGCCATCCTCATGGTTATAGTTTATACCATTGTTATTGAAGATTCAGTCTCTCCTTAAACACCATAATACTGTGAATAATTATCATTTCAAATGCGATAAATCTAATAATGAGGAAGTTAGAGAGAGTCGAGAACTAGATCATTCAACTAGTGTTCCTACTTCACCATCTTTTTCAGGTGGGTCCCATCAATTTCTCTTCCAAGGACTATATATAGAAGATATCCCTGCACAACATATTTTTGGTGGAAATTTGGCTTCATGTTTTGTTCCTGCTTCATGTTTTTGTTGAAAGTAGATCCTTGTATATCAAGTGTATTCATAGACTAAAAATTAGAAATACTTGTTAGCAGAGTTAGAATTAGTTAATGCAAAATACAGCATGAATTAATTCAAGAGGATTTTTTGTTCCCCAAGCTTTGCCTTTGGAAATGCCAATTTATCAATTTTACCTACTACACATTGTTCACATGTTTGTTTATTTATTTATAGAGGTCAAATATCAGTTACAATGTCATTCTTGCAGATGTTCACTTGTTCCAAAGGAGTTAAGGATATCAGAATGGTTCTCAGAAATTTTGACCGCGGAGATGTTCGCTTACAGATGTTCCATATTTTTTTTTCAAAGAGCAGAGCACATTGTTGGACATGCATGCTTGTAGATCCAAGCTTTTGGTTGCATCCAAGCCAACCGTGGCCGCCTAATTTTTGATTCAGCTGATGGATGATAAGATGAGGCATACTTTTGTCTTGTTATTTATGTATTGAATTGTTTATTTCGACAATTATTATCACTGGATTGGATGATGCATTTTTTTTACTTCAACTGTTATGTGACCTTTATTTCAAAAGTTGACTGCTATTTCTTTTCTTCTATTTATTTGTATTAGGCTTGAAAAAACCTATATAAGGGTTTTCAAGAATTTTCTCGAGGAATCTTCCTCCGCTGGCAAAAAATTGCTTTGTTAAAAAGTTCATAATACTCTTCCCTAGGATCAATGGTGGATATTAAGAGGCTGGTTATGCAGTTGAATAGTTAGTAAAATGATTTTGAAAACTAATTGGAATAAATGGTATTGAAATCAACTCAAAAACTGACAGGTTTATACAATGAATGTTCATGTTGGTTCAACATTTATATGATATAGCTATAGTCTTCTCCTGTGTTGATCTTCAATTGATTTTGAAAAAAATATTGATGATGAATATTTGATTTTGACAAAATATAACTTTTAAGTTTTAATTAGAATTAAATAATTATTTTTAAATATAAATGTATTATTTTATTCAAAAAAGGATAAAAGACAACACAGGAGAAGACCACAGCTTCAATAAGCGATGGCAGGTGATTCAGTGCACGCCTACGCCCATCATTCATCATCATGCTTGGCTAAAGATTAGGTTGTTTGAGAGTGTAGGTGTTTAAGATCAGGTTGTTGTAGAGAGTTTAAGTTATTCTCATGTGTTCGTCTGCTTCATGATTTTGAGAGCATCTTTTTTTAAATTCAGGCACATTTTTGTTGTTGCAGGTGATTTGTATACATGATTTGTTTTCAATAAAAGACTACAAGACCTTTATTATTAATTCATATATTTCATAATATTTGTGTATTGTTGTGATTTTATTCAACTGTTATACTTGTTATTGGTAGTGACTTGGGCTCTGTTTGGCGCGGCTAGGGCTGCAAATGAGCCAAGCACGAGTCGAGCTCATTGAAAATAACAGCTCGAGCTTGAGTCGGGCTCATCAAAAATTACAGCTCAAGCTAGATGAGCCTGTGTTCAATGGGCTCGACCAGCTCGGTTGTTTCTTCTACTGAACGCACCATGATGCACTGTCTTTCAATGCACCTTTTTGTTCCCCTTTTGCTTTTGTATTGGTCAATTTTTTTAAAAAAATGTCACAGCTTTTTGGCAATATTTTTGTAGTGTTGCATTTGTACATTTTGACAACAGTTTTTAATTATAACGATACTGATCAACATTTCTAAAATATTGCAATAGGTCCACTGAAAAATTGTTGCAATAGACACACGAAGAGATACTTAGCTCTACGAGTGATGATATCTCCTCTCTCATGACGACTTGGAGCATGCACGAATGAATTCTTAGAGCAAGTGAAAGAGGAGGGTAGTATGCAGTCGAGCACTAACTGGATGAACAGGCTCAGGATGCACAATTACAGTGCCATAGATGATAGAACATAGCCATAGACAACCTGGCAGCCACAAGACATCACCTCATCTCTAAGTTGCAGATACACAATTCAGCACTTGTTTTTGAAAAATGCCGCAAATGACTACAACGATGACGGTATCTGCGACGATATTGTGGCGTTTTATTAAATGCCGCAAAATAATATGCGACATTTAAAAAAGCCGCAGAAACTACTAAAAAATTTCGTCGTATTCTTTCAAATATCACAGTTCTTCTATCAATTCTATGAAGAAAAGGAATTTAGCCATTCCCGGTGATCTTTGTGCTTCAGGAAAGAAGTAAAACAGTCAATCGTTGCATTCCAAGAGATGCTTCTCGCTGCTTCCTCCAACCGTGGATCGGCATGCCATCATCTCGAGTTGATCTCTTATGCAAATGGTCCACTTTATTGCTTATAATTCCTAAGGTATTAAGAACCACCAAGACTTTATTTAGCATGACATTTTTACTCCGAGTTTGGTCAGAATTGCCAACGTTATAGAATGTATGTTTGGCATGACAATGGTTAAGACAATCGCCAAGAATGATTGTTTATAACTGTTGCGGCCAAACTCGGCGCTCCGGTCGATCCGAACTAACTTGGACCGCCTTAGCTCGCGGAGCGGTCGAGCGCGCACACAGTCAGTTGAAGAGGGGAAATGTACACAATGAGTTTTAACGTGGAAAACCCTTCAACCGGGTGAAAAACCACGTGACCGATTCGCTGCCAGTCAAAATCCACTAGATCAGGGTGATTACAGTATGTTGAGTGAATCGGGGCGACAGGCCGCTCCCGTTACAACTTGCGGGGTGAGAGGATGACTATAACTGCCGGCGGGCAACAGACTGCTCCGCCAAAGTGACTTAAACAATGGAATGCGCGGGATGCTTCCGGCGCTCGCGCCCGGGGGCGGCGCGCTTGCGGGCTTCGACTGTCTTCTTCGCTCGACTTCCTCTGACTTTGGGCGCCTCCTTCCCAACTGCGCGTTGGTGGGGTTCCAATAGCCGATGGCGGGTGCTGATGGCCGCTGGTGGCCGCTGGAGGTCGCTGGTGGCCGCTGGTGGCCGCTGGAGGTCGCTGGTGGCCGCTGGTGGCTGGCGGCGAGAGGTGGCTGACACGGTAGAGGAGGCGGGAGAGCTCTCACCTGAGGAAGAGGGAGAAGAATCGTAGGAGGAAAAGATGTGAAATGAAGAGCCCCTGAGGTCCTTTTATAGGCTCCAAGGGAAGATCATGGTAGGCCCCACCACTAACGTAGTGGGTTAGTGGGTGGTTTCCCCTTGATCGGACGGCCGTGGTAGCACGCCATGATCGGATGGTGGAGGTTCGGGCGGCGAGCCACCGACTAGCGGTGGACAGACGGCGGCGGCCGGGCGGCGGCGGCTGGGCGGCCGGGCGGCGGCGGACGGGCGGCGGCGGACGGGCGGCGGCGGACGGGCGGCGGCGGCCGGGAGGCCGGGCGGCGGCGGCCGGGAGGCGGCGGCAGGGCGGCGGCGGCCGGGCGGCGACGGCCGGGCGGCGACGGCCGGGCGGCGGCGGCCGGGCGGCGGCGGCCGGGCGACCGGGCGGCGGCGGTCGGCGACGGTTGGTTGCGGCGGCGATGCCCTCTCTCCCCACTTTCCCTTTTTTATGGATCTCATTTTTGGTGGGAGAGAAAGAGGGGGGAATTGGATGGAGGAGATGAAAGATGAGAGAAAGTGGGCCCTCCAATTCTCCCATCATGAAGGGAATTATGGGGTTGACTAGTCAACCCCATGATGTCATTTTGGGAATTGCTATGTGCACCCCTAAAGCTAAAAATGGATCCAATCTCTATCAATAACATTACTCTTATTTAATTGATCATGACTAATATATATTTAATTGATTATATTTTTGACTACAACAAGCTCAAAATGCAAGGTTTGGAAGAAACTGCGTTTTTACCTGCCGGTGCATGGCAGCTCCCCCAAACGGGGATCACATAACTTTTTTTCTTGTTAAGATAGAGCATGAGAATATGTTCACATATCTTATAAGTTTCATAACCACAAATTTAGGATCTGTTTGGCGCAGCTCTGGCGGCTGGGGAATCTCTATTCCAGCCGCCAGAGCTGTTTTTTAACTGTTTGGGACAGCTCCTTAAGAGCAGCTTTTCAGAAATCTGGAGCTGTTTTGCAGCTCTTCAGAAATCTCCCCTCCCTCAGCTTCAGCTTCCGCAAAATAGCTTTCTCTCTCACAGGTTTTGGAAATCTAATGGTTTCTTCAGTTGGAACATGCTCAGAGGCCGGACGGCCTTCCTCCGGCGATTCCGAGCCTCGGACGGCCTTCCTCCGGCAATTCCAAGCCCCCGACGGCCTTTCTTCGGCGATTCCGAGCGCACTTCTGCACAGAACACCCAAACACTCTGCAGCTTTTCAAAACTGCTTCCCAGAGATCTATTTTAAAACAGCTCTAACCGAACAACAGCTTTTCAATCCGCCAGAGCTGTCCCAAACAGAGCCTTAATGTGAAGTTTTCTAGTAAATTGCAGTTGAAAAAAATTGAATGTTTAGTTCGAGTGTTCGACTGCACTTAAAATATGTATATGTGTTTATATAAACACACACACACACACATACATATATATATATTACAATATTATTATCTATTACTCACTAGAACTACTAGCAAAACGGACGCAATTTCAAAAAAAAATTAAATTAGTGTTTGATGTGCATTTAAAAGATTTTAAATTTGATATGTTAATAATTAAGCGATAATGTGGTATGTAAATAAAATTTTATCGATTATCAATAAAATTTGAAATGCAATAGCTAAAAATGTGTGTACTTATTCTAAATCAAACTTAAAATGAAGTCTTTATCTTATTATAAAAAAATCTCAAATTAAATATTTTACTTTATATCTTAATTTTAGTATTTGTATTAGTAGATGAGAACTAAAAATTTAGGGCATTTATATAGACAGCTCACATATAATTATTAGCAGTACAATTTTTTTGAAAATAAAAATTGAAAACTTTATTTTCTCTCATGCTAATGGCAGCCCCCTTTTACATTCTTGCTGGGTCTTTTTTTTCATTTAAATGCAGCCAAACAAAACCCACATCTCACCCTCCCTTTTTCCCCCTCCTCTCTTTTTCCCTTTCTCCCCTTTTCTTCTCCTCCCCCACTTTTTCTTTCTCCTCCCTCCCCCTCCCCTCTTTTTCCCCCTCTAACCAGAGTGGAACCCGCCCCCCCCCCCCCCACTCTCTGCAGCACTCTCTCTCTCTCTCTTTCTCTCTCTCCCCACTTATATGTATAAATATACAAGTGACAAGCACGGGCCTTCGGCCCTGGGAGCATTCGGCGGGGGTGTGACAATCGGCGGGGTGCGACATTCGGCGGGGTGCGACATTCGCCGGGATGCGACATTTGCCGGTAGTGCGACATTTGTCGTGGGAACGACATTTGTCGTGGGCGGCAACATTTGTCGTGGGCGGCAACATTTGTCGTGGGCGGCGAAATTTGTCGTGGATAGTACCCGTCCTTATGGCCTTGCGCGACAGTACCCGACCGGCGACGACAGGCTTCGCTCGCTCCCGGTGGGCTTCTCCCGTCCGCAGCTGGCACCGCCCGACCCGCAACATATACATATGAGTACTCAAAATGACCGTAAAAAAATATAAATCAAAAATACAATTTTTATTTTGTAAAACAAATTATATTTTAACGTTAAAACATTAATCTTTCTGTTGTCATTCTTAGCTAGGGACAATAGGTTTAGGGTATCTAGTGTTTTTATTTTTTGTATTTTAATATTGTAAAGTTGTGTAATTACCTAAAATGATATTGTCTTTATAATATACTAATATATAGTTTGATATAATTGTGTAATTATGAATACAACTATAAGGACAATATAGGGACATCGGGCAATATTTCACCAAAAAGTAGTTTTCGTATAATAGTAGAGATAATATAGTATATATTAAGATATAATATATTACATCCCATCCATCGCCCTCCCGCCCTCTCAGCCACTCTCTCTCTCTCCCCTCCCTCTCTTTAGCTTTAGAACTCCTATTTGTTTTCTTTTTTTAATGATTCAAGATCGGATGGCAGCTGAATTTAACCTTGAACCTTTCGCTTCACCGGTTTGTGACTGGTCCGGTTTTCAAAACGTTGATTTAAATTATTATATATATAATTTAATAAATTATATAATTAATAAAAAACAAAAAAGATAAACCATTGAAAGTTATTAGGGTGTCAAAACATTGGAGAAACTCAAAGATTTCTGCCATTGATTTTTTTTAGATTTTTGTGGCTATATTCTTCTTTCCCATTGGATTTTTCTTGCAAAAGTTAGGTAAGTTTGATGTAGTGTAGCTTAATCTTATGATAAATTTGTATCTTATTAGTGTCTTACATATTTAGTTCTTACACATTATATTTATAGTGCCTTACAAAATATGTAATGAGTTCAGTTCTACCATTTGAAACTAAATAAGCAAACTAAATGTGATAATTATATTTGCAAAAAATTGGAAGTCAAGGAAATATGCAAATATTTAGAGGATTCCCAACCAGCACATTATTGTCCCCGTACTTTAAATTTGCACGGCTCCCACCGACACAGGTTAATTAGTCCCTGCACTTTAAATTTGTTGATGCTCTGCTCCTTATGAATGAGATTGATTTCTCCTGCCCTTTAATACATATAGTTGCAGGAACATGTTCTGCTCTGCTTCCTGCTTCCATTCGCTGGTGGTGTCGCTGGTGGTGTAAAGCTTTCCACGGCTCCCGCCGACACAAGTAAATGAAAAAACTGGAAGTATCATCCCTGCCCTAGGCTTTGATTAACTAAATGAGGAAAACATTATAGTTTACCAAACTGGAAGTGAACATCCAAAACTTGAAGTTTACCTTGGAACTGTAAAATAGCCAAATGTATAGCTATAGTTCTGTCTCATTTTCAAACGGGAGAACTGAACACATTACTTATTTTGTACGTTAAACATTTCCTTAAAAATTCTGTTTTGGATTATGAAAGTGAGTGCAAGATCAACCCTTCACTCTACAGGGAGGGTGAATAGAGTGTTTTAAAATAATTCTACAAATTTAAAAATTATTTTAGCAGTGGATGACTTAGTTTACTTAGTGTAAAGTGCTTAACAGTAATCAGAAAAAAACAAATACAAGAAGCAAATCCACAGCACACAGCAAACAAAATAACAAGCAATCAGAAGACACAAGGAACTATAGTGGTTCCCCAAAACCTGGGTACATCCACTCTTCTATCACCCTTGGTAGGAATCCACTGCAGAATTAGTTGATCAGGTGTCCTGGGCACCAATGAGATTTTGATCAGGTGCTCAAAAATCAAACCAGGTTTTTTTGATCAGGTGTCTTGCCACCACTGAGTTTTGATCAGGTCTCAGAAACCAAAACAAAACTTTTGAAGGGAGTTTAAAGAACCCTTTTACAGGAAAGAAAAAGAAAAAGGTTAGGTTGTCTTCACTGTCAACAATCAGAGAAGCACAAGTGGATGTTGATGTTGTTAAAGCTCCCCCTGAGATTAGCAAGAGTTCAGGAATAGAAGCTTTGCAAGAGTGATGGGTCTTCAATGAAAAGAATGCTCCAGCAAAAGATGATTTCATCAACAACTGAAATGTGTGTCTGGAGAATGAAGAATGAAGACCAAAAATGAAAAACTTGATTGCTGATCACACAAGCACTTTTTATTTCTCTGTCTGTATATATGTTGTTGATCAGACTAATGATAATAATATATATTCTCTTCTTGTCTGAAAACCAATGTTGCAATCGTCTTTGGGGTCGTTAGAAAAGTCATAAAGGAAATTCCTTATCTGTAACTGTCTCTGGAAGGAATAAATTAAAGAGAATAAATATATTCCTTATTTCTTCCCTTGAAACTTGCTCCAGATGAGATAAAACGGCTACAAATCTTCATCATTAAATGCTTTGATTTGAAATCATTTGAAAGCATTAACACAGTAATAGAATTCCCAGAAACGTCGACCTGAAACAGTTATCGTCGATCTGAGCTTAACTATCGTTGAACTGGGCTCAGAGATATTGAAAATGGTCTTGGACAGAGATCGTCGAACGGAGTTCTGAGATAGTCGACCTTAGCTCAGAGATCGTCAAACTAGATTTGACGACCTCGTTGAGCTGAGTTCGACTATCGTCGAGCTGGGTTCGACTATCGTCGAGCTGGGTTCGACGACAAGTTGAACTCTTCATCTGGGCTTCTCATCTGAACTAGGAGGTCTTGGGGAAAGCTTCAAACCTAAGTCCTAAGCCTTAGACCTTAACTAGTTGACCTTTACTCTATACAACAAGGTCAATGCAATAATCCTATAGACATAGTGATCCTGACCCAAATTAGTAATAGGGTGTTCCAACAATCTCCCCCTATTTAGGTTAGGATTACTATTTACATGAATTATAGGAAATAAAATCAACAAAAACAGAAATACATAAAACATTACAGAACCACAGATATATAAATATATCACAGCAAATAGTTCAGCAGAGATGAGATTGTTCAGCTTACATTAACTTTCCTTGTCAATACCTTTCTTAAACAGAATTTCCCTGTTAGGATTTTCAGAGTCTTTCTTTGATCTCATATCATCATCAGCACCAAGAGTCTTCTGGCTTCTGCCTCTAGGGACTACAGCTTCAGGATGTAGCTGCATATACTTCTCAGTATTAAAAAATTTCTTGGAGCTGTACCTTTCAAGTTCTTGTCTTCTTTGATCTGACAGAGTAGAAATGTTGGAGGTATCTTGGCCTTTTTCTCTGGCTTTCTTGATTTGAACTAATGCAGCCATCTCTTTTAGTCTTGATGTCCAGGAGACTAGGTTATTCTCTGGATCTTCAAATGGAACTGATGGCTCATACTTATTGATGGTGTCAGTGGGAGGAGCTTTTTGATGAAAACCTTCTTTGAGCTTTTAAGGAAAAGGACCAGAAGTGGTATCACTGGAGCTTTGTCCTTTCCTTTGATAAGGTTGATGTCTGGACTGTCCTCTGGAATAAACCTGATAACCTCTTTTCTGATATCCTCTAGATTGAGATCTTCCTTGAAACTGGGATTGAGAGGATCTTCGAGAAGAGATATTGGAGGATTGAGGAGCTGAGTCTCCACTAGATCCTGCACCTGGAGAAGGAGGAGGAGGAGGATCATAGTGTGAGGTTCTCTTACTACATTTCCTTTTCTTCCTCATGGCCTTCAACTAATTTTTAGAATATTGCATCCAGTGCTCAGTTATAGGGCAGTTGTGCAGAATATAATATGGAATATCATGATCAGAAGTAGTCTTTTCAATTGGGACTCTTTTCATAGCTTTACTTCTAGCTTTCTTCTTCTTTGCAATAGTTGTAGAAGAGTCATCAGAGTCTGTTCTGAATTCATCATCATCAGAGCTCTGAGGCTCATCATATAAAGCATCTATTTGCCTTAACACTTCTTTAGAAATGGAGACAGGAACAGAAGCTGAAGTAGGAGGTGCAGTAGTAGAAATAACAGGAGCAGCAACTGAAACAGCAGGAGCATCAACTGAAGCAGTAGGCTCAGAAACTAAACAAACTGGCTCTATCACAGCCTATGAGAAAACAACATCAGTAGTAGTAGCAGCAGCATGAACCAAAGGAACACTTTCCACAGTCTTAATAGAATTGATATGCATCTATAGCAGATTGGGATCACAGCAGGAGAAGGGAACTATAGCCATGGTTAAATCTTCAGCAGGGAGAGGTGCCGGAAGATAACTGCTATAAAATGAATCAAATAATGACAATAATGAATGGAGGTCTACTGCAGGACTGATGGTTGGAGCTGGAACTGGAACTTTATCTAAAGCTAGAACTTCTGATACTTGCATTTCTGAAATCTCTGAGGGCAGCACTTCTTCATATGGCATCTCCCCCTGCCTAGATTCAGTGAGAACTGAATCTAGGCCCCCAGAAGAAGGGATGGCCTGAAGAATGAAGGAGGAAGAGATCCTAGCAAATAACTCATGTAAAGTCTTAACCAAAGGAGCCAAGGTGGCATCCAATAGAAGAGTTAGCCTTGGGGCCAATAACTCATATAGCTTGTCTGCTAGGGGAATAAGATCTACTTGCTCAAGATTAACTTGAGTAGAGGTAGAGGAAGTAGCTGTAGAGAGAGATGGAGTAGATGCAGATGGAAGAGGAATGGATGGCTGAGAGACTGGAATGGAGGTAATGGATGGTGCTGGAATAGTGATTGTTGGAATGAATGTGGAGATAGGAAGGGGAAAGGATGGTTGAGAGATGGTATCAATGAGGAGTTGTTGAAGAGATGTTGAGGGGGATGGAAGTTCTTGTGTTGAAGAAGGAGAGCAAGCCATATAGGAGTCATCTAGCAGATTGAAGGATGGAATCTGAGGAGAGGAGTGTATATCTAAGGGGGGAAAGTAGAACACTGGATGGAAAACCTCAGGTTGAGTAATTTGAGAAGGTGAGGATGTTGCAGGAGGTGTAGGCATGAATGAAGTCACTAAAGGTGAAAGAATTAAAGGGGAAGAGGATGGCATTTCTTCTACTAGGGCAGTAGAGTGAGGGAGAGTGACTACAATAGTCCTTGTGCCTGAAGTTGTCTTGGCTGGAGGAGTTCTGTTGGGCCTGACAATCTGTCACTCCCATTTGTCAAAAAGGGCAGAAGAAAGCCTCTTTGATGCATTGATATGCATCTCATTGGACACCAACAACTGTGGGCACCTATTCTGCAGGAATAGGCCCAAAATCTTTCCAAAGTTTACAAAATTCTTATTTATCTTTTTCTTAAGCAAATCAGAGAAGATTGCTCTCCAATCCAGGTGCTTCTTATTCACTATTGCAGCCATTAAACAAAATTGATACCTGAAAATTGTATCATGGGCTGAATGCTTGGCAAAAATGACCTTTCCTACAACATCTGCTAGAAATCTATATTCCATGGATAGATTCTTCTTCAGCAGCTTATTAGGGTTCTTAGAATTATGACCCATTCTATCTAACATTGCAGAAAATTCTACTCCTGATAGTTCTATGCTATCATTACCAGTACTTAATCCAAAAACCTCTGTAAGAATACCTGGGGTTAGGGATACCTGTGTCCCTGAGATGATTCCAACAACTGTATTTTGATCCAAATTATGGGCAGTATAGACCCATTCTTTTATCTCATCTGCTGCTAACTTGATTCTGGTAGTCATAATATTTACAAGTTGTGTTCCTTGAACAGTTCCAGAATATCCTTAAACATCTGATCAGTCCCCTTGAAAGATTCCATGTCAATATCAAAGCTGGTGTCGAACATCATTGCGGCTAGAACGGCGACTGAGACCGACATATTTCCTGTAAAAACAAATAAGATCAAGTGTAGAAGAGTTTGGAGGGAAAAAAAATTCTTGCAGAAGGTATGAAAGCACAAATGAGAACGACGCCTGAAAAATGATTTTATATTAGGGTTCGACACAGAAAAGGAAAGATCGTTGAACTCAGTTCGACGATCTACGGCTCTAGGGGAAACTGAAGGGTCTCAACATCATCGATCTGCATTCGATGATATTTGAGATCGCTAACCGAGAAGGGTATTCTAGCACTATCTGGAAACGTCGAGCTCCGTTCGACGATCTTCATGAAAAACGTCGAGCGCAGTTCAGAATTCATAGAGAACCTACAGACACTAAGAAACTCAAAATTTTTAACCTAGTCTTTGTCAATTTTTAGGTTTTTAAGATCTTGGAACTTAATTAAGACTGCCTCCATCTAACATTCCTAACTGATTAAGGAAGAAAGTGTGTTTCTTTTCATCCAAGGGTTTGGTGAAAATATCTCCCTTTTATAAATCAGTTGGGATGTATTCTAGTTCAATTTTACTTTTCTCTACATTATCCCTTAGGAAGTGATGCCTAATCTCTATGTGTTTGGTCCTACTATGGAGGACTAGATTTTGAGCTATGGAAATAGCACTAGTATTATCACAAAATATTTTGGACTTATCTAAGTTGTAGCCATAGTCCAGGAGCTGATTTTGAATCCACAATATCTGTGAGCAACAACTACCTGCTGCCATATATTCAGCTTCAACAGTTGATGTGGACACAGATGTTTGTTTCTTGCAAAACTAGGAGACAAGTCTGTCACCAAGAAACTGACAAGTTCCACTGGTGCTTTTCCTGTCTACTCTATATCCAGCATAATCAGCATCTGAAAATCCAGTTAAATCAAATCCAGAATTAGCTGCATACCAGAGACCTAGATTTGGACAACTTTTCACATACCTAAGAATCATCTTAACTAATGTGAGGTGCGACTCTCTAGGGCTGACTTGGAATCTAGCACATATGGATGTAGCAAATATTATATCAGGTCTACTAGTTGTAAGATACAATAAGGAGCCAATCATTGCTCTATATGTGGTCTGATCAACTGGTTTCCCATGTTCATCAGCATCTAATATAGCATTAGTAGGCATGGGTGTTTTCATAGAGGATGCATCAGACATACCAAATTTCTTAACCAATTCTTTTGCATACTTGGTTTGAGAAATAAAGATATCATCAGCATGTTGTTTGACTTGCAATCCTAGAAAGAAGGATAGCTCACTCATGCTACTCATTTCAAACTTGGAATGCATTAGGTTGGAGAACCTTTTGCACAAATTTGAATCAGTAGAACCAAAAATAATATTATCTACATAGATTTGTACTACTAGGATATTGGACTTATGGGTTCTAATAAAAAGAGTTTGGTTTACACTATCCCTTTTAAAATCATTTTCCAAGAGAAGGCAAGCTAGGGTCTCATACCATGCACTAGGAGCTTGTTTGAAACAATATAATGCTTTATGCAATTTATAAACAAAATCAGGGTGAGTTAGAGAGATAAAACCTTGAAAGTGAGGGGATAAGATACTTACTACTCTAGAGGGGGGTGAATAGAGTATTCAAAAAGAAGAGACTCTAAACACTTCTCTTAGAGCTATTTGCGGAATTTAAAAACTAAAAGCATTATACTTAAAGCCTAACAGAGTGTGGTGAATAACAAAAGATGCTAACTGAAGTTTTAGTTGGATATATGTCCTAACACAGCAACTAGCAACCTAGTTAAATCTATCACAGCCACAGTGCATTAATTAAAGTAAGCAACCAGACAACACAATAGCTTTATAATGGTTCACCAATTGGGTACATTCACTCTTCTACCACCCTGGTAGGAATCCACTACAGGTTTTTGATCAGGTGTCCTGCCACCACAAGATCTGCTTCAGGTAGATCTAGAAACCCTTCAGGCTTTTGATCAGGTGCCTAAAAACCAAATACACAGGTTTTTGATCAGGTGCCCTGACACCAATGGTTCACTTTTGAAGGGAGTAATAACCCTTTTACAGGAGGTTAAGGGAAAGAGTTAATGGTGTCTTCTCTGTGTTCAGAGAAGCTAGTGGATTGCTCTGAATATATCAAAGCTCCCCCTGGCTTAGAGAATGTCCAGGAAGAAGCTTTGCTTCAGGGTGTAGGATCTCTAAATTGCTTGAGAAGACTTTTTGAAGCAGCCTTGAAGAAGACTCTAGATTTTGAATGAATGTTCTTCTTCAGCAGCTTTGCAATTTGCAGCAATAATGTTCAGCAATCTGGGAAGGTTCTTCTTCTTGAGAGCTTGAGCACTGAGAATTGATTTTCCTGAAGACAGGATGAACTCAGGAAGAAGAAGAACTTTTCTTTTTCTCTTGAGAGTTCTAGTTCTCTGTCTGCTGTAAATTAATTGTGTTGTGTATGTGTGTCTTCAACCGGCTGCACTGATAATATAGAAGCTTCTCTTCTTTGAATAATGCCTCGAGCCCTGCACTGAAAAAATCTTTCCAAATAATACAATAAAACAAATAAAGAAAATTGCGCCAGAAATCTTCTCTGTCATTCCCAAAATGGAATTAAGGATATTAAAAATATCCTATCAATTTGACTTTACTAAATGGCACAGGAAGCAAGGCATAACGGCTATATTACAGCTGTTAGAAAAACACGATTTCTTCTAATAAAACAAATGACTTTATTCTGCCAAAACTCTTAATTAATGCATAAGGAATATTGCAAATAAGCACAGGAATATAAGCATTAAATTAAGCAGAATATCTGAATAAAATATGTCTTAAACATGAGGAAATAAATCAATAAATCACATAAAAAGAAAACAGATAATAGCAGACAGAAAACGTCGACCAGAGAACGAAGATCGTCGATCTGAACAAGCAGATCGTCGACCTGAAGAAAAACTATCTTCACAGAAATCGTCGACCAGGGCAACACAATCGTCGATCTGAGCAAGCAGATCATCGATCCCACTTCAGAGTTCATATGACTCTGAGATCGTCGATCATCAATCGAAGATCGTCGAGCGAAGTTCGACTATCATCGAACACAATTCTACTTAACCAAACTTTCTTTACAAACCATTCTCAACTAACCTAACCTGAGGGTAGACTAACATTTAGTCTAACCATTGACCATAGATAAATCTTGGGTCAATTTAGCCTAAAAGAGATGACATAGCCCAAATCAAAACTAGGGAACCAACAATCTCCCCCTATTTGGGTGATGTCACTCAAAAAAATAAAGCATATAAGAATAAACAGCAATAGATAGATCAACAAACAGATTTGAATAAATCAGATAGACAAAACAAATATCATAGTCAATTATCAATAGAGTCTGAAGGAGGAAAAGAAGTAGCAGGAGAGAAGGTAATTTTTCTTTTTGGATCATATGCATCCTTCTTTGACAGCTTCAAGTCCTGCTCTCCAATGATCTTTAGTTCTCCTGCTTCAGGCAGAACAGCTTCAGGATGTTTTTCCATATACTTAGAAGCATCAAAAACCTCTGAACTGACTTGAAATCTGTCCAATTCTTTCTTTATGTATTTTGACATAGTAGAAAATCCTGTAATATCTTTGCCTTCTGCTTTAGCTTTCCTGATTTGCGCAGCTCCAACCAATTCTAGAAGTCTAGTCATTTTAAAGTTAGGATCAAGCTCTTGACTTTCATAGGCATGCTCATCAGATGGATCCAATGGATTTATAGTCTTAAATTTTACTGATTGAGTTAAGAAACTCTCAGTTTGCACTTGAGATGGCTCTTGAATCATAAGACTCGATGGAGGAGCAAACTCAGCATACTTTTTGCTTGATTTGTCAGAATATACAACTCTTTTTCCATTGAAATCTACTGGTTTGGCCTGAGCAGGTTTTTCCTTAGAAGATAACAAACTTGATTTTGAAGGAGATCTAGTGGCTGAAGGAGGAGAGAAGGTGGGTTGTTGATATACAACTTCCTTAACTTGCTCTCTTTGAATGTTTGACTTTTTAGACTGCCTCTGATCACTAGAACTGCTGGGAGGAGGCTGCCTTCCCTTTATCTGATAGGTATAAGACTGATTCTGACTGGCTGAAGTAGTAGAAGATCTGGGAGCAATATTTCCTGAAGCACCAGCAGAGGGAGGAGGAGGAGGAGGACCTATCTGAATCCCCTTGGGATGAGGAGAGTACTTCCTGCTCTTCTTCCTTGCTTTCAGTTCATTCTTAGAGTACCACATCCAAGTCTCAAAATTCTTAGATTTAGGATCTATTCCTTTCAGGATGTAGTAGGGAATATCATGGTCTTGATTAGGAGGAGCTGGAGTTATGGCTTTCCTTTTCTTTTGAGCAGACTTTTTCTTTTTCTTATTACTATCTGAATCATCAGAATCTTCATCCTCATCCTCAGAATGTGAGGACTGAGGTTCTGCATACAGATTATCAATTTCCTTTAACATAGCTTCCTCTTTCTCTTTAGCTTGCAGAAGAGCTTTTTCTTTTTCTTCTTCTAGAATATCTTGGGCCATGAGAGAGTCCAAATCTGGACCTGGGGAGTCCTCCCAAAGGGTAGAAGGCACAGAAGTCTCAACTTCTGGAACTGTTTCTTGAGCAGCAGAGTTCCATTTGGCTTCTAAGAAAGATGTAATAATTCCTTCTAGATACCTGACAACTACACGAGTAAAAATCTCCTCAAGGTAAACATTGAAAGCAAAAGTTGCTTCAGCTATTGTTTCAGAAATAACAAAGCTATCCAAAATCTGAAGGCACATTGGTCTCTGGTAGCACACAATGGCCTGAAGAGGATCAAATGAACAAGGGGAGGAGATAGGATTATAATGGTCTCCACAAGATGACTCATCATCTGAATCAAGGAATGCATCCAGTTCCTCTTCGAAAACTATTGGAGCATCTAAATCTACAACTATCCTCTGAACAGAATCTGGAGCAACTGCATCTGGAACTGGAACTGAAAATCTTTCTAACTCCATAGCAGGGCCTGAATCATCTTCATCAAGCATCTCCCCCTTCCTGGGTTTAGTGGAGACTAAACACAGGCCCCTAGATGAAGAAGGGACTGAGAGGGAGGAAATGGAGGCATCAAGTGATGAGATAGAAAGAGCAAGGGGGGCAATGGCTTCAGTTATCATGGCTTTGATGGAAGGGGTGATGAGGTCTAGGACAGTTGCAATGAATTCTGGTGTGATTTGAAAAGATGGAGGAATGATGGAAGGGGAATCATCAGAAGTAATATTCTTCTAAACTGGGGCTTCATCAATTGGAGAATTATGATGAGATGGATGATCAGTAGCTGGTGAATGATGAGGGAATGGAGAGAGCAGATTTAACAAGGATTCTGAATTGAGATTTGGTATCTCAGTTATATGAGCTGGTGTTGGAGAAGCAGGTTGAGATGGATGGTTCACAGGAGAAGAATGAATGTCAATGGAGGTGGATGGCAAGGAGGAGGAAGCAGTGATTTCTTCACTAGGAAGGGAAGCGGCTTCAAGAGCCCTTGTGCCCTTAGATATTGTAAGGGCAGACCCAGTCTTTGAAGGCTTCTGAATAGTCCTTTTCCACTTAACAAACAGGGAGGGATCTATTCTCTTGCTGGCATTGATCGTTGTAGGAGCAGATCCTAACAGCTGGGAAGCTTTCTTAGATAGAAAGAACCCGATCAGCCTTCCTTGTGTTACCTCTTTCTTATTGTTCTTCTTCCTGATCAAATCAAACAGCAATCCAGCCCAGTTGATTTCTTTCTTATTCACTAACGCTGACATCAAGGAAAACTGTTGCTGGTTGATGTTATCATGTGCTGAATGCTTTCCAAGCAGCACTTTCCCAACCAGATCATCCAAAAACTTGAATCCAACAGATAAGTTTGCCTTCAGGAGCTTGGATGGGATGCCTTCTACATGTCCCATTTCCAACAGCAACCTTCCATACTCAGCAGAATCTTGCTCATACTCATCAGAGCCATTCTTTAACTCAAAAATTTCAGTCAGAATATCGGGAGTAAGAGTTACCTCCACGCCGTTGATTGATCCTTTCATCTCTTTGTCATCAGAAGACGATGTATAAACTCATTCCTTTATTTCTGATAGGTGCAGTTTGAGCTTTGAGGACATGAGCTTCTTAAGACCTTGATCTTCACACAACTGCAGCATCTCCTGGAAAACCTGTTCGCAGTCTCTGAAAGACTCAACACTGAAACATGCATCGAACTTCATCACGGATAGGGTAGCAGAGGAAATCGCCATTGAAATCAACGAGAAGATCTGGAACGAGAGAAAACGCAAGAAGAGAGAAGAGAAAGCACGAGACGAGAGCTCGAAACAAGCCTGGAAGCAGAATACGAAAAGGCGAGCTCTGTCGACAATCTTCAGACCTAAATAGACGATCGGTTTGAGATGAACTAGCCTCGTCGATCTCTGAATGAAGATCAAGAGAATCGGTCGTCGATCGTCGGTCGACGATCGATTTCCGAAACAGAGTCGTCGATCATCGATCGACAATCTCCGTCTCTAGACGCAAAGAGCTATCGTAGACCAAGGGTCGACGATTTAGCTCAACCTGTTCGACTATCTTCGAACACCGTTCGATGATTTCAGAACAAATTTCAACTCAGCAAATTTTTCACTTAGTTTGATCCATTCATCATGCCTAGTTGATTCAAAAAGAATAGATGTTTCTGTTCATCTAAAGGCTTTGTGAATATATCACTTCTCTGAAGATCTGTGGGTATAAACTCGAGATTTATCTTATTCTTGTCAACACAGTCTCTAAGAAAATGGTGTCTAATGTCTATGTGCTTAGTCCTAGAATGGTGCACAGGATTTTGTGCTATGGAAATAGCACTGGTACTGTCACACATAATTTTGGTGTTTTTGTGTGTGTACCCATAATCCAAGAGTTGATTTTGAATCCACAGTATCTGTGAACAACAACTAGAAGCTACTATATATTCAGCCTCTGTAGTTGAAGTTGAAACAGAAGTCTGCTTCTTGCAAAACCAAGAGACTAATCTCTCACCTAGGAACTGACAAGTCCCTGTGGTGCTCTTCCTGTCAACTCTACAGCCAGCATAGTCAGCATCTGAGTATCCAATCAACTCAAATTCTGATTCAGCTGGGTACCAAAGTCCTAAATTAGGGCATCCCTTCAAGTATCTTAAGATTCTCTTGAGTAGAGTCAAGTGAGATTCCTTGAGTTTGACCTGAAATCTAGCACATAGGCATGTGGCAAACATTATATCAGGCCTACTTGCAGTTAGATATAATAGGGAACCAACAATGGCCCTATAATTTTTCTGATCAACAGGCTTGCCCTTATCATCAGAATCAATAACTACATTAGTAGTCATAGGAGTGTGCATTGCTGAAGCATCTGCTATCCCAAACTTCTTTACCAATTCCTTGGCATATTTAGATTGGGAGATGAAGATACCATCAGCATCTTATTTCACTTGGAGACCAAGGAAATAAGACAGCTCACTCATACTACTCATCTCAAACTTAGAATTCATTAGGTCTGAGAACCTTTTGCACAGTTTGGGATCAGTGGAACCAAATATAATGTCATCCACATAAATTGAACTAACAGGATCTTGTCCTTGTGGTGCATAATAAAAAGGGTTCTATCAACTATGCCTCTATCAAACTTATGTTCTAATAGGAAACTAGCTAGAGTCTCATACCATGCTCTAGGAGCCTGCTTAAGTCCATACAGAGCTTTTTCCAACTTAAAAACATGTGAGTGATAAGTTGAAGAAGTGAAACCAGGGGGTTGTTCAACAAATACCTCTTCCTTTAGCTCACCATTCAGGAATGCACTCTTTATATCCATCTGGAACACCTTAAACTTCATGTAGGCTGCATATGCTAGAAAGATCCTTATTGCCTCTAGCCTTGCAACAGGAGCAAAAGTCTGATCATAATCTATGCCTTCTTCCTGTCTGTAGCCCTGTGCTACAAGCCTTGCTTTATTCCTTATAATAGTTCCTTGAGCATCTAATTTATTTCTAAACACCCATTTAGTGCCTATAACCAGTTGGTATTTTGGTCTTGGTACCAACTTCCAAACTTTACATCTTTCAAACTTATTTAGATCCTCTTGCATAGCAATGATTCAGTGGGGATCTTGCTCAGCATCTTTTATGGTTAGGGGCTTAATCTAAGAAAGAAAACAAGCAAGCATCACATCTTGACATAGTTGATGTCTAGTTTGCACACCAGTTGAAATGTCTCCAATCACTTGAGATGTAGGATGATCTCTAAGTGTGACATAATCAGTTGGTGGTATGTGATCTTCAACAGCAGTTGGAATTAATTCCTCAGGAGGAATTAGATTAGCTGTTGGTAAAGCTGCAATTACTTCTACTTGGTCTTCATCACTGTCTGAGTCAGATATCTGAGTAGTAGGTTGAATCCCCTGAGTGAGTTTCAGCTCATCCAAATTCTTGCATAATTCAGGTACCTGCAAAGAACTACTGGAGGAAGTTTTCTTCTCTCTGTAAAACATCTTGGATTCATCAAAGGATATATGTACTGACTCTTCAATTTTTAATGAGGATTGATTAAATACCCTATAAGCTTTGCTTACTTGGGAATATCCTAGAAAGATTCCCATTGAAGCCTTTGCTTCAAACTTTCTAATGGATTCTTTGTTATTGTTGTGAATGTAAACTACACAGCCAAAAATTCTAAAATAATCTATTTTAAGTTTCTTTTTTTTAAGCAATTCATAAGGAGACTTCCCCTTTAGTTTATGTATCAAACTCCTATTCAGTACATAGTTAGCTGTGCTAACTGCTTCTGCCTAAAAGGATAGAGGCATATTAGCATCTGCTAACAATGTTCCTGCAGCTTCAATCAGGGTTCTGTTTTTTCCTTTCAACTACCCCATTTTGTTGAGGAGTCCTAGGAACAAAGAAGGTATGCATGATACCTTCTTTCTCACAGAATTCTTGCATAAGAAGAGAATCAAACTCTGTCTCATGATCACTTCTGATCAGGGCAATGTGAGTATTAAACTCAATCTTTATACAATGTAGAAAGTCTGTAAGAACTTTAAAGTTATCAGATTTAGTTCTCAAGAAGAACATCCAAGTGAACCTGGAGTAATCATCTACAATCACTAGGGTATAGAATTTCCCTCCTAGACTTTGTACAGCTATTAGACCAAAGAGATCCAAGTGCAATAGGTACAGAATTCTAGGTGAATCACTCTTATTTACAGCTTTGAAACTATTTTTGGTTTGCTTGCCTAGTTGACAAGCCTTGCATAGGTCTTCCTTCTTGTAGGGGCAAGAGGGCAAACCTCTGACAAGGTTGTATTTAGATAACCTAGATATATTCCTGAGGTTAACATGACCTAGCCTTCTATGCCACAAAGTATTATTGCTACTCACTTCATTAAATAAGCAAATTTCAGAAGAAGTGGATTTAAAATCTACAAGATAAATATTTTCTTGTCTAATGCCTACTAATACAATGTTATTATTCAAAGTAATATCGTACAGAGTATTAGAGGACCAAACCTGGTAGCCAGCATCACAAAGATGACTTACAGAAATGAGATTGTGCTTCAGTCCTGTGACATAAGCTACCTTCTTGAAAGTCACTGACCCTAAGGTGAATTTGTCATATCCTTCAGTCTGACCACAGCTGGAATCACCAAAGACTACCTTTGGTCCCAACTTGGCTTTGAATATTGATAAGTTTTCTTTGTTTTCTGTCATATGCTTGGAGCATCCACTATCCAAATACCACTTGTCCTGAGTGATAGGATAAGTCTTCACCTACAATAAAATAAATTAAACATTATGGACTCATGTAACCTTGGGTCCCTTGTTCTTCACATAGGAAAAACTAGAAATGAAAGAGTATGCAGGTTGAGGGTGATATCCTAAAGGATGAGATCTCCTAGGTGGGATAATCCAATTTGAAGATAGATTAGCAGACCTAGGGTTGCTATTAAACTTATTGTTTCTGTAAGCATTGTTGTAGTTCTGAAATTTAGTTCTGATCGTCGATCGATGGTCGACGATCGGTACCCAGATCGTCGATCTTGGTTCACAGAAAAGGATTCAGGATTCCACGATCGTCGATCTCTGTTCGACGACTCAGGCTGAGATCGTCGATCCCTCATTGCTGAGTGGTTATACCCAGCAGGTGAGTTCAGAGATCGTCGATTGTCATTCGACGATGGGTGCAGCGATTGTCGATGGGCGTTCGATGATTTTTGTATTTCTACGAATTTTTGTTTCCTTTTGTCTCTCTTAACCTTATTTAAAATTTTCTTAGCCTTTTGAACAACCTCAGTGTTGTGTATTCCCTTTTCAGAAACAAACTTTACTGGAGTAGATAGATTGTATTCAAGGAGCAATGGGGGTTCACTAGGGGAGGCACCTAAGCCTAACTTATTGTTATCTGTCCTAGTGTTGGTGGTGCTTGTGATTTCTAGCAACTTAAGGCTTCTGCCATTAAGTGAATCCTCTAACCTCTTAGCTTTAGCTAGCTCTAATTTAAGAAATTTAATTTCTTCAAATGCTCTAGTGAGTTCAGATTCTAACCTAATGTTTTCACTAGATAGAGATTCAGATCCAGCTAGTTTATCTCTAAGCAATTTAATATCCTTTTCTGAGCTAAGTAAATCTAGGCAGAGTTTTAAAATCATGCTTAAATTCAACTGAAGTAAAATCATAAGATGCAATTACCTGATCTTCATCAGATAATTCATCCTCCTCATCTTCAGTCATCTCTGCAGCTGAGTTACTGCTGCAGGCATTAATTGCTATAAAGCAAATCTCTTTAGCTTTCTTCTCTTCTTCATCATCTTTACTGGAGCTGGAGGAAGATGAGTCTTCCTCAGTATCACTCCAGGTATTTGCAACAAGACCTTTCTCTTTCTTCTTATACTTGTGAGAAGATGTCTTGGAGTAGTGCTTCTCATGTTCCTTTTCTTTTCTCCTTTCCTTATGCTTTGTCTCTGGACACTCAGGGAGAATGTGTTCAGGCTTCCTGCATCCATAACAAAAAATTTCTTTAGATGGGGCTTTATCATACCTTGGCTTGTCATCATATTTGTATGGCTTTCTTCTATTGTCTTTTCTGCCCATCTTGTAGAACCTCTTGACAAAGAGTGTCATCAGTTCTTCATTTGATTGAGTCACCTTGGACTCATCATCAGCCTTAAGAGCAAGGGTTTGCTCTTTCCTTGTTGGAGTAGGTGCTTTGGCTTCAGCTTCAGCTTCCCTGGTCTTCAGTACTTGCTCAAATGATTTGAGCTTGCCAAGGAGAGCTTCAGTTGATATCTCTGTTGTACTTCTGGACTCCTTGATTGGCCAGATTCTGAGATCCCATGTGCTGGGGAAGCACATCAGTATTTTATCATTGACTTCTGTCAATGTAATCTCCTTATCAAGTGTCCTCTGCTTATTGATAATGGAGCTGAGCCTTGTGTACATGGCTTCTATTGTCCCAGCATCTTCCTTCTTGAAGTTCTCATATTGGGATATGAGGTTGGACCTTCTGTCCTTCCTCTCATCAGCTGAACCAGCTATAATCTGATTCAGTGAGTCCCACATGGCTTTTGCTGAGGTGCAATCAGCTACTTTCTGGAATGTCTCATCAGACATAGTCTGAGCCAGAATGTTCATAGCTTTGGCATCAACTATCTTGGCCTTCTTGTAAATTTCATTATAGTCAGGAGGTGGCACTGCACTGAGATTTGCAGATGTTATAGCAGTAGCTGCAGCAGGTGGTGTTGGTGGCCCTGTTAAGATAGAGGAAAAAAATATCTTCATCAATAGAGTTCATGTAAAGTCTGATTATTGCCTTCTAGATTTCAAACTTGGCTAAGTTGCATACTGGAGGTCTAGTGCTAGAATAATCTTGGTACTGGGCCATGAATCTAATGTGAGTGTATATGGTATCAAAGTATCTTATCACAAGATCTTATGGTTCAGGTGTTAGCCTGTTCAACCAATCAACCTCCCTCTGATACGAATTGAAAGTGAGGGGATAAGATACTTACTACTTTAGAGGGGGGTGAATAGAGTATTCAAAAAGAAGAGACTCTAAACACTTCTCTTAGAGCTATTTGCAGAATTTAAAAACTAAAAGCATTATACTTAAAGCCTAACAGAGTGTGGTGAATAACAAAAGATGCTAACTGAAGTTTCAGTTGGGTATATGTCCTAACACAGTAACTAGCAACCTAGTTAAATTTATCACAGTCACAGTGCATTAATTAAAGTAAGCAACCAGACAACACAAGAGCTTTATAATGGTTCCCCAATTGGGTACATCCACTCTTCTACCACCCTGGTAGGAATCCACTACAGGTTTTTGATCAGATGCCCTACCACCACAAGATCTGCTTTAGGTAGATCTAGAAACCCTTCAGGCTTTTGATCAGGTGCCTAAAAACCAAATACACAGGTTTTTGATCAGGTGCCCTGACACCAATGGTTCACTATTGAAGGGAGTAATAACCCTTTTACAGGAGGTTAAGGGAAAGAGTTAATGGTGTCTTCTCTGTGTTCAGAGAAGCTAGTGGATTGCTCAGAATATATCAAAGCTCCCCCTGGCTTAGAGAATGTCCAGGAAGAAGCTTTGCTTCAGGGTGTAGGATCTCTAAATTGCTTGAGAAGACTTTTTGAAGCAGCCTTGAAGAAGACTCTAGATTTTGAATGAATGTTCTTCTTCAGCAGCTTTGCAATTTGCAGCAATGATGTTCAGCAATCTGGGAAGGTTCTTCTTCTTGAGAGCTTGAGCACTGAGAATTGATTTTCCTGAAGACAGGATGAACTCAGGAAGAAGAAGAACTTTTCTTTTTCTCTTGAGAGTTCTAGTTCTCTGTCTGCTGTAAATTAATTGTGTTGTGTATGTGTGTCTTCAAGCGGCTGCACTGATAATATAGAAGCTTCTCTTCTTTGAATAATGCCTCGAGCCCTGCACTGAAAAAATCTTTCCAAATAATACAATAAAACAAATAAAGAAAACTGCGCCAGAAATCTTCTCTGTCATTCCCAAAATGGAATTAAGGATATTAAAAATATCCTATCAATTTGACTTTATTAAATGGCACAGGAAGCAAGGCATAACGGCTATATTACAGCTGTTAGAAAAACACGATTTCTTCTAATAAAACAAATGACTTTATTCTGCCAAAACTCTTAATTAATGCATAAGGAATATTGCAAATAAGCACAGGAATATAAGCATTAAATTAAGCAGAATATCTGAATAAAATATGTCTTAAACATGAGGAAATAAATCAATAAATCACATGAAAAGAAAACAGATAATAGCAGACAGAAAATGTCGACCAGAGAATGAAGATCGTCGATCTGAACAAGCAGATCGTCGACTTAAAGAAAAACTATCTTCACAGAAATCGTCGACCAGGGCAACCCGATCGTCGATCTGAGCAAGCAGATCGTCGATCCCACTTCAGAGTTCATATGACTCTGAGATCGTCGATCATCAATCGAAGATCGTCGAGCGAAGTTCGACTATCGTCGAACACAATTCTACTTAACCAAACTTTCTTTACAAACCATTCTCAACTAACCTAACTTGAGGGTAGACTAACATTTAGTCTAACCATTGACCATAGATAAATCTTGGGTCAATTTAGCCTAAAAGAGATGACATAGCCCAAATCAAAACTAGGGAACCAACAAACCTGGAGGTTGTTTTACAAAAACTTCTTCCTTGATATCACCATTGAGGAATGCACTTTTGACATCCATTTAATATACTTTGAACTTCTTGTGAGTTGCATATGCTAGGAAGATTCTTATGGCCTCTAACCTTGCAACTGGTGCAAAGGTTTGGTCATAGTCTATGCCTTCTTCTTGAGAATATCCTTGAGCAACCATCATTGCCTTGTTTCTTACAATAACTCCTTGATCATCTAACTTGTTTCTGAATACCCATTTTGTTCCAACAATAGGATGATTCTTTGGCTTTGGCACTAGCTCCCAAACTTTGTTTCTTTCAAATTGATTTAATTCCTCTTGCATTACAATGATCTAGTTTGGATCTTGTTCTGCATCTTGTATGGATTGAGGCTCAATTTGAGAAAGAAAGCAAGTGTGCATCAGATGTTGATTGATCTGATTTCTGGTTTGCACACCTGCTGAGATGTCTCCAATCACTTGAGAGATTGGATGATCTTTTGTTGTTACTAAATCAACAATGGGTGTTGATTGTTCACCAACCTGTGTTATTGTTTCCTCTTGTGGAACAACAACTGGCTCTTCATTTTGATTGTCACCATGACTTGCTAAAATCTGACTGTCATCTTCATTTTCACTACTTTCAGCTTCTTGTTGAGTGGATGAAGGTGATGGATCTATTTCAATGATATTCAGCCTGTCCAAATTCTCTGATAGAGAATGTACCTGCAAAGGGTCTATGGTAGAAGTGTTCTTCACCTTGTAAGACATATTAGTTTCATCAAAAGAGACATGCACTGTTTCTTCAATTTTATGAGATGATTTATTATAAATCCTATAGGCCTTACTGATCATGGAGTATCCCAGAAACACTCCTTAATCAGCTTTGACTTCAAATTTTGCTAAGTATTTCTTGTCATTGTTATGAATGTAGCAAATATAACCAAAAATTATAAGATAATCAACTTTAGATTTCTTCCCTTTGAGTAGTTCATAGGGCGTCTTGCCCTTTTAGCTTATGTATCAAACTCCTATTCAGAACATAATTTGAAGTGTTCACAGCCTCTGCCCAAAAGGATAGAGGAAGGTGAGCATCTGTCAACAATGTTATGGCAGATTCAATAAGGGTTCTATTCTTCCTTTCAGCTATCCCATTCTGTTGAGGAGTTCTAGGAGCTGAGAAAGTGTGTCTGATCCCTTCCTTCTGACAGAACTCTTGCATAAGAAGAGAATCAAACTCTATCTCATGATCACTTCTGATCAGGGTTATGTGAGTATTGAACTCAATCTATATACATTTGAGAAACTTTGTCAAACATTTGAAGTTATCAGACTTCTTCCTCGGAAAGAACACCCATGTGAATCTAGAGAAGTCATCTACAACTACTAAAATATAAGATTTCCCTCCTAGGCTTTGTACAGTAATGGGTCCAAACAGATCCATATGTAACAAGTACAAAATCCTAGGTGAATCACTCTTATTAAGTGACTTAAAGCTGTTTTTAGTTTGCTTGCCTAATTGAAAAGCCCTGCAGAGTCCTTCCTTCTTGTAGGGGCCAGAAGGTAGTCCTCTAACAAGGTTGTCCTTGGGTAGCCTAGCAATGGTTCTAAGGTTAATATGTCCTAATCTCTTATGCCATAATTCATTAGGTTTGCTAAGAGAATTAAATAAACATATATCTACCTTGGTTGAATGAAAATTTACTAGATATATGTTACCTCTTATGTTACCTATCAACACAGTTGTGTTGTCTTTTGATTTGATGAAGCATGAAGATTTGTTGAATGTGATTTTGTAACCTTCATCACATAACTGACTGATACTAATAAGGTTGTGCTTCAGTCCTTCCACATATGCTACCTTTTTGAATGTCACTGACCCAATTTTAACTACACAATATCCTTTGGTCTGTCCATAGTTTGAATATCCAAACATCACTTTGGGTCTATGCTTAGCCTTGAAGGATACTAGGTTACCCTTGCTTCCAGTCATGTTCTTGGAGCACTCACTATCCAGATACTAGTGCTGGTCCATGGTTGGATAGGTCTTCACCTGTACAAATAGCAGTTCATTTGTTTTTGACCCAGTTTACCTTGGGTCTAGCTTGATAACCTTTGAAATCAGAAATATAAGACATCCCAGGTTGATTCTTATAACCTACAGGATGATATCTCCTAAGAGGAATTATCCATTCAGTATAAGGGTTGAACCCATGAGATGTAGGATATCTAGAATTAATTTTTGATGTACCCCTTGAGAACTGGTCATATCTCTGAGCTTCGTTTGACGATCGTGGACCTGAGTTCGACAATCTTGGCTCAGATCGTCGAGCTCCGTTCAGCGATCGATCTTGTCTGTGTTCAGAGATGAGAGATCGTCGACCTGAGTTCGACGATTCAGCATGAAATTGCTGAGCTCCGTTCGGAGATCATCGAGCTCCGTTCGACAATTTCTGTTGAACTTTGTTCTCTTTGGATAGATCAGAATTTTTTCTTGCTACCTCCACAACTCCTTTTCCTTTATCAGAGATAAATTTAATGGGAGTTGTTAACACAATAGGTTGGCTGAATGAAGCACCCAAGCCCAGTGTACTATTGAATCTTGAGTTCACTGTGCTTGTGATGTCCATCAGTTTGATACTTCTCCCATTGAGGGATTCTTCAAACTTCTTGGCCTCAGATAGTTCACCTTTCAGTAAAGCTATCTGCTCCCTACAACATTCTAACTCATCTGAGAGTTTGAGGTTATCTGAACTTAAGGTACTGTATTCAGATAACTGATTTCTGAGAGAGATAATTTCTTTCTCAGACTTAAGTAAATCTAAACACAGTGCTTTAAATTCAGACTTGAAGTCCTCAGAATTAAAATCAAATGAATCAATTACCTGGTCTTCTTCTAGCTCTGGTTCAGATTCAGATTCAGATTCATGTTCTGAATCAGTGTTGTTCTGAGATGCATTGATTGCCATCATGCAGAAATCTTTTTCTTGTGCATCATCCTCATCATCACTTGAACTTGATGATGCATTAGATTCTTCTTCTGTTTCACTCCATATTTCAGCAACAAGTCCCTTCCTTGTGTGCTTGTTCTTACTGGAAGAGGATCTGTCATAGTGATTTCCTCTAGAGTCTTTATCTTTTCTCTTTTCTCTCTTGTCCTTCTTGTCCTTCTTGTCCTTGTTTTGACTTTCTGGACAATCAGACAGTATGTGGCCTGGTTTCCTGCAACCATAACAAATAATCTCTTTATTATTTGATTTATCATACATTGGCTTTTCTTGGCCTCTGGATGACCTTTTTCTGAAGTCCTTCCTAGCCATTTTGTAGAACCTCTTGGCTAGGAGGCTCATCAGTTTTTCATTGTCTGTGACTTTGTCTTCAGGCTGTTCTTCTGTTGTCTTGAAAGCAATTGACTTCTCCTTCCTGACTGCTAAAGAAGTTGTCTTCTACTCTTCTTCTCTATTCTTGATGAGCTGCTCATAAGATTTGAGCTTGCCCAATAAAGCTTCTGTAGTAATTTCATTTAGACTTCTGACATCCTTGATGGGTCAGATCCTTGAATCCCAAGTGCTGGGGAAGTACATTAGGATTTTGTCATTTATCTCTGTGAGAGAGATCTCCTTGTCCAATGTCTTGAGTTCACTGACAATCAGACTTAGTCTGTTGTATATGTCAGCTACTGATTCATTTTCTGCTTTCTTGAAATTCTCATACTGAGTGATGAGATGAGATCTCCTATCTTTTCTCTCATCAGCTGATCCTAACACAAGCTCAGATAGCTTGTCCCAAATCTCTTTAGCTGAGTTGCATTCAGCTACCTTCTGGAAGATGTCATCAGACATTGTCTGAGCTAGTATGTTCATAGCTTTAGCATCAGCAACCTTCCATTTCTTTATGTCAGCATCTGTTCCTGAAGGAGGTGGAATAGCATTTGTGCTTGTGTCTACAGGAGGCTTGGGGCAATCTGTCAAAACAGAATTAAAAATATCTTCATTAATGGAATTCATGTATAATCTGATCCTTGCCTTCCAAAGTGCAAACTTGGAGAGATTGCACACTGGAGGTCTGGTACTACCATAATCTTTGTTCTGTGTCATGAATTTAGATTAAAATAAATATAATAAAAATAACCCTCTATTAAGGATGGATCTTATCAGAGATCTTTTAGTTCAGGTGTTAACCTGTATGAGCAACCAACCTGCCTCTGATACCAATTGAAAGTGAGTGTAAGATCAACCCTTCACTCTAGAGGGAGGGTGAATAGAGTGTTTTAAAATAATTCTGCAAATTTAAAGATTACTTTAGCAGTGGAAGACTTAATTTACTTAGTGTAGAGTGCTTAACAGTAATCAGAATAAAACAAATACAAGAAGCAAATCCACAGCACATAGCAAACAAAATAACAAGCAACCAGAAGACATAAGGAACTATAGTAGTTCCCCAAAACCTAGGTACATCCACTCTTCTACCACCCTTGGTAGGAATCCACAGCAGGATGAGTTGATCAGGTGTCTTAGGCACCAATGAGCTTTTGATCACGTGCTCAAAAACCAAACCAGATTTTTTTGATCAGGTGTCACTTCTAGAAAAATGACTTTTAGCCACGGTTTTTTATGCCACAGGGGAAAATCGTGGCTAATAATGAAGTATTAGCCACGGTTTCTATTCCGTGGCTAATAAGCTAGTATTAGCCACGAATGACTAAACCGTGGCAAATAACTAGACTTTTTGCCACGATTTGACTATTTCGTGGCTAATAATCTAGTATTAGCCACGGAAGCCAAATCTGTGGCAAAAAGTCTGGTTTTTTTAGTTCCACACCGCCAACTAAAAAATAAATTTGGGGTTTATATTGTCCATTCTAAATTAATGTCTGAAATAAAATTGGCTCACTAGCGGCGGCGGCGGCCGGGCGGCGGCGGCGACGGCGGCGGCGGCGACCGAGCGGCGGCGACCGGGCGGCGGCGGCGGCGGCGGCCGGGCGGCGGCGGCGGCGGCGGCGGCGGGCCGGCGGCGGCCGGGTGGCGGCGGCGGCGGCCGAATCTTTTTATGTTTTAGACCCTTTAGCCACGGCAATTGAACCGTGGCAAATAAGGAGCTTTTAGCCACGACAATTAAACCGTGGCTAATAACTTATTTGCCACGGATTCAGCGTGGCTAATACTATTAGCCACGCTCGTATTGCCCACGCCCATTTGCCGTGGGTAGGCCGTGGCTAAAAGTTTTTAGCCACGGTTTTGGACTTTTAGCCACGGCAATCTGCCGTGGCTAAAAGTCTGTTTTCTAGTAGTGTGTCTTGCCGGCTACCACTGAGTTTTGATCAGGTCTCAGAAACCAAAACAAAACTTTTGAAGGGAGTTTAAAGAACCCTTTTACAAGAAAGAAAAAGGTTAGGTTGTCTTCTCTGTCAACAATCAGAGAGAAGCACAAGTGGATGTTGATGTTGTCAAAACACCCCCTGAGATTAGCAAGAGTTCAGGAATAGAAGCTTTGCAAGGGTGATAGGTCTTCAATGAAAAGAATGCTCCAGCAAAAGATGATTTCATCAAGAACTGAAATGTGTGTCTGGAGAATGAAGAATGAAGACCAAAAATGAAAAACTTGATTGCTGATCACACAAGCACTTTCTATTTCTCTGTCTGTGTATATGTTGTTGATCAGACCAATGATAATAATATATATTCTCTTCTTGTCTGAAAACCAATGCTGCAATCGTCTTTGGGGCCGTTAGAAAAGTCATAAAGGAAATTCCTTATCTGTCAACTGTCTCTGGAAGGAATAAATTAAAGAGAATAAATATATTCCTTATTTCTTCCCTTGAAACTTACTCCATATGAGATAAAACGGCTATAAATCTTCATCATTAAATTCTTTGATTTGAAATCATTTGAAAGCCTTAACACAGTAATAGAATTCCCAGAAACGTCGACCTCAAACAGTTATCGTCGATCTGAACTTAACTATCGTTGAACTGGACTCAGAGATATTGAAAATGGTTTTGGACAGAGATCGTCGAACGGAGTTTTGGGATAGTCGACCTGAGCTCAGAGATCGTCGAACTAGATTTGACGACCTCGTTGAGCTGAGTTCGACTATCGTCGAGCTGGGTTCGACTATCGTCGAGCTGGGTTCGACTATCGTCGAGCTGGGTTCGACGATAAGTTGAACTCTTCATCTGGGCTTCTCATCTGAACTAGGAGGTCTTGGAGAAAGCTTCAAACCTAAGTCCTAAGCCTTAGACCTTAACTAGTTGACCTTTACTCTATACAACAAGGTCAATGCAATAATCCTATAGACATAGTGATCCTGACCCAAATTAGTAATAGGGTGTTCCAACAGATTATCCATTCCTGAGATCCTTTTTTGGCTTCGAATTTAGAGGATTCTCCATTTCTGAGATATACAACATTTGGCTAATTTATGGGGCAGGGATGATGACTCCTAGCTGAGAGGGCTGCGCTTATACAACATTTGCCTAATTTATGCGTCGTTGCGGGCATAAATGGGGCAGAGATGGTATAGCTCAACACGCATAACTGAGGATGATGACTCCAAGCTGAGAGGGCCGTGCTTAAGCAAAGTATCCTCTTCCTCATCCGAAATACGGTATCCAAGTCATTTTCACAGTTTCCTCCCCTAATTTTTCGGTTATTAGGAGTATTACATGCATGATCATCTGAGGGATGTACTTTATGATGTTATAATCTCATTTGATTATTATGTAGATTTGCCAGATTGTTTATATTCTTTATTTCTGAGATACAACATTTGGCTAATTTATGGGGCAAGGATGATGACTCCAAGCTGAGAGGGCTACGCTTATACAACATTTGGATAATTTAAGCGTCGTTGCGGGCATAAATGGGGCAGGGATGATATATAGCTCAACACGCATAACTGAGGATGATGACTCCAAGCTGAGAGGGCCGCGCTTAAACAATGTATCCTCTTCCTCATCTGAAATAAGGTATCCAAGTAATTTTCACAGTTTTCTCACCTTATTTTCCGGTTATTAGGAGTATTACATGCATGATCATTTGAGGAACATATTTTATGATGTTATAATCTCATTTGATTATTATGTAGATTTGCCCGATTATTTATACTCTTTATTACTAAGGCTGTCCCTATTGTTTCTTAGATATATTTAATAGTGATTTAGGGAAAATTTAGAAACATTTGCCATATATATTTATTTGTTTTTGAGGGCATATCACATTGTATGTGTTCTGATCATGCATGTATGGTCAAGAAAGTAGATTAGTTAATGTGTTTCCATGTGTAATCACTGTCTCGCTATAGTGAGTGTGAGATTTGGATGTCGCATCCCTCGCTGATTGTCGTCGCCCCAATCTATTGTTGCCTCCCCCACCTATTGTTGTCGCTTCACCTAATGTCGTAGCTCCGCCTAATGTCGTAGTTTCGCCTAATGTCGCCGCTCGGCCTGACGTCGCCGCACGACCTAATGTCTCCGCTTTGCTGGAAGTGGGCACAAATAGCCTGGATGTGCCTTGATGTAGGCATAGAAAACAACGACGCATCGAGCACGGGCAGATCCCATTCGAATTTCGGCCCCTCTCGACGAATCTCGCCACCCACGAACACTGCCGCCGCCCCCGAACAATGTCGCCGCACCCGAACAATGTTGCCTCCCCGGAACAATGTCATCGCCCCCGAATAATGTCCCTGCCCCCGAACAATGTCGTCGCCCCCGAACAATGTCGCCGCCCCAAAACAATGTCGTCGCCCCCGAACAATGTCGTCTCCCCTGAACAATGTTGCCACCCAAAACAATGCTGCCACCCCCGAACAATGACGTCGTGCCCGAACTATGTCGCCATCCACGACCAATGTTTCATCCACGACCAATGTCTCCGCCAAGACCAATATCGCCGCCCACGACAAATTTCGCCGCCCACGACCATTTTCGTTGCCAAGAGGGCGAAGCCCGCTTGCTTGCGGGGGAAACCCGTAACGCCCCATCGAGAACGGACAAAGCTCGTTCGAAGATGCTAGTATATATATATATATATGAGTTTGGAATATATAAGCTCAAGCTTTTTTATGTCTAAAAAAGCTTGAGTTGGTTCTCCCACAATACATGTCAGAATTAGACAAATATTATATGCATTTTGTAGTCAAGAACGAGATCTACAACTTTCTTGTTGAACATGTATAACACCTCTACCCGTCAAGAAGAATATAGTAGAGGGTCCGGCCGGGGCCCCACACCATATTCCACAAACAGGCGGAGACGCTACGAAATAATATCATAATCACGCATCCTAACACAGAGCATTCTAGCGGAAGTTTCACGGTTGAATCATTGAACTCAAGATCAAGAACACTGTCCACTATAACATAGGAATGTATACAAATATCAAAAGAGTCTGGCCTTAAGGCCTTACAACAGTTTCTCTTAACAAGAGTGTGGATTACAGACATCGGCACGCAGGCCGGCCACACATGAACAAAAGAAACAAAACAATGCCTTCGAGGGCAGCAACGCAGCTTTGGGCTTCAGCCCGCTAAGTCCCGCTCGGACCAGCACCTCCAGTACCTGTAAGAACCAATCCACCAAGCGGTGGCAAACAGGGCAACGGTCAGCATTCAGCTGACCAATTATAACGACCCTGCCCCTGGCACGGGGCAGCGGAATTCCTTCCCTGCATAGCAATTCAGTGCATGTATAATAAGCCACCCAAGACGTGCACGAACGCACCGTCAATACATATCACAAACGTCGGCACGACGGCCCGACGCTCCGTGCACTCAGGGCACATTATTGGTGTTCCGTAGTTCCACGGCCACACCACCGTTCAGAGGTCCCAGACATAACGGTCCAATATGAGCATTCTAGTCTGATCGGCACACAGGCCGTCGACTCTCGCTATGTGATCCTAACAGGGTCTTAAGCACCCAAGGTTAGACAACCATAACGCGGGTACAGATCCACCTTGCCCGTTGCTCAAATCGTCAGACTCAAGCCTGGACTGACGCGGGTACAGCTTCACCTTGCTCGTTCCACCACCAAGGCATTTTCCTAGTTGCAGCCCAACGGCTCAACCTCACACAAAGTAGCAACTCACTGCTACAAGAGAGTCCAACTCTCATAATTTCCTGGACTTCCTCCAGTACTTTATCCATCATGCCTACAAGCAACAATCACGGAGTCTTCTCCGATATGCAAACAAGCATCACCAATCCAGACCATGTCTAGATGGGCTTCACACAGCATGCCTAGATCCGTACTCCAATTCCGGACTCTAACAAGGGGGACTTCACATATCTACCCCAAGGGACGCCACAACCCACCGCACACTCGCGGGGAAGGGTTTTCCCTATGCAATGTAGGAATTAAGGACTTCACATGTCCAAGCAGGAAATCGTTACCTTAAGAACTCGCTTCGGAGCCATAGAGAGAAATTTGAGACGGATGAAAGCCTTCGCAGCAGCGTTGCCTTCGCAAATCCGAACTCGGCTCGCGATTTGGACCACCGTAGCACCACCGGCAACCGGATTCCACTTCTTCTTCCTCACCTTGCTCTCACCTCTTTCTTAAAGCTAGAAAGAGAAGATGAACTTTAGAAATGAGCCTTTCTCCTTCCTTTCCCAGCCTTATCAGCCCAAGAATGAGCCCCAGCCACAGGATCTCCTTTAAGGAAAATGAACGGCCAAGATTGGCCTGAAAAATTATACTTTTTGGCCGACACGGCCTGTGACACGCCCGTGTCACAGGCCGTGTACCCTTAAGCGGCACACGCGGCACTCGCACCGACTGAAAATTACCAGAACACGGGCATCGACACGCCCGTGTCGAACCTGACACGCCCGTGTTAGTTATGTGACACGCCCGTGTCACCCCTATTACACGGTACTCAACGAGCGCTAAAACCAGTCAGAGCAGTACACGGGTAGGCACACGCCCTTGGACACGCCCGTGTCAAATCGGACACGGCCGTGTGCAAGGCTTGGTTCCGGGCCATGTATATTTCTGACTCGGTACGGCATTTTCTTGAGTGACACGCCCGTGTCGAAGGCCGTGTCCCAGGCTCGACTATCGTCGACCTCCGATCGTCGAATAACCTGAACACGCCCTGGGACACGCCCGTGTCCCAGGCCGTGTACCCCGACACGCCCGTGTCCCAGGCCGTGTTAAGCAACCTGCACCTTAATTCCAATTTTGAGTCTTTTTGGGGTGTTACAATCCTCCCCTCCTTAATAAAATTTCATCCCGAAATTTGAAGATAGTAGAGAGAAAAATAACAAAACATTTATATGTTTCTCTTAACAAGAGGTGGTATCAGCTTGTTGGTCGATCTCTTCCGAATTCGCGGACGAATTCTTTTGAGAGGTGGCGCGCACGTGTTAGTGCCGTCGTTATAACACTTAATTTGAACTCAAGATCGTCCACTTAGGAATGCAAATACACTTGTTTGTTGAACTTGTGTATTCTTTTGTATGGTTGCCGTTTTCATTGGTCGTTAACCTGTGTATTTTACACATATAGGTGACCAGAAGTGTTGCGGGTCAATCCGAACCACAACATTCTGTTGAGAGTGCTGCACCAACCGAGGTGCCCACAACTCCTCCATCCGCTGAAACAGTCCGTCTCATCACGGAAACGGTACTTGCGGTGATGAATGCTCAGCAGGCGGGGCAGGCACGTCCTGCAGTGGTGCCAACGCAAGCTGGGGTACGGCAAGAATCGGTGGAAGCCGAAGTTGATCCGCGGGTAGCAGATCAACAATGGAAGCAATTCTTGAGCTTCAACCCTCCGCAATTTCATGGGGCGGGTACACCGACCCAAGCAGAGGATTGGCTTGCAAGAGTCAAGAGGATTATGAGAGCTATCAAGGTTGAGGAGGAACAGAAAGTCATGTTAGCCACTTTCCTACTGGAAGGAGAGGCGCGATTGTGGTGGGATGAGATTGAAATGCATCACTTGGCCGGCAGGCAATTGGCAGAGGTTACAATGGAAGAATTTTCTCGATTGTTCTTAGCACAACATCTGCCGATGCAGCAAAGGATATCGATGGAAATGGAATTTCAACGGTTAGCGCAGGGAGATCGAAGTGTGGATGACTACCTGCATGAGTTCACCCGTTTGGGAAGATATGCGGGCACGATATTCGCCGAAGAAGAGCGTAAGACTAGTCGGTTTTATGCGGGACTGCGAGATGAGCTGCGGTATTTGCTCTCGAGTTCTGTGAGTCAGGGATTCCAAGCCTTAGTCTGTACGGCTCGTTCTTTGGAGATGGACATGAAACGGGGGCAAGCAAAGGGCAACTTGGCTGTTGTGAAGCCAGAGTTTAAGCCGCCGCGTTCAGACAAGTTTGGCTACCGAAAGAGATGGAATAAGAAGTCTAAGTCTTCTGGACAAGCTCCTTCTGCGACTGTGACGGATACATCTGGGTATGGATCTCGTGCTTGTTTTACGTGCGGGAAGGTTGGACACTTCGCACGTGAATGCCGATTTGGTCCTCCAAAGGGTGATAAGAAGACGGGAGCGTCTTATGCGGAGAAGGGGAAGGCTATGGTGGAGTCTTCTGCCTCGCACGCGCAGCCCAGGGTCTTCAACCTTGGACAACAGGAGACCATTAAGCAGGCGGATGTCGTCACAGGTGCGCGTAGGTTTTAATGTTCTTGTTGTTATGATGTGCTATGCTTGTTTTAATTGTAATGTTATAGGGTTTGTCCTTATACGAGAGTATCCGGCGCGAGCACTGTTCGACACAGGTGCTTCACATTCGTTTCTGTCTGAGGACTTTGTCTTTCGTGTCGGGGTACCTATCCGGACCACGACAGACAGTGTAAAGGTGTTGTTGCCTAACGGATGTTTGATGTGCGCGGATCGATCTTGCGGTCTTGCGGTCAAGATAGGAAGTCGGGAGTTCAAGGTGGAAACATTAGTATTGCCGATCAAAGAGTTTGATATAATCTTTGGTATGGACTGGCTTTCAGAGCAGCGTGCCTGTATAGATTGCACTTCAAAAGAGGTCACACTTGGGCAAAATACCGAACAAGAGACCAAGTTCATTGGTATGCAAGGGATGAGTGGGATGTTGTTATCCGCTCTCCAAGTTGTTAAGGCAGTTCGGAAGGGTGCGGAGGTGTTCTTCACACTCATAGAGGCGGTGGTGCCGAAGGCCAGTGTGAGTGAAGTGCCGATTGTGTCGGAATATGCTGATGTGTTTCCAAAGGACCTTCCGGGGTTACCTCCCCAAAGGGAAATCGACTTCGCTATCGAGCTGGTGCCGGGTGCAAAACCTGTGGCCCGTTCGCCGTATCGGGTAGCGCCGATGATCTGTATAAATATCCACTTTCACTCCATAAAGATAATGCCGCCACAACTTTAGCGAAAAGATCACCGCCGCCAACTCCAAGGCATGGACGGGGTAAGTACGCTCATGCACTTTCAATTGACGTGAGCCATAAGCGATCACCTTGCCAAACTGCAGGAGAACGCAGCCTAAGCTGCTTCCTGACGCATCGCTGTATATTTCAAATCCATCTGTACCACATGGCGACGTCAAAACGGGCGTCGTGGTCAAACAATTCTTCAGCTCCACAAAAGCTCGTGCGCACTTCGGCGTCCAAACGAACTTCTGATCCTTTCTCGTCAACGTAGTCAGAGGCAAAGCAATCCGGGAGAAGTTCTCCACGAACCGTCTATAGTAGCCCGCCAGTCCAAGGAAACTCCTGACCTCGGCCACCGAAGACAACACTGGCCAATCACGAATGGCACTTATCTTAGCCGGATCCACCGCTATGCCCTCTCCACTTACCACATGGCCTAGAAAAGCCACCGACGAGAAACAGAACGATGGAGGATATGCTCTGTAGTGCGCCCTGGACTTCGGTAAGAATTGGGAAGAGCATCTTGTTATGGTGGAGTTTGCCTATAATAATAGCCATCAAGCGAGTATAGGCATGACCCCGTTTGAAGCGTTGTATGGTCGTAAGTGTCGTACACCGCTAGCTTGGGCAGAAACTGGCGAGACTAAACTTTTAGGCAAAAAGGAAGTCGAGGATGCTACCTCAACAATACGCTCTATTCGAGAGAGGCTCCTAATAGCCCAAGATCGGCAAGCCAAGTATTACAATGCTAAGCACCGGAACGTGGAGTTCGCGGTGGGTGACTGGGTCTATTTAAAGATTAAGCCCTTCAAAGGCGTATCTCGGATTCGGCGGTTGAAAAAGCTAAGTCCGCGATACCTTGGTCCGTTTGAAGTGGTGGAGCGAGTTGGGGAAGCCGCCTATCGGCTAGCTCTTTCATCGGAATTGAGTGGATTGCATGATGTGTTTCACATCTCGGTGCTACGCAATGCAGTACGCCACAACCCACCGCACACTCGCGGGGAAGGGTTTTACCTATGCAATGCAGGAATTAAGGACTTCACATGTCCAAGCAGGAAATCGTTACCCTAGGAACTCGCTTCGGAGCCATGGAGAGAAATTTGAGACGGATGAAAGCCTTCGCAGCAGCGTTGCCTTCGCAAATCCGAACTCGGCTCGCGATTTGGACCACCGTAGCACCACCGGCAGCCGGATTCCACTTCTTCTTCCTCACCTTGCTCTCACCTCTCTCTTAAAGCTAGAAAGAGAAGATGAACTTTAGAAATGAGCCTTTCTCCTTCCTTTCCCGGCCGTATCAGTCCAGGAATGAGCCCCAGCCACAGGATCTCCTTTAAGGAAAATGAACGGCCAAGATTGGCCTGAAAAATTATACTTTTGGGCCGATATGGCCTGTGACACGCCCGTGTCACAGGCCGTGTACCCTTAAGCGGCACACGCGGCACTCGCACCGACTGAAAATTACCAGCACACGGGCATCGACACGCCTGTGTCAAACCTGACACGCCCGTGTCAGTCGTGTGACACGCTCGTGTCACCCCTATTACACGGTACTCAACGAGCGCTAAAACCAGTCAGAGCAGTACACGGGTAGGCACACGCCCTTGGACACGCCCGTGTCAAATCGGACACGGCCGTGTGCAAGGCTTGGTTCCGGGCCGTGTACATTCCTGACTCGGTACGGCATTTTCTTGAGTGACACGCCCAGGGACACGCCCGTGTCGAAGGCCGTGTCCCAGGCTCGACTATCGTCGACCTCCGATCGTCGACTAACCTGAACACGCCCTGGGATACGCCTGTGTCCCAGGCCGTGTACCCCCGACACGCCCTGGGACACGCCCGTGTCCCAGGCCGTGTTAAGCAACCTGCACCTCAAATCCAATTTTGAGTCTTTTTGGGGTGTTACAATCCTCCCCTCCTTAATAAAATTTCGTCCCGAAATTTGAAGACAGTAGGGAGAAAAATAACAAAACATTTATATGTTCCGATTACATATATAACGAGCAAACAAGTTACGAAAATAACTCGGGAAACTCGGCTCGCATGGTCTGCTCGCGCTCCCATGTTAGCTCTTCTCGGCCACAATTGTCCCATCGGACTTTGACCATCCCGATCACTTTGTTCCGCAACTGTTTCTCAGCTCGATCCTCGATCCGTATAGGCTTCACCTTTGTCGTTAGCCCATACTCAACCGGCACTCGATCATTGTCAATTACTTGAGCTGGATCCTTGACTGCTTTGCGTAGCACCGAGATGTGAAACACATCATGCAATCCACTCAATTCCAATGAAAGAGCTAGCCGATAGGCGGCTTCCCCAACTCGCTCCACCACTTCAAACGGACCAAGGTATCGCGGACTTAGCTTTTTCAATATGACCTTGCTGACAGGGTTCTACCGGTTCTACCGCCCATCATGTATCCACAACCAAGCTGCCCGCACCGGAGTCCGACGACTCAAGGCATCAGCGACCACATTTCCCTTTCCGGGAACATAGTGAATGTCGAAGGTATAATCCCCAAGGAATTCCATCCACCTCCTTTGTCGCATATTCAACTCCTTTTGCTCGAGCAGATACTTTAAGCTTTTATGATCTGTATAAATATCCACTTTCACTCCATAAAGATAATGCCGCCACAACTTTAGCGAAAAGATCACCGCCGCCAACTCCAAGTCATGGACGGGGTAATTACGCTCATGAACTTTCAATTGACGTGAGCCATAAGCGATCCCCTTGCCAAACTGCAGGAGAACGCAGCCTAAGCCGCTTCCTGACGCATCGCTGTATATTTCACGCGGAAGTTTCACGGTTGAATCATTGAACTCAAGATCAAGAACACTGTCCACTATAAATAGGAATGTATACAAATATCAAAAGAGTCTGGCCTTAAGGCCTTACAACAGTTTCTCTTAACAAGAGTGTGGATTACAGACATCGGCACGCAGGCCGGCCACACATGAACAAAAGAAACAAAACAATGCCTTCGAGGGCAGCAACGCAGCTTTGGACTCCAGCCCGCTAAGTCCCGCTCGGACCAGCACCTCCAGTACCTGTAAGAACCAATCCACCAAGCGGTGGCAAACAGGGCAATGGTCAGCATTCAGCTGACCAATTATAACGACCCTGCCCCTGGCACGGGGCAGCGGAATTCCTTCCCTGCATAGCAATTCAGTGCATGTATAATAAGCCACCCAAGACGTGCACGAACGCACCGTCAATACATATCACAAACGTCGGCACGACGGCCCAACGCTCCGTGCACTCAGGGCACATTATCGGTGTTCCGTAATTCCACGGTCACACCACCATTCAGAGGTCCCAGATATAACGGTCCAATATGAGCATTCTAGTCTGATCGGCACACAGGTCGTCGACTCTCGCTATGTGATCCTAACAGGGTCTTAAGCACCCAAGGTTAGACAACCATAACGCGGGTATAGATCCACCTTGCCCGTTGCTCAAATCGTCAGACTCAAGCCTGGACTGACGCGGGTACAGCTTCACCTTGCCCGTTCCACCACCAAGGCATTTGCCTAGTTGCAGCCCAACGGCTCAACCTCACACAAAGTAGCAACTCACGGCTACAAGAGAGTCCAACTCTCATAATTTCCTGGACTTCCTCCAGTACTTTATCCATCATGCCTATAAGCAACAATCACGGAGTCTTCTCCGATATGCAAACAAGCATCACCAATCCAGACCATGTCCAGATGGGCTTCACACAGCATGCCTAGATCCGTACTCCAATTCCGGACTCTAACAAGGGGGACTTCACATATCTACCCCAAGGGACGCCACAACCCACCGCACACTCGCGGGGAAGGGTTTTCCCTATGCAATGCAGGAATTAAGGACTTCACATGTCCAAGCAGGAAATCGTTACCCTAAGAACTCGCTTCGGAGCCATGGAGAGAAATTTGAGACGGATGAAAGCCTTCGCAGCAGCGTTGCCTTCGCAAATCCGAACTCGGCTCGCGATTTGGACCACCGTAGCACCACCGGCAACCGGATTCCACTTCTTCTTCCTCACCTTGCTCTCACCTCTCTCTTAAAGCTAGAAAGAGAAGATGAACTTTAGAAATGAGCCTTTCTCCATCCTTTCCCGGCCTTATCAGCCCAGGAATGAGCCCCAGCCACAGGATCTCCTTTAAGGAAAATGAACGGCCAAGATTGGCCTGAAAAATTATACTTTTTGGCCGACACGGCCTGTGACACGCCCGTGTCACAGGCCGTGTACCCTTAAGCGGCACACGCGGCACTCCCACCGACTGAAAATTACCAGAACACGGGCATCGACACACCCGTGTCGAACCTGACACGCCCGTGTCAGTTATGTGACACGCCCGTGTCACCCCTGTTATACGGTACTCAACGAGCGCTAAAACCAGTCAGAGCAGTACACGGGTAGGCACACGCCCTTGGACACGCCCGTGTCAAATCGGACACGGCCGTGTGCAAGGCTTGGTTCCGGGCCGTGTACATTTCTGACTCGGTACGGCATTTTCTTGAGTGACACGCCCTGGGACACGCCCGTGTCGAAGGCCGTGTCCCAGGCCGACTATCGTCAACCCCGACGTCGAATAACCTGAACCCCCTGGGACACGCCCGTGTCCCAGGCCGTGTACCCCGACACGCCCTGGGACACGCCCGTGTCCCAGGCCGTGTTAAGCAACCTGCACCTTAATTCCAATTTTGAGTCTTTTTGGGGTGTTACAACATGTTTCCAAATTTTGCACGGTTTAACCGAAATTTGGCCCGTTAGGTTGCTGACTCAAATTTTGAAATTAATTATTATTATATTCATTTAGAGTCAGCAACCTTTCGGGCGAGATTCCGGCCAAACCGTGCAAATTTTGAAAGAATGTTCTACATGAAAGTTTTAGATCTCGTTCTTGGCTACAAAATGTATATATTATTTGCTTAATTCCGACATATATTGTGGAAGAACCAACTCAAGTTTTTTTAGATTTAAAAAAGTTTGAGCTTATATATGTTATTCTGTGTGTGTGTGTGTGTGTGTGTGTGTGTGTGTGTGTGTGTGTGTGTGTGTGTGTGTGTGTGTGTATGGATTATCTCATATGCGGGCATACCTAATATGCGGGCGTACGGGCAAGGGGTTTTGGGGGTCAAGGAGGCTCCAAATCAAAAGATGATCAACATGAAAGTTGTAGATCTCGACGATCCGAACAACTTTCATGTTGATCACTTTTTGATTTGGAGCCTCCTTAGTCTTCGATTTGGAACCCGAAAATCGGAAAATCGGAGGCTTACTGTAGCAGTCTCGGCCCAATTTTTCGGGTCCCAAATCTAAGGTCAAGAAGGCTCCAAATCAAAAGGTGATCAACATGAAAGTTGTTCGAATCGCCGAGATCTACAACTTTCATGTCGATCACTTTTCAATTTAAAGCCTTCTTGACCCTTGCCCGTACGCCCGCACACGATATATATATATATATATATATATATATATATATATATATATATATATATATATATAACATATATAAGCTCAAGCTTTTTTTAGCCTAAAAAAGTTTGACTAGGTTCTCACGCAATACATGTCTGAATTAGGCGAATAATATATGCATTTTATAGCCAAGAACGAGATCTACAACTTTCATGTTGAACATTCTTTCAAAATTTGCACAGTTTGGCCGGAATCTCGACCGAAAGGTTGCTGACTCGAAATGAATATAATAATAATAAATTTCAAAATTCGAGCCAGCATCCTTTCGGGCCAGATTCTGGCTAAACCGTGCAAATTTTGGAAAAATATTCAACATGAAAGTTGTGATCTCGTTCTTGCCTACAAAATGAATATATTATTTTCTTAATTCCGACATGTATTGTGGGAGAACCAACTCAAATTTTTTTAGGCTTAAAAAATCTTGAGCTTACATATTCCATATATATATATATATATATATATATATATATACACACACACACGAGTGACAGGCACGGGCCTCCGGCCCGATGGCTACGCGCCACAGTGCCCGACTGACGACGACGGGCTTCGCCCGACCACCCCCTAAGGCTACGTGCCACAGTACCCGGCTGGCGGGCTTCGCCACAGTAGCCAACCGCCTGTTTTTTATAATTAATTAAAAATAAAACAATTAATTAAAAAATTATATAAATATTAAAACCGACGGACCCCGTCGGGCTTCGCCCGCCCCCGTCGGGATTCGCCCAACCTCCCCGATGGCTACGCGTCACAGTACCCGGCTGGCGGGCTTCGCCACAGTAGCCAACCGCCTATTTTTTATAATTAATTAAAAATAAAACAATTAATTAAAAAAATTATATAAATATTAAAACCGACGGACCTGCAAGCCGGCAGCCCGCAAAAACATGCACGACAGCCCGCCCCACCAATCAGAAAATCTGCAAGCCTGCCTGTAAGCATGCCGGCCCAATTTACTTCAAACAATGGAAGCGGAATTTTCAATATATACCGAAAATTCATCTCTGAACGGGCGGTGTGGGACTAAAACAGGCGGGTGAACAGTGCACCCGCCTGTTTTAGTCCCACACTGCCCGTTCAGAGAAAAATTTCGGTATATATTGAAAATTCTGAATCTATTGTTTGAAGTAATGTGGGATGGCAGGCTTGCGGGCGGGCTTCCGGAATTCTATTTGGCGGGCTGGCTGTCTTGCAGGTTTTCGCGGGCATGCCTGCTTGCGGGTCCGCCTGCTTTTTTGCTGTCCTAGAGTAGGTTTAGGACTGTCCTGGAGTAGATTTAGGAAGTCTATAAAAAAGTCTTGAGAGAGGGTTGGTTTGATCCAACGGTTCATGATCAAAAATCTGAAATCCGACGGCCACCTAATTATCCTTGAATTTCGAACTCATGCTATTTGCAAGCTACATTATTTCTTTATAATATGATATAGATATATATATCACATGCCACCTGCCATACACAAGAAAGTATTTTATATATTATTTTGTTTGTTTGGAAAAGTCAAGGTTTGATGTTTTTAGTCGAAGTTTATATATATATATATATATATATACACACGAGTGACAGGCACGGGCCTCCGGCCCTCGTGCCACGCGCGACAGTATCCGGCCAATGGCGGCGGGGTTCGTCCACCCCCGATGTTTTTTAATCATGTATTTTTAAAATTATTTTTAATTTAATATATATGTATAATTTTCGTTAATTATTTTTTTATTTAAACACATATTTTATTAATATTATTATTTTAAAATATTTAAAATTAATATATTCGCAAACCTGATTATCTTGATCAAACGGTGGAAATTTATCCAATGTCTTCTTTAACTTGCCATGAATGTCTTAATTACCTTGTCATCATACTTCTTTTTAATATAGTATAGATATATATATATATATATATACATACAGATTAATGAATTTCCGCGCAGCGCTTTTTGGACAAAAAAACGCGCTTCTCGGAAAAATGAAAAAAACACCCCCTTAACAGCATTTTTAGAAAAAGTGGTCAACATGAAAGTTGTAGATCTCGACGAGATCTACAACTTTCATGTTGACCATTTTTTCTAAAAATGCTGTTTAGGGGGTCTATTTTCAAAAGGCGCGAAGGGGGTTCCGCCCGGTAAATATTACGATTTTTTTTTTTTGCGCGGACCCCCTTCGCGCCTTTTGAAAATAGACCCCCTAAACAGCATTTTTAGAAAAAGTGGTCAACATGAAAGTTGTAGATCTCGTCGAGATCTACAACTTTCATGTTGACCACTTTTTCTAAAAATGCTGTTAAGGGGGTGTTTTTTTCATTTTTCCGAGGAGCGCGTTTTTTTGTCCAAAAAGCGCTGCGCGGAAATTCAGTGCCCCCATATATATATATATATATATATATATATATATATATATATATATATATATATATATATATATACGAGTGACAGGCACGGGCCTCCGGCCCGATGGCCACGCGCCACAGTACCCGGCCGGTGACGGCAGGCTTCGCCTGACCCCCGGCGGACTTCGCATGCCCTGGGGACAGCGGGCGAAGCTCGCCCTATAACAAAACATTAAAAAGCAGGCGAGCCTGCTATTTATAATAAAACATATAATATTTAATATATAATAAAATTTTTTTATAAATATTAAAACAGGAGTCAGCCCGCGAAAAATGCAAGCCGGCCAAGCCCGTGTATATAAATTTTTTTTTATAAATATTAAAGCAGGAATCAGCCCGCGAAAAAAATGCAAGCCAGCCAAGCCCGTGAAATCAAGCCCACAACACAGTAATTCGGCAAGCCCGTCCGCAAGCCTGCATCCCACATTCCTTCAAGCATCTATTCTCGGCTTAATAATATATACCCAAAAATAAACTTTTAACTGGCGGTGTGGGACTAAAACAGGCGGGTTCACCCGCCTGTTTTAGTCCCACACCGCGAGTTAAAAGTTTATTTTAGGGTATATATTGCATATCCCGGAAATGATGTTTGAAGCAATGTTGGTTACAGGCTTGCGGTCGGGCTTGCGAAATTACTGTTTGGCGGGCTTGCTGGCCCAGCATTCTGCGGGCTGGGCCGACTGGCCGGTGAATTTGCTAACCCAATTTTGTACCTATTTCACATAGGTTTAAGACCGTCCTA